>CM055955.1:132104342-132796957 GCA_029490685.1 Schizonepeta tenuifolia
GGCCAAATGAGGTAATGATAGAACGTCAAACCTTCACGTGACTTCCTTTTTGAAATTCAAATTTCAACCTTTATCTTTCAACATCGGTTAGTCGGTTGAGACATTCAATCTTCATCTGAGTGGTCTTCAGCTGATGTTCCATCTGATCGCTACCTTCATCTGACCTTCTGTCTGAAGAGGAACAGTTGAACCCTCAGCTGCCTTGAACTTCATGTTGTCGATCTATCGGATTGAGTCTTGCAACTGATGTTCCATCTGAACAGGTGGATTGTCACATCTGACGAACAATTGATTACTCAGATGTTTTCTTCCATCCGATGTTCTATATCAGATCGGTTGGCTTGAACGCTCAGTTGTCTTTCTTACATCTGATGTTCTATATCAGAACAGTTGGCTTGAACGCTCAGTTGTTTTTCTTCCATCTGATGTTCTATCCGAGTAAAGCCATGTTGCCGTCTTCAGCTGGAGTCCTATAAAGATAAAATCTGAACATTGCTCAAACAGCGAGCCTAAATACTAACATTGGGATATGGCAACATCTACTCGGTTGGGGTCAGTTGGTTTTGGAATCAATCAAAACTTTAGTTAAATTTCCCAACAATTTCCCCCTTTTTGATGATGTCAAAACCCTACTGATCTAAACCCTACTGACCCATCTAAAATCTCAGCTGAAATTCTAGACAGTCTATAAGATTAAACATCAAAGGGTTAGCACAGTTATAACATGGTATTGAAATAACTTTGCGATTCAGAGCTTGGACAACTAGAGATTGTACGTCAAGGTGAATCGGATATATGATGAAGGTTTTCATTACAACTGATGTTTACACAGAAATGCACAAAAATCAAAATACATCAGTTGCTCAAAAACTCTAACTTGGCTAATACTTCAGCCCATACTTGCCAAAAATCCTGAAAGAAATATCTCTCTTTGCATCTGACTCCTTCGAGATATCCACTCCATGTTCCTGACAGACTCTTCTTGCCTCAGCTGCGATCTTCTGTCGGTTAGGATTTCTTGTGTCTGGAATGAATGGAGAGAGATATGTGACCTTCTGAGGGACAGGGACTGTGTTCATGTCCAGCTTTGCATCAATCATTGCTCGTCTGAACTGGCTGAACATGCCCGGATCCCCAGAGTGTAGCTCAGTCAGGGCTTCTTTGAACGCTCTTCTTGGATCCTCAGTAGCGAACACCTTCCTGTAATAGAAATC
The DNA here is from genome assembly GCA_029490685.1 of Schizonepeta tenuifolia. Lineage (NCBI taxonomy): Eukaryota > Viridiplantae > Streptophyta > Magnoliopsida > Lamiales > Lamiaceae > Schizonepeta > Schizonepeta tenuifolia. The sequence goes on from CM055955.1 coordinate 132,105,557, forward strand.
ATTCACAAACTCTTGTTTGAATGATTCCCAATCATCATTCCATTCAGCTGGCATCCACTTGTCCACATGCTTGAAGAGTCCCTGGAGCTTGATCTTCCCAGGCAGTCTCTATTGCTTCATCCTTGCTTTGGCCTTTACTTGATGTTTCTCAATGCGTCGACGGCATCGAGAGGCAATATTCCTGTCCAAGTTGTTGGTAACCTTGGCAAGTTCTTCTTCAAACTTGTTGACTCTTGTAGCTTGGTTGGCTGCAAATTTCTTTATCCATTCAGGATTCATGTAATCTTTCTTCAGAACATCCATAGCTTTGGCAGCAGCAATACACTCTTCGGTTGTAATACCGTCGAGTTCAGCATCGAGCTCGGCTGCAATCTCGGCTATGGAGTTGTAGGAAACTCCATACTCCTTCGCTTGCTTCATGTCTTTAGCCATTTCCTCTCCTCCGACAACAATAGATTTCAGCTTTTGTTGTTTCTTGTCGGTTGACTTCGGAGCGGACTTCTTCTTCTGAGCTGTCTTCTTCGGCTGGGTCTTCTTCAGCTGAGATTCTTTTCCGGTTGGTATCTCTTCTTGTGTCTCATCTTCCCCGATCTCATCTTCCTAGGTCTCATCTTCCCCCTTTTTGGCATCAGCAACAAGGCTTGCGACTGAGCCATCCAGAGAAGTGAGTTTCAGTTCAGCCTGCTGGATTCGGTTGAAAAGTTCATCAACAGCGCTCTCCACATCAACCTTCTTCGCCAGTTCATTATCACGACGCTCTTGATCAGCTTTCTTCAGTGCAGCGAAGGTTTCATTGACTTCGGTTTGGAAAGCGACGAACTCAGCCCATCTGGATTCGAACCGAGAATCCTATTCTTGGTCTTGAGTTTGTTGAGATTTTGCAAGATTGGATTCAGATATGGACTTGAACACGTTCAGTTCTGATTTGATGCCAAGAACTGTTGTCTTCAGGTCAGTGATGTCTTTGCTGGTGGATGTTGAAAATTCATCCAGCTTCATCTTCAGCACATCCTGTTCTTCCAGCAGCTTCCTATGTTTTTCCTCCTGAGCTTCCATCATCCTCAGCTGTTCTTCACGGTTGAGCTGGATGTTGGCAAGCATCTCCTTCCTCAGTTGATTGACCCTCTCAGCGATCAGCTCACATATTTCATCTGTGGAGGGTGCTGGTTGTTCAACAGTAACCATGGCTTGACGATTGGCCAGGTACTGTTGCAGTTCTTCTTCCTCCTGCTTGGCTGTTGCGGCGGCTGCGTCAAGGTCATCGATGAATTCAGCAGACTTGACCAGCATGTTGTCAAGGAAGGTGACACAAGCTTGTTCAACTGTCTCCCTTGTGTCTCTTCCTTCTGCCTTGCTGATGTCCAGACGACGAGTCAGCAGTGCAATCTTGTTGTTGTACGCAACTTCAAGGTTGGTGTAGTTGAAGTACTCCCTTATACGCGACTCATCTGCCTTGAGCTGGTTCCAGCTGTGTATCCTGATGGTATCTTCCTTGACATACTAGTGGCTGAATATGATGTTGAATTGATATAACAGCTCAGTTCCGAGCGTGACAAATGTGGGCATGTCGCGCGCCTCGGGGAACATTCCGATCAGCTTCTGAAAGCAGTAGGCCAACTTGCCTTCATGTTCCAGCGCGACAGCTCGACGATCAGCTTCTTCGTCGATGGGGAAGAGAGAGAGATTTTCATAGGAAATCGGTTCAAGGGTTTCCTCAACATTGGCCAAAGAAGTGGTCGCAAATCGAGCGGGGAGCTCGGAATTTCTGATTGTGTGGGGATGTTGGGATCGAGAGGTTCCTCAACATTGGCCAAAGAAGTGGTCACAATGTTGGCATCGAGCGGGGTGCTCGGAATTTATGGCTGAGTGTCCGTTGTGAGAATCTCTTTGGGCTGTACGGCATCAGCTCCTGCCGTGGGGGAGGTTGGAAGATCTTCGGATTCCTTGGATAAAGAAGAAGCATCCGAGGACATGTTCGGCTCATCTTCCGGATCGGTTTCCACCCCTTTAATCTCATCTTGATGGGAAGAGCTCTCCTTCCCTGTTCCAATTTCACGAAGAACAATCTCGAAAGCGTCCTTGTCAACTGAGTGACTCGACTCAGATGGTTCCTCCTCAGCTGGTACCTTCTCAGCTGGTTTTGCAACTGACTTCTTCTTGAAACGAAGCCTTAACTTCTTCTTAGCTGGCTCTTCCTCTTTCTCCTTATATAATTCATCTCTGAGTCGGCGAGCAGCTGTTGATTTTGAAGTACGGCCGGCAGCTGGAGACAGCTCCTCAGCTATATCTTTTTTCTTAGCTGATTTCACAGCTTCCCTTTTGTCTTTGGGAGTGTAAACACTCCGAATCACATCCAGAGCCTTCTTGGCTGTTGGGAATAGCATCTGCCTTATTACTGGGGTCTCCTCACAGTCTTCCCACGCCATGTTCTGATCCTTCGTGGCGAGAAGGATCAGGGCAGAAATTTTAACTCCGAAGTTGAGAGTTCCCTTAACACTCAACAACTTCTCTCCAGAGTCAGTTGTGGTTTCTGTAATCTTCTGCTTCTCCATTATCAACTGGTGTTCGAAGAACTTGAACCAGTTGATGTTGTGCTTGTGCTTGTGCTCCAAAGCAATCAGCTGCTTGAGCTTTGGTCGGCTGATGCTTCCAAAGGCTCCGCTGTATCCAAAGATGACCTTGGATACAACATCGAACAGAAGTCGATGCTTGGGTTTCAACTTCGTTCGCTGCATGTTGCTCCTCAATCTTTCTGGGGTGATGAGAGCATTCTCCAGAAATTGATCTGCATCTACATCTGTGATGTTCTCGACGGTGTCTGTGGCGGTCAGATTTGGTGAAATAATGGAGCGTAGCATATCGGAAACTGGTATGGAGGCGGTGACACGGCGGATCGTTCTGGCAGGAACGTCGCGTTGTCGACAAGATATTTCTGAAATGAGGCCATCTCGGCTGTCGATGGGAGATTTCAGGTTTAAGTAGAATTCTCCGACCTGTCGCCTGAGTAGGTGAGTGGGGAAAAGCGTCGCCCAGTCTAGAAGACCATTCTCCCTGAGAAGATCGGCGAGGGGAGATAACACCGGTGACTGCAGTGCTTCTTCTGACAGAATCTGCTCAAAATGTATTTTGGATAGCATCATATCAAAAGATTCCTCGTATGATGAAGGGACTAGAGCAGGTCCAGAGGATGCCATCTTCTTTCCTTGTGATGAAGCTTTCGGTGCCATTAAGAGTTCCAGAGCGGTTTATATATAGAGAGAAGAAAGGAATAACTTAGCAGAAATGGTGAGACAGAATCAGAGACGAAGATGAACAGTTACGCAGATAATCACAAGAATAGAAGGTAAGAAATCACTTCCTGATTTTCCGCCTTTTATAGGTTAGTGGGTCGTTTGAAATCGATGGCCAAAATTGAATGGCGCGAATCTATCAACGGCTGAGATCTCGCGACTGTTGACTAGCTTTGACTGACGTTGAATTCCGAGTTCCAATACGCGCGAGTGAGAAGGTGAACTATTTTTATGTCAGCCCAGTCGCACTATAAAGTAAGGCTATTGATGTTCAGCCGTACTTTACATTAAATGCGCTATGATGGCTATTTTAATCTAACTGACATGCTTAGGAATGTTTGAATTTATTTCAAACATTCTCATTTAAGACACAAACACCTTCAACCATAAATGATACCTACTAGCTGATGTCGAAATCAGCTGTGTTCCAATGTTGCGGCATACCATCAGCTGACTTGAGTTCGTCTGTTCAGCTGACGTCTGATGTCTTCGGTTGGCGATCCGTATCTGAGATTCCCCCTTCATCTGAGCTTCCCCCTCAGATGGATATCTATCTCTTCACCTCGGCTGATTTCTCATCTGATGGATCCAACAATCCAAGGAGATCGCATAACATCTTGAATCGTGCTTCGGCTAGAGGTTTGGTAAAGATATCTGCTCTCTCAATCTCAGTTGGAATCTTCTCCACAGATACATCCTTCTTCTCAATATGATCTCGGATAAAATGATGTCGGATGTCGATGTGCTTCGTCCGAGAATGGTGAACAGGATTCAAAGAGATAGCAATGGCACTTGAGCTATCATAATGGATGGGAACCTGTCCAGTTGCTACTTCATAATCTCTCAGCTGTTGCTTGAGCCACAACACTTGCATGCAACAACTACTGGCAGCCATATATTCTGACTCGGTTGTAGAAGTGGCAACACATGCTTGAGGGTCTGCGGCGGCTGTGGTTGTTCACCCATAGCGTCGCGTCTCGCTATTCGTGCAAGTGCGCGTAGTCGTCGTTCAGTTCGTTCAATATCTGGATCAAAATTTAATGCTCTCTGTACTCGACGAGTTCCACGCATACACTAATAGTGGAAGATGGAATGAGAAGAGTAAAATTGTTGCGCGTCACTCCCCGGCAACGGCGCCAATTTTAACACGCACCCGTCGTATGGTACGATCAAAATACTTGTGTATGCCCCAGATGGACAGTACACGCTCCTATGCCCACTACCGGACTGGTTAGTCTTAGCGGCAAGCTAGGGTCGATCCCATGGAGAGTGATGAACCACCTTACTCTTCAGTATACAAATCGAGTTGTCACGATCTCAATCTGTGTATCTGCACAATAAAATAGATGGTAATCAAATATAAAAAGGGGGTAAGATTTGGGGTAGGTCATGATCATTGTTGATATGTTAATTCGGTCATGGGCACACTAAAGATCCGTCCATGCTTCGTATAAACTCAAGGTGTGGCCCAAAGACATTGGGGCGTTTCAAGAATTCATACTCCACACTTGGGATGGTTGAATCCCTTGTTGTCGTCCTAATCCGAAGGTCACGCTTCACCCCGGTCACAAGGCCGTGCTTCACTCCTCCTTAGATAGTAGTCATACCCGATCTATCTAAGTATGACCCTCACCAACCTTCTCTTCCAAACTTCCCATGTCCACACCTACAGAGTAGACATAACTCGCGGGATACTCATTTCCGGGACCACGTCCAACCGGTCATTGGTATGCCTACGATACGCGAGATGAGTCCTTTGGTCGATAACCATGGCTTGATGCCTCGTCACAGTTGATGGGTGATTGTTAGAGAAGCCCAAGACTGAAGAAGGACGCAGTATCCCCTTGTCCAGTCCTCACCATCCAGATCTACAACACCATGTCAGGTGCTGCTTAGCTACTTGGTCCTAGGCACATCAAACGCTGCCGTTTGTCATGCCCTGCCTTTGCTTGACATGGTACAGCTCCAACCGAACAGAGATCACCCGTTAGGTCAGGACTGCCCATGAGTTCTGCTCCAGTCCTTCCGGAACTACTGGACTCAACCGATGGCACAAGTGCCTCGCGAATATTTCACACATCAACAGTCAATCATTTCCCATACCCAAATCTCACCAAGTAAACTACTCACACATAATTAAATATATAATGATAAGCGAAAAAGAACACATGAATAAAAGAAATACGAAATACTCGGATTAAAAGTACCTAAGGCAACAGCCTTGGATTTGTTCTTCACAGTGGAATGTAAATAAAAGCAGATAAAGATTGTTTTGAACAGAAAATATAAAACTGAGAATAAAAGTGTTTTCTTCGGACTAAGAACTGTAGACTGATCGATTCTCCCACATTGTGCCAGCCACCTTGGCTGGACTTTTATAGTTGTAGTGGCAGCGAGCAAAACCCTAGGCGGGTAGATTGAAATGGTATTATTGGCAATTTCCATGTTGAGCGAGATTCTGAATATCCGTGACTGGCTGGGTTGATGATTGGCGATCTCCGATTGATTGGTCTATTTAGGGTAGGGCGTTGACCTCCAAATCCTTCCTTCCATAGATGCTTGGCAGATATTGGGCGAATCTTCTCCACGCAGCTTTCCTTCTTGAGCTTTGGCGACTGACTGGCAATCTTTGTAGTGGTCAAACTGGTTGCATGCTTCATGGATGGATTCCTCGTATGCAAGGCAGTTGCAAGATCTTCTTTGTTGTTGGATGCATTGCGTTAATACCACGAGTGTGAATGATGAACAACAACTTAGCTTCAGGGTTCACATGGAATCCTCCTTTCAACCTCGTCTATTGCTTCAATTCATCTCCTGCTCTGCATACTCCTTTGCGTAGTCCTTGTAACCGACTGGATTCGCTCTAGTTCTGCTCATTCTGACCACCTTTCCTCTGTTTGACTTGGACTGAGCTTCCTTCCTTCGAACAATAGTTTCCTTCCCCTGGACAGACTCTAATGACACAAAAAGACATGAAAAATAGGGCCAAAAGGCCCAAAAGTCGAAGACGCATCACACCTACACACTTAAACCATACTTGCCCTCAAGTATGTTGGTGGATTCACAAAGACACCAAGAAAGAAGATGAACAAAAAAGAAATAAAACTACAAGAAACGAAAGTGCGCAATCAAATGAATCAGTTCGTGCATGCATGTATCCACCTGTTAACATTCCACAACCCATTGAGCAATTACACCACATGATCATATTAGCAGTTTTCCTCATACACACTCAAGTGTTTGGCTAGTGTTTACTCTCATTTCATGCTGTATTAGTTTTCCTATTAGCTTGTTCGAGGATTTATGGCTATTAGTTAATCTGGTGCAAATTATCAAAAGGTCTTTATTTGGCTGTAATGGGGCATACGGAGCAGGGTGAGGATTTCTGGATAGTGGGTTAAGATTTGATTCCAGCCACATGGACTGCTCTTTCAATATAGGTGCTCCCACTAATCCTCATACTCCTTTGTTTCTTTGGGGTATTCTTTTCTTAGGCATGTATTGATCTTTGATCGCACTTAGAATTTTCATTCTTTTCATTGATGCCCCTCTTCTTAAGCATTAACCCCCCCTCTTCTTTTATTACCCCTCTTTCACTTCTAATTTTTTTTTTTTAATTTAGAGAAGCTATGTACCCTTCTTATCTTGTATGGTGTGGGAGACACACTCTTAATCAAATATCATTACAAGGGCTCATGAAAGAAAGAATTATTTTGGCTCAAAGTGGTTAGCAATGGATCATCAAGTTTAGCTGAATAATTCTGGGGCTTCTAATCATGAATAAACTGCCCTTATCCTTTAATCTACACCACCAGCTAAAATCCACTAACAAGTTCTAGGATTACTAAGCAGCATGAACACACAAAAAATAGAAACAAATAGGCTCAATTCTCACAGGTGTGAATTTCTGTATTCCCTCTACTGCTATACATGTAATGCTGCTCAACATACCATTCAAACCAGTCACACCAAACAACATGCACACATTCCCTAATCCATATATCATGCGCACACACAGACTCAAGACTCAATGTACACTAGACTCCAACTGACACAAAAACATAAAAATCAGAAATGAAAAGAACAAAAAGAAAAATAAAACCTAAACTAAAGATAAGGGAAAGGAAACTTATTCGTCCTGGTCGGAGGCATCCTCCTCCTCTCCGTCCGCTTTTTCCATCAACTTCTCAAAGCCCTTCTTCATGTTGGTATGGATTTTCGTCATCTCTGCCTTCAACATCGCTACTTCTGCACGTAGCTCCTTCAACTCTGCCAGTATAGCCACCATCTAGCTGTTTGAGCGGCGCGAAACCGCCTGCTCATTCGCCTTGCTCGGTTCTGCTTTGCCTGCTGTGCCTTCTGGATGCACCATCGAGTAATTTCCATGCTCGTCCACCTCAACAATTCTCCACCTCACGAAGCGCCCTTGGTCCAGAAACCTTGTATCAGCAGCTGCGAGATCATCTGGCTTCTCCAAGTCGAAATTGGTGAGATTCTTTGCAAGAATCGTCGCCAAAGGGCAGAGTGAGAGGAACTTGTGGTGGGTCACGCCAAACTGAAACTGCTGCGCTGCTACGAACCCAAAGTTCACCCGTCTCTTCTCCATCATGCACCATAAATTGAACAGCTCCTGCTGAGTCACCACGTTAGACCCCTCCAACCGCCCGTAGATGTTGTAAGCCAGCCACCTGTGGCAAATCTGTAGCGCTGGATCTCTGATCTCATTGGACTTCCTGCTGTTCTTCACATAGCAATTCCTGATGGAGATGATTGACCAATAGTGGTCAATCTGAGACTTCCACTCGTTCGAGGCCACCGTCTCTGCCTCCTTGTACTCTTCCTCATACACCTCCCGCGGCTCGAGTACTCTGAGTTGGATGTTCAACTCATTGATGGAGAGAGAGAACATCCTGCCCCGTAGTTGAAAGCGCAGGGTGCCCGGAGTCTCGATGCCGTATTTTCCGCGGGGTTTGAATTCCACAGTCCCCATGAATTCTTCCGATAGCTTCTTGAACGCAGGGTAGTTCCATTCCAAAACCTTTCCCCAGCCGATACCCTTGAAGTATCCCTCCACTTTCTCTTTGATTCCAAATGCTTTCAAGCTTTCTGTCAACAGGTAGTACCAAGGGAGGATCTCCCTATTCTGCAAGATGGCATACCGCTGGCTGTCTTGTGGTATGGTTGCTCCAGATGTTGCAGGTCGTAGTACGCCTTTCCTCTTGGTTCCTGATTTAGTGGCAGTGACACTGGGTGTAGACTTCACAGGTGCTTGAATCTCCCCCGAGTTAGAGCTGTCGATGATCTCCACTCTCTCTATTTCTTCCTCTTCGATCTCCTTTACTTCTCCTTCTTTTGTCTTCCCTTTTTCCTCAGTTGTAACCCTCCTCAGCGTGCTCATAGTACCCACCTTGCTCCCTAATTTGCTCAGTTTGGACTTCTGCGATAGGGGAGGTTTTGAGGTTTCGAGCTTCCTCTTTGCTCCCACCCCTTTCTCCTTACTCTGTGGGGTGACATCTTCCTGGGCCCGCACGGGAATGCTTTTCTCTGTCTTCTCCTCTCCCACTGGCTCTCCCCCTTGGTCGCCTTCTTTCTCCTTCTCCTCGTGGTCAGAAGTAGTCAGACCACCCTCCTTTGATTGAGATTGAGAGCGGGAAGAACTGGGAACTGGAGTAGGCACCTTTGGTGGAGGACTAGCTGCTTTCTTTCCGGTGGTCTTCTTCTTCGCTGCTGCTGCGGTAGTGGTGCCCTTGACCGCAGGCTTCTTCTTCTCTTTCTTCCTAGGCGGTTGGACATCTGGTTCTTCCTCGACCTGTACTTGCTCCTGGTCACCCGCAGCGCCTCCTTCTCCGGTGGGTTGCTTCTCCGGTGAGGGAATCTTCTCCTGTTCCTCTTCGTCCACGCCCCGAGTAGGTGTGGTCTTTTCTGAACTGTGCACCAGAGTTTCCTCGGACGTGGTGCTGCGCGTTTTCTTTTTCTCCCCCACCGGTACAGATTTTGTAGCGGTTGGGCTTTTGGTTTGAGTACTGGGGGCGGCGACACCTTTGTTAGTTCTTTTATGTGCGGCTTCTTGATTCTGACCATGGTGACGGTTGGAATTTTAGGGTTTTTAGAAAGACAGCGAAGGTTGGTGAAGTATGTGGAATGAGAACTGGGTTTCCGTGCTTAAATCGCAGATTGTGGGCGACGGTTATGGCGAAGTGGAGGAAGTGGCTGAGTGTAGGGCGGTTATGGAGGCTGTGAGGGTTAATGGAGGAGGGTTTTCTCTTTCTTACTGATGGAGTGGTGAGGTGACAGTTATGGGAAGTCGAAACAATCAAGGGAATAAAATCATTACCAAATTTTTGAAATTCAAATTTCGTGCGAAATCCCAAACGCCGCAATTATACCAGCCGTCCTTGTCAGATGCGCCTCCACATCATTCCCTGGTTAGACCGTTTCCATTCCACACACCGGTCTGCCACCTACACACTTTGCATCGCAAAGTGGGTTCGCAATCTACCCCGGACCTCCTCCTACACACTTTGCATCGCAAAGTGGGTTCGATCCTCAAGATAGACTCTAAAAAAAAACTTGGCCCACATTCTCCGGTTCTGACTTAGTCAAATACTCACTTAACTCGAAACAACTAATTAACAACTAATTAAAGGAAAGTGGTTGTGGTCTTACCGACGACCACTCCTGGGTTGCCTCCTACTCAGCGCTCTTGTTTAATGTCTTGAGCTCGACTTCCAACTTTTGTTCTTACTGATAAATAGGATCCAGTAAAGAGCATTTCTCCTTGGTCTTCTTCAACTCTGAATAATCGAAGTACGGTTTCAAACGATGACCGTTCACCACAAAAGTATCCATTCAATTCAAATCATAAACTTCGACACTTCCATTTGGGAATAACTCCTTCACGATGTATGGTCCTCCCCATTTTGATCTAAGCTTCCCACTCATCAACTTAAATCGAGAGTTGAATAACAACACCTTTTGTCCAGACCAAAATTCCTTCTTCCTAAGCTTTGCATCGTGGATTCTCCTTGTTCTTTCCTTGTACAAAACTGCATTGTCATATGACTCCAACCGAAGCTCCTCCAGTTCATTCATTTGCAACTTCCTTTCTTCTCCAGCCCTGGTCATACTAAAGTTGATTCTTTTAATCGTCCAGTAAGCCTTGTGTTCCACTTCCACTGGCAAATGGCATCTTTTTCCGAACACAAGCCTGAATGCTGACATGCCAATTGGAGTTTTATAGGCAGTGCGGTATGCCCATAACGCATCTCCCAGGTAATTGCTCCAATCTTTACGATTGGGATGAACCACCTTCTCCAATATGCCTTTGATCTCCCTGTTAGAAATTTCAGCCTGCCCATTGGCCTGAGGGTGATATGCAGTCGTGACTTTATGTTTCACCCCTATTCTTTTGGTTAGTGCTCTAATGGTGGCATTGCAGAAATGAGATCCTTGGTCACTGATGAGGATTTTTGGAACTCCGAATCTATTAAACACCTGCTCTCTCAAAAATTCTGCCACCGTATGAGCATCATTACTGGTTGTAGCCCTTGCCTCGACCCATTTGGATACGTAGTTGACTGCCACCAAAATGTATTCATAATTCCCTGACTTAAGGAGTGGTCCCATAAAATCGATTCCCCATACATCGAAGATTTCCACAGGAATAATAGGCATTTGAGGTATTTCATCTCTTGCGGTAATACCCCCTACCATCTGACACTTCGGGCAGCCCTGTACCCATTTCTTGGCATCAGCAAAGATTGTAGGCCAATAGAATCCACTTTCCAGTATTCTTTGCGCTGTTCTTCTTCCACCGAAATGGCCACTGTATGTTGTGCTATGGCACATTTCTAATATCTGAGCATGTTCAAACTCTGGAACGCACCTCCGTATGATTTGATCTGTACTAATCTTCCATAAATGCGGTGCTTCCCAAAAATAAGAGCGAGCCTGTGTTACCAATTTCTGTCTCTCGAACTTGGTCTTCCCTGGTGGTACTTCCTTGGTGAAAAGATAATTTGCTATGTCTGCAAACCAAGGCTCCTTCTCGGTTAGAGCATACAGAGTCTCCATCTCCATATGATTGCGTATGGCGTATAGCCTCTCATCCGGAAAAGTGTCTTCTATTGGTTCGCCATCATTCTTTCCCACTTGTAGCCTGCTTAGATGATCAGCTACTAGATTGGCTGCTCCCTCCTTATCTCTTATTTCCAAGTCGAACTCTTGGAGCAGCAATATCCACCGAATAAGTCGTGGTTTTGATTCTTTCGTCGCCATGAGGTATTTCAAAGTGGCGTGATCAGTGTAAATGATCGCCTTTGTGCCCAGAAGGTATGATCTGAATTTTTCGATTGCAAAAACCACTGCCAACAATTCCTTCTCAGTTGTGGTGTAGCTACACTGAGCTGGATTCAAAGTCTTTGAGGCGTAGTATATAACGTGGCTTTCCTTTCCTTTATTCTGCCCCAGTACTGCTCCAACTGCGTAATTGCTGGCATCACACATGATTTCGAATGGTATCTCCCAATTTGGCGGTTGAATAATAGGGGCTGATACCAATTTATCCCGTAGATTCAGAAATGCCTCCTTACAGTCGTCGTCAAAGTCGAACTGTACATCTTGTTGCAACAAACGGGTCATAGGTTGAGCAATCTTTGCGAAATCCTTTATGAATCTGCGGTAGAATCCTGCGTGACCAAGAAATGCCCGTATGTGCTTGACCGTAGTTGGATATGGCAACTTGGCGATGGAATCGATTTTTGCCTTGTCCACTTCGATACCCCTCTCTGATATAACATGGCCCAGTACGATGCCTTCTTTCACCATAAAATGGCATTTTTTATAATTGAGTACCAGGCTTTTCTCCACACATCTTTTCAATACCAGCTCCAAATGATTAAGACATGTGTCGAACGAATCACCATATACCGTGAAATCATCCATAAACACCTCTATGCAATTTTCCAATAAATCTGAAAAAATGCTCATCATGCACCGTTGGAAGGTTCCAGGTGCATTACAAAGACCAAATGGCATTCTTCGGTATGTGAAAGTCCCGTACACACAAGTGAACGTGGTCTTTTCTTGATCTTCTTGAGCTACGAATATTTGCATATATCCTGAATATCCATCCAAGAAACAGTAATAGGCATTACCAGCTAGTCGTTCCAGCATTTGGTCGATAAAGGGCAATGGAAAATTGTCCTTCCGTATGACCATGTTCAGCTTCCGGTAGTCTATACAGACTCGCCACCTAGTTTGTAGCCTTGTTGGAACAAGCTCGCCTTTGTCATTCTCCACAACCTGTACTCCAGATTTCTTCAGTACGACGTGAACCGGGCTGACCCATTGGCTGTCGGATATAGGGTAGATTATACCCAACTCCAAAAGCTTTAGGATTTCCTTAAGTACCACCTCTTTCATGACAGGATTCATTTTCCTCTGCGAATCCCGTACTGGTCGTGCTCCTTCCTCCAAGTATATATGATGCATACACTCTGTTGGACTGATACCCTTTATATCTGCCAGGGTCCAACCAATGGCTTCTTTGTTCTCTCTCAATACTCTGACTAGTCTTTCTTCCTGCACCATGGTTAGATCAGAACTGATAATCACTGGAAGAGTTTCCTCCGGTCCTAAGTAAGCATATTGCAAGTGCTTTGGCAGCTTTTTTAATTCCAAGACTGGGGCTTTCACAATCGAGGGCATCAACTTCTCGTGTTGCCCATACTGAGAGAACAACTCCGGTTTGCCCTGCCCCGATCCTCCGATGGAGTACACTTCCAGGATAATATCTTTAATCTTCCTGTCAACTTTTACTGCTGCTTCCAAAGTGCTTTCCTTTAAAGAATACAACTCCGTGATGGTTTCCTTCATCTCGAGGTCCTCCATTTGCACGACATCTCGATCGGTAAGACCGGCGTGTATCACCCTTTCTGTAGTGTCACTTGAGCTGAATGACAGGTTTTGCTCTTGTACCAATGGTTCGAATATGTCAATCATCTCTACAGCTTCTAAATCAGCTCTCCTACTTTGATAAGCACATCTTCGATAACGCCCTCTGGGTACGCGTTTGACCTGTCTGCTAGTTGTATGACAACTCGGGTGTTCCGTAGTTCCCCCAAGTTGAGCCTGTTGAAAACTGCCAGGGGCATAACGTTTATAGATGCCCCCAAGTCCATCATAGCTTTGTCCATGTTCCTTTCTGCGATGTTGCAAGGAAAAGTGAACATCCCCGGGTCTTTCTTCTTAGGTGGCAGTTTCTGCTGTATGATGGCTGACACACTCTCTCCCATGATATATCGAACATCTTCATCAATCTTCACCTTCCTTGAGCAAAGATCTTTAAGGAACTTGGCATACTTTGGAATTTGCTTAATCGTTTCCAGTAGGGGTAGGTTAGGTTCCAACTTTCGAAAGATTTTCATCATATCATTGGCTTCTTTCTCTTTGGCCTTCTGTCGAAGTCTACCCGGATAAGGGGGTTCGGTTTGCTCATCACCATCTATTTCTCCTGAAATTCTATTGCTGGTTCCCTCCTCTCTTTGCCGAATAACTTCTGCCTCCGCCAAAATTTTATCAGCTTGCTCATCATCCACCTCTGTGATTATTACTTGTGCCTGTTTCTTGTGATTGATCCCTTGAGATGGGAGTTTTCCTGTATTCTCTTCTACTTTCGCCAGCGCCTTTGCCAGATGACCAATCTGCACGTTGGTTTGATTCATACCAGCTCGGATTTCATTGCGGAACTTCTCACTTTCCTTAGCCATACTCTCCATGGCCTCTTCCCATGGTGCTCTCCTCTGATGAGGTGGTTGATACATCTGCTGCTGTTGTGGCTGGTAGTGTTGTTGTTGTGGTGGGCCTCCCTGATATTGTCCTTGCTGTTGGTGCTGGGCAAATGATTGAGATGATCCCGGTAGACCTGTACCGTTCTGTTGTGGTTGACCATCCTGTTTCCATCTAAAGTTAGGATGATCCCTCCATCCTCTGTTATATGTATTTGAAAACGGGTCATGTTTCCTCTAAAATCCTTCATTTCCCCCCATGGCATTTACGTCCATTATATCTTCACCAAAGTTGGGGCAATTTTCAGATTGATACCCCACTGCATCGCATAGGCCACACTATCTAACCTTCTTCTGCATGGTCAGACCACTCAGCAATGTCTTTATTTCCTTCATCTCCTTTTCCAGATTTGTCAGCTTATCTTTTTCCTCTCCTCTCTCTGGTATCTCTCTGCATCTTTCATGTCCATCATCTCTGGATTCTTCTGCCATTGTTCCCAAGAGTTTGAAAATCTCTTGAGGTGTTTTGCTCAGCAATGATCCGTTGCATGTAGCCAATACCAGTCCTCGATCACTCCTCCGCATGCCCTTTACGAAGCTTTCCACTTGATCTTTTGGAGTGATCTGGTGGTGAGGACAGTTGCTTAACAACTGTTTGAAACGAGTCCAATACTCATAAAAGGTTTCCAGCCCGTCTTGCTTAATGTTTCGGATGTCCCATCGCATCCTTTCAACTCTTGTGGTTGGAAAAAACTCTTCCAAGAAACTCTGCTGCATTTTTGCCCAAGTAGTAACACTTCCTTGAGGCAAATTGTACAGCCATCTCCTTGCTCTGTCCACTAATGAGAATGGAAAAAAGAACCAGTTTCACATATTCTTGCTGATTCTCATTGGACTGATGCATCACTGTCATTTCGAAGTCTTGGAGATGGGTATGCGGGTCGTCTCCTGGATATCCATTAAATTTCGGTAAGACCTGTATTAATGCAGGTTTCAAGTCAAATCGTTCAGGTGCGAAGGGATTCGTCAGTAAGGTGATCCCGTTCGGCCTGAGATTCAGATTAGTTGGGTAAGCCAACTGCTTGAGGGTCTGCGGTGGCTGTGGTTGTTCACCCATAGCGTCGAGTCTTGCTATTCGTGCAAGTGCGCGTAGTCGTCGTTCAGTTCGTTCAATATTTGGAGCAAAAGTTAATGCTCTCTGTACTTGACAAGTTCCACGCATACACTAATAGTGGAAGATGGAATGAGAAGAGTAAAATTGTTGCGCGTCACTCCCCGGCAACGGCGCTAATTTTGACACGCACTCGTCGTATGGTACGATCAAAATACCTGTGTATGCCCCAGACGGATAGTACACGCTCCTATGCCCACTACCGGACTGGTTAGTCTTAGCGGCAAGCTAGGGTCGATCCCACGGAGAGTGATGAACCACCTTACTCTTCAGTATACAGATCGAGTTGTCACGATCTCAATCTGTGTATCTGCACAATAAAATAGATGGAAATCAAATATAAAAAGGGGGTAAGATTTGGGGTAGGTCATGATCATTGTTGATATGTAAATTCGGTCATGAGCACACTAAAGATCCGTCCATGCTTCGAATAAACTCAAGGTGTGGCCCAAAGACATTGGGGCGTTTCAAGAATTCATACTCCACACTTAGGATGGTTGAATCCCTTGTTGTCGTCCTGGTCCGAAGGTCACGCTTCACCCCGGTCACAAGGCTGTGCTTCACTCCTCCTTAGATAGTAGTCATACCCGATCTCTCTAAGTATGACCCTCACCAACCTTCTCTTCCAAACTTCCCATGTCCGCACCTACAGAGTAGACATAACTCGCGGGATACTCATTTCCGGGACCACGTCCAACCGGTCATTAGTATGCCTACGATACGCGAGATGAGTCCTTTGGTCGATAACCATGGCTTGATGCCTCGTCACAGTTGATGGGTGATTGTTAGAGAAGCCCAAGACTGAAGAAGGACACAGTATCCCCTTGTCCAGTCCTCACCATCCAGATCTACAGCACCATGTCAGGTGCTGCTTAGCTACTCGGTCCTGGGCACATCGAACGCTGCCGTTTGTCATGCCCTGCCTTTGCTTGACATGGTACAGCTCCAACCGAACGGAGATCACCCGTTAGGTCAGGACTGCCCTTGAGTTATGCTCCAGTCCTTCCGGAACTATTGGACTCAACCGATGGCACAAGTGCCTCGCGAATATTTCACACATCAACAGTCAATCATTTCCCATACCCAAATCTCACCAAGTAAACTACTCACACATAATTAAATATATAATGATAAGTGAAAAAGAACACATGAATAAAAGAAATACGAAATACTCGGATTAAAAGTACCTAAGGCAACAGCCTTGGATTTGTTCTTCACAGCGGAATGTAAATAAAAGCAGATAAAGATTGTTTTGAACAGAAAATATAAAACTGAGAATAAAAGTGTTTTCTTCGGACTAAGAACTGTAGACTGATCGATTCTCCCACATTGTGCCAGCCGCCTTGGCTGGACTTTTATAGTTGTAGTGGCAGCGAGCAAAACCCTAGGCGGGTAGATTGAAATGGTATTATTGGCAATTTCCATGTTGAGCGAGATTCTGAATATCCGTGACTGGCTGGGTAGATGATTGGCGATCTCCGATTGATTGGTCTATTTAGGGTAGGGCGCTGACCTCCAAATCCTTCCTTCCATATTTTCTTGGCAGATATTGGACGAATCTTCTCCACGCGGCTTTCCTTCTTGAGCTTTGGCGACTAACTGGCAATCTTTGTAGTGGTCAAACTGGTTGCATGCTTCATGGTTGGATTCCTCGTAGGCAAGGCAGTTGCAAGATCTTCTTTGTTGTTGGATGCATTGCGTTAACACCACGAATGCGAATGATGAACATAAACTTAGCTTCAGGGTTCACATGGAATCCTCCTTTCAACCTCGTCTCTTGCTTCAATTCATCTCCTGCTCTGCATACACCTTTGCGTAGTCCTTGCAACTGACTGGATTCGCTCCAGTTCTGCTCATTCTGACCACCTTTCCTCTGTTTGACTTGGACTGAGCTTCCTTCCTTCGAACAATAGTTTCTTTCCCATGGACAGACTCTAATGACACAAAAAGACATGAAAAATAGGGCCAAAAAGCCCAAAAGTCGAAGACGCATCAGGTACCACAATCCAACATTAATAGTACCCTTCAGATACTTAATGATGTTCTTTCCTGCCAACATGTGTGCTTTCCTTAGCTGAACTTGGAACCGAGCACACACTCCAACCGCGTAAGATATATCTGGCCGACTGGCGGTTAGATATAGCAAAGAACCAATAATCCCTCTATACTTACTGGCATCAACGAGTTTTCCCTCAGATCCGGGTTCAATCTTCCAGTTAGTATTCATCGGGATCCTTGTGGTTTTACTTGACTGCAAACCGAACTTTGCGATGAGCTCCTTTGTATATTTGGACTGATTAATAAAAATCCCTTTTGATGACTGCTTCACTTGTAGCCCAAGAAAATAATTCATCTCGCCCATCATCGACATCTCGAATTTCACTTTCATGAGAGTTGAGAATTTCTCGCACAGATCCTCCGACTTGGAACCGAATATGATGTCGTCAACATAGATTTGCACAACAAGTATGTCTTCTCCAACTTTTATGGTGAACAGTGTTTTGTCAACTGACCATCGTTTGAACCCCGAGTTCAGAAGAAAACCCATGGAGAGTGTCATACCATGCCCTAGGTGTTTGCTTCAAACCATAGATTGCTTTCTTCAACTTATACACTCTTCCATCACCAGTCTCAAAACCGGGAGGCTGTTCAACATAAACATCTTCCTTAATATCACCGTTGAGGAAGGCACACTTCACATCCATCTGATAGACCTTGAATTTGTGAAATGCGGCATAGGCTAGAAATATCCGGATGGCTTCCAACCTTGCAACAGGCGCGAAGGAATCCTCGAAATCAATTCCTTCTTGTTGGCAATATCCTTGAGCTACCAACCTTGCCTTGTTTCTCACGATGAATCCAATGGCGTCTCTCTTATTCTTGAAAATCCACTTTAATCCAATAACTTTAACACCATTTGGTCTTTCTACCAACTCTCATACACAGTTGCGTAGAAATTCATTCAACTCTTCTTGCATGGTTGTTGTCCAATGAAGACAGTTGAGAGCTTCCACAACATTCTTCGGTTCTGGCACATCAGCTACGAAACATGAAATCATGGCAACATCTCCGGCTTGCTCGAACTCCTCAAGAACTGCCAACTCCTCAGCATATTGGGCGTAAGTGCTGGAATCTTTCTCAGCTGAGTCTGGATTTGCAACTCTGCTTCTAGTACTCAGACCTTTGGTTGGATCTCCAATGATGTTGTCCTTGGAGTGATCTTCATACCATCTCTTGTTGCGTCTTCCTTCTTCTTCCAACAGTGGCTGTTCCGTGATCTGAGTTGTGGGAGATGCTGGGATCTTCAGAACTGGTGATTTATCTGTTGTTGAGTCTGGATCCTCAACATGGATAATATCTTAAACCGGGCTCGGTTGGGCTTCGAATGCTGATGCAGTTGGAGTAACATCAGTTGAGGTTCCCCCTTGAGATGAGCTGGGGTCCTCACATTCATCTTCAGTGGAACAAGGATCATCATCCTTGGTTGCCCATACCAATGGTTCAGCTAGATTCTTCTGCTCTAGAACCTGCGATCTGGTGAGAGCTGGTGGAACATGTGGATCTGCTTGTTGTCCTTTAGCCTGTTCCCTGCACTCAAAAGTAGATTCATCAAAACTAACACGAGGTGTTATCTCCACAACACGAGAACTGTTGTTAAAAACTCTATAAGCCTTGGCGTCAAAAGTTTTCAACTGAGTCTTCCCATTGTTGTGAATATAACACTTAGAACCAAAAACGCAAAAATAAGAAAATATTAGGCTTCCTGCGTCTCCATAGTTCATATGAAGTCTTTCCCAACCGCTTGGTCAGAAGAGACCGGTTCTGGGTGTAGCAAGCTGTGTTGATTGCCTCAGCCCAAAATCTCTTTGGCAGAGCTGAGCTTGTCAACATGGATGTTGCAGCATCTTTCAGCGTTCGGTTTCTTCGCTCGGCTACTCCAATCTATTGTGGAGTATGAGCAGCCGATGTTTGATGAGTGATTCTGTGCTTCTCGTAGTATTTGATGATGGTTTCATTGAGGAAGTCGGTTCCACGGTCTGATCGAATAGAAATGATTTTCATCTCTTGTTGGTTAGATATCCGATCCATCAGCTTGGGTAGCTCATCTCGGGTTTCACTCTTGTGACGCATGAAAATGGTCCACGTGTACCTAGAGAAATCATCAGTAACAACAAGTGTATATTCGTTACCATTCATGCTCTTGGGAGTAACAGGCCCGAAGAGATCCATATGGATCAGCTGCAATACTCGGTTGGTTGAGGGAATCGTTTTCAACCGAAAGGAGGATCTAGCGAGCTTTCCCAGCTGACACGCACTGTAGATATGTGTTGGTGAAAACACAAGGTTCGGAATACCCTTTGCATGTTCCTGTCTCGCAAGTCGGTTCATTGTCTTGAAATTCAGATGGTTGAGCCTTTTGTGCCACAGCCAACTCACATCTGAACTGCTCTTTGATAAAAGACAGGTGTCAGGAGGACTACTATTCCAATCTGCATAGTAGACATTCCCGGTTGGGGATCGATTTCCCAACAATATGACTTGCTTTGTTTTGATATTTTTGACCCTGCAACCCTGTGCATCAAACTTGACAGAGAAACCATTATCACATAATTAGCTGATGGAGAGCAGGTTATGCTTCAATCCATCAACATATGAAACATTGGGAATAGACACGAGATTGGTTTCAAGGGTACTGTAGCCTTTGGTGTGACCTTTTGAGTTGTCACCAAATGTAACTGATGGTCCTTCCTTCTCCACGAAACTCCCAAGCAAATCCCTCAGATTTGTCATGTGTTTCGAGCATCCACTGTCCATCACCCACATGGTATGTGATGCTTTATTCTTCCTCAGCTGTTCCTCCTGCTCCTGCACAGAGAAACACGCTTAGGTCCCCAATTTTAGTTGGGTCCTGGAGGGTTAGAACCAGTTCCCCCTTGAACTGTGGGTCGCTTTTCCCTGTAGATTCGGATAGATTTGTCATTCCAAATTATCTTTCCTTCTCCATCAACTATAACAACACCTAGGTCATCCTTAGGCTTGTTGTTGTTGACGTTCTGATTCTTGGGAGGAGATTGATTTCTCCCATTGTGGGCTTTAGAAGGAGAGGCGTTCCCCCTGTTTTGTTGACGTTTCTGACCCTGTTGGTTTTGCCTATGAGGTCGGATGCCATTTTGGAATCTTTGTGGCTGAGTCTGATTCCATTTTCCTGACTGTCGACGACAGCTGTTCATGCCCTGTTGTTGATTCATGTTCTGGCATGAATATCTCCAGCTGTTGGAACTGTTCCACATTGGTTGACTCTGATTGAACCTCTGGTTGTTCTGATGATGGAACCGATGTTGATTCTGATGGTTGAATCCCTGTTGGTTCTGTTGATTCCATCCCTTCTGAGGTCGGTTCTGAGGTCGTTTCTGAGGTCGGTTCTGAGGTCGATTCTGATTGTATCTCCGACGTCTCTGGTTTCTCTTCTGAGTCCTGGAACATTCCCCCTCGGTTGTTATCCCAACTGATGGATTCTTCAGTTCTCCAACCACAGCTCCTTTTCCTTTCTCAGCTGCAGTTCCCTTAGCTGGTCGTGCTTGCTGTGACGTGGAGGTTGGATTAAGTTGGGGAGTTGCAGACTCAACCGTATTTGGTTTGTCAACCGTGACATCCACAGCCTTGATAAAGGTTGCAGGTGGAATTCCAGTATCCTTGACCATGTCGTATCCGAGTCCAGACACGTCATCCATTTGTCTTTGGTAACTGATGAGATTCTCGATGATTTTGGATGATTGATATAGCTTTATCAGGTTGTCCTTCACAGTATGTAGATCTTTGAAAAGAACAGCTATATGCTCGGTCTGTGAGTCTGACTTCTTCATCAGCTGGTCGATCTGTGCCTCTTGCTTGTTCAACTGTTCATGCTGTTCCTTGATCTGCTCCTTCAACTCTTCATCGGTTGGAGCCTTAGTTTGGTTGGCCACATTCAGTTGACTTTTGAGATCATCAATCTCTTCGGTTTGACTTTTAATCAGATCGTCCTTTTCGGTTAAGGATTCTTCAAGTCTGGCAAACTGTTCTTGAAGATTCTTAAACTCAACCGATTGCTGATGTAATTCCTCACTGAGTTCTAGGAAGTCACCCCAAGAGGGTTCCAACTCTTCATCTACTGTTTCCTGCATGTTAGTAGCATTGGAAGAATTTAAATTAACTGGACTAGAATGTACCACAGCATCATCCTGGTCAGTTCCAAATGCCATGAGACATTGATCCTGTCCGATAGCGTTGTTGGTGGAAGTCAGCTCGTCCTCATCTTCGGTGTCGGTGAAGATGTCCATGTCGTCAGCTGCTTCTTCTGCAACCATAGCCTTGTTCTTTGCATTTTTTTTGGCCCTCAATGCTTCTCTATCTTTCTTCGAAAGATCTGGACAATCAACTTTGAAGTGTCCCTCTTTGCCGCATTCAAAGCAACTGTTGGTCACATGCTTTGAGTTATCTCGAATTCGATTGGATTTATAGAACCGCTTATATTTTCCGAACCGAGTATCCATGTCAGCTAGCTTCTTTGACAAGGCGGCTCTTCTCTGTTGCAGCTCTTCTCTGCTCGGCTCCTTCGAAGTTGTGTCCGCATATCTTGTTGCCCTTGATGTTCGCGGCTTGGAATAGTCAGCTCGAAGTGCTACTGTCTTTGTTGCTGAACCAACATCCTCATGTCGACTCGTCTGCACCGAGGACTGAGTTGATTTTCGTCGATTCACCTTGTACTCGTTTCCTTTCAGAATTGAGAACAATCTGTCAGTTCCCATCTCTCCAAGATCAGCTCGGCTTTCATGAATGTTGGTGAAGGTGTCCCACTCAGCTGGTAGGGCTTGTAATACTTTGAGGTTGATCTCTCTCAAAGTATATTTCCCTCGTCGGATAGACTGAATCCTTCGGATGATATCCATGAACCGAAGCTCCAACTGATCAATGGTTTCATCCTCTTTTAGACAAAAGTTGTCAAAATCTTGACAAGCATGGGAGAACTTGTTCTCCTTAGTTTCGTCACTCCCTTCACTAAGAGATGCCAAAATGTCCGACATCTCCTTAGCTGTGTTGCACTCTTCTATCCATAGAAGATAGTCTTGTCCAACTGTGGACATGATAGTGCTCTGAGCCCAGATATCCAGCTGGCTCAATTTTGCTTCCTCAGGAGTAAAATCTTCTGGCTTTTTCTCAACCATCACCTCAGTTGCATCCCCATCATTGGGATTTGTAGGAGTGCGAATGACTTTTTCCATGATGGTGATCGGTCCGGATGTAATTACTTGTTGCATTCGATGATGCTTGGACAGTAGAATCTTCTTCATCCGAGTTTTCCAGGATGTATAGTTCACAACCGAGAACATGACAACAATCTTGTCATTAACATCCATCTGCACACAACAAACAGACAACAAATGCAAGCAGAAATGCACTAGCGTGAAAAAGATCTGTTCAATTGACCACTGAAGAAAAACACCTCGATTCACACCTCGTGAAACAGAGACAACGGTCTTTTGAACCACTTCTCTGATACCACTTGATGGTCCCGATACAAGTTCTGGTGTATGGGGAGGGGGGGGGGTGGGAATACACCAGATAGGAATTTTAAAACAACTCTTAAAAAATACCACAACTGAGTAACAAGACTCAGCTGGATTCACAACTGAGTAAGAGAACTCAGCTGGAAGAGTGGTGCTGTGCGGAATGTGGTGGATAAAAATAACTCGTATAAACAACTCACGCTCAGATGTAAGGTCGGTCAATAACCAAATCAGTTGAAAATGTAAAGATGCAGTTTTGAGTGCTGGTTAGTTGGTCAGTTGGATATGCATTAAGTAACTGAACAGAAAACACATACACACAAAGGATTTACGTGGTTCGGAGAGAACTCCTACGTCCACGGAGAGTTGTGAGTCCACACAACTCAGTCCAAATTCTTTAGGACAACTACCACAAAGCTTACGCGGGCTTTGCAACCATTCAGATAAGTTTACGGGTACTTATCAACCTTACAGATAAGTTTGCGGGTACTTATCAACCTTTCTACTCAATTTCGGGAAGAGCAGGATCCTAACAACCTTTTTAGGGGATGTGTATAAGGGTGGGTTTTCCAACTACTAGCTCGAACAAAGAAGTGAGCTAGGATCTAAGCTTGAACAAATGAAGACTCAAACTAAGATCGAAAACACCAAGACAGATTCTAACACTCTATGAACTCTCAACTAGTGATGTTCTTAGAGATTAATTGCAGTTTAGCTTGTGTAGGATATCGTTGTTCTTTCGCTCGTCTGTCTGCTCTTGTATGTATCTTCTGTCTTGATGAATAAATGAATGCCTCTATTTATAGGCAGTGAGATACAACTAGCCGTTGGAAGAGCCGTTGATCTCTGTTCTGTGAAAGCGATGGCTTGTCTCTCATCTCTGCAGATTTTCCCGATTTGGCAACTGTGAACTTCTGCTTTCCTTCTGAGACAACCTTGTGTTGGGCCAAATGAGGTAATGACAGAACGTCAAACCTTCACGTGACTTCCTTTTTGAAATTCAAATTTCAACCTTTGTCTTTCAACATCGGTTAGTCGGTTGAGACATTCGATCTTCATCTGAGTGGTCTTCAGCTGATGTTCCATCTGATCGCTACCTTCATCTGACCTTCTGTCTGAAGAGGAACAGTTGAACCCTCAGCTGCCTTGAACTTCATGTTGTCGATCTATCGGATTGAGTCTTGCAACTGATGTTCCATCTGAACAGGTGGATTGTCACATCTGACGAACAGTTGATTACTCAGATGTTTTCTTCCATCCGATGTTCTATATCAGATCGGTTGGCTTGAATGCTCAGTTGTCTTTCTTACATCTGATGTTCTATATCAGAACAGTTGGCTTGAACGCTCAGTTTTTTTTCTTCCATCTGATGTTCTATCCGAGTAAAGCCATGTTGCCGTCTTCAGTGGAGTCCTGTAAAGATAAAATCTGAACACTGCTCAAACTGCGAGCCTAAATACTAACATTGGGATATGGCAACATCTGCTCGGTTGGGGTCAGTTGGTTTTGGAATCAATCAAAACTTTACTTAAATTTCCTAACATAGCCAATGCTGGGTCAATGATGAGGCCTGCAGGTACTCCAATCCTCGACCAATTTGTAAAACCAGATAACTCAAACCACGCACTCTTTAAATCAAACTTATCCGGTCGCTCTGTAGCCCCAGCCAAACTGAATTTAAAGACCCTATTCATAAGTTGTGGTTTAACCTCAAATGATTCATTCATCAATCTACACGTCATAGACCTCCAATTTTCAGTAAAATCGAGACTCACTAAAAATTCATATGCTAACGGACAAAAGCCATGAAGACACATATCAGCAAATTTATCCAAGCCCAGCAAAGACAAGTAGTGTTTCACCTGATCGGTTAAGTGAAAGGTATCAACCTCAATCCACCCAATCGTACGAGGAGCCGGAAATTCCTTTGGAGATAAACGTTGAAAAATTTTAGCTTCCACGTCGGAATACAGCTGAAATGTAGCATTATAAAGAGATGTGCAGGCCTGATGTTCAGTTTCCTCTCGTCGTGCAGTCAGATCAATCTGTTTTGTTCGAGCTATAGCTATCAATAGTGAGGTCGCACAAGGAACGACGGCTAATGAAGAAGAAACAGCCGCCGACTAGCCCTGTAGGCAGAAATGAGCGGCGGCTCAAATGGCTGGCAAAATATGTGCGGCGGCTCAAAAACAGCAATGAGTGGCGGCGAAGATACCAAGTGAGCGGCAGTGAAGGCAAAACTGAGCGGCGGCGAAAGAGCGGCTGTGAGCAGTGGCGAACAGAACTGAGCGACGGCGATGGCAAGATGAGCGGTGGCTCTGGACCGAAAATGAGCGGCGGCGAAAGCTTACTCGCTCAATACGCTTAGAAGCTGAGCGAGCTGTGAGAGATGGCGAACGGAGCGGCTGAGCGGCGACGAAGTCAGCAATTGAGAGGCGACTCAAGCAGAATCTGACAGTGAGCGAAGGAGAGACTAAGCGACGGCGCTGGTGCGGTCGCTGTAAAGAATGAGCAGCTGCAATAGTGAAATCACTGTAGAGAATGAACGACGGTGAAGTGAAACTTCTGTAGACGATAAGCAACGGCGAAGGAACATGGAAGAGCGGCGGCTGAGAAGACAAACAGCAGCTGTCACCGGAATGAAGTGAGTAGTGCCAGCGGTGTAGAGAGGAAGGTGGAGAAAAGGGCGACGAAGAGTTGGTGTGAAATGAGTAACTCAAACATTGGCGGCGGCTAAGAAGCCCACTTAGGGTTTCAATTTTTTTTTTTTTTTTTGCGACAGGTTATATAATATATATATATATATATATATATTTGTTTTGAGCCGTCTCTATAATGTGAGCCAGCGCTCACTTCGTCCTCAGCATTGTTTCCATAATAAAACTGAGCGACTGCGAATCTTTGAGCCAGCGCTCAATCCTTCCGCGGTGATTCTTCCCATAATAAAACTGAGCAGCCGCGAATCTTTGCGCCGGCGCTCAATCCTTCTGCGGTGTTTCTTGAAGAAAATAATATCGCGACCGCGTATATATGAATGATCGCTCACTCCCACTACGGTAATATTCCCCACAGATTTTAAGCGGCCGCACAACATGCACACACATGCAAAAATAAGAAAAAAGAAGTCAGGACTATAATAAAATGCCAATTAACATAAAAGAGGAAAAATACTAAAACAGAGGAATTGAAACAGAAAAAAAAAATATGGGTTGCCTCCCATTAAGCGCTCTAGTTAAGGTCGAGAGCTCGATACAAGAAGACTCTTAAGATATCGGATCGTGGAGTGCTTGAGACTCCACTACAATAGGCGCATCACTATATTCCAAATAGGGCTTCACCCTATGACCATTCACAGTAAAACTTTCTTCGGAATTGTCTTTGCTTAACACCACTGCTCCATGGCGCAACACTTCTTTGAGAATAAAAGGGCCGCTCCATCGCGACTTTAGCTTGCCCGGAAATAGCTTCAACCTAGAGTTGAATAACAGAACCTTCATCCCTGGACGAAGCTCTTTATAAGAAATACGGCTAACATGGAGTCGTTTCACCTTATCCTTGTATATTCGGGCATTTTCATACGCTCATTGCGTAGCTCATCCAATTCTTCCGTTTGCAACATACGCTGCTTCACGGCAGTATCGAGATTGCAATTTGTGGCTTTAATAGCCCAATATGCTCTATGCTCAATCTCTACAGGCAAATGGCACGCCTTTCCATAAACAAGGCAATACGGGCTCATCCCAAGCACTCCTTTAAAAGCAGTTCTATATGCCCACAGCGCATCATTGAGCTTCAAATACACTTCCTTATGCGACGGCTGAACCGTTTTTTCCAAAATTCCTTTAATTTGTCTGTTGCTTGTCTCAGCTTGACCGGAAGTTTGAGGGTGGTAAGGTGTGGCCACCTTATGTGTGATACCATTCTTTGCCATAAGCTTTGCAAACAGCTTATTATAGAAATGCTTGCCACCATCACTAATAATGACTTTTGAAAAACCAAACCTGCAAAGAATGTTTTCCTGCACAAACTTCAACACCACATTAGCATCACTTGTCCGTGTGGGGATTTCCTCTATCCACTTAGACACATAATCAACAGCAAGCAAAATGTACTCATAACCATGAGAGACAGGAAAAGGACCCATAAAATCTATGCCCCACACATCAAAAAGTTCTACTACTAGAATATTGGTGAGAGGCATCTCATTCTTACGTCCAATCGTTCCTACTCTTCGACATCTATCACATGCAAGGTAAAAAGTATGTGCATCTTTAAACAGAGAAGGCCAGAATAAACCAGATTGAAGCACTTTATGAGCCGTTTTCTGCTCACCAAAATGTCCACCACAATGCGTTGTATGGCACAAACTTAGAACTTACTGTTGCTCCTCTGCTAGTACACATCTTCTAATGACCTCATATTTTCCCAACTTGAAAAGATATGGGTCTTCCCGGTAATAGTGCCTGCACATAGCAAGAAATTTTTTCCTCTCCTGGGAAGTTAGATCTGGTCTCAACTCTCCACATGCCAGATAGTTCACACTATCAGCATACCAAGGTACAGAGGTAAGTTCATATGCATGCTCAAAAGGAAAAGAATCAGGAATAACACTATGATTAGATTCAACCACATTATGTTCCAATCTAGATAAATGATCTGCCACAGAGTTTTCACTCCCTTTCCTATCCTTAATCTCCACATGAAATTTTTGTAACAACAAAATCCAATGAATAAGACGTGGCTTGACTTGGTCCTTAGTCAACAAATACCTCAGAGCAGCATGATCACTATGGACAATTACTTTAGATCCAATAATATAAGCACGAAATTTATCTAAAGCAAATACCACAGCAAGCAATTTTTTTTTAGTTGTGGTGTAATTTATTTGAGCATTGTTCAGTGTCAAACTAGCATAATAAATCACACGCAACATTTTATCCACACGTTGACCAAGCACTGCTCCTACCGCAGAATTAGAAGCATCACACATTATCTCAAACGGCATAAATCAATCAGGTGCAACCACAACGGGAGCAGTACACAATTTCAACTTTAACAAATCAGAAGCATGCATACAAGAGTCATCAAAATGAAAAGGAACATTTTGGGCAAGCAATCTACACAGAGGTTGGCTGATATTAGAGAAATCCTTAATGAAACGCCGGTAAAAACCAGCATGACCCAAGAAACTCCTAACACCTTTCACATCTATAGGAGGAGGTAATTTTTCGATATCCCCAACTTTGGCCCTATCAACTCTATACCATTTTTAGAGACTACATGACCCAACAGAATGCCACTCGTGACCATAAAGTGACTCTTTTCCCAACTCAAAGTCAAACCACTCTCAATGCATCTTTTCAACACTACATCAATCTTTCCTAAACAATCATTGAAAGAATTACCAAACACGGAGAAGTCATCCATAAAAATTTCAACAAAATTAGCTATCATCTCTGAAAAGATCGCCATCATGCACCGTTGGAAAGTCCCTGGCGCATTGCACAACCCAAATGGCACCTTCTTGCAGCCAAACGTGCCAAACGGAGTGGTAAAAGCCTTCTTGTCTTGATCCTCCGGTGCAATCGCAATCTGGTAATAACCTGACAAACCATTAAGAAAATAATAAAATTCATACCCAGCCAATCAATCTAACATTTGATCAATAAAAGAGAGAGGGAAATGATCCTTTTCAGTGGAAGCATTCAATTTCCTAAGAGTTGGTTTTCAACTAACCCCATCCCTATATATATCACAAAAACTTCAGTGCAACTGGTTGCATACCCGCCGACCCGGGTCCGACCCGCTTCAGAAAATATATAAGAGATTGTTTATTTTCCCCCCAAAAATCCCTTTGGTTCCTCTCTCATTTCCTCCGCTTCCTCTCCTTTCTATCCATTTTTCCGTCGATTCGCCGCCGATTTGTTGTTGCTTCACCGTTGCCAATCATCATCGATGGTTTGTCATGTTTTGTCACAGCCCGAAATCCGGTGTGTAGGAACGACCGGACTCCATTGGAGTGTGAAGGTGAAACCATTAAATAAAATATACTATTTATGTCACAACTGAATGCGAGTTGCAACTATAGACAAATCTTTTTAGATTATGAATGTGAAACCAACAAATAAAAACTTGACTCGACAAGAATCGTGCTCGGAAACAAAGGTTTATCGTTTGAAAGCGATAACAAATACAAACATGCTTCCAAATCAACACCGTGACCGGCCTAATCAAAGTAGAGCTCACAGTCTTTTTATAACTGGCCCAACCGAAGCGAAGCTCACAGTCACTTAACGACCGGCTAAAATAAGCATAATTAATTTATGTCGGTTTCACAAAAATAATAGGAAGTATCTCAATTCCAAGTTTTACAGACATGAAATACCAATGGGAATTAGGAAATTGTTTTGAGCAACCAGCTCATTGTATCAACAATATCAGAGTTTATAAATGATATAATTTATCGAAAGATTATCAAGCAGCGGAGACATCACTTGCTCTCAACAACTACATGTATGAAGACATGTAATTGTCGACTCAACTTTATACAGACAACACACCACCAAGAATCATCCTCTCCATCCTCATCCACAGCTAACCTGCACGTTTAGAAATACATGCAGGGCTGAGTACTTCGTACTCAGTGGGCACATTGCCAAAAACATTTGAAACATTGCCCATTAGGGCTATATAATTGAACTTGCATTACCACTGCATCACAAGTGTTAGAACACTTGAAAACATTTTACTTGTGAATGCATAAACCATTTCATCATTTTCAAATCGACTGTGCAGTCTAAATATACATAATAAAGGTAGGAATCATTCATCACATCAACTCTGTGCTGAGAAGCAGGCCTCCTTCTCAGACACTGTGACCAGCTATACCGAAGTAAAGCTTAAGGTCACCATCATCTAATGCATGCATTAGCTTGCCTTACGCAGGTTTTTATCCTGTGCGTCCACATGACCTTTATCCCGTGCGTCCACAGGATTTAAACTCATCTCATCACATCACATCATTTCATCACATCACATCAAGTTGATGATTCCATACCAAAATATTTAAAACTCGGCAAGTCAATCAATTTTACTAAAAGGCGCACATAATAAATAGTAGGAGCATTCATGGTTGAGTTTTAGTTCAGAAAGCCCACCTGACTTTTAGTATGTTGAGTCGAGGTAGCTTACTTTATGCTTTCCGACTACTTCTCAGTCCCGCTCGGCCATTCAATAATAACATCGAATAAGAATGAGATTACTATCTCGTAAAATGTAAAATAGACTTAGGGCTCGGCTGAAGGACTTCTACTCGACTCGTGTCTTTCTTATCTTATTTTTACTTCTCTACTTCGACATCTTTCTCGATTTCTCGTTCTCGGCTTATCATCTTTACTCGGTTACTATTTAAATCTCGAATTCGTATTCTTGTTTCTAGAAAATAATATTATAATCTTCATGCAAAACGAGAAGTTACTATTCATCTCATCTTATACTTCTCAAGTTCTCGAGTTATATAATATCATCTCTCGACTATTATCATCACAAATTCTTCACATCATACTTTCACATCAACAGTCAAATATTCACATCATACTCAAACATTTTCATTATAATCAAGCATCTATATCAATAATCAAACATTTATCTACGATCAAGCATTCACATCATAGATAAATGATAAATAATTTCGTTAAATAATAATTATTTTGAATTTAAAATTCAAATTTCTTTTTCAAAATTTCTCAATTCTAAAATACGTCTTCTTTTTCCTCAAAATACGAACTCATACTCGTATATACTTCTCAACTTTATACTCAACATCCAATAATCATCATTTAATCTTTTCTTTATTTTAAAAACTCAATTTCATTTTATTTAATCAAAAACTCGGCTTTTTATTTCAAAACTTCACTGCTCGATAACTTTTACGTTTTAACTCCTTTTTATGTAATTCAAAAATCAAACTTGCTTATTTCTATGCAAACAGCATCATCAAATCACTTATCACATCATATATCATCTATAACTCAACTTCAAAATATTTTAAAACTAAACATCATCGTTTTTCTCATATAACATATATATACTTCATTCGTTTTTCAACTTCTATCATTTTTCTTTACTCAATTAATATCGCATCACATCAATTAAACATTCAAGCATGCTTAAGAGCATAAACATCACTTAGAACTCACATCATTCAAACTTTTTCATTTTTAATGGAAATATTCCATTAAATTAAATATTCCATTATTTTTTTTTATTATTTCTTCAATAATACCTCTTTTAACTTCTCGTTTGAAACAAACGAACTCAAATACGAAAATCTTAACTCTTAACTCATATACTTAACTTCTAACTCATTATGTAATAACCCGATTTTCAATTTTCTTGCTAAATAGTTTTAAATGTGTTTCTCTTTTTTGAAAGTGTGTGAATTAAAATTTATAGAGCTTTGATATAGTATAAGTCGTGCCCTAAATATGATGTTATATTTATTCCGTTAAGTTATTATAATTAAATAAAATAATATCATTTTAGAAATTTATTGAGAATCTATATAGCTAAATACATAATAAGCTTGTGCAATTAATAATTTGGGCTTAAGTAGCTATTGGGTTTAACTTTGGGCTGTATTATTATTATTATTTTAGCCCATTAGAGATTTAGAAGCAGTAGAAAAGAGGATTTACGTAGATAACTTGTAGGATTAGAACGAAAAAAAACCAGATAACCGATTTTTACGTGACAAAACTTCTTTCTCACAAGTCTTGAACTTCTTCTCAAACACTTTTTCCAAATCACGTCTCCTATTCCTACTCTAAATCAAACTCTTTCTTCAACTACTTTAAATCCTACCTCCTACGCATATCCAACCTCACCACCTATCAGATTTTCAAAGTTTCTTTCGTACACCCAAGGTTTTTGATTGGCGGCAGTTTTTAAAGAGGAATCGTTCTTAGATTTACAACATCGCAAGCCATAAAACTCGTCGGCTTTCTATTGGTTAGTTTTCGAGTTAAGCAGTGATTTTATATTCTATAGCAGGGGTATGTCTGTTTCTTCGCATATATACATATATATATATATATTGTTCAGAGATTCGAGAACTGAAACATAAGAGAACTTTTGCTTAAGTCTATTTTTGTTTTTGAGTCGGTCAAGTCGGTTCAATTTTGGGCGTTAAGGATTTTGAATTTGTAATTCTTAGTTAAACATTTAGTGACTCAGAATTTTATATGCACAAACATGTACATACCGCCGAAAAGAAAAAAAAAGATCAAAATAGAATCTGATATAGAGTCTGACATGCGAGGTTCTTTTATCGAGTATTTCTTTTGGAATAGAATGGTTCGTAATAGACAGGGGATGGGTATTGGGTTTCTGTATTTGGAGTTTTTGCCCTCTTAATTAATAAAGTAAAGGTTGTTTGATGGGTCAGACGAGAGAAGAGTTATACAATAGGTAATTGAAAGATTTTTTCAAACATCTTTTTATTATTAAATAATGATATCACTTTATTTCCTAACAGTGCATATATTATTTGCAAATATATGGTAGAAATCTTTTAAATAAAGTATTAAGACTAGTATTTTACTAAAGTGGATATGGAGAAGGTGAAAGCGGTGCAAGAATGGAAATCTCCGACGTCAGTCCATGAAATCCGTAGTTTCCTCGGTTTGGCAAGATACTACCGGAGATTCATAGAAGGATTCTCCAAGATCGCGAAGCCGATAACGAGCCTGTTAAAGAAAGAGACAAAGTTCGAGTGGACGGAAGAATATGAAAGGAGTTTCCGAGAGCTCAAGATGAGATTGACTACAGCTCCAGTTTTAGCCCTACCCGAGCCAGACAAAGACTACATCATATATACCGACGCATCTGCTCAAGGACTAGGATGTGTCCTAATGCAAGATGGGAAAGTGATTGCGTATGCTTCAAGGCAACTCAAACCTCATGAAGAGAAGTATCCAACTCACGACATGGAATTAGCAGTTGTTGTTCATGCTTTGAAAATTTGGCGACATTATCTCTATGGAGTTAAGTGTGAAATATTTTCGGATCATAAGAGTTTAAAGTATTTCTTCGAACAGAAGGAGTTGAACATGAGACAAAAAAGATGGCTCGAGTTGGTGAAAGAATACGATTGCAAGATATCTTACCATCCCGGTAAAGCAAATATAGTAGCTGACGTGCTAAGTCGAAGGAAAAAGAAGGAAAATTCGGAAGGGACCGAATTAGGATTCCTTCTAACCAATGAAGTCGAGTTGATTGAAGAATTTGTGAAGATGAGAATTGAAGTAATGGTACCTCCGGCAACAGTAGACCAAGTGATTGCTACCTTGGTAGTAATGCCTGACTTGAGAACCCGCATCGTAGAAGGCCAGAGAAGAGACGAAGAATTGGAAAAACTACGAATGAAGGTGAGAAGAGAAGAAGTTAAAGATTTCTCGGAATCGAGCGATAATGCCTTGTTGTACAAAGGAAGAATTTGTGTGCCTAATGACGACAAATTGAGAAATGAAATAATGAGTGAAGCTCACGAAACCCCGTATACAGCTCATCCTGGCAACTCGAAGATGTACCAAGACTTAAGGAAACTGTTTTGGTGGAATGGAATGAAGATGGATGTGGCATTGTTCGTTGAGAGATGCCTAGCTTGCCAGCAAGTGAAGTCCTTACATCAAAGACCGTATGGACCTCTGTAACCGTTACCAGTCCCAGAATGGAAGTGGGATGGAATTACAATGGATTTTGTGACGGGATTACCAAGATCAAGGAGAGGAAATACAGTAGTATGTGTTGGGAAATTTATTAGTAAGAGTTTTGATGAATTCCAAAACCAACTGACCCCAACCGAGTAGATGTTGCCAGTTCCTACTGTTAGCAGTTAGGCTCGCTGTTTGAGCAAAGTTAAGATTTTATCTTTACAGGACTCCAGCTAAAGACGGCAACCTGACTTCACTCGTATAGAACCCCAGATGGAAAATCGGATGAGGAACATCAGTTGTAAGCAAGACAACTGAGCGTTCAAGCCAACTATTCAGTTAGAACATCAGTCACAAAATGCCATCCGACTAAAGGAAAAGACTTAGAGAAGTTATTCCAAAAAGTCAGCTGAGAAGTTCAACGGTTCAGATAGAATGGAACATCAACTGAAGACCACTCAGATCATGATCACGATTCTCAACCGACTGACCAAGGTTGAAGAATAAAGGTTTAAATTTGAATTTCAAAAAGGAAGTCACGTGAGGGTTTGACCGTTCAGTCATTACCCCATTTGGCCCAACACAAGGCTGTCTCAGATGGAAAGCAGAAGCATGCAGCTGCCAAATCCGGAAAGTCTGCAGAGATGAGAGACAAGCCATCGCTTTCAAAGAACAGAGATCAACAGCTCCTCCAATGGCTAGTTGATTCTCTCCGCCTATAAATAGAGGCCTTCTTTCAGAAAATCATACACAGAAGACACATACGCGAGAAGAAACGTAAGAGCGAAAGAAAGAACTAAATCCTTCACAAGCTGAACTGCATTCAATCCCTTAGAACATCACTTGTTGAGAGTTCTAGAGTTAGTTACTGTGTCTTTAGATCGAACCTTGAGAACATCACTTAGTGAGAGTTCCTAGAGTGTTAGATCAAAGCTCACCTCGTGTTCGAGCTTTTAGTTAGAACCCCATTTTCTTTCACCTGAAAAGGTTTAGAATCCTACTCTTCCTGCAACTGAGTATATAGGTTGTTTAGTACCCGAAAACTAAACTGTAAGGTTGATAAGTACCCGCAAACTTATCCTTAACGGTTGCTCAGCCCGCGTAAGCTGAGTGATTTGTCCAGAAGAACTTGGACAGAGTTGTGTGGACTCACAATTCTCTGTGGACGTAGGAGGTTTCTCTGAACCACGTAAATTTCTGTGTGCTTGAGTTTATTTTTCAGTTATTTCCTGCATATTCGACTGACCAACTAACCAGCATACAAATTGCATCTTAGCATTCTCAACTGTCTTAGTTCTTGACCAACCGTGCATAAAGGCGTGAGTTAATTTTAACGAGTTAATTTCCACCACATTCCGCACAGCACATCACTTCCAACCGAGTGTTTCTTACTCGGTTGTGATTCCAGCTGAGCTTCCTTACTCGGTTGAGTTAATTTTTAGGGGTTGTTTTAAAAAGTTGCATCTGGTGTATTCTCTCCCCATACACCAGAACTTGTTTCGAGACCATCAAGTGGTATCAGAGCAGTGGTTCAAAAGACTACTGACTCTGTTTCACAAGGTGTGAATTCGAGAAAGTTTCTTCGGTGGTCAACTGAACAGATCTATTTTTCACGCTAGTGCATATTTGCTCGCATATTTGTTCTGTTTTTGTGTGCAGATGGACGTCAAGGACAAAATCGTGGTCATGTTCTCGGTAGTAAATTATACATCCTGGAGGACACGGATGAAGAAGATCTTATTGTCGAAGCATCATAGGATGCAACAAGTACTCTCATCCGGACCGATCATCATCAAAGAGAGAATCACTCGCACTCCTATAAATCCCAACGATGGGGATACAGTTGTGGAGTTTGTGGAGAAGCAGCCGGAAGACTACACTCCAGAGGAAGTCAAGGTGAGCCAGTTAGACATCTGGGCTCAGAGCACGATTATGTCAACTGTTGGACAAGATTACCTCCCTTGGATAGAAGAGTGCGAGACTGCAAAAGAGATGTGGGATATCTTGGCATCGCTGAGTGAAGGAAGCGATGAGACAAAGGAGAACAAGTTCTCACATGTATGCCAAGACTTCGACAACTTTTGTCTGAGAACTGATGAAACAATTGATCAGCTAGAGCTCCAGTTTATGGACATCCTCAGAAGAATCCAGTCCATCCGAAAAGGAAAATACACACTAAGAGAAATCAATCTCAAAGTGTTGCAAGCTCTACCGGCTGAGTGGGATACTTTCACTAATATCCACGAGAGTCGAGCTGACCTTGGTGAAATGGGAACTGAAAGATTGTTCTCAATTTTAAAGGAAAATGAGTATAAGGTGAACCGAAGAAGATCTCAGTCCTCGGTTCAGACGAGTCGACATGAAGATGTTGGCTCAGCCACAAAGTCAGTCGCACTTCGAGCTGACTACTCCAAGTCAAGAACATCAAGGCCAACCAGGTCTGCAGATACAGCTGCTAAGGAGCCAAGCAGAGAGGAACTGCAGCAGAACATAGCCGCCCTGTCAAAGAAGCTAGCTGACATGGATACTCGGTTCGGGAAATACAAAAGATTCTACAAATCCAACCGAACTCGAGACAGTTCAAAGCCTGTGACCAACGGATGCTTTGAATGCGGCAAGGAGGGACATTTCAAAGCTGACTGTCCAGACCTCTCAAAGAAAGAGAGAGAAGCGTTGAGGGCCAAACAAGCTGGAAAGAACAAGGCCATGGTTGCAGAAGAAGTAGCTGACGACATGGACATCTTCACTGACACTGAAGATGAGGATGAGCTGACTTCCACCAACAACGCCATCAGTCAGGATCAATGCCTCATGGCACTTGGAACCGACCCAGATGATACTGGGGTACACTCTAATCGTGCTAAGTTAAATTCTTCCAATATTTCTAACATGCAGGAATCACTGGATGAAAAGTTGGAACCCTCCTGGAGTGACTTTTAAGAACTCAGTGAGGAACTACATCAACAATCGGTTGAGTTTAAGAGTCTTCAAGAACAGTTCTCAAAACTTGAAGAATCCTTAACCGTGAAGGACGATCTGATCAAGAGTCAAACAGAGGAGATTGAGAATCTCAAGAGTCAACTAAATGCAGTCAACCAAACTAATGCTCCAACTGATGAGGAGTTGACAAAGCAGATCAAGGAGCAGCAAGATCAGTTGAAAACTCAAGAGACTCAGATCGACCAGCTAATAAAGAAGTCAGATGGACAAACCGAACAGATAACTGTCCTCCTCAAGGAGTTGCAAACTGAGAAGGACAATCTAATCAAGCTGTATCAGTCATCCAAGATCATCGAAAATCTTATCAGTTACAATAGACAGATGGATGACGTGTCAGGACTCGGTTATGATGTGATTAAAGATAGTGGAATTCCTCCAGCAACCTTCATCAAAGTTGCTGAGGTCAAGGTTGTCGAACCTAACACAGTGGAACCTGAGTCACGACAAAGTAATTCAACCTCCACCTCTCAGCAAGATCAACCGACCAAGGCAACCACAACTGAGAAGGGAAAAGGAGCAGTAGATGGAGGACAGAATGTTCCATCGGTTGGGACATCAACCGAAGGGAAATGTTCCAAAAGTTAGAAGAGGAATCAGAGGCGTCGAAGACATAATCGCAACCGAACTCAGAATCAGAACCGACCTCTGCATCAACCTCAGAGTCAACATCAGAAAGAATGGAACCGACCGCAGAACCGACAAGGGTTCAATCATCTGAATCAACAGCGGTTCCATCATCAGTTCAACCAAAGGTTCCAACTGAGTCAACCAATGAGGAACAGGTCGAACAACTGGAGATATTCATGCCACAATATGAACCACCAACAGGGCATGAACAGCTACAGACAACACTCAGGGAGTTGGAATCAGAATCAGCCACAAAGATTCCAACATGGCGTCCAACCTCACAGACAAATTCAACAGGATAAGAATCGCCATCAAAACAGGGGGAAAGCCTCTCCTCCGAAAGCTCAGAATGGGAGAAATCCGACTCCTCTCAAGAAACAGAACATCACTACTA
Organism: Schizonepeta tenuifolia; assembly: GCA_029490685.1. Taxonomy (NCBI): domain Eukaryota; kingdom Viridiplantae; phylum Streptophyta; class Magnoliopsida; order Lamiales; family Lamiaceae; genus Schizonepeta; species Schizonepeta tenuifolia. Next base: position 132,143,085 of record CM055955.1, read on the forward strand.
ACAACAAGCCCAAGGATAACCGAGGTGTTGTTATAGTTGATGATGAAGGGAAAGTGATCTGGAATGATAAATCTATTCGAGTATATAGGGAAAAGCGACGCACAGTTCCAGGGGGACTGGTTCTAACCCTCCAGGACCCAACTGAAATTGGGGACCTAAGCGAGTTTCTCTTTGCAGGTACATGAGAAACAGCTGAGGAAGAATAAAGCGTCTGCAACAATGTGGGTGATGGACAGTGGATGCTCGAAACACATGACAAATCTGAAGGATTTGCTTGGAAGTTTCGTGGAGAAAGAAGGTCCATCAGTTACTTTTGGTGACAACTCAAAAAGTTACACCAGAGGTTACGGTACCCTTGAAACCAATCATGTTTCGATTTCTAATGTTTCTTATGTTGATAGATTGAAGCATAACTTGCTCTCCCTCAGCCAATTCTGTGATAATGGTTTCTCTATCAAGTTTGATGCACAGGGTTGCAGGGTTAAAAATGTCGGATCAAAGCAGGTGATATTGTTGGGAAATCGATCGCCAACCGAGAATGTCTACTATGCTGACTGGAACAGCAGTCTTCCTGACACCTGCCTGTTATCAAAGAGCAGTTCAGATGTGAGCTGGCTGTGGCACAAAAGGCTCAACCATCTGAATTTCAAGACTATGAACCGACTTGCCAGACAAGAACATGCAAGAGGCATACCAAACCGAGTGTTTTCAACAACACACATTTGCAGTGCATGCCAGTTGGGAAAGCTCACTAGATTCTCCTTCCGGTTGAAGACAACTCCCTCAATCGACCGAGTGTTACAGCTGATCCATATGGATCTCTTCGGGCCAGTTACACCAAAGAGCATGAATGGTAACGAGTACAACCTGGTTGTAACTGATGACTACTCAAGATATACGTGGACCATCTTCATGCGCCACAAGAGTGAAACCCGAGATGAGCTACCCAAGTTGATGGATCGGATATCGAACCAACAAGAGATGAAGATCATTTCTATCCGATCAGATCGTGGAACTAAGTTTCTAAATGAAACCATCATCGAGTACTGCGAGAAGCATGAAATTACTCATCAAACATCAGCTGCACGTACTCTGCAACAGAATGGAGTAGCTGAGCGAAGGAACCGAACGCTGAAGGATGCAGCTACATCCATGTTAACCAGCTCAGCTCTACCAAAGAGATTTTGGGCTGAGGCCATCAACACTGCATGCTACACTCAGAACCGGTCTATTCTGACCAAGCGGTTGGGAAAGACACCATACGAGCTATGGAGACACAGGAAGCCATATATTTCTTATTTTCGCATTTTTGGTTCTAAGTGTTATATTCACAACAATGGGAAGACTCAGTTGAAAACTTTTGATGCCAAAGCTTGGAAAGGTATATTTCTCGGATATGCCGCTCGGATCAAGGCTTATAGGGTTTTCAACAATAGCTCTCGTGTTGTGGAGATAACACCTCATGTTAGTTTTGATGAATCTACTTTTGAGTGCAGGGAACAGGCTAAAGGACAATAGGCTGATCCACAAGTTCCACCAGCCCTCACAAGATCTCTGATTCTAAGGCAAAAGAATCTAGCTGAACCACTGGTTTGGACAACTGAGGATGAGGATCCATACTCCTCTGAAGATGAATGCGAGGACCCCAGCTCATCTCAAGGGGGAACTCCAGCTGATGCATCTCCAACTGCATTAACATCTGAAGCCCAACCTAGCCCGGTTCGAAATGTTATCAATGTTGAGGATCCAGACTCAACAACTGATAAATCACCAGCTCAGAAGAGTCCAGCATCTCTCACAGCTCAGATCACGAAACAGCCACAGTTGGAAGAAGAAGGAAGACGCAACAGAAGATGGTATGAAGATCATTCCACTGACAACATCATCGGAGATCCAACCGAAGGTGTGCGTACAAGGAGCCGAGTTGCAAATCCAGAATCAACTGAGGAAGACTCCAACACTTATGCTCAATATGCTGAGGAGTTGGCAATTCTAGAGGGGTTCGAGCAAGCTGGAGATGTTGTCATGATTTTTTGCTTTGTAGCTGATGTGCCAGAACCGAAGAATGTTGTGGAAGCTCTCAACTGTGTTCACTGCACAACAGCCATGCAAGAAGAGCTGAATGAATTTCTACGCAATTGTGTTTGGGAGTTGGTAGAAAGACCAAATGGTGTCAAAGTCATTGGATTAAAATGGATTTTCAAGAAGAGAGACGCCATTGGATTCATCGTGAGGAACAAAGCAAGGTTGGTAGCTCAGGGATATTGCCAACAAGAAGGAATTGACTTCGAAGATTCCTTCGCACCAGTTGCAAGGCTGGAAGCCATCCGAATCTTTCTAGCCTATGCCGCACATCACAAGTTCAAGGTATATCAGATGGATGTGAAGTGTGTCTTCCTCAACGGTGATATCAAGGAAGATGTTTATGTTGAACAGCCTCCTGGTTTTGAAACTGGAGATGGAAGAGTGTACAAGTTGAAGAAAACAATCTATGGACTGAAACAAGCACCAAGGGCTTGGTATGACACTCTTTGTGGTTTTCTTCTGAACTCGGGTTTCAAACAAGGGTCAGTTGACAAAACCCTGTTCACCATCAAAGTTGGAGATGACATTCTTGTTGTGCAAATCTATGTTGACGACATCATATTCGGTTCTAAGTCGGAGGAACTGTGTGAAAAATTTTCAAATCTCATGAAGGAGAAGTTCGAGATGTCAATGATGGGCGAGATGAATTATTTTCTTGGATTACAAGTGAAGCAGTCTCCAGAAGGGATCTTCATCAATCAGTCCAAGTATACAAAAGAGCTCATCACCAAATTCGGATTGCAGACAAGTAAGGCAACAAGGATCCCGATGAATACTAACTGGAAGATTGAACCTGGAACTGAGGAAAAGCTCGTGGATGCCAGTAAGTATAGAGGGATCATCAGTTCTTTGCTATATCTAACTGCCAGCCGGCCAGACATATCATACGCAGTTGGAGTGTGTGCTCGGTTCCAAGTTCAACCCAGGGAAGCACACATGTTGGCAGCAAACAACATCATCAAGTATCTGAAGGGAACTGTTAATGTTGGGCTGTGGTATCCAACCGACGACAACATCCAACTGACCGGATACTCAGATGCAGATCTAGCAGGAGATTGGTTGGACAGGAAGTCCACATCTGGATATTGTCAGTTCATGGGAAGCAAGCTAGTTTCGTGGTTCTCCAAGAAACAAGCATGTGTTGCCACTACTACAACCGAGTCAGAATATATGGCTGCCGGAAGCTGTTGCATGCAAGTGTTATGGCTCAAGCAACAACTGAGAGATTATGAAGTCTCAACTGGACAGGTTCCCATTCATTACGATAGCTCAAGTGCCATTGCTATCTCTTTGAATCCTGTTCATCACTCTCGGACAAAGCATAGCAACATCCGTCATCATTTTATTCGAGGTCATATTTAGAAGAAGGATGTATCCATGGAGAAGATTCCAAATGAGATTCAGAGAGTTGATATCTTCACCATACCTCTAGCTGAAGCACGATTCAAGATGCTATGTGACCTCCTTGGATTGTTGGATCCATCAGATGAGGAGTCAACTGAGGTAAAGAGATAGATATCCATCTGAGGGGGAAGCTCAGATGAAGGGGGAATCTCAGATGCGGATCGCCAACTGAAGACATCAGACGTCAGCTGAACAGACAAACTTGAGTCAGCTGATGGTATGCCGATCAGATGCAGATTGCCAACCGAAGAAATCAGATGTCAGCTGAACAGACGAACTCGAGTCAGCTGATGGTATGCGGCAACTGAGGAACACAACTGATTTCGACATCAGCTGGCAGGTATCATTTATGGCTGAAGGTGTTATGATCTTAAATTAGAATGTTTGAAATAAATTCAAACATTCCTTAACATGTCAGTTCCATTAAAAATAGCCATCATGTCGCATTAAATGTAAAGTACGGCTGAACATCAATAGCCTACTTTATAGTGCGACTGGGCTGACATGAAAACTGTACACCTTCTCACGCGCTGGTTGGAACTCGGTTCGTGACGTCAAGTCAAAGATAGTCAACAGTCGCGTAATCTCAGCCGTTGATGGATTCGCGCCATTTAACCCCAGCCGTCGATTTCGACAGAGTCAAAAACCTATATAAGGCGAAAAATCAGGAAGAAATCTCCTACTTTCCTCATTCGTGTTTATCTGCTACAACTGTTCATCATCTTCTTCAATTCTGTCTCTCCATTTTTAACTAATACTCTCTTTCCTTCTTTGCATATATATATACTTCACTGCAAATCATAATGGCACCCAAAACCTCCAAGAAGATGGTATCTAAAAAGAACCAGCCACATTCCAGGAATCATTCGATATGATGCTATCGAAGATTCATTTTGAACAGATCCTTTCGACGGACGCGCTGGAGTCACCGGAGCTTACTCACCTCACCGGTTTTCTCTCTGCGCACGGTCTTCTTCACTGGGCAACTCTTACTCCCTCCCTCCTGCTACGGAAGCAAGTCGGAGAGTTTTATTTGAATCTACATCACGAGTCGGAAGTTGGACTCATTTCATATGTCTCCTGCAAACAACGTGACGGCGTCTCCCGATCAATCCAAGATTCAACCGTCAAGATACAAGTTTCAGAAGAGCTGGGAAAAATCATCCCACAGAATCATCAGGCCACTGACATGGTTGATAACTGCACGGATGCAGCAGCAGATGAGTTTCTTCAGAAGGCCCTGATCATCCCAGAAAAGATGAAGAGTAGCATGCAAAGGACAAAGTTGAAGCCTCAACATCGACTTCTGTTTGATGTTATTTCCAAGTGTGCTTTTGGTTATGGTGGAGCATTTGGTGACATCAGCAGACCAAAGCTCAAACACCAGAAGGCGCTGGAAGAGAACCACAGCATAAACTGGCTGCAATATTTTGAAAGCCAGTTGATGTTGGAAAAAAAGACAAAGATCACTGACACTACAACTGAGTCTGGAGAGAGACTGTTGAGTGTCAAGGGGTCACTGAACTTCGGCACTAAAATTTCTGCGCTGATCCTGCGTGCCACGGAGGATCAGAATTTAACTTGGGAAGACAGCGAGGAGACGCTTCTCAAGAAGATGTTGTTGTTTCCCACAACCAAAAAGGCTCAGGACGTGTTGTCGGCTGTGTACACTCCCAAAGAGAATAAGGGAGCTGAGAAGCCAGCTGTGAAAGCAGACACAGCTGAGGAGCAGTTGGAGTCACAACCACCTCCAGCAGTTGGCCGAAAGACTAGATCATCTACAGCTCGCCGACTGAGGGATGTGTCAGAAGAAGAAGAAGAAGAAGTGGAGGAGGAACCACTAAAGAAGAGACCGAGGATACGGTTCAAGCAGCCAGCTGCGCAACCAGCTAAGAAGTTGCCAGCTGAGGAGAAGCCAGCGGAGGAGAAACCAGCTGAGAGGTCACCTGATTCGAGTCAGTTGGTTGACCCAGCTGCGTATATCATTGCTCCTCGAGATCCAGAGTCGATGGTTGAAGGGAAGGAAACAGATGTAGATGAGTCGAGCTCATCCTCAGATAGCTCGTCTTCATCTGAAGAGTCAGAACACAGTTCACCCTCTCCCCCAACCGGAGCTGATACCGTCCAAGAAATCCTAACCTTGACCGGCTCCCAACCCAGTCCAACTGACCAACCAGTCCAATCACCAACCAAAGGGGATCAGATTCTCACAACTGATCCTCAGACAAATATTCCGAGCCTCACGCTCGATGCTAACATTGCGACTAGTTCTATGGCCAATGTTGAAGAACCTTTTGAACCATATGTCTATGACATTGAACCCTCCCCCATCAATGAAGAAGAAAATCGTCAAGCAGTCGTAGCTGAGCATGAAGGCAAGCTGGCCTATTGCTTCAAGAAGCTCGTTGGGATATTTCCTGAAGCTCGCAACATGCCGATCTTCGCCATGTTTGGCACGGAGCTGATATACCAGTTTAGCATCATCTTCAGCTACTGGTATGTCAAGGAAGACACCCTCCGCATCTATGGCTGGGACCACCTCAAGGCTGATGAGTCACGCCTGCGAGAGTACTTCGAATACTCCAATTTTGAAGTAGCATACAAGAACAAGGTCGTTGTTCTGAGCCGCAGATTCGATCTCAACAAGGCTGAAGGGACAGACTCAAGGAAACTGTGCAACAATGCAGGAGCTGTCGCCTTTCTGTACACCATGCTGGCCAAAAGTGCTGAGTTCGTGGATGAGATTGATGAAGCTGAAGCAGTAGCTCAGCAGGAAGAGGCTGCATTCCAACAGTACCTGGCAAATTGTCAAGCCATGGTTACTGAACTACCCCCACCAGTCGAACAATCAGCCCCAGCGATCAAACAACTAGCCCCCTCAGCTCAGCCAGCACTCTCCTCTGAAGAAATTTGTGAGCTGATAATTGAGAGGGTGAACCAGCTGCGAACTGAGGTGCTCTCAACCATCCAGCAGAACCGTGAAGAGCAGCAGCTGGTGATTGAGGCTCAGGCTGAGAAGCAGAGGCAGCTGATGGAAGATGCTCTGAAATTGAAGCTAGAAGAATTCTCATCCTCCACCAGCACAACCAACAATGAGCTGAAGAGAATTGTTCGTGAACTCAGTTCTGAGTTGAATGTGTACAAAACCGTCGCCAATTCCAACCTTGTCAAATCCCAACAGACACAAGACCAAGAGTGGACGACTCAGTTCGAACAACATCGAGCTGAGTTTATCGCCTTTCAAAGAGAAGTCTCTGCAACCTTCGAAGCCATGACGAAAGCTGATCAAGAGCGCCAAGATCTAGAACTGGCGAAGAAGGTTGGAGGACAGAATGCTGTGGATGAACTCTTCTCTCGAGTCCAACAGGCTGAAGCAAAACTTACCTCTCTGGATGGCTCACTGGCAACCCTTCTTGCTGATGCTAAAAAGGGGGAAGGTAAGAAGCCAACAGGAGTTGAGAGGCAGGGGGAAGAGGCTCAGAGGAAAAAGGGGGAAGTGGCTGCTGGACAAGGAAAATCTCAGCTGAAGGAGACAGATGCAGCTGAAAAAGAAATGGAGCAGGAAGTTGAAATCTCCACTCTCGTAGCTGAACTGGCAGCTGTAATCGAAGCTGATCTCGACGGTATCACAACCGAAGAGACAATTGTTGCTGCCAAAGCTATAGGTGCATCAGAAAAGGACTACTTGAATCCAGCCTGGATCAAGACGTTTGCTGCTGGCCAAGCCAAAGCTGTCAACAAGTTTGAAAAGGAGCTTGCCAAGATTTCAAAGAGATTGGACAGAAACATTGCCAGCTGAAGCCTAAGAAGAATCAACAGACATCAAAGCAAGGCTGAGGCAAGAAAGAGGCAACAACAGCTACAAGGAAAGTCCAAACTCCAACATCGATTCAAACATGTTAACAAATGGATGCCAGCTGAGTGGAATGAGTATTGGGAGTCATTCAAATAGGAGTTTGTGAATGACTTCTACTATAGGAAGGTCTACACAACTGAAGATGCAAGGGAAGCCTTCAAGGAAGCCCTATTCGAGCTCAGCTCTGGGGATCCAGGCATGTTCAGACAATTCAGATCAGCCATGATGGATGCACAGCTCGATCTCAACACAGTTCCGATCCCTCCGAAGGACACATATCGCCCTCCGTTCATCTCAGGCACAAGTACTCCCGACAGACGGAGACTCATGGTTGAAGCTCGACAAGTGTGCAAGGAACATGGAGTTGATTCTAGGATCGAGTCAGCTGCAAAGAGAGAGATCTTTGTCCGTATCTTCAGCAAGTACGACCAGAAGTTTTGAGCTGAATTAGTTTTTTAGCAACTGATGTAATCTAACTGTTTTGTGCAAATCTGTGTAATCATCAGTTGTAATAAAAACTTCAAGTATATATTCGATTTATCTTGATGAACAATCTCTCATTGTCCAAGCCCTGAATCGCAAAGTCATTTAAATACCATGTTATAACTGTGCTAACCCTTTGATGTTTTCATCTTATAGTCTGTCTAGAATTTCAGTTGAGATTTTAGATAAGTTAGTAAGGTTTGGATCAGTAGCGGTTTAAAGTTGTAAGTGGTTTTGGCATCATCAAAAAGGGGGAAATTGTTGGGGAATTTATTAGTAAGAGTTTTGATGAATTCCAAAACCAACTGACCCCAACCAAGTAGATGTTGCCAGTTCCTACTGTTAGCAGTTAGGCTCGCTGTTTGAGCAAAGTTAAGATTTTATCTTTACAGGACTCCAGCTGAAGACGGCAATTGGGAGCTCAAGCACTCGCTGATACACATACTACCCAAGTTCAGTGACCATCCTGGAGAAGACCCCCAAACTCATCTTCATCGGGGAAGCTTTCGACCAAGTGGGCAGGACCCTATGAAGTGCAAGCTCAATTCCCTAATGGAGCTGTTGAGATTAAGGATCCCAAGAATGGGAAGATTTTCAAAGTTAATGGCCAGCGCTTGAAGGCCTATCTTGGGCAAGAACAGTTTGTTGAGGGGGAACCATCTGGGTTTCCTGTCGAGGAGGACCTCTGACTTTTAAAGAGGGGGGTGTCGTGCCCAAGACCTTAAATAGGGCGTTGTCCAGGAGGCAACCTGGTTAGTATTTTATTTATTTTATTTTTAGTTTAATTTTGTGTTTTATTTAATTATTTTATTTCCGTAAAAATATTAAAATCCAAAAAAATTCATAAAATCATGAAAATCCAAAAAAAAAAAATAGTGTAGTTTAGCTAGTTTATGATTTAAGTATTTTATTTTAAAGCATTTTATGATCGAGTCTAACCATAAGGGGAAGTCTGTTCCGGAGTGTATTTGTGTTTCTAAGTGTGCAGGAGATGTTGAGCAAGATGCAGGTTGTAGATCAGGATCCACTTTAAGGAAAGGAGCTGTGGGAGTGGAGCAAGGATTTTGGGCAAGAGCTAAGTTGTTGGTCAACAACGATTGAGGCGGTTACTGCACCCCTAAAACTACGCGCTCTTTAAAACCACCCTACCACGTCTATATCCCCACTACCCGATTTCAAATTCAAGTCTGCAACTTCTCATCTTCTCTCTTCTCTCTCCATCAAAACTCCCAAATTCCCTACAATGGTGTCTACTTGTCCCAAAAACAAATTCAACAAGATCCCTGCTGGAACCAATATCGACCTCACCACCGAACACCCCACTACCACCACCATCAAGCCCAAAATCATTACCAAAAGGAAACTACCCATGGAACCCGCCAGCCCTTCTACCGACCAACAACCAGAAATTTCGATCGGAACTACTGTACCCAAGAGTCCGCCGGTCGACGCCACGCTTCTGATGAGCGACGAAAACCCTAGCCTGATGGAAGAGGCGGAGAAGCAGCAGGAGAAGGAGACGCAATCGAAGCAGGTTTCTGAGCAAGAGGAGTTAGAGGAAGAAGCAGAGGAGGACGAACACGATGGCGAGGATGAAGAAGAAGAAAAAGGTGATGAGGGAGAAGGCGACAACGATGATGTGGATGAAGCCATTGACGCAGTGGCGGCGACGTTGGCAGCGGAGGCGTTGGTGGAGGCGAAGACCAAGGCAAAGGAAAGTCCGGCGAAGAAGAAGAAGGAAGCCAAGACGGCTAAGAAACGCCCTCACGAAGGCGAGGGGACGCCGGCGAAGAAGCACAAGTCTGCTACTTCGGACGCCGGGTCCTTTCAGCCGTCGATTTCGAAGGGAACGGCTGTCAGTGAGCAAGAAGAAGGAAAAAATCTTGAGGAGGAAGGGGATGATGAGCAGTCTACCCCAGCAAGTGCTAAGAGCAGGAAGAAGAGGAAGGGGCCCACGGTGATGACGTGTAGCAAGCCCAAAGAGTGGAAGGTGACTGCACCTCGAGTTCTCGACTTCAAATTCTACGAGAACTTGGGTGTTGCCCAGGAAGTAAGAGAGTTGTTCAAGGGGATCGGTTGAAGTAAGTTTTTGGAGTGGCCTGTGGAGGTCTATGATGAGCAAGTCAAGGAAGTTTATAGCACGGCGGCAATAACAAGTGACCCTGAGAACGGGGTGAGCATGATTTCCTTCTCGCTGTTGGGCGAGAAGTATGAGGTTCAAGTCAGTGCCCTCAATCAGATTCTCGGGATGGTGAGTCTGCGAGATTTGGCCAGGAAGGAGTTCATGGAGGCCAGGACCAAGGTGCCATCCCCAGGAGATGTGGTTTATGAGGAGCAGTGGAAGGAGATCAGCAATGGGACGCCCTACTATGGAGCCAACAACAAGGGTACTGAGCTAAGAACGCCTGCCCTGAGGCTTTGCCACCGCATCCTTGCCTACAACTTGTATGGCAAGAGTGACAGCGGCGTTTCTTGGTGAGCAGCTCAAGACCGTGTTGGCAAAGCAGGCGTTGGGATGCACTTGTGGCCACTTTGTGACAGCCTTCGCGAATGGAGTCGGGGTCTATGGTGATCTGAAGGGGAAGCCGAAGATGCCGGTCAACATATTGGGAGAAACTGCCTTGAGAAAGATGAATGACATCGAGATCAGGAATGGCAGATATGTGTTTATTGATCATTCCAAACCATCATCTAGCAGGCGACCACCAGTGGGCAAGAAGGAGGAGGCAAGCACCAGTGCAGCAGTGCTGCCCAACATTGAGATTGAGACCAGGCTGACCAATGTGGAGAGGTTGTTGACCGAGATCAGAGATGCCCAGCTGGCATTCTTTGCACACCAAGGATTCAGGTATCCACCTGAATCTTCTCTTTGATTTGTGTTCTTCCCTTTTATGTTAGTTTAGGATTTTATTTTTTTCGTTTTTGTGTTTTATTGTTGAGTCTTGTTTTGTGTTATTTAGTGTCTTGTTGTTCGAGAGGGCGGTTTTACTGTCTTCACCCACAATTTGCCCAGCAAATTGTGTGGTGAAGATCCTATTGCCTTCTCGGTTGTGTTTGTTGAGTCAGTTTGTTTTATGTTTGTTTGTTGCCCAACATTTTACCCACTTTGCCTAAGGCAAAGTGTGTGGGTGTTGGGGGTGTCAGTTATGTTTTTAAAGGGTGTTTGAGTTATTGATCAGCATGTTAGCATGAAGGTTAGAATAGGTTTATGGATGATGCTGTATGTAAATAGGTAGGACGGAATGAGATATTGGGCATTAACTGTGAGGATTTGAGCTTTTGAAATGCTATACACATATGCAGCATTATTCTTTCTGGTGTGATAATGATCTAGAACTTGCCTGCATCTCTTAATTAAAACTTCATGTAACTTAGTAGAACTACTTAGATGAATTAGGCAATTTTTGTTCAAAATAGCCATGGCCAAAAAATTTCCTACCATAACATTTATCCTTTGATTAGCCCCCTTGAGCTTGGATCATATTCTTTCTAGTCACTTATAGAAGCCTGAATTTTAGCCGTCCCGGTCAAGAACTCAGGTCTAGAAGGACGAGGGATGAAAGAAAATGTTAGGTAGCACATAGTGGGCAATATCACCTAAGATAGAGGTGTTGGGTTAAAAAAAAAGAAAAGAAAAAAAAGAAAAGGAAAAAAAGAGGAAAAAAAATAAATATATAAGAAGCCTAGAATAAGTGTGCTAAATAAAGAGGAGTAAGGAATCAAGGGCAATGTGTTGCTCGAGAACCTAGTTCTTGACTTAGCCAGTTTCCATATTATCCTACCTTTTATCATAAGCCACATTACAACCCAATGAAGACCTAAGGATAAGTAGTTTGAATTTGTTCGAAGAAGTAGAGATGTAGAGGGCAGGCAAGCCTATGGAAAAACCTTGTTGATGATGGTCAAGAGCGTAAACACTTAACCTTATACACTTGAGAGATGAGTGCTGGTGAGGATGTCCTTGTTGCCCGATAACTCTATCTTGACCTATTTGATGGCAATATCTGTTACATATTTTGTTTTGACTGACATGTGAGATGCTGATTTATTTTGAGTCTGTGTTTTCTGTTTTGTCTTTTCTGTGTTTGAGTCTTGGGGAAAGTCGCAACCATACACTTGAGGGCAAGTGTAATTCAAGTGTGTGGGTGTGATGAACCCATATTTGTGTCCATCTTTTCTTGTTTCTTTCTTGTGTTTTTAGTCTTTATCGAGTCATTATGTATCTGGGAGGACACGCAAGTCGAGAGATAGTGTGCAGGGGAAGAACAGGTGGATGCTGGGCAAATCCGATGAAAAATCTGTTGTTGAGATGGCGATACGATGCAAATGGGCATAGGGCTGGAAGCTTGTAGCTGGGAAACATCGAAACATCCTTTCTACAAGTCAGGAAGTACCTCCCCATATCCTTAAAGGCCAACAGATAGAGTACTCGGAGGAGCCAGGATCGTGGTCAACACTGGAGGCAATTCAGGATGCAGACGATAAAGGGCAAGATGAGAGTCGAGCAGCAGCAGCAGATTTATTTTCCTTCAAGAAAGAGGATAAGGATCGGATGTTTCCTTGCTTATCCTAGCCGAGCCAAATCATGGAATAAATCTACCACACAAGGAAAGAAGGAACGTGCATGCGAAGGAAAGAGAGAGAGGCGGAGGTTATGATATGCATAGGAAGAATCCTTATTCAACAAGGAATCCTTATTCAACAAGAAAACTTCCCTAAACCTTAGAATCTCATCGCCTATATGGTCGACTCTATCATGTAAAAGAGCTCTTCGATTCAGTAATTTAGATTAGTTTGCATCCTAGTTTGAGAGAAAGTGAGGAAGAAACAAGTCCTACGGGCAATTACAATTTATTTCGTATTTTACTGCTTTAGTTTTAGTTGTTGGCGTGAAGCCAAGACCCTGGTTGCTGACTACGCTTTTGGGCAGCAACCCCTTTCCAGATTTATGCTAAGTATGCTTTTCTTTATTTACTTTGTGTTCTTATTTAATATTATGTCTAGCTAAGTTTATTGTTTGGATTGGATGTAGATGAAGTGATTCTAAGTTACTCGTTCAAACTTGTGAGGTCTAATTATGTTAGTTCGTTAATTGATTTTGTTCCCGAAACACTTAGGATTAATTCTAGACTTAATTGATATTGAAGTTGATTGATCACCATCTGGATATTGAGATTGAGTCATTAACAGAAATTGGGAATAACACGAGAGTGTCTTTCGTGCCCAAGAAGGTAAAGGGTGTTGGAGAGCAGTCGGTATTGACCTATCTCTTGGCTGTCTTGGGTCTATTTATTCCTAATGCTTCTTGGGCAGCATCGTTACTGAAGTGTCTTCGTAACGTTGTTGATCGAGAAAGGAGATCTTGCCTTCTGGTCAAGAACTGTAAAATTGATTAGACATAGGTTAAGTGTGTTAGCATCATGACTTCGTGACCTTAGGGTGTTAACTAATCTTTGCCTTAAACCAAGTGATAGAATTAGTTAATTGAATATCCTTGCACCGATGAACGAGTGAAGAGTAATTAGGATCATGGATTCGAAACCCAATCCAAACTCTTTTGTTATTTGATATTATTATTTGTTGAGTACAGGTTATTTAGATACTTTGTGACTAAAACCCTTTTGTTGAGCAACATCTGAAGAACAAATTACGCCGAGTCCCTTGGGTACGATCCCGCTTGCCGCTGACTACTACCTTGTTGGGCAAGAGGTGTTATAAATATTATTTGTGCGAAGTGTGTGACGACAACGCTCCGTCATACTTGCATGTGAGAAAGATGAGCACCGAGTCGCTAGCGGAATTTCTAGTGCGTTACCATTCGATATGGGGAAGAGTCCAGTATATGGACATAGGACCGTTGGAAGGCATGACACATTTAATCCAAACTCTACCGCAGGAATGGAAGGATTGGGCAGCTTGTCTTGTTCCGCGATTTTCGATTACCGTTACTTCGATCGAACCCTATATGGTGATGTGAATGCGTTTATCTCCACAATTTCAGCCCATTTCATGTCTTATGGTGCTCCTCCGCCAGAACCATATGATGATGATACTCCAAGCCTGTTAAATGAAATTGTTCGTACTCCTCCATCAATTCCTCAAAATGACCCCGTCTTCCTCCTAATCAATTCGCCGCCACGAACTGTGCTTGAACCTCAAAATTCCCACTCAGATCATCTAATTGTAAGTGGTGTGCTTAAATTCATTCTTTTGACCCTTTTGTTTTGTCTAACTTACCGACATTGCAGCCGAGTGGATGCAATGGAAATCCTTCATCGAATGAAGATCAGTTTGTCGCTTATATGTGTCGTCAGCAAGTAACTTTTTCAAGTCATCCTGAAGCAGAATCTTCTAGGCCAGCCCGTTCAGGCAACGGCATCGAAAACGAAAGTGAGCCAAATGATGCAACAACAATAGGAAAAGGATATCTTCAAACCCTACCCAGCAATGTTTTTCCTGCCTCTTTTGCTTGTGCATCTACCTCCCCAGCAAGGCAAGAAGACGAGCACAACTCTCAGTTTGTAGGTCAGATGCTTGAGGAAGAGGAAGAAGAGGAAGAGGACCCCGAGGAGGACGAAGATCCCATAGAGCACTATGGAGTAGACTCCGATGCGGAGCAGTATAATGACAATGGGCCAAGCGAAAGTGATTCCTGCGTGTAGAAGTAATTTAAGGAAGCTGTTGAATTTAAGTATTTTTATTCGTGTGTGTTGGAGAGACAAACTCTTTTATATTTTTCAGTTGTGATGTAATTTATGATTTAAGACTTGCATAACTTGAGTAGGAAGAAGGAAAATTTTCAAATGAATCCCTAATTGTTATAAGTCCTTGAAAAGGCCACCGCCGGGCGATTTGAAATTGAGCCATTGGGCTTTTTGAAATTAAAATTTGAATTTCCTGCGTTATTAATTTGAGTTAAATATGCGAATATAAAAGTGATGATAAATCTATTTAGTGATTATGATTGATTATTTTGAGAATATGTGATGATGATGTGAATGCTTGATGGTTACTAGATATTGAAGGAGATGCATGTATATATGAGAAATGGAAGTAATGAAATTACTTGAGAAGTTCTTGATTGCTTTTATTTATTTGAGTATCGATCGAGAATTGTATTCCTCCCAAAAGAGAAATGTTTTCAGAATCGAGAAAGGTTCCTAGTGAACTAAAGAACTAGAGTGGCTAAAGTTTTCTTGTTATAATTTTTAGAATGCCGCCGAGACGCAGAAACGTCAGAACCCCAGAAGATAACCCTGAGGGACAGAGTGATCCTACCCCGCCCCCTCCAAATGAGAGACGAGTCGAAGAACTTTTTCTCCGACAGAATCCCTCAACCTTCGACAGTAAAGGCAGTCCAGCTGATGCTGAGGACTGGATTCGTTCTCTTGAGCGAATTTTCCGTTTTCTTCGTTGTTCGGATCATGAACATCTGGAATGCATGACGTATTAGTTGAAAGGAACAGCCGACTATTGGTGTGAAGTGAAGCAAAGAATGTATTCTCCCGAATAGCGTGAAGAGTTAACATGGGATCAGTTTAAGGAAGCCTTGTATGAAAAGTACGTGCCGAGAAGTTATCGAGAATGATCGAGTATGATCGAGAATTCTGTGAATTAGCTCGATTTGCGCCTGATATGGTCGATACTGATGAGAAGATGTGCGAATTGTTTCGAGCAGGACTAAGGCAAGATATCCGAGTAGTTCTTGCTAGTCAAAGTGGTTTGACTTACGCTGAAGCTTTAAACCGAGCCCTGGATATGGAATTGGCAATGCAACCACAGAAAGGATCGCATCTTCCAGCGAATCCTCAACTTCAAAGCCAAACAACCACGACTGTGTCTACTCAACAATCCCAATTGGGCCAGTATGGAAAAAGGAAGGGCAAATGGAGTGGTGGAAACCACCCGAACAAGAAACAGTGGCAAGGAAAAAGCCAACAGCAACCTCAGAAGGGAAAAGCTCTGCAGATCAACCGAAGTAACCTACCGATAGGACCCTTAGGATTTCCTCCTTGTGCGAAATGTGGTAAAATGCATCAAGGCGTCTGCAAGAGCGGGAGTAATGTTTGCTACACTTGTGGTCAACCTGGTCATTTCTCGAACCAGTGTCCAAGTAAACAACAAGGGTTTAGAGGCGGAAGACCGAATCAGTTCCAGCCGTCGCAGATGAAAGCCATCGAGGCAACTCCTTTGCAAAAGTTTGTCCCGCGCCAACGTAAGCCGCCGCAGCCAAAGCAACAGTCTCTTCAGCAAGAGCCTCCGCATTTCCAAAGAGCATGCGCGATTGAGCAGAAGCCGCTGGAGAAAGAGAAAGGAAATTTGGCAGGTATGGGAAAGCTTAATAGCATACCTGTTATTGTTTTGTTTGATACAGGAGCTTCGCATTCGTTTATATCTAGCATTTGCGTAGAGAACCTAGAATTGAAAGTAGAAGAATCAAACCAGGTGCTTAGTGTCGCAACCCCTTTAGGAAAGTCTGTGTTAGTTTCGCGTGTTTGCTCGAATTTAGAATTTGAAGTCGGAAGTCGTAAATTGGTCGCGAAATCTCTTAATGTAATCCAGATGTATGACGTTGATATAATCCTAGGAATGGATTGGTTAAATGAGAACTTTGCGACGATTCGATGCGACTTAAGGCAAATATCGTTTAAACCCCCTGGAGAAGAGTCAACCATAGATTTCGGAGTGGAAAAGAGAATGAAGAAAAGCGTGCCAATAATTCCAGCTATGAAAGCGCAGAGATTGATGAGGAAGAAAGATACACAAGTGTATCTAGTCTATCTAAATAAAGACGAGAATCAAGAGTTGAGTATCGATGATGTTCGAATCGTGAGAAAATTCAAGGATGTGTTTCTAGAAGTGTTACCAGGCTTACCCCCTGATCGTCAATTGGAGTTTACAATCGATTTAGAACCTGGATCAGCCCCGATATCTAAGGCGCCGTATAGAATGGCTCCAAAGGAACTTCAAGAGTTGAAGATCCAACTGCAAGAATTGTTGGACTTAGGCTATATTCGACCAAGTGTATCGCCTTGGGGTGCTCCAATTTTGTTTGTGAAAAAGAAGGATGGTAGTTTGAGGATGTGCATAGACTACCGAGAGCTAAACAAGATTACGCTGAAGAATAAATATCCTTTGCCAAGGATAGATGATTTGTTTGACCAGCTAAAAGGAGTCGGTGTTTTCTCCAAGATTGATTTAAGATCTGGATACCATCAACTGAAGATCAAGCAGGAAGATATTCCAAAAACTGCTTTCAGAACGAGATATGGACATTAAGAATTCATAGTAATGCCATTTGGATTAACAAATGATCCAGCAGTGTTTATGGATATGATGAATAGAGTTTTTCACAAATATTTGAATAAGTTCGTGATTGTCTTTATAGACGATATTTTGGTGTATTCAAGAGATGAAGCCGAGCACGAGAAGCATTTAAGGATTGTGTTGGAAACGCTTAGAGCTGAAAAACTGTATGCCAAGTTCAGTAAATGTGAACAACCTCCTGCTTTTGAGAATGGAGATGGAAGAGTGTACAAGTTGAAGAAAGCTATCTATGGACTAAAGCAAGCGCCAAGAGCTTGGTATGACACTCTTTGTTGTTTTCTTCTGAACTCGGGTTTCAAACGAGGGTCAGTTGACAAAACCCTGTTCACCATCAAAGTTGGAGATAACATTCTTGTGGTGCAAATCTACGTGGATGACATCATATTCGGTTCCAAGTCAGAGGAAGAATTTGTGTGCCTAATGACGACAAATTGAGAAATGAAATAATGAGTGAAGCTCACGAAACCCCGTATACAGCTCATTCTGGCAGCACGAAGATGTACCAAGGCTTAAGGAAACAGTTTTGGTGGAATGGAATGAAGATGGATGTGGCATTGTTCGTTGAGAGATGCCTAGTTTGCCAGCAAGTGAAGTCCTTACATCAAAGACCGTATGGACCTCTGCAACCGTTACCAGTCCCAGAATGGAAGTGGGATGGAATTACAATGGATTTTGTGACGGGATTACCAAGATCAAGGAGAGGAAATACAGTAGTATGGGTGATAGTGGATAGGTTGACTAAGTCTGCTCATTTCATACCTATTCCACACACCTATGGATCAGCCAAGTTAGCTGAGATCTACATCAAGGAAATTGTGAAGTTGCATGGAGTGCCGAAGACGATTACTTCTGATAGAGACTCGAAGTTCACAACCCGTTTTTGGGAAAGCTTCCACAAAGAGTTGGGAACTCAGTTGCAATTCAGCACTGCTTATCATCCCCAAACCGATGGTCATTCCGAGCGAATGATTCAAATCCTCGAAAATATGTTGAGAGTTGTCCTGCTAGATAAAGGAGTTGAATGGGAAAAAGTCTTACCTCTTGTCGAATTCGCGTACAACAACAGCTATCAGAATACGATAGGAATGGCCCCTTACGAAGCTCTTTATGGAAGAAAGTGTAGATCGCCGCTTTATTGGAATGAAGTGGGTGAAAGGAAAGTGATAGGGCCAGAAGCGATTGAGGAAATGATAAAATCTGTGCGCCAAATCCGCGAGAAGATAAAAGAAGCTCAGAGTCGACAAAAGTCGTATGCTGATAATCGAAGATCCAAATTGAAATTTGAAGCAGGAGATAAAGTATTTCTAAGGGTGTCCCCTTCGAGAGGAGTATATCGTTTGGAGTTAAGGGAAAGCTTAAACCTTGTTATAAAGGACCGTACGAAATCCTTGAGAGGATTGGATCCGTATCTTATCATTTAGCGTTATCGCCCAGTTTCGGAAGTTCGCATAACGTTTTTCACGTATCGCAATTGAGAAAATACGTCTTCGATCCAAAGCACGTAATACGCCAAGAAGATGTCGAGATGAAATCCGATCTAAGCTACGAGGAGAAACCCGAGGAAATTCTAGACCATAAAGTCCAGCAGCTTAGAACGAAGTCGATTCCCTTAGTGAAGGTCAAATGGTGTCATCATGATCTTGAAGAAGCCACATGGGAACTCGAAGAAAAGATGAGAGCAAAATATCCCGAGTTATTTTCTCAAGGTCAGTAAATTTCGGGACGAAATTTTTTTTAAGAGGGTGAGGATGTGATACCCCGAGCTCTTATATCTCTAGAGAGCGTATTAATTAACCGAGTAAGTTAAAAGATGTGATTTGTGGAATAAAAATTTTCTTTTCTAAATGAAGAGAAATGAGTAAAACGTCTAGAATGCTTCGTGTGTTTTGTGTGAATTTATCTGTTCAATTTCTTGAAATGATAATGTGACGTATGTGTTGAGTTTGTTTATATGAGAATGAGTACGAGATTAACTTCCAGAAAAACCCCGAAGAGTTTGTTTAATTGAAAAAGAATAATGTTAATCGCCGAGAAAATTCTATGCGCCGAAGAATTTAGAATAGAGTAGAATTAAAATCTTGAAACCTAGAATTTCTTCTAAGGTTATTGAGATAAGGTAAGAGCTTATCCGAGATAATTTGAAAAGAGTTACGAAGATTTAATCTTTAAAGGATTAATAACGGATTAATAAGCCGACTAGTTTCTTTTAAAGATTTAAAAGACTAAATGATCGGAATCGTTAATCTTTTAATAAAATGTGAATAAGGTTTGAGATGTTTTAGTGTCGGAAACGAGACGAGGAGAGATTAGACCCGTTTATAGCATAAATGAAATAATACGAATCGTTTTATCCGAAAAACCTTTACGACCGGGTAATTAATACCCGTAACGACACGACGAAGACAAGTGTCGTCACCTCTGTCTCCCTCTCACGCCACCTCACTACCTCTCTCCCATCTCTCTCCAATTTCCTATGCAACTAATCATGATGTCTCCCCACAATCTTAGCAAAAGATTGCATGCAAATTCAATCACATCAACTCTTAATCAATATCAAGTTCCAATACTAATTGCAATGATGTTTATTCCCTTTGTTGGATACACATGCATGCATTCTATCTCTCTCTCTCTCTCCATATAAAAGGAAATTTCCTTCATTATCTCTCTCACATTCAAAATCTCTCAAGAACACAAAAACAAAACTCTCCCTCTACTCTCTCCCTCTCTCACGGCAATCACACACACACCACACATACACTTGATTTTCTTCCATGCAAACCTTACATTCAAGCTCAACATCCATGGAAATGAAGTGACGATCATCATCCTCCATCTATTTCATCTATACCTTCAAGAAAAAGGTAAAAATTCATCAAGTTCTTGAATTGAAATTCAATAATCATCCCCCATTTTATTCATTTTTGGCTCTTAAGCCCTAAAGAAATGGATGATTAATTATTGTGTTATTCTTTTCTTTGAGGATTCAAGAAGAGTTCTTCCATAACATTCAAGCTCAAGTTGAAGCTCATTTTTTCCCCTTCAATTCGATCCCAAGAAGCCAAGAGAAGAGATCCGATTTTAATTTTCAAAGTATGATATTCCATTTGTTTAATTGTATATATGTATATCTCTAAGTCCTAAAAGAAAGAAAACATGCATGCATGGTATTTATTTATGTTTAGGCAAACTTAGGTTATCGATGTGATAATTAAGTGAAAAGAAATCGTTAGGAGAATCGAACACTAGGATTTAATCGGTGAATTAAGAGAAGAAAAAGAAATTAAAAACCCTAAAATCTTGTTAATACCGTAATATAGAGGAAAAATAGGAAGATGTGAATCTCTTGAGTTATTGTTATTTTGATGCTTGATTTATGATTTTATTCATGTTGTGAATGAATATATATGCATGAAAAATTGAGAAATAAATTGCCCAAAATAAGCATAAATGCCGTGTGTTTTGGAAGAAAAAGAAGGAATTATTTTGTTGATTTTGTTGATAATTTGAGTGATGTTTTGATCATGAAATTATTATGTGATATGTTGATGTAATCATATATGTTGTTAAGTATAAGAAAAACAAGTTGCATGTTAAGTTTTTGAAGAAAACAATTTGTGATAATATAGAAGATTTGATGTTTTAATGTTATAATGTGTGCTAAAGTATTAATTGAAATCATAGATGAAAAGATAAATTTTTGTAACAAAAAGAATGAAGTTTAAAAGCTTTTAAAATATTAAGAATTGAAAAATGCATAAAAAGATATATCTAATAAGTGTTCTTGTAATAAAACTTAAAGATTTGAATTTTTAATAAACTAAATCAAAAAGAAATTTTGTAATTTAACTAATAAGATAAACTAGTTTTTATAAAAATATTTATTGAAAAATAAAGGAAATTGTTAAGTAAGAAAGTGGTTTTAAGTTAAGAACAAAGAAGAAAGATTTATTAAATAAGTAAACAAGAATTGAGAAAATCGAGTTAAAAAAAATTAATTAATAAGAAGTAAAAAAAAAGTTTTAATCGAATGGAGAAAAGATGCTAGACGAGTTAAGTTAAATACTCGTATAGTGAATCAAGAAAATAATAATGGAATAAGATGTCGAGTAATGGTTTTGAAAGAAATTAATTAAAGTTAATTAATTGAGTAAGTTGTTTTCAAACCGTGCGAATTAAAAATAAGCCAAGAAGAATTGTCGAGTTAATAATTGGAAAAATAATAGTTGAGTTAAGAAATAAAAATCGAGTTAGAAATGGAAAGGAAATTCCAATTTCATAAGAGTTTATTAATAATTAAAGAGAATTTGTATTAATTGAGTAAAAGTTTATAAAATACTTCATAAGATAACGAATTTAGAATAAAGCGATGTCTATAAATTAAGAAAAGATAAAGTATGTTGTTTGAGTCTTTATGAAAAGAAATGCATAATCGAGTTAAGTTCTAATGTTTAAATTGAATAAATGTTAATGTGTCTTGAAATGTGTTTGAATTATTTGAGTTTATTATGTGATTGAATAAGTATTTAAATGCATGATATTAATTGTGATGTGAAGAATTACTAAATTATTGCTATGCAAAATGATTGAGCCATTGATTGTTAAATCGAGAATTAATTTTATTTTAAAAGAAAGCTCGAGTAATGGAATGTAGATAGACGACGTTTCATAATTAAAGCGAGAAGTGTTAAGACATTGGTTTGTAATATTAACCAATCATCGAGTAGAGTTAATGGTTTAAAGACGAGAGCGCGAGATCCTTTAGAAAAGTTAAAGTAAAGAGAGAAACGACTCAAATAGAAGTCCTTCAGTTGAGTTCAACGCCTTTTTGTTCGTCTTTGCGTATCTTATTTTCTTTATCGATGTCGAACTGTGAAGGATCGAGCTGGACGGATCATTAAGCAAGGACAAATAGCCCTTAAACCGCCTAGCTAGAATCTTCGGAAATCAGGTGGGCTTTTCTGAACCAAAACTGCCGATGAATATATTTATGCTATTGAGTAATATTATGATTGATTTTAAATGCGATTGACTTGCCGTTTTTATTGAAGTTTGGAATGTGTTATCATCTGTTTAGTTAAGATGTTATTATCCTGTGAAAGGCAGGAAACCCACGTGTGGTATGTTGAAAGATTGAGGTGACTGTGAGCCTTGCTTCGGTTAGGCCTGTCACAGTGTTCGAGAAGGAGGCCTACTTCTCGGCACAGTAAGATTGTTTGTGATAGATGATGCATACTGTTATTATATGTTATGTTTGACTGCGCAGTCTGTTTAAAAGAAAATGTTTTTAACATGCACAAGTGAAACTGTTTTAAATTGTTTAAGTACTTGTGATGTTCGGCAAGGCAAGTTCAATTGTTATAGCTTTTAAAAGCATCTTTATCCAAATGTTTTGGCTTGTGTTCACTGAGTACGAAGTACTCAGCCCTGCGTGTATTTCTAAACGTGCAGGTTGACTGGATGGCGATGGCATGGACGCTTGGTGGTGTGGTATTTCTTTTGGTTGAGTCGAGTTGAATGTCGGACTGGCATTTGTACGTCTTCATACGTGCAAATGTTGGGCTTTGATGCAAGTTTCCGCTGCAATACTTTTGAACTGATGTCTGTTGATACACTTTGATACCTATTTTGCTTCCGAGCGTTGGGCTCGATGACTATAAATGGTTGCTGAATCTGGTTCTCGTTGACTTGATATGTTTTTGTATTCTCGTACTTGTTGAAATCTTATCCCTGTCAGCATGAAATTCTTATCATATTCTTGACGTATGTGATTTTTGAAATGCTCGGTTATTACTTCATTGTGTCTTTGGAAGCCTTAATCGATTGCCTTGCTTTTTATTAACGTTTTCCCCGACTGACCCCAACCGAGTAAAAGTTTTGATGAATTCCAAAACCGACTGACCCCAACCGAGTAGATGTTGCCAGAAGTTAGGCTCGCTGTTTGAGCAAAGTTAAGATTTTATCTTTACAGATCTCCAGCTGAAGATGGCAACAAGGCATCACTCAGACAGAACATCAGTTGTCAAGAAATACAACTGAGAGCTCATATGATCAGATGGAAAAAGGGGAAAGTCACATTCAAGAGATAGAACATCAGTTGTAAGGAAAACAACTGAGCATTCATCAGATGAGAAGCAGTAAAGAGAAGAGAACATCAGATGAAAGAAAGCCATTTGAGCGTTCGAACCCAACTGACCAGATACAAGGAAGAAAACTGAGTGTTCAGTTTCAGAACATCAGTTGTAGAACTCAACCAAGAAGATCAACAGCTTGAAGACAAAGTCAGCTGAGAGTTCAACTGTTAGTTGTCAGATAGAACATCGAGTGAAGAACAAGCTAGCTGAAGATCGAAAGTCTTAACCGACCACTCCTTGTTGGAAGTCCGTTGTTAAGATTTAAATTTCAAAAAGGAAGTCACGTGAGGGTTTGACCGTTCAGTCATCACCCCATTTGGCCCAACACAAGGCTATCTCAGATAGAAAGCAGAAGAGCACAGATGCCATATCGGGAAAGTCTGCAGAGATCAGAGACAAGCCATCACTTTCATAGAACAGAGATCAACAGCTCCTCCAACGGCTAGTTGATACTCTCCGCCTATAAATAGAGGCCCTCATTCATTCGAAGAGGACACAAGACACACACGCGAGAAGAAACCAGAGAGAAAAAGAAATAGCAATATCCTTCACGAGCTGAACTGAAGTTAATCTCTTAGAACATCACTTGTTGAGAGTTCTAGAGTTAGTTAGGTTTGTGTCTTTAGATCGAACCTTGAGAACATCACTTAGTGAGAGTTCATAGAGAGTTAGATCACAGCTCACCTTCTGTTGGAGCTTTTAGTTGGAAACACATTTTTCTTTCACCTGCAAAGGTTTAGGATCCTACTCTTCCTGCAACTGAATAGTTAGGTCGTTTAGTACCCGTAAACTAAACTGTAAGGTTGATAAGTACCCGCAAACTTATCCATAACGGTTGCTCAGCCCGCGTAAGCTGAGTGGTTTGTCCAGAAGAACTTGGACAGAGTTGTGTGGACTCACAACTCCCCGTGGACGTAGGAGGGTTATCTTCTAACCACGTTAAATCTCTGTGTGTTAGTGTTTTTCTTTATTCAGTTATTTCTTGCACTCTTAACTGTCTGACTAACCAGCATACAAACCTCATTTGCACAATCTCAACTGTTTTGGTTTTTGACCAACCGAGCAGAAAAGCGTGAGTTGTTTTACGAGTTTAATTTCCACCACATTCCGCACCGCACAACTCTTCCAGCTGAGGTCGCTTACTCAGCTGAGAGATTCCAACTGAGTCTTTTTACTCGGTTGAAGTATTTTTCAAGGGTTAAGTTTTAAAATCCTAACTGGTGTATTCCCTCCTCCCCCCATACACCAGTAACTCGTTTCGGGACCATCAAGTGGTATCAGAGCGGTGGTTCAAAAGACTGCTAACTCTGTTTCACAAGGTGTGAATTCAAGAAAGTTTCTTTAGTGGTCAACTGAACAGATCTTTTCACGCTAGTGCATATCTTCTTGCATATTTGTTCTGTTGTTGTGCAGATGGACGTCAAGGAAAAGATAGTAGTCATGTTCTCAGTAGTCAATTATACATCATGGAGAACACGAATGAAGAAGATCCTTCTGTCAAAGCATCATAGGATGCAACAAGTTCTCTCTTCCGGACCGATCGTCATCAAAGAAAAAATAGTTCGCACTCCTACAAATCCCAACAATGGAGATACAGTTGTGGAGTTTGTGGAGAAGCAGCCGGAAGACTACACTCCAGAAGAAGCTAAGGTGAGCCAGTTAGACATCTGGGCTCAGAGCACAATAATGTCCACAGTTGGACAAGATTATCTGCCTTGGATAGAGGAGTGTGAGACTGCAAAAGAGATGTGGGACATCCTGGCATCGCTGAGTGAAGGAAGTGATGAGACGAAGGAGAACAAATTCTCACATGCATGCCAAGATTTCGACAATTTTTATCTGAAGACAGATGAAACAATTGACCGGCTAGAGCTCTGGTTTATGGACATCCTCAGAAGAATCCAGTCCATCCGAAGAGGAAAATACACACTAAGAGAAATCAATCTCAAAGTGTTACAAGCTCTACCGGCTGAGTGGGATACTTTCACCAATATCCACGAGAGCCGAGCTGATCTTGGTGAAATGGGAACTGAAAGACTGTTCTCAATCTTAAAGGAAAATGAGTATAAGGTGAACCGAAGAAGATCTCAGTCCTCGGTTCAGACGAGTCGACTTGAGGATGTTGGTTCAGCCTCAAAGTTAGTTGCTCTCCGAGCTGATTACTCAAAATCGAGAACATCGAGGCCAACCAGATCGACTGACACGACTGCAAAGGAGCCAAGCAGAGAGGAACTGCAACAGAACATTGCAGCCATGTCAAAGAAACTAGCCGACATGGACACTCGGTTCGGGAAATACAAACGATTCTACAAATCAAACCGAACTCGAGACAGTTCAAAGCCTGTCACCAACGGTTGCTTTGAATGCGGAAAGGAAGGTCATTTCAAGGCTGACTGCCCAGATCTATCGAAGAAAGAGAGAGATGCGTTAAGGGCCAAACAAGCTGGAAAGAACAAGGCCATGGTTGCAGAAGAAGCAGCTGACGACATGGACATCTTCACTGACACTGAAGATGAGGATGAGCTGACTTCCACCAACAACGCTACCGGTCAGGATCAATGCCTCATGGCTCTTGGAACCGACCAGGATGATACTGAGGTACACTTTAATCCTGCTAAGTTAAATTCTTCAAATATTTCTAACATGTAGGAATCACCGGACGAAGAGTTGGAACCCTCCTGGAGTGATTTTCAAGAACTCAGTGAGGAACTGCATCACCAATCGGCTGAGTTTAAGAGTCTTCAAGCTCAGTTCGCCAAACTTGAAGATTCCTTAACCGAAAAGGATGATCTGATCAAGAGCCAAACCGAGGAGATTGAGAATCTCAAGAGTCAACTGAACGAGGCTAAGGCTCCAACTGATAAAGAGTTGACAAAGCAGATCAAGGAACAACAAGATCAGTTGAAAAATCAAGAGGCTCAGATCGAGCAGCTGATAAAGAAGTCAGATGGACAAACCGAGCAGATTACTGTCCTCCTCAAGGAGTTGCAAACTAAAAAGGACAATCTAATCAAGCTGTATCAGTCATCCAAGATCATAGAGAATCTTATCAGTTACAGCAGACAGATGGATGATGTGTCAGGACTCGGTTATGATGTGATAAAAGATAGTGGAATTCCTCCTGCAACCTTCATCAAAGCTATCGAGGTTAAAACTGTTGAACCAAACACAGTGGAACCTGAGTCACCACAAAATATTTCAACCTCCGCTTCTCAACAAGCTCAACTGACCAATGCAACCACAACTGAGAAGGGAAAAGGAACAGTAGATGAAGGACAGAATGTTCCATCAGTTGGGACATCAACCGAGGGGGAATGTTCCAAAAGTCAGAAGAGAAATCAGAGGCGTCGAAGACATAATCGCAACCGAACTCAGAATCAGAACCGACCTCTGCATCAACCTCAGAGTCAACAACAGAAAGAATGGAACCGACCGCAGAACCGACAAGAGTTCAATCATCTGAATCAACAGCTGTTCCATCCCCAGTTCAACCAAAGGTTCCAACCGAGTCAACCGATTAGGAACAGGTCGAACAGTTGGAGATACTCATGCCACAACATGAATCATCAATAGGGCATGAACACCTATCAACAACACTCAAGGAGTTGGAATCAGAATCAGCGACAAAGATTCCAACATGGCGTCCGACCTCACAGACAAATTCAACAGGATAAGAATCGCCATCAAAACAGGGGGAAAGCCTCTCCTCCGCAAGCTCAGAATGGGAGAAATCCAACTCCTCCCAAGAAACAGAACATCTCTATTAACAACAAGCCTAAGGATAACCGAGGTGTTGTTATAGTTGATGATGAAGGAAAAGTGATCTGGAATGATAAATCCATCCGAGTTTACAGGGAAAAGCGACGCACAGTTCCAGGGGGAACTGGTTCTAACCCTCAAGGACCCAACTGAAATTGGGGACCTAAGCGAGTTTCTCTTTGCAGGTACAAGAGAAACAGCTGAGGAAGAAGAAAACGTCAGCAACAAAATGGGTAATGGACAGTGGATGCTCGAAACACATGACGAATCTAAAGGATTTTCTTGGAAGTTTCGTGGAGAAAGAAGGTCCATCAGTTACTTTTGGTGATAACTCAAAAGGTTACACCAGAGGTTACAGTACCCTTGAAACCAATCATGTTTCAATTTCTAATGTCTCATATGTTGATGGATTGAAGCATAACTTGCTCTCCATCAGCCAATTCTGTGATAATGGTTTCTCTGTCAAGTTTGATGCACAGGGTTGCAGGGTTAAAGATGTCGGATCAAAGCAGGTGATATTGTTGGGAAATCGATCACCAATAGGGAATGTCTACTTCGCTGATTGGAACAGCAGCCTCCCTGACACCTGCCTGTTATCAAAGAGCAGTTCTGATGTGAGCTGGCTGTGGCACAGAAGGCTCAACCATCTGAACTTCAAGACGATGAACCGACTCGCCAGACAAGAACATGCAAGAGGCATACCAAACCGAGTGTTTTCAACAACACACATCTGCAGTGCATGCCAGCTGGGAAAGCTCGCTAGATCCTCCTTCCAATTGAAGTCAACTCCCTCAACCGACCGAGTGTTACAGCTGATCCATATGGATCTCTTCGGGCCAGTTACACCAAATAGCATGAACGGGAACGAGTATACCCTGGTTGTAACTGATGATTACTCGAGGTACACGTGGACCATTTTCATGCGCCACAAGAGTGAAACCCGAGATGAGCTACTCAAGCTGATGGATCGGATATCGAACCAACAAGAGATGAAGATCATGTCTATCCGATCAGATCGTGGAACAGAGTTTCTAAATGAAACTATCATCGAGTATTGTGAGAAGAATGGAATTACCCATCAGACATCAGCCGCGCGTACTCCGCAACAGAATGGAGTAGCTGAGCGAAGGAACATAACGCTTAAGGATGCAGCCACATCCATGTTTGCCAGCTCAGCTCTGCCAAAGAGATTTTGGGGTAAAGCAATCAACACTGCATGCTACACTCAGAACCGATCTCTTCTAACCAAGCGGTTGGGAAAGACACCATATGAGCCATGGAGACGTAGAAAGCCAGATATTTCTTATTTTCGCGTTTTTGGTTCTAAGTGTTATATTCACAACAATGGGAAGACTCAGTTGAAAACTTTTGATGCCAAAGCTTCGAAGGGCATATTTCTTGGATATGCTGCTCGGATCAAGGCATATAGAGTTTTCAACAACAGCTCTCGTGTTGTGGAAATAACACCTCATGTTAGTTTTGATGAATATACTTTTGAGTACAGGGAACAGGTCAAAGAACAACAGGCAGATATACAAGCTCCACCTGTTCTCACCAGATCGCAAGCTCTAAGGGAAAAGAACCTAGCTGAATCACTGGTTTGGGCAACTGAGGAAGAGGATCCGTACTCCTCTGAAGATGAATGCGAAGACCCCAGCTCATCCCAAGGGGGAACTTCAGCTGATGCTCCTCCAACTGCATCAGTATCCGAAGCCCAACCAAGTCCGGTTCAAACTAATATCAATGTTGAGGATCCAGACTCAACAGTTGATCAATCACCAGCTCTGAAGACTCCAACTCAGATTACGAAACAGCCACAGTTGGAAGAAGAAGGAAGATGCAACCGAAGATGGTATGAAGTTCATTCCACTGACAACATCATCGGCGATCCAATCGAGGGTGTGCGTACAAGGAGCCGAGTTGCAAATCCAGAATCAACCGAAGAAAATTCCAACACTTATGCCCAATATGCTGAGGAGTTGGCAGTTCTAGAGGAATTCGAGCAAGCAGGAGATGTTGCCATAAATTCTTGCTTTGTAGCTGATGTACCAGAACCGAAGAATGTTGGGGAAGCTCTTAACTGTGTCCACTGGACAACAGCCATGCAAGAAGAACTGAATGAGTTTCTACGCAACTGTGTATGGGAGTTGGTAGAAAGACCAAATGGTGTCAAGGTGATTGGATTGAAGTGGATTTTCAAAAATAAGAGAGACGCCATTGGATTCATTGTGAGGAATAAAGCAAGGTTGGTAGCTCAAGGATACTGCCAACAAGAAGGAATCGACTTTGAAGACTCCTTCGCGCCAGTTGCAAGGCTGGAAGCCATCCGAATCTTTCTAGCTTATGCCGCACATCACAAGTTCAAAGTGTATCAGATGGATGTGAAGTGTGCATTCCTCAACGGAGATATCAAGGAAGATGTGTATGTTGAACAGCCTCCTGGTTTTGAGACTGGAGATGGAAGAGTGTACAAGTTGAAGAAAGCCATCTATGGCTTGAAACAAGCACCAAGGGCCTGGTATGACACTCTTTGTGGTTTTCTACTGTACTCGGGATTTAAACGAGGATCAGTTGACAAAACCCTGTTCACCATCAAATTTGGAGATGATATACTTGTAGTGCAAATCTACGTGGATGACATCATATTCGGTTCCAAGTCAGAGGAGCTGTGCAAAAAGTTTTCAGATCTCATGAAGGAGAAGTTCGAGATGTCAATGATGGGCGAGATGAATTATTTCCTTGGGTTACAAGTGAAGCAGTCACCAGAAGGGATTTTCATCAATCAGTCTAAGTATACAAAGGAGCTCATCACCAAGTTCGGATTGCAGACAAGTAAGACAACAAGGATCCCAATGAATACTAACTAGAAGATTGAACCTGGATCTGAAGGAAAGCTCGTGGATGCCAGCAAGTATAGAGGGATCATCGGTTCTTTGCTATACCTAACTGCAAGCCGGCCAGACATATCATACGCAGTTGGAGTATGTGCTCGATTCCAAGTTCAACCAAGAGAAGCTCACATGTTGGCAGCGAAGAACATCATCAAGTATCTGAAGGGTACTGTCAATGTTGGGTTGTGGTATCCAACTGACGACAATATCCAGCTGACCGGATACTCAGATGCGATCTAGCAGGAGATCGATTGGACAGGAAGTCTACTTCTGGACACTGTCAGTTCATGGGAAGCAAGTTGGTTTCATGGTTCTCCAAGAAACAAGCATGTGTTTCTACTTCTACAACCGAATCAGAATATATGGCTGCTGGAAGCTGTTGCATGCAAGTGTTGTGGCTGAAGCAACAACTGAGAGATTATGAAGTTGCAACTGGACAGGTTCCCATTCATTGTGATAGCTCGAGTGCCATAGCTATCTCTCTGAATCCTGTTCACCATTCTCGGACAAAGTATATCAACATCCGTCATCATTTCATCCGAGATCATATTGAGAAGAAGGATGTGTCCATGGAGAAGATCCTAACTGAGATTCAGAGGGCTGATATCTTCACTAAACCTCTAGCCGAAGCGCAGTTCAAAATGCTATGTGATTTACTTGGATTGTTAGATCCACCTGATAAGAAACCAGCTGAGGTAAAGAGACAGACATCTATCTGAGGGGGAAGCTCAGATGAAGGGGGAATGTCAGATACGGATTGCAAACTGAAGACATCAGACATCAGCTGAACAGACGAACTCGAGTCAGCTGATGGTGTGCTGCAACAATGGATCAGACGTTAGCTGAACAGACGAACTCGAGTCAGCTGATGGTATGCGGCAACTGAGGAACTCAACTGAGATATACAGCTGATCTCGACATCAGCTGGCAGGTAACATTTATGACTGAAGGTGTTATGTTCTTAAATGAGAATGTTTGAAATAAATTCAAACATTCCTGAGCTAGTCAGTTACATTAAAATAGCCATCATGTCACATTAAATGTAAAGTACGGCTGAACATCCATAGCCTACTTTATAGTGCGACTGGGCTGACATGAAACTGTATACCTTCTCACGCGCTGGTTGGAACTCGGATCAAAACGTCAAGTCAAAGTTAGTCAACAGTGGAGTAATCTCAGCAGTCAAAGACCTATATAAGGCGAAAAATTAGGAAGATATCTCCTACTTTCCTCATTTGTGCTTGTCAAATTTAACTATTCATCGTCTTCCAGTTTTTGCCTAACCCGTTTCTGCAAAAAGATCTTCTTTCCTCTCCTATATATATTCTCATTGCAATGATCTTAAATGGCCCCAAAAAGTAAGAAGATGGCTTCATCCGGACCTTCCCTCGTCCCCACCACTTATGAAGAATCATTCGATATGTTGGTATCGAAGATACACTTCGAGCAGATCCTCTCCGACGAGGATCTGGAGTCGCCGGTCCTAGCTCCGCTCGCCAACACTCTCCGTGAGAACGGACTTCTGGAATGGGCCAAGCTCTGCCCCTCCCACTTGCTCAGACACCAAGTCGGAGAATTCTACGTCAATCTTGTTCGCCCCCTTGACAGTTCGGAGGGAGTCACTACGGAGGTGTCATGCCGTCAAAGAGATGTTCCGACAAGGACGATACGTCGTGTCTCCTTCCTCATCGACGTGTCCGATGTCCTCCGGCATATCATACCAATCAAACACACCGCCACCGAGTTCCTGGAGAATATTACACAGGCGGATGAATTTCTACAGGATGCTTTGATCGAGCCGGAGCGGTTGAGGAGCAACATGCAACGGACAAAGCTGAAGCCGGAACACCGCCTGCTGTTCGACGTCATGTCAAAGGTAGTGTTCGGATACAGTGGCGCGTTCGGCGACATCAGCCGACCCAAACTGAAGCAGCTGGTGGCCCTGGAGCACTAACACCAAATCAACTGGTTCCAATATTTCTTGAACCAGTTGATGGTGGAAAAGTCGAAGATCTCCGAGACTACAACCGAGTCTGGAGAGAAGCTGCTGAGTGTGAAAGGCACACTCAACTTCGGCTGCAAGATTTCCGCTCTCATCCTCCTCGCAACAAAGGACCGCAACATGGTCTGGGCTGACTGCGAGGAGACGCCGCTGAAGAAGCTGTTGCTATTCCCGACAGCTAAGAAAGCACATGAGGTGCTGAGGAGTGTCTACACTCCTAAGGACAAGAGGGAGTGGGGAAAGCCAGCTGAGTCAACAGCTGAGGGGGAACAAGCCGCTGCTCGCCCCGCCAAATCCAAAACATCACATCGCCGAGCTGAGGCTGAAAAGGAGTTGGCTGACGAATCTGCCCAGAAAAAGTTAAGGGTAAGGTTCAAGAAGTCCACCAAGAAGGCAGCTGAGGTGTCAGCTCATGAGCCAACTGATGTTCCAGCTGATGAGTCAGCTGATGAGCCAGTTGAGGTTCCAGCTGAGGAGCCAGCTGAGGAGCAAGCTCCAGCCAAGGAGGGAGCGCAGGTTGAGTCAACGCCTGCTGAGGAGCGTTCCGAATCCAGCCGCTCAGCTGAGGCTGCATCATTCGAGATCGTACCTCGAGCCCCCGGAGCTGATGAGGTTGAGGGCATGGAGACGTCGGATGCATCATCCTCATCTGAGGACCTCGAAAATGTTACCACCTCTCCCACGGTAGGAGAGAATGTCATACCGCCCCCAGAGCCTCTTGCTCTTTCTAACCAAACCGAGCCAGAAATTCCGAGAACTCTGCTCGATGCCAACATCGTGACCCCTCATTCGGCCGATGTTGAGGAAACCATTGAACCCTCTTCCCCAACTGAATCCCAAATTCCGAGCTCTCAGCTCGATGCCAACGTTGAGACTGTTCCTTTGGCCAACGTTGATGACACCATCGAACCCATTGCCTTCGATATAGACCCACCCCCAATTGATGAAGAGGCCAACCGCCAGGCGATCTTGGCTGAATATGAAGGCAGGTTGGACTACTGCTTTCGCAAACTGATAGGCATGTTCCCAGAGGCCAGCTCGATGCCCATCTTTGCCATGTTCGGGACTGAACTGCTCTATCAGTTCAGCGTAATTTTCAGCTACTGGTACGTCAAGGAGGAAACCTTGAGGATCCATGGATGGGACAGTTTGAAGATTGATGAATCCAACCTGAGGGTGTACTTCGACTACCAGAACCTCGAAGTGGCCTACAACCAGAAGGTGGCTTTGCTCCGTCGACGCCTGGATCTGAGTCAACAAGAAGGGAAAGACACCAGAGAGCTGTGCAACAATCCTGGTGCTGTACAATTTCTTGACAGTATGTTGGCCAAGAATGCCGACCACATGGAGGATGTCGATAAAGCTGACGAGGCTGCCAAAAGGGAAGAAGCAAAGCTTAAGGATTACCTGGCTAGCCGAACAGCCCTGGTTGTAGTGGATCCAACAGCCCAGGCACAACAACAACAACTACCTGGACCCTCTGATCAGCCAGCTCACTCCACCGATGCTATCTGTGAGCTGATCACTGAGAGGGTCAACCAGCTGAGGCATGAGCTATTGTCCAAAATCGAGCACAACAAGGAAGAGCAAGCTGACAAGATGAATCAGCTGATGGAGGAAAATGCATCCTTGAAGAATCAGCTGGAACAACTCTCCTCCTCCCTACAGCAAAAGCTGGAAAGCCTCTCCACTTCTACCCGCTCGGACGTCAAAGATCTAAAGAAGGCGGTTCAAGGACTCAGCTCGGACTTCAACGTCTTCAAGTCAGTTGCTGAATCTGATCTGGCAAAGTCCCAGCAGACCCAAGACCAGGAGTGGATGTCTCAGTTTGAAAATTTTCGAGCTGAGTTCATCACCCTTCACAAAGATGTCTCTGCAACCTTTGCCGCCCTGAAGAAAGCTGAGCAAGAACGCCAGGACCTGGAGCTGGCAAAGAAGGTGGAAGAAAAAGATGCTGTGGACGAACTCTTCTCCCGAGTTCAACAAGCTGAGGCCAAGCTGACCTCCCTGGATGGCTCAATTGCCACCTTTTTGGATGATGCCAAAAAGGGGGAAGGAAAGGAGCTAGCAGCTGTTGCTGGACAAGGGAAAGGTGTTCACCTTAAGCAGGGGGAAGAAGGAGTGCTAGTTGAAGGATCGCAGCTGAAGGAGTTTGCAAAAGAGCACGAGCAGGAACTTGAAGTCTCCCACGACCTCGTAGCCGAGCTTACAGCTAAGCTTGATGCTGATCTTGAAGGAATCTCGGTTGAAGATTGCATCGAAGCTGCAAAAGCTATGGGGGAGTCCAAGGAGAACTACTTGAATTCCTCTTGGATCAAGAAATTCGCTGCTGATCAAGCCAAAAAGGTGGCCAAGTTCGAGAAGGAACTGGCCAAAATTGAGAAAAATGTCGACAGAAATAAAGCCAGCCGGAGCGTTCGAAGAATAAATAAACACCAGATGAAGGCTAAGGCTAGGAAGAAGACTCAGCAGCTGCAGAGAAATGCCCCGCTCCAGTCACGGTTCCCACATACTGACAAGTGGATGAACGCTGAGTGGAACGATGACTAGGAGCAGTTCAAGCACGAGTTCATCAATGACTTTTACTACAGGAAGGTCTACTCAACTGAAGACCCAAGGCAAGCCTTCAAGGAAGCCTTGTGGGAGCTCAGATCTGGGGATCCTGGAATGTTCAGTCAGTTTCAAAGAGCCATGGTGAAAGCTCAGCTCGATCCCAACACTGTTCCAGTTCCGCAGAAGGTCATATATCGCCCTCAGATGATCAAAGGCACAAGTACTCCAAACAGAATTGCGATCATGGCTGAGGCACTGGGATCGAGTCAGCTGCGAAGAAAGAGATCTTTGACCGTATCTTCAGCAAGTACGGTCAAGAGTATTTTTGAGCTGATGTAGTTTTTGAGCAACTGATGTATCTTTAACTGTTTTGTACTTATTCCTGTAATCATCAGTTGTAATGAAAACTTCAAGTATATATACGATTCAACTTGACGTACAATATCTCATTGTCCAAGCTATGAATCGCAGTCTTTTTAATACTATGTTATAACTGTGCTAACCCTTTGATGTTTTATCTTATAGACTGTCTAGAATTTCAGCTGAGATTTTAGGTCAGTTAGTAAGGTTTAGATCAGTAGTGGTTTGAAGTTGTAAGTGGTTTTGGCATCATTAAAAAGGGGGAAATTTTTGGGAAATTTATTAGTAAAAGTTTTGATGAATTCTAAAACCGACTGACCCCAACCGAGTAGATGCTGCCAGAACCTTATGTTAGAAGTTAGGCTCGCTGTTTGAGCAAAGTTAAGATTTTATCTTTACAGGTCTCCAGCTGAAGATGGCAACAAGGCATCACTCAGACAGAACATCAGTTGTCAAGAAATACAACTGAGAGCTCATATGATCAGATGCAAAAAGGGGAAAGTCACATTCAAGAGATAGAACATCAGTTGTAAGGAAAACAACTGAGCGTTCATCAGATGAGAAGCAGTAAAGGGAAGAGAACATCAGATGAAAGAAAGCCATCTGAGCGTTCGAACCCAACTGACCAGATACAAGGAAGATAATTGAGTGTTCAGTTTCAGAACATCAGTTGTAGAACTCAACCAAGAAGATCAACAGCTTGAAGACAAAGTCAGCTGAGAGTTCAACTGTTAGTTGTCAGATAGAACATCGGCTGAAGAACAAGCTAGCTGAAGATCGAAAGTCTTAACCGACCACTCCTTGTTGGAAGTCCGTTGTTAAGATTTAAATTTCAAAAAGGAAGTCACGTGAGGGTTTGACCGTTCAGTCATTACCCCATTTAGCCCAACACAAGGCTATCTCAGATAGAAAGCAGAAGAGCACAAATGCCATATCGGGAAAGTCTGCAGAGATCAGAGACAAGCCATCACTTTCATATAATAGAGATCAACAGCTCCTCCAACGGCTAGTTGATACTCTCCGCCTATAAATAGAGGCCCTCATTCATTCGAAGAGGACACAAGACACACACGCGAGAAGAAACCAGAGAGAAAAAGAAATAGCAATATCCTTCACGAGCTGAACTGAAGTTAATCTCTTAGAACATCACTTGTTGAGAGTTCTAGAGTTAGTTAGTTTTGTGTCTTTAGATCGAACCTTGAGAACATCACTTAGTGAGAGTTCATAGAGAGTTAGATCACAGCTCACCTTCCGTTGGAGCTTTTAGTTGGAAACACATTTTTCTTTCACCTGCAAAGGTTTAGGATCCTACTCTTCCTGCAACTGAGTAGTTAGGTCGTTTAGTACCCGTAAACTAAACTGTAAGGTTGATAAGTACCCGCAAACTTATCCATAACGGTTGCTCAGCCCGCGTAAGCTGAGTGGTTTGTCCAGAAGAACTTGGACAGAGTTGTGTGGACTCATAACTCCCCGTGGACGTAGGAGGGTTATCTCCGAACCACGTTAAATCTCTGTGTGTTAGTATTTTTCTTTATTCAGTTATTTATTGCACTCTTAACTGTCTGACTAACCAGCATACAAACCTCATTTGCACATTCTCAATTGTTTTGGTTTTTGACCAACCGAGGAGAAAAGCGTGAGTTGTTTTACGAGTTTAATTTCCACCACATTCCGCACCGCACAACTCTTCCAGTTGAGGTCGCTTACTCAGCTGAGAGATTTCAACTGAGTCTTTTTACTCGGTTGAAGTATTTTTCAAAGGTTAAGTTTTAAAATCCTAACTGGTGTATTCCCCCCCCCCCATATACCAGTAACTCGTTTCGGGACCATCATTCCCCTTATTTGAGTTGATTGTTAGTTGGTTAGATTGTGTTGTTGTTCGTAAGTCGCACCTCGAGAGTCGGGGTGTGACAATATTGCTGTAAATAAATAAAATCTTAATAACCGGTTGCTTGTTTGATTTGGGTCTGCTGAGTGGGAATGGTATTATCATGGGATGAATTGTTTTTTATGAGAAAGAAAGAAGGGTAAATTAAATTATTATCTGGTGTTTAAAAATAAAGAATATAGTAGAAGCATAAATATATGTGTATACTGTACGTTTGGTTAGGAGTTCAAAACAAGTAATAATTGCTTTAAGAATAATTAATCATTATAATATGTTTTGTCTTTATTATAGATACGAGTATGTATATATAAGTTCAAGTGAAGAAAAGGCTTCTGGGAAATAAATAAAGAATCATAATAATCGGTTGCTAATTAGTTTGGAGTCAATACAGTTTTACTAAGTATTTTATTTTTATTTTATTTTAGTGCAGATTGTATAGCTATGGTCTAAGTAGAATTTCGATCTTAATATTTAATATATTATGTTTTATTAGGCTCGGTGCAAATAGGACCCTCGTCTGCTACTTGATTTGCTTGGATCGTTTGTGCTCAAACTTAAGGTATGAGATCTTACTTAACTTTATACCGTTGACTTATTTTGTCCTTTTTAATACGATGTGACTTGCCGTATGTGATTATTTGACTTTAAGTGTTGAGCGAACCGTGTTAAGTTGTCCATTGACTTGCTCTCACTTGCGTACAATACATTTGATATCATTTGATGAGCAGGACCTATTGAGTTATCCATTGACTTTGCTCTTATTTATTGACGCCTTGTACGTTGACATTTAGTTTTGAGCGGACCGTGTTAAGTTGTCCATTGACTTTGCTTTCACTCTTTGACGCGTATTATTTGACTTTGATATTCACTACATGCGTCTGTTTTATTAAATTGGACAATATTTGGTATAATTGTCCACACTAAGTATATTCGCGTATACTTATCCCCAACTTAAACTTTTCATGTAATTGAAGTTGGAGGCGTGAATGTGTCGAATGACGAGTCTAAATAAATAAAATTTTATTTTATTTCCTAAGACATTAGAATTCTATATTCTACATTTACTTTATTTATTTCCGTACTTGTTGCATGTGATTTGTTTGGGATTTTCGCCATCTTTGGTTAAATAAAATATTGCATCTTCTTTAAACTAAGTTAATTATTATTCTTTATTCAAGAAAAAAATATATATTCATTTTTCCGCGGTAATTTATTTTTTAAAATATTATTTTAACGCTTTAATCAGATTAGGGTGTTACACATTATCTTGAAGAAAATTTCATCTTCTTTTATTTTAATTCTCTTTTCTATTCTCAATGAAATATTAATATTACTATTAATATTCTTTTTTTTTATCATTAACATCAAACTCATATCACATCTTTACTTATCAACATTCTAACGTCAACATCTAAAAAGAAATACTTTTCTTTGTTTAATTAACTCATATCTT
Source organism: Schizonepeta tenuifolia (assembly GCA_029490685.1). Taxonomy (NCBI): domain Eukaryota; kingdom Viridiplantae; phylum Streptophyta; class Magnoliopsida; order Lamiales; family Lamiaceae; genus Schizonepeta; species Schizonepeta tenuifolia. Next base: position 132,181,277 of record CM055955.1, read on the forward strand.
CTTCTCATTATTTCTTTTTATTATATATATATATATATCTTGATTTTCATATAAAGGAAATTCATGAAATGTTATTTCCTACTCAAATCACTCAAAACATACTCAACATCTCTTTTACTTCTCAATTTTATTTTTATTTAATGAAATTTCTCATTATACTATATATATATATATATATATAAATATATTTCGAAAAAAAAAATAAAAATAATTAATTTTCTATTTTTTTTTTATATCAACTTCAAATCTTCAAATTTCTCTTATGAACATGAAGAACACATCTTCATAACTTCATACTAGACTCAAGAACATCAAAATATGTCACAGCCCCGAAGCCGGGGTGTGACTAGGGGTTGGATTAAAGAAGCGGGGAAGAAGGGGGATGAATAAGAATGAACGAGTAAACAGACATTAATAACAGAATAACTTCTATGAACAAGACTTCATTTAAAAGAAAGAGTTGATCTCGAAGGATCACTCGACAAGTAGTTCAAAGCAGGAACTAAGTTCATTGTACGGGGCTTAGACACAAAAGATAGATACAGTATCTCAAAAGATTGGCAGCGGAAAGCGTAAAGCTTGATACAAGTTCTTTATTCTAAATACGACTCTTAATTCAACATCAACCTCTGCCGCTCCCGTCGCTCAACCTGCACATTTTATAAAACAAATGCAGGGCTAAGTACAAAAGCACTTAGTGGGCACGTTGCCGAAAACATACCATAAGTATAGATAAATCAGACATCTCATTTCTGTAGCACATCGGGGTTTTTCAATAAATACCCGTGTCTACTAAACATTTTCTTTCTCATTTTCAAAATATGGCTTGATCAAGCACTTTTCTGATAGATGTTACGTTCAATCTTGCCCAATAATTATCACCGTGGCTGGCCACCCCTCAACAGGGTTCCACACACAACGGCTACTGTGTACACTAACTTTGGATAGCAAGTCGGCTAACTCAAAGTCCGATCGTTTTAGTTAGCAAGTCGGCTAACTAATAATTCTGGATAGCAGGTCGGCTAACTCAGAAGGGTACAAGAGAACTCACATAAAAACAAATATTTCATGCTCTGATTATCATGTTGAAAACACAATTATTAAAGTTGAAAATAAAGATTTTCGAGCATCGCTCATTTTATTTCGTATATAGAAAAGCCCACCTTAAAGATTACAGAACTATAATACGAGCTTCCGTCTCTAGTCTTCCGTCCTATCCTTGGCGCTGACTTCCTCCTTTTATCGTAAATAAACAAACTTAAATAACTTGATCGCAATGATAAAAGAAACAGGAAATCGAAATCGGTTTTAGTCTTTTTGGACTTTGCACTTTACTACTTTCTTTTGATTAACGAATAAACGAGACTCGATCAATTCTCATTTATAAACTGACTCGGCTCATTACTCGACTCTTAGGTCAGTAGATAAAGGATGTCGATAACTTATAACGACTTAAAAGTTCACAAGGAACGAAGTTGAAAAGGATTCAACTTAAGAAATTAAGTTTTGGAAACTTCCTGCACAAGACAGTAGTTCTGGAGTTCGCACAGAACAGAGAACTTTAAAACAGGGGATGATATTTATACCAAAAGAAAGCCACGGGTATCTAGTTTACTCTCCAATTTACAGATCTCAATTTCGTTAAGCGAGCTAGGAATTATAACAGTTTCCGTGAAATGTCGCAAAATAGTCCGCGCGAAACCCTAATGTTCGATAAAACTCGACGTACGATTCCCTAGGTTCGATTAATGCTATTCCACTTTTATTTTCACGAAATTTCCATATTAAGACAGTTTACATGCATGTCCCTTACATTCACGTCTTTTGATTAAACAAATGACGAGCATTTCCTCGTCCTTTTTAACTAACCAATTACTAAACCAAATCAAATTTCAATTTCTATTTCATTCAACAACTTCTCGTTTATTAACTATAACTCTTATTATCTCGTATCTCGGATGGAAATATCGACAACTACAAAATCGTTCGTTTATCAATAACAATCATAATTATCAAAATGGTTTTCCTTATTCGACTTTTCTATCGACGTTTAATCTCGTTTCTTCGTCTCTTAGAAAACTTCCAATCTTTTTAGAATTCGTTCGAATTTCACGGTTACGATCATTAACTATCAAGATTATCATATATTCAAATCATAGACCTAAATCATTATTTATTCTCGACTTATCGATGAATCTTCGTCTCTTACCGAAAATCCGACGTTCTCCGATTTCGTTCAAACTTTACAACATCGATCATTATCTATCAAGAATCACTAATATGCAAACCATATACTCAAAACATTAACGAGTCTCAACTTATTGTCGGGTTTTCGTCTCTTATGTTTTTCATTTTATTTTTAGAAAAATTCCAAATAATTATATATTTATCCACATGCATACTACATCTCATTTCTATTAACATTTCATGAAAATCATAACATGTACTACATCAAAATATCGATTCTTTCTCTCTTACATTTCTACTTTTATTTTTGGAAAATTCTAAATTAATTCATGTAGTCATATAACATCATATAGAACACTAATCCATCAATTAAACATCAAGAAAATCGAACTACATCAAACCCCTAAATCTAATAAAAATTTCGGTAATTACAAAATCAAGGGGGGGGGGGGGGATGATTTCTTCATGATTCGGTCCATAAAATCTATTCCTAAGCATACTATAACATGAATTAATCAAAGAATCATCATGCTTCTTCACCTCCTATGTTTCGAAAAAAATAAAGTTGATGGGAAATGATTTTTGTTCGGTTCATAACGTAGAAGAAGTTCCTACCTTGTCGAATATGAACTCGGAAATAAAATCGATCGGTAGTTGGATGACTTGAGGAGCTTTGAAAAGCTTGAAGATGACTCTTTAATGGAGGATTGAGAGAGAGAATAAAGAGAGAGAGAGGGGGGGGTATAGAATGACGGAGAAGAGAGGATGACTAAGGCTTTTACTATTTGATAAAGTAGAAAGAATATCTTACTTAGGGTGATGACTCATGTAGGCGGTTTAGGGGGGAATTTAATTGCCGGAAATATCTCGTTTACGGGTCTAGAACGACGTTATAAAAGTCGAGAAATAATTTCTTAGGTGGTTACGTATTCGACGAAATCTAATTCGATCGTTAGATTAGAAATAAATCACATACTCGGAAAACCTAATTCGTTTTTTAAAATCCGATAAAAAATTGGGATAAGACAGTCTAAAATTTGCCCGAAAAAATCTTAAAAACTGACTTTCTCCGGTGAACTCGTATCGAAGAAAAAGTGAATGTAAAGTCTGACGGTTTTTCGATCTGAGTTTTCGGACGAAAATTCTATCGGACGCGAAAACCCTAATACAGTAATCGTTCGACCGACTTCTGGAATTTATTTTCAGAAACGGATTTCACCGTCAGTGTTAGAATCGAAAATCCTTAACTTAGGCGCGCAAAGCCTTAATTATTAATTAAATTTTTATTTTAATGATAGAATAATTATCCGGGGTATTACATTCTACCCCTCTAACAAGAAATTTCGTTCCGAAATTTGCATACCTTCTTCAAAAAGGTAAGGGTACTTCTCTTTCATCTTTTCTTCGAGTTCCCACGTGGCTTCTTCTTGCCCGTGGTGATTCTTTAGCACTTGTACTATTGGTATCGACTTAGTTCTTAACTCTTGTACTTTTCGATCCAAGATCGTTAATGGTTTCTCTTCATAACTTAGGTCAGATTCAAGAACGACGTCTTGCTGGTTAATTACGTGCTTAGGATCAAAAACATACTTTCTTAACTGAGATACGTGAAACAAGTTATGGACACTTCCTAGACTTGGCGGTAAGGCCAATCTATAAGCAACAGGTCCTACTTTTTCAAGAATTTCATAAGGTCCTATAAACCTTGGTCTGAGTTTACCCTTAACGCCGAATCTAACGATTCCTTTGGATGGTGAAATCTTCAAGAAAACCTTATCCCCAATTTCAAAATTAAGATTGGTTCGACGATCGTCGGCGTAAGACTTCTGTCGGCTTTGGGCCTCTTTCATTCTGACTATAATCTGACGAATGATCTCGATCATTTCACTGACCGCATCGGGTCCTAAGTTCTTTCTTTCACCTACTTCATCCCAATAAAGTGGTGATCTATATTTCTTTCCATACAAAGCCTCGTAAGGCGCCATTCCTATCGTCTCCTGATAACTGTTATTGTACGCGAATTCAACTAAATGTAAGATATCTTCCCAATTCGCGCTTCGATCCAATACTACCGTTCTTAACATATCAACGAGTATCTGAATCGTTCTCTCAGATTGTCCATCCGTCTGGAGGTGAAAAGCGGTACCAAAGTTAAGTTCGGTACCTAACTCTTTCTGCATTGTGATCCAAAATCTCGAAGTGAATTTGGCATCTCTATCTGATGTTATTGACTTTGGTATTCCATGCAAACGTACAATCTCACAGACATACAACAGTGCTAAATTCTCTGACCCGTAGGTAATCTTAATCGGTAAAAAGTGAGCTAATTTAAAGAGTCTATCAATAACTACCCGGATGGCAGTGTTTCCTCTTATTGATTTAGGCAAACCTGTCACAAAATCCATAGCTATATCCTCTCATTTCCACTCTGGAATACTTAATGGATGTAACAATCCATATGGTCTTTGGTGTAAAGCTTTCACTTGTTGACAAGCCAAACATCTTTCTACAAATGAGGCAACGTCTCGTTTCAAACCATTCCACCAAAAATTCTTTCTTAAATCTTGATACATCTTCGTACTCCCTGGATGTGCTGTATATGGCATATCGTGAGCCTCACTCATGATATCGTTCTTCAATTTGTCGTCTTCAGGGATACAAAGTCTGTCTTCAAACAAAATCGCGTAATCCGGAGCTTCGGAAAAACCGTCTGGTTTATCCGTTCTTATCCTTAGTCGAAGCTTCTCCATCGACTCGTCCTTTCTCTGTGCACTTATGATTCTTTCTCGTAAGTCTGGTGTAGCTACGAGTGCTGCTATATGGTTTGTTATCGTTTCAGGTGCATCGAGCACTTCTAAGTCCATTTCCTCAAATTCTCGTACAAGAGCTTCTTCCTCAACAAAGAGACATCCTAACTTGGTTAGAGTCTTGCGACTCAGCACGTCAGCTACCACGTTTACTTTTCCTGGATGATAGTTGATTCCGCAATCATAATCCTTGACTAATTCAAGCCATCGTCTTTGCCTCATGTTTAATTCCTTTTGCTCGAAGAAGTACTTTAAACTTTTATGGTCCGTAAAAATCTCAACCCTAACACCATAGAGATGGTGTCTCCAAATCTTCAGCGCATGTACAACAGCTGCTAGTTCTAAGTCGTGGGTTGGGTACTCAACTTCATGAGGTCGAAGTTGTCGTGAAGCATAAGCTATCACCTTTCCATCTTGCGTCAATACACAACCTAATCCGTTCTTCGAAGCATCAGTATAAACCACGTATTCCTTATTCGCTTTTGGCAGAGCCAACACTGGTACTGTGGTTAACTTTTCCTTGAGTGTCTGAAAACTCTTCTCGCATTCGTCCGTCCATCTGAACTTATTTTCCTTCCGAAGTAGTTGCGTCATAGGTCTAGCAATCGTAGAGAATCCTTCGATGAATCTTCTGTAATAACCGGCTAAACCTAAGAAACTCCTAATTTCGTTCGGACTTGTTGGCGATTTCCAATCGCGTATTGCCTCTACCTTGGTAGGATCTACCTGATGCCTTCTGCTGATACGATGTATCCAAGGAACATTACTTCCTTCAGCCAAAACTCGCACTTACTGAATTTGGCGTAAAGCTTCTCAGCTCTAAGCATTTCTAAAACTATTTTCAAGTGTTCCTTGTGTTCTTCCTCATTCTTGGAGTAAATGAGAATGTCGTCGATGAATACTAAGACGAATTTGTCTAAGTACGGGTGAAAAATTCGATTCATGAGATCCATGAATACTGCGGGAGCGTTAGTCAAACCGAATGGCATAACTAGGAATTCATAATGGCCATATCTGGTTCAGAAAGCAGTCTTAGGTATGTCCTCGGGTTTGATTTTCAATTGATGATACCCAGATCTTAAATCTATTTTTGAAAAGACTACTGCACCCTTAAGCTGATCAAAGAGGTCTTCTATCCTTGGCAAAGGATACTTATTCTTAAGGGTGATCTTATTGAGCTCTCGATAGTCTATACACATCCTCATAGAACCATCCTTCTTTCTGACGAACAAAACAGGTGCTCCCCAAGGTGAAACACTCGGTCTAATAAATCCAAGGTCTAACAATTCTTGCAGCTGGATCTTAAGCTTTTCTAACTCTTTTGGTGACATTCTATATGGGGCTTTTGATTTGGGGGCCGATCCTGGTTCTAAGTCAATTGAAAAATCTATGTGACGGTCGGGTGGTAAACCAAGTAATATTTCTGGAAAGATGTCTTCATATTCGTTAACAACTTTTACGTCTTGAATGGTCTTCTCGGTTCCTGGTTCTCCAACTGGGTATACGAGATAAGCTGTGCAATCCTTCTTCTTCATCAACTTCTTGGCTTGTAAGGCGGATATTATCGGTATTCTCTTGCCCATTGCAATCCCATGAAATTATGTCGGTTCTTTTCCTGGTGGTTGGAAAGAGATTTTCCTTTTGTTGCAGAGAATTGTGGCATAATTCTCAGACAACCAGTCCATTCCTAAGATTATATCTACATCCCACATTATCATAACGTTCAAATTGTTCGCCTTAACATAAAGAGTTCCAATTTATAATTCTAGGTTAGAGCAAACATGTGTTGAAATAGTGATCTCTCCTGAAGGTGTAGCTACTCTCATAGTGTGTTCAACTCGTACAGGTCTCATATCTAAGTTATCCGCACACGAACCAGCAATAAAAGAATGCGATGTGCCAGTATCAAACAGTATCTTGATAGGGATATTATGAAGTTTACCCATACCTGCTAGGTTTCCTTTTCCTTTATTCTGCGCACCCTGTTTGATCGCACATGCCCTTGCATTCTATTTCTGTTGAATGTGCTGCTGGAACTGCTGCTGGGTCATTTGCTGCAGCGGCTGTGCTTGAATCGCCCTCAAAGGCTGGGGTTGTCCATACTGGTTCTGTCCTGCCGCTTGCAATGGCTTCGGGCACTCTCTCTTCATATGCCCCTTCTGTCCGCAGTTAAAGCAAACACCCATGCCTGCTTGACAAACACCGGGGTGCGTTCTATTACACTTAGGGCAAACGGGAATGGTAACCCTTCCTGGGTTATTATTTCGATGGTTGAAATTCCTTTGTTGTCCTTGAGGCTGATTCTGCTGATTATTTCCTCTCCCTAGCCCTGCTTGTCTATTTCCTTGTAAAAACAACCCTGACTGATTGTTTCCCTGCCACTGTTTCTTTCCATAGTTGTTGTCTTAATTCGGCTGCTGGAAGCCTTGCTGGTTGCCACTTCTCTGATTCCCTTGATTGTTGTAGTTCTGATTATATCCACTGCTATTTCCCCCTTCCCATTTTCTTTTTCCTTGGTAGTTGCTATTGTTGTTGTTGTTGTAATAGCCTCGGTTTTGATTATGGGTTGGAGCTGGTGCGGTTGTTATTGCTTTCCTTTCATCAGGCACTACGGCCTTCATCTCTAGGGCTCGCCTTAAAACTTCAGTGTAGCTCAGCCCTTTATGACTGGCTAACGCGATTCCAAACTCATGTTTCAGTCCCCCACGGAACTTCTTCGCTATCTTATCTTCGGTATCCACTTGAGCAGGTCCATACCTTGACAATTCACAAAACTTGGTGTCGTACTTAGTTACTGTCATCTTCCCTTGTTTTAAATTATAGAACTCAGCCTCCTTCTGAGCTCTATAGGTCTTAGGTACGTACTTATCATATAGTTCCTCCTTGAATTCTTCCCAGGTATAACGAGCCAGGTGCTTTGCGGGTATAACCTTTTGTCGAGCTTCCCACTAGTAGTCGGCTGGTCCAAAAAGCTGAAACGCGACACACAACAGTCGCTCCTCATCAGTACATATGAGGAGTTTGAAAATCTTTTCGATAGATCGCACCCAAAGCTCAGCATCACTTGGGCAACCCGATCCGTTGAACATAGGTGGGTTACGTTTAAGGAACAAGTCCTCAATGTCATGACGGGGTGGTGGTGGAGGTGGTGATGGTGATGGTGGTGGTGGGGTATCACGATGTTCATGTTCTTCCTCCCTTTCATTCTATGCTGGACGTCTACCACGTCCCCTGGGCCTACCAGGTCTTTCTCGGTTGTTAACTACTCTCGGCGGCATATTTTCTTTTGAAACTATAAGAACAAAACTCTCATTAGCACCTTACTTTTAAGCCTTCTTTTACTTTCTAACCCTTTTCCCTTGTTTAAGTTGGGAAAAGAAAACTGATAATAGCTTCGATACTTAGCTCTTTAAACTTTTAACTTCTCGGTTTAAACCATAGTATTCATCTAAACTTTTTCTTCTAATCGCACTTAGAAGAAACTTTCACAAGATTTAAGCCCACTCTCAGGTCATCATATATATATTATACACGTCAAAAAGAATATTAGTTTTGCCTCCAACGAGGACTTATACAGAAGGTTAGACTACGACTAGTCTAAACTAGGCTAACTGCCTATCTATATACCAGGTGCACTAACAAGTTGCATCTCCGTATCTACTGGAAGTACTAGAATGGAAATGATCCCAAAAACTTCATATCCGTGAAGAGTACTACAAAAGGATGGTTACTGATCCGGCTATTTACAAGACAAAAAGAACTTCTTCTACTACTACGCGTCTAAGACGCTCTGCTCAACAAGCTACTGTCGAGTCACTACTGCCCTCTACGGCCTGCAACTCCTCGGGGTCCTCCTCAGGGTCCTCCTCGGGGTTCTCCTCGGGGTCGTCCTCCATCGGATCCTCCTCCGGATCCTCCTCAGAATTTGAACCAAAGACGAGCTGAAGTGCCTCGTCAACCCTCAAAGTAGTGCCGCCCAAAACTGTAAGTGGTGGTGGTGAAGGCACGTCTGAAGTAGTCCTCTCAGAGTCTGAAACCAAGTAGTCTGAACTGGATACCACTGCACGCTTCTTCAGGGGAAGAAGGTGCTCAGGAAGTGAACTAGACGCGTACACCTCTGCAGAATGGGCCCTAAATGGCCCCACCTCAAACTGTCCCCGGACTCTCGTCCATTCAGCACAAATCTCCTCCAGTGGTGTAAGAGGAGATGGTAACTCAAGCATCGTAGCAAGCTCTGCGTCTCTCTCTAGGTACTCGTCTCTTAGAACTAATCCCTGACTAGGTAAAAGCACTGGCGGCAGCTCCAACAATGTGGCAAACTCAGGGTCTAGGGCTAACGGCTCAGGCTCAAACTCGGGCACAGACTCTGTCGGAATGTGAAGGTAGTGAAGGTGCTCCTCAACTGGGATAGTCCACATAACCCGACTATGAAAGAATTGCCTATGTATGGCTAGGGCAAAACCAGAAAAGTCGCCGATCGGCTCGGGGTCATCGCCGATTAGTGCGATGTGGTACCAGGATATGGCATGTGCCCAACCATGCCACTCGTCGGGCAGCCGTACATTCAGATTGGCCATCGCCTGACGCTCAGAAACAAAGTGACGAGCTGCGTAGAAGCGTGCAGCGAAGTCACTAACCAACTGTCCAATATCATGATTCGGGTCCACCTCATAGTCGTAGTACTCGTCTAGGATCTCGTCCACTACTGTACATTGTCTCAAAGGTCGACTCTTCTGAGCTGTAACACGTGTAGCAGGCATCCTACAAAGTTTTAAGAGAACACGGATCAGTAACTGGTAGGGTAATTAACATATCTTAAAGATTTCTTAAATCACAATTAGAATATTCCATTATTCAAATTGCAACACTTAACCACTTAATCACAGCTTATCTTAATCATCTAACAATTTCAAGAAATTGCACTCAAACAATACATATATATATAAAAAAAAAATTCACGATTTTATTTTCATCCTTTTGCTTACTATTCTTTTACTTTCTCACTTTATTTCTTTCTCGAAGAAAATTTCTTGACAATTTCTTTTCATTCTTTTAACTTATCAACTTATTTATTCTTATTCTTCTTGTTATTCTTTATTTTATTTCCTTAAAAGGAAATTCTTACGGCTTTTATTTTCAAAACAAGTCGACTCCAACGAGTCTGTTGTTCATGTGTCACGCCCCGACTCTCGAGGTGCGACTTAACAACAACAACAAACTTAAACAACTAACGATTAACTCAACTAAGGGAACATGCTCGGGGAAAACAAAGATGGAATATAAGGCAATCGAATTTGGTTTTTCAAAAGCATAATGAACTAATAACCGAGCATCTTAACTTCACTTACAACAGGAATTCAAACAAGTAATGCATGCTGAATGGAAGGGAATTCCAACAAAAAGAGAGAGATTATGATCATATATCAAAATAAAGGATCATGTTCAACAACAATTCGAGTTACGAGCCCATCGCTCGGAATTACAAGTTAAAGAGTTACGAATTCAACAAGTATTCAAAGTCTTCGAGCACAATGCTCGGGATCAAAAACATGAGTATTAAAGTACTAGCATCAACAGACATTAGTTCAAAAGGATTGCAGCGGAAACTTGCATCAATACCCAACACTTGCACGTATGAAGACGTACAAATGCCAGTCTGAAATTCAACTAAACTCAACCAACAAAACCAAACCACACCACCAAGTATCCACGCCATCGCCATTCAGTCAACCTGCATGTTTAGAAACACACGCAGGGCTGAGTACTTCGTACTCAGTGAACACAAGCCAAAACATTTGAATAAAGATGCTTCTTAAAGCTATAATAATTGAACTTGCCTTGCCGAACATCACAAGTATATAAGCAGTTTTAAAAACAGTTTACTTGTGCATGTCAAAATGTTTTTCTTTTAAATAGACTGCGCAGTCAAATAACATATAATATAACAGTATGTATCATCTATCACAAATAATCTCACTGTGCCGAGAAGTAGGCCTCCTTCTCAAACACAGTGACCGGCCTAACCGAAGCAAGGCTCACAGTCACCTCAACATATACCACACGTGGGTTCCTGCTTTTCACAGGATAATAACATCTTCATATAAATAGATGATAACACATACCAACTTCAATAAAATGGCAAGTCAATCACATTTGAAAATCATATTATAAAATTTAATAACATAACTAAATCTCGTCGATAGTTTTGGTTCAGAAAAGCCCACCTTGTTACAGCCCCAAATCCCGAGGGACGGCAGAAGTCGGGGTGCGACTGGGGTTGGATTAAAGAAGCGGGGAAGAAGGGGGCTAATTGACTAAACATACATGAAAAACATCGATAAACCATGAACAAGACTTGAATATAAATAAGAAAGAGTTAATCCCTAAGGAATACTCGACAAAAGTACAAAAAGAAGCTAAGTTCATATTTACAGACTTAGACTACAGAGTATTATTCAAAAGTACATCTCAAAAAGAAATACAGAGTTTGGCAGCGGAAGGGTTCTAACTAAGCATCCTATCCTTTAACTCAACATCAACCGTCGCCGCTCACCGTCGCTTCAACCTGCACATTTAGAAAACAATGCAGGGCTAAGTACAAACGTACTTAGTGGGCACGATGCCGAAATCATAATCATAAGTATAGATAAATATGGCATTTCATAAGCGTAGCACATCGGAGTTTTATTGAAAGAATCTGTGTTTACTAAACATTTTCTGACTTTTTCTCGTAAATCACTCACGCGAGCATTTTTTGACTAATGTTACGTTCAATCTTGACCAGTTCTAATTCACCGTGGCTGGTACTCCTCAACAGGATATCACATACACCATAGGTTACAAAGTGCACTAACTCTGGAAAGCACTTAGCAGCTAACTCAGAGCCGATCGTTAGTTAATCTAATTAGACTAACTCTAAATCAGGAAAACATGAATGTTAACTCAGATAGGTACAAGAGAACTCACATAAAACATAAAACAGTTCATGCCATAATATCACTTTGAAAACACAGATATCAAAGCGATAAAGAAAGATTTTCCGAGCATTGCTCGTTTTATTTTGTATATAAAAGCCCACCTTGATTTACAGAACTTAAAGCAAAACTTCCAACTTCGAATCTTCTGTCCTTTCTCTACAGTTGGCTTCTTCCTACATCGTAAAATAAACATACTTAAAAACGGGTTGTAAAAGATAATCGATTAAAGAGAATTGAAGAAAGTTTTAGTTGTTTCATTCTTTTGGCATTTGCACGCTTACTAGATTCGTTTTACTTAAACGGGAAACGAGACTCGTACCAATCTCGTTTAGAACTCAGAAGATCTCATATTCGACTCTCGGGTCAGTAGAGAAGGTAGTCGATATCTTAATATGACTTTAAAGATTAACAGAAACTAAGTTGGAAAGAATCAACTTAGGCGATTTACGTTTTAGTTCTTTGAACGATTTATGAAATTTCTCGTTTATTACTTCTTTAATGAAAGGATAAGAGATAAAATCTCGACTGGTTTTTCATCACTCAAGGTCCTATACTTGACTCTAGGGTCAGTAGGGAGATGTTCGTTAGATAAAAACGGTTTAAACGATCGAAAGAAACTAAGTTGTGAACTAAACAACTTAGAAAACAAGAAACTGAAATTTTCACTGCACAGTCCAGTAACTCTGGAGGCTGTCCAGAACAGAGGATTTGGAAACAGGGGATGAACCCTATACCATTAGAAAGCTTAGGAAGTCTAGTTTCCGCTCCAATTTACGGATCACAAATCCGATAAACGAGCTGGAAGTTATTACAGTTTCCGGCGAGGGTCGCAAAATTGCCGCGAAAACCCTAGTTGCTTGGTAGGTTCGACGTATAACGTCTTAGGTTCGTTCTAAGCTCTCGTATTCAATTTTTTTTAGAAACTGGACTCTCAAGGCAGTCATCACGTACTTCTGTACGTGACAAACTCCTTCTCAAAACTCGCTCAAAAGCACGACGTTCTATACGTCGGATTTCAACTAACACGTACTAAACCAACAAAAATTTCAAACGCATTCTAGTTCTCGACTATAACTATAGCCCATATTATATCAACTCGAAAGCTTATGATGTCAACTAGAAAGTTGTTCTAAATTTCATCATAAACAGTAATATCAAATTAGAATTCCCATCCGACTTCTCGATTATTAGCTACGACTAAAGGTTCGTCTCTTACGCGATTTTTCAAAGTTGTCGGATTTCGTTCAAATTTTACGACGTTCAACTACGTCTAACGTGAAACATTTTCATGCATGCAAACATATCATAACATCATTATAACTCAACTTATAAGGTGATCTTTATTTCTTATGTTTCATTAAACATTTTTAGAAAATTCTCAATTAAATTCTATAATCAACTAACATGATTTGCAACATAACTTAACCGACAATTCATCACTTAAATCAAACATGTGGAAACTCCTAATGATCCTATAATTTTCGGTTTTCATATAGATATTAAGGGGGTGATTTTCTTCCTCAATTAACTACATTTATTTGCTAATCAACCTCTTATATCATCAATTAATCAATTGTAAATCAATTACCAACTAACATGCATAAACCCCTAAATTCAACTCAAATTTTAATTGAAATTTCACAAACACACATAGGGCTTTTGATTCCTTTTCATTCCAATCACTAATTAAACATCTATTAAACAAGAATCAACCATTAAAAGAAGAAAAATAAAAATCCTACAAAATGCCTAAATTTTCGGTATTAACACAAGATTTAGGGTTTTTGGTTTTGATCAATTTTAAACCCTATTTAATCTATCTAACACATCCAATTTCATTATTCCAAGATCAATTCATCCATTTCAATACCTTAATTTTCGATCAAAGAAGGAAAAGTAAAAGAAGAAGAAGATGGTTGGATAGAATTAAAGAGGAGATCATTACCTTGAATATTAGTAAAAGGAGTTAGATGATTCAAGGGTTGGATGATGATCTAAGATGGAATCCTTGTTTGAAACCTTGAAGCTTTCAACAATGGTGAAGAACACAATTTGAGAGAGAAAAAGAGAGAGTGCAGCCGAGAGAGAGAGAGATGGGAGGAAAATGATTTTGTTTAATTGTTGAAAATACATGATATGATGAAAGGTTGAAATTAAGAAAAGTGAAGACAAGGTGTCCTTTAATTAGACAATAACAACATGCATGTCTTCCACGTAATTAACTAAAAATAATAAAAAAAAACAAGAAAATATCGGCTGCCATGCAGAATTTTTAGAAGGGTTACGGGTTTTTCCGGTGCGATCCGACGTTACGAAAAAACGAACGACGAAAAACGTTGCTCGGTACAAAATCGTCGCGATTCGATTTGAACTTAAATTCTAACGTATGATCTTAATTGGAAAATAAAATTACAAAAATTATTTTGATAAAAACTCGGGACGACACAGTCCGAGTTTCGTCCGGAAAAACATAAAAACGAACTTTCTCGGGCGTGTTCGTATCGCAATTGCGTGAAAGTAAAAATCAGACGGTTTTCCGTTCTGAGTTTACGAACTAAAAACTTTTCGTACCTGCTAACCCTAAATACAGTAGTCGTCTAGCCGACTTCTGTAATTTATTTTTAATAACGGATTCGACCGTTAGTCTTAGAATTCAAAAATTGTAAACTTAGGCGTGCAAAGCCATTTATTTAATTAACTTTAAAATTTTAAGAACGTAAGGAATTTACGGGGCATTACATCCTACCCCCGTTACGAAAAATTTCGTCCCGAAATTTGCTTACCTTCTGCAAAAAGATGAGGATATCGCTCCTTCATCTTCTCCTCGAGTTCCCACGTGGCTTCTTCTTGCCCGTGATGGTTCCATAGCACTTTAATTATTGGTATCGATTTGGTTCTTAATTCTTGGACTTTTCTATCCAAGATCGATATCGGCTTTTCTTCATAACTTAGGTCAGATTCAAGAACTACGTCTTGCTGACTAATAACGTGTTTAGGATCATAAACATATTTTCTCAACTGAGAAACGTGAAAAACGTTATGAACGCTTCCTAGACTTGGCGGTAAGGCCAATCTATAAGCGACGGATCCTATTCTCTCGAGGATTTCATAAGGTTCTATAAACCTGGGTCTTAACTTACCCTTAACTCCAAACCTAAGGATTCCTTTGGTCGGGGATATCTTAAGAAAAACTTTATCTCCTATTTCAAACTCAAGGTTGGTTCGACGATCGTCGGCTCTGGGCCTCTTTCATTCTATCTCGAATTTGTCGAATTATCTCAATCATCTCATTGATCGCATCTGGGCCTATGTTCTTTCTCTCACCTATGTCGTCCCAATAAAGCGGTGATCTACACTTTCTCCCATACAAAGCCTCAAATGGCGCCATTCCTATCGTTGCCTGATATCTGTTGTTGTAGGCGAATTCGACTAAGTGTAGAATTTCTTCCCAATTCGTGCCTCGGTCCAAAACCACTGTTCTTAACATATCGACCAAAATCTGAATCGTTCTCTCTGACTGCCCATCTGTCTGTGGGTGAAAAGTTGTACTGAAATTAAGCTCTATTCCCAACTCTTTCTGCATCGTAATCCAAAATCTCGAAGTAAACTTAGCATCTCTGTCTGATATTATGACCTTCGGTATTCCATGCAGACGTACAATTTCTCTGACATACAACTGAGCTAGTCTCTCTGATCCATATGTAGTCTTAATCGGTAAGAAGTGAGCTGACTTCGTAAGTCTATCTATTATCACCCAAATTGCTGTGTTTCCTCTTCTCGACTTAGGCAAGCCTGTGACAAAGTCCATAGCTATGCCTTTCCATTTCCAATCTGGGACATCCAACGGTTGTAGCAATCCATACGGTCGTCGGTGTAAAGCCTTAACTTGCTGACATGCTAGGCATCTTTCTATAAACGAGGCAACGTCTCGTTTCATTCCGTTCCACCAAAAGTTTCTTCGCAAATCCTGGTACATTTTCGTACTTCCTGGATGTGCTGTGTAAGGCGTATCGTGAGCCTCACTCAAGATTTTGTTCTTCAATTCGTTGTCGTTGTCGGGAATACAAATCCTGCCTTCATAAAGTATTGCATTGTCTGGAGCCTCAGAATATCTTTCTGGCTTATCTGTCCTTATCCTTACTCGTAACTTTTCCATTGACTCGTCTTTCTCTGAGCACTAATGATCCTTTCTCTCAAATCTGGTGTAGCTTCTAATGCTGCTATTTGACTTGTTATCGTTGTTGGCGTGTCAAGCACTCTGATATCCATCTTCTCGAATTCTCGTATTAAGGTTTCTTCTTCTACGAAAAGACATCCTAACTTCGTTGGAGCCTTGCGACTCAATGCGTCTGCTACCACATTAGCCTTTCCTGGATGGTAGTTAATTCCACAGTCATAATCTTTGACTAATTCGAGCCATCGTCTTTGTCTCATGTTCAGTTCTTTTTGCTCGAAAAAGTACTTCAGGCTCTTGTGATCGGTGAATATCTCAACTCTTACACCATAGAGATGGTGTCTCCAAATCTTTAGCGCATGCACTACGGCTGCAAGTTCTAAATCGTGGGTTGGGTACTCAACTTCGTGAGGTCGAAGTTGTCGTGAAGCATAAGCTATCACTCGTCCGTCTTGCATCAAGACACAACCTAATCCATTTTTCGATGCGTCAGTGTAAATCACATATTCCTTGTTTGTGTCTGGAAGTACTAGCACTGGCGCTGTAGTTAACTTTTCCTTAAGAGTTTGAAAACTCTTCTCGCACTCATCCGTCCACTTAAACTTGGTATCCTTCCTGAGTAGCTACGTCATCGAGCGAGCGATTGTAGAAAATCCTTCAATAAACCTTCTGTAATAACCAGCTAATCCCAAGAAACTTCTGATCTCATTCTGACTTGTTGGTGTCTTCCAGTTGTGCACTGCTTCTACTTTGGCTGGATCCACCTTGATTCCTTCTGTCGATACTATGTGTCCAAGGAACATTACTTCCTTCAGCCAAAATTCACATTTACTGAATTTGGCATAGAGTTTTTCAGCTCTTAGTGTTTCCAACACTATCTGTAGATGTTCCTCGTGCTCCGTCTCATTCTTAGAATAAATGAGGATGTCGTCGATGAATACTAAAACAAATTTATCCAAGTAGGGGTGGAAGACTATGTTCACAAGGTCCATGAATACGGCTGGAGCGTCGGTCAAACCAAATGGCATCACTAAAAATTCGTAGTGGTCATATCGAGTTCTAAAAGCGGTCTTATGTACATCTTTAGGTTTGATCTTGAGCTGATGATACCCTGACCTCAAATCTATCTTGGAGAAGACTCCTGCACCCTTAAGCTGATCGAACAGATCCTCGATCCTTGGCAAAGGATATTTGTTCTTGAGAGTGATCTTGTTCAGTTCTCGGTAATCGATGCACATTCTCATCGATCCGTCCTTTTTCCTAACAGAAAGTACGGGTGCTCCCCAAGGTGAAACGCTTGGCCTGATAAAACCAAGGTCTAGTAATTCCTGTAACTGGATTTTGAGCTCTTCCAGTTCCTTCGGTGCCATTCTGTAAGGGGCTTTAGACTTAGAAGCTGCTCCTGGTTCTAAATCGACCGTGAAGTCCACATGACGATCTGGTGGCAATTCTGGTAGCACTTCCGGAAAAACATCTTCGTATTCGTTCACGACTTTTACGTCCTGAATGGTCTTCTCAGCTCCTGGTTCTCCAACTAGGTACACAAGATAGGATGTAGTACCTTTCTTTTTCATGAGTTTCGTGGCTTGAAGGGCCGATATGATTGGTACGCCTCTACCCATTGAAATTCCGTGGAATTCGGTTGGTTCTTTACCCGGCGGCTGAAAAGAAATTTTTCTCTTGTTGCAGAGAATCGTAGCGTAATTCTCTGACAACCAATCCATACCTAGGATTATATCTACGTCCCACATTATCATAACATTTAGGTTGTTCGCTATAACCTTATGAGTTCCGATTTCTAGTTCTAGGTTAGAGCAAACATGCGTGGAAGTAGTGATCTCTCCTGAAGGTGTGGCTACTCTCGTAGATTGTGCAGCTCTTACAGGTCTGATGTCTAAGTTATCGGCACATGAGCCATCAATGAAAGAATGCGATGCGCCAGTATCAAACAGTATCTTAATGGGGATGTTGTGGAGTTTTCCCATACCTGCTAGATTGTCTTTTCCTTTGCGTTGACCGCTTTGTTTGATAGCGCATGCCCTCGCATTCTGTTGCTGCTGTGCATGCTACTGAAACTGCTGCTGGTTCATAGGCGGCTGCTGCGGCTGTGCTTGGATGGCTCGGAGGGGTACTGCTTGAAGCGGTTTAGGGCAGTCCTTTTTCATGTGCCCCTTATGTCCACAGTTGAAACAGTTAGGGGTGCCTATCTGGCAGACTCCAGGATGGGCTCGATTGCACTTCGGGCAGATAGGGATGGTAACCCTCCCTGGGTTATTCGCTCCCTGGTTAAAATTCCTCTGTTGCCCTTGTGGCTGGTTCAGCTGATTATATTGCCCTTCCATGGCAAGTTCTGCCTGTTCCCTTGAATGAACAACCCCGATTGGTTGTTTGCCTGCCACGGCCTCTTGCCATTGTTGTTGTTGTTGGCAGGCTGCTGATAACCTCTTTTCTGTCCTCCCTGATTGTTGTAACCCTGACTGTAGCCTCTGCTACCTCCTCCGTTCCATTTTCTCTTCCCTTGGTAGTTGCTACTGTTGTTGTTGTAGTAGCCTCGATTATGATTCTGCGCTGGTGCTGATGCAGTTGGTACAATCTTTTTCTCATCAGGCACGACGGCCTCCATTTCCAGTGCTCTTCCCAATATGTCTGAATAACCTAGTCCTCCATGACTAGCCAAAGCGAATCCCAATTCATGACGTAAACCTCCCTGAAATTTCTTTGATAACTTCTCCTCAGTGTCGACCAATGTTGGCGCATACCTCATCAATTCGCAGAACTTGGCGTCATATTCCGTCACAGTTAGCTTTCCCTGCTTCAGATTATAAAATTCGGCCTCTTTCTGTGCCCTATACGTCTTGGGGACGTACTTGTCAAAGAAAATCTCCTTAAACTCTTCCCACGAAAAACGAGCCAGATGCTCAACAGGTATCACCTTCTGTCTTGCCTCCCACCAGTAATCTGCCGATCCCGTCAGTTGGAATGCGACACACAGCATTCTCTCCTCATCAGTGCATCTGAGGAGTTTGAAAATTTTCTCAGTCGACCTCACCCATAGCTCAGCATCGCCAGGGCTTCCAGTTCCATTGAACATTGGAGGGTTCCTTTTGAGGAAAAGATCCTCAATATCTCTACGGGGCGATGGTGGAGGTGGTGGTGATGGTGACGGGGGTGGAGATGGGGATGGAGTGATATTCCGCTCATATTCCTGTTCTTGGTTATTTTCTGGCTGACGTCCACCACGTCCTCTCGGCCTTCCAGGTCTTCGACCTCTCCTGTTGTTAATATTTCTCGGCGGCATTTTCTTTAGTCTAGAGAAAAATTGCAAATTCTCATTAGTTTCCTTCTGTTAATTTACACTTAGCACTTACTAGCTCGTTCTCAACTTAATCAAATTCATGGAACAACATATCAAACATAGCTTTGATATTATTTCATTAATCTTTTAACTTTCGAGTTAAACTCATTTCCTCATTACACGAGTTCATTTAACATTCTAATTTTTTTTTATTACTTGATTCATAAGAGATTTTTCTTGATTAAAACTCTCTTTATGGGTCATATATATATATACATCCAAAAAGAATATTACTTTTGCCTCTAACGAGGACTTATACAAAAAGGGTTAGACTATTATTAGTCTAAACTAGGCTGACTGCCTACTATTTACTGGGTGCACTAACAAGCTGCACTCCGTATCTAATAGAGTACTAGAACGGAAACGATTCATAAAATTTCGTATCCGCTAAAGTACTACAAAAATTAACTAGTTACTGATCCGACTTTATACAGGACAAAGAGCTATTACTACTACTGATATTTACCCATGTCTATAAAGCACTGCCTAACTAAACTGCAGAAGAAACCAAAAACTACCCCGAAGTCTGCAAAATCCTAACAACCCTCCCCTGGGTCCTCCTCAGGGTCCTCCTCCGGATCCTCCTCCGGGTCCTCCTCTTCGGACTCCGAACCAAAAACCAGCTCGAGTGCCTGGTCCACCCTCAGAGTAGAACCGTCGTCAAGTGTAAGTAGGGTGGGTGAGGGTGCCTCAGAAACAGTCTCCTCCAAGTCGGAGACCAAGTCGTCCTCTCTGACCTCTCTGGCACGCTTCTTCAGGGCAAGAAGGTGCTCGGGAACTGAACCTGAACCCGACTCGAACTCCTCCCTAGAACGGACCTTGGACGGTCCTGGCTCCATCTGCTGTCGGACTACTCCCCACTTCGCGCAGATCTCCTCGAGTGGCGTAAGTGGAGAAGACAGCTCTAACATGGCGGCAAGCTCCGCGTCGATCTCTCGGTGGTCTGGTCCCTCTCTGTACAATCTCGTCTCTAACGGTCCCCTGATCCTAACACAAACGTCAGGCACAAACGGTGAAGACAACCCCAACAACGTGGTTGTCTCAGCGTCAACCTCTACAAAACCCGGGCCTGGGATCAACTCATCAATCTGCTGTCCAACCGGTGGTGACTCTGGTGGAACTACCGTCTCCTCGTCCTCCTCTGGCTGCTCTAACTCACCCTCAGACTCCTCCTCCAGTACACCGTCTGGGGGCAACTCTAACAAAGCTAAAAACTCCGGGTCTAAGTCAAGTTCCTCAAGCTCCGTCTCGGCTGGAAAGTGACTGTAGGGGATGTGTGGCTTTAAAGGAAGGGGAAGCATAAACCTGCTCTCAAACAAACGCCTGTGCACACACATGGCGAATCCGGCGTAGTTGCCGGTCGGCTCCGTGTCGTCGCCGAAAATCCCCAAGAAGTACCAAGCTGCACGGTGCGCACATCCGCGCCACTCGTCCGGTAGGTGCACGATCAAATCTAGTATCGCCTGACTCTCCCTGATCAGGTGTCGCACTGGGTAGTAGGCTGAAGAAAAATTACTAACAATCTGTCCCACATCCTCTTCTCCATAGTCTACCTCGAACTCGTAGTACTCATCCTGCAACATATCAACTATGGTGCACTCGCACGAGGCCAACGGCTGGCTCTTCCGAGCCGTGACACGAGTCCTAGCCATCCTATAAAAGTTTTAAGGTAACACGGATCAGTAACAGGTAGGAAAAGAAAATAACTTATCTTAACGAAAACATAAATTACAAAATGAATATTCCTTATTCAATTGTAACATCATCACTTAAGTCAACCACTTATTAAGACTTCTAGCAATTCAAGAAATTGCACTCAACAACATACATATATATATTTATATACATAAAATTAAAGATTTTATTTTCATTCTCTCATTTCACCATATTATTATTCATTTTAATTCTTCTATTTCTTTTATTTCTTAACTCACTAACTCTTAACGATTTTTACTTATTAAAAACAAAGTATTTTCACTTCGTTCATGTTACTTATTCAAAAGTAACATCCATTTTCAAAAGAATTTGTCGTTTACGACTCTTGATATTCGTACTAATTGTAGTCGTCGCTCAAGACGAAATATGGAATTTAATTCTATAAAAAGAAAAAGAAATATAACTTAAGAATAATTTCCTGGAAAACTAAGTTCCAGTTGTCGTCTCGTTCATATATTTCTTAACTCGAAGTCGAAAGCTTCTCAAACGTCTAATTGCTCCCTTCTTTTACTAACACGATTTATTGAATTATTTTTATTCATTTTATTTCTTTTCCCTCGCAGGAAATTCTTAGACGACAAGTTCGACTTTGCCGAATCTTTATTCATGTCACTAAGCGCACGTGACATTCATCAGAGGAAGTCCTTCTCGCGTTAGGGATCTCCTTTCGAAATTATTTCAAAACAACGTTTCTTAAAAACGTCTAAGTTCTCGAAGAACCGGAAAGTTCTTAGGTTCCACGTCTACGTTCTCATTGAACCGGGAAAAATCCCTAAAATCTGACTATATTCTCATATCCGCATAACTTTTCATAAAAAAAAAGGAAATCATTGCGCAAATATTTTCACATAAGATAGTACTTGTACTATCGCATAATCATGTAAGTATAAAAATTATACTTCTGTAAAATTCTCATTTTTAAAACACAACTCATTCTCGTCTTCAAATTTTTATTGAATACTTGCTCATAAATTCCTTATTTAAAAGAAATCTCATTGTAAAATTCTTTCATTTTTCCTCGTTGAGTCGACGTAGCGGGCGGTTGAGTTGACTTCTACGTTCTCAATCTTAGCATCATAGTCTAACTCTTATCTCATACTTGGAAAGACGACTCTGATCCAGAGTATACACAAATACCATGTCTCATGACTTGAAAGAAGACTCGATATAGAGTACAAACGAATACTCTATATTATTTCTCAAAGGAAGACTTGTATACGAATACCACTTTATGATATTACTTAAAAGAAATAACTCGTACTTGAAAGAATGACTCACACTAACTCATACTAGAAGATTGACTCAGAAGCAGAGCAGAAAACGAACACTGCTCTGATACCACTCTGTCACAGACCCAAATCCCGAGGGACGGCAGAAGCCGGGGTGCGACTGGGGTTGGATTAAAGAAGCGGGGAAGAAGCGGGCTAATTGACTAAACATACATGAAAAACATCGATAAACCATGAACAAGACTTGAATATAAATAAGAAAGAGTTAATCCCTAAGGAATACTCGACAAAAGTACAAAAAGAAGCTAAGTTCATATTTACAGACTTAGACTACAGAGTATTGTTCAAAAGTACATCTCAAAAAGAAATACAGAGTTTGGCAGCGGAAGGGTTCTAACTAAGCATCCTATCCTTTAACTCAACATCAACCGTCGCCGCTCACCGTCGCTTCAACCTGCACATTTAGAAAACAATGCAGGGCTAAGTACAAACGTACTTAGTGGGCACGATGTCGAAATCATAATCATAAGTATAGATAAATATGGCATTTCATAAGCGTAGCACATCCGAGTTTTATTGAAAGAATCCGTGTCTACTAAACATTTTCTGACTTTTTCTCGTAAATCACTCGCGCGAGCATTTTCTGACTAATGTTACGTTCAATCTTGACCAGTTCTAATTCACCGTGGCTGGTACCCCTCAACAGGATATCACATACACCACAGGTTACAAAGTGCACTAACTCTGGAAAGCACTTAGCAGCTAACTCAGAGCCGATCGTTAGTTAATCTAATTAGACTAACTCTAAATCTGGAAAACATGAATGTTAACTCAGATAGGTACAAGAGAACTCACATAAAACATAAAACAGTTCATGCTATAATATCAGTTTGAAAACACAGATATCAAAGCGATAAAGAAAGATTTTCCGAGCATTGCTCGTTTTATTTTGTATATAAAAGCCCACATTGATTTACAGAACTTAAAGCAAAACTTCCAACTTCGGATCTTCTGTCCTTTCTCTACAGTTGGCTTCTTCCTTCATCGTAAAATAAACATACTTAAAAACGGGTTGTAAAAGATAATCGATTAAAGAGAATCGAAGAAAGTTTTAGTTGTTTCATTCTTTTGGCATTTGCACGCTTACTAGATTTGTTTTACTTAAACGGGAAATGAGACTCGTACCAATCTCGTTTAGAACTCGGAAGATCTCATATTCGACTCTCGGGTCAGTAGAGAAGGTAGTCGATATCTTAATATGACTTTAAAGATTAACAGAAACTAAGTTGGAAAGAATCAACTTAGGCGATTTACGTTTTAGTTCATTGAACGATTTATGAAATTTCTCGTTTATTACTTCTTTAATGAAAGGATAAGAGATAAAATCTCGACTGGTTTTTCATCACTCAAGGTCCTATACTTGACTCTAGGGTCAGTAGGGAGATGTTCGTTAGATAAAAACGGTTTAAACGATCGAAAGAAACTAAGTTGTGAAGTAAACAACTTAGAAAACAAGAAACTGAAATTTTCACTGCGCAGTCCAGTCACTCTGGAGGCTGTCCAGAATAGAGGATTTGGAAACAGGGGATGAGCCCTGTATCATTAGAAAGCTTAGGAAGTCTAGTTTCCGCTCCAATTTACGGATCACAAATCTGATATACGAGCTGGAAGTTATTACAGTTTCCGGCGAGGGTCGCAAAACTGCCGCGAAAACCCTAGTTGCTTGGTAGGTTCGACGTATAACCGTAGAAACTGGACTCTCAAGGCAGTCATCACGTACTTCCGTACGTGACAAACTCCTTCTCAAAACTCGCTCAAAAGCACGACGTTCTATACGTCGGATTTCAACTAACACGTACTAAACCAACAAAAATTTCAAACGCGTTCTAGTTCTCGACTATAACTATAGCCCATATTATATCAACTCGAAAGCTTATGATGTCAACTAGAAAGTTGTTCTAAATTTCATCATAAACAGTAATATCAAATTAGAATTCCCATCCGACTTCTCGATTATTAGCTACGACTAAAGGTTCGTCTCTTACGCGATTTTTCAAAGTTGTCGGATTTCGTTCAAATTTTACGATGTTAAACTACGTCTAAAGTGAAACATTTTCATGCATGCAAACATATCATAACATCATTATAACTCAACTTATAAGGTGATCTTTATCTCTCATGTTTCATTAAACATTTTTAGAAAATTCTCAATTAAATTCTATAATCAACTAACATGATTTGCAACATAATTTAACCAACAAATCATCACTTAAATCAAACATGTGGAAACTCCTAATTATCCTATAATTTTCGGTTTTCATATAGATATTAAGGGGGTGATTTTCTTCCCCAATTAACTACATTTATTTGCTAATCAACCTCTTATATCATCAATTAATCAATTGTAAATCAATTACCAACTAACATGCATAAACCCCTAAATTCAACTCAAATTTTAATTGAAATTTCACAAACACACATAGGGCTTTTGATTCCTTTTCATTCCAATCACTAATTAAACATCTATTAAACAAGAATCAACCATTAAAAGAAGAAAAATAAAAATCCTACAAAATGCCTAAATTTTCGGTATTAACACAAGATTTAGGGTTCTTGGTTTTGATCAATTTTAAACCCTATTTAATCTATCTAACACATCCAATTTCATTATTCCAAGATCAATTCATCCATTTCAATACCTTAATTTTCGATCAAAGAAGGAAAAGTAAAAGAAGAAGAAGATGGTTGGATAGAATTAAAGAGGAGATCATTACCTTGAATATTAGTAAAAGGAGTTAGATGATTCAAGGGTTGGATGATGATCTAAGATGGAATCCTTGTTTGAAACCTTGAAGCTTTCAACAATGGTGAAGAACACAATTTGAGAGAAAAGGAGAGAGTGCAGCCGAGAGAGAGAGAGATGGGAGGAAAATGATTTTGTTTAATTGTTGAAAATACATGATATGATGAAAGGTTCAAATTAAGAAAAGTGAAGACAAGATGTCCTTTAATTAGATAATAACAACATGCATGTCTTCCACCTAATTAACTAAAAATAATAAAAAAAAAACAAGAAAATATCAGCTGCCATGCAGAATTTTGAGAAGGGTTACGGGTTTTTCCGGCGCGATCCGACGTTACGGAAAAACGAACAACGAAAAACGTTGCTCGGTACAAAATCGTCGCGATTCGATTTGACCTTAAATTCTAACGTATGATCTTAATTGGAAAATAAATTTACAAAAAATATTTTGACAAAAACTCGGGACGACACAGTCCGAGTTTCGTCCGGAAAAACATAAAAACGAACTTTCTCGGGCGTGTTCGTATCGCACTTGCGTGAAAGTAAAAATCAGACGGTTTTCCGTTCTGAGTTTACGAACTAAAAACTTTTCGTACGTGCTAACCCTAAATACAGTATTCGTCTAGCTGACTTCTATAATTTATTTTTAATAACGGATTCGACCGTTAGTCTTAGAATTCAAAAATTGTAAACTTAGGCGTGCAAAGCCATTTATTTAATTAACTTTAAAATTTTAAGAACGTAAGGAATTTACGGGGCATTACACACCTAACTTCCGAAGAACTAGCTAGGTGGTCTAGGGCTATTTGTCCTCGCTTAATGATCCGTCCGGCTCGATTCTTCACAGTTCGACATCGATAGGAAAATAAGATATATGAAAGACGGACACAAATGTGTTTGACTTTAACTGACGGACTTCTATTTGAGTCGTCTCTCTCTTCGCTCTAACTTTTCTAAAGGATCTCGCGTTCTCTATTCGAATTGGTTAATTTTACTACTTAACATCGTACACTTTTCTCGTTCTAATTAATAATGTCATCGTCTATATTCTATTACTCGAGCTTTCTTTCAAAGGCTTTAATCAATTTTTGGTTTACAATTAACAACTCAATCATTCAATTATTTTTCACAACATAACTAACATCATGCATTTAAACACTTATTCAATCATAAAATGAATTCACATAAATCAAGCATACTTCAAGACATATTAATAATCATTTAATTTAGACCTTAAAATCTAACTCGATTTTGCATTTCCTTTTATGGAGGCTTAAACTATTAATTCTATCTTTCTTATTTATATAGACAACGCTTCGTTCTACATCCGCTATCTTATAAGGTAATTTATAACCTTTATTCTATTAACAAAAATTTCTCTTTAATTATCATTATTAACTCTTATAAAATTTGGATCTCTTATTCATCTTTAATTCGATCCTTATTTCTTATCTCGACTATTGTTCCTCTAATTATTATCTCGGTTTATCTTTTTATTCGACATCTTATTTTATCCTTACTTTCTTGATTAACTTATACGAGTATCGATCTTAACTCGTCTAGCATCTTTTCTTTACTTGATTAAAAACTTCTCTTTATTTCTTTTCGATCTATTTTTCTTAAACTCGGTTTTTCTCTATTTTTGCTTATTTCTTTAATAATTTCTTCTTTACTTGTTTTAAACCTTTAAGTTATTTCTTACTTAATAATTTCTTTATCTTTTGATAAACATTTTTATGAATTAGCTCACTTTATTAGTTACATTATAAAAGATCTTTTTGTTGTAGTTTTAGTAAAAATTTCAAGTCTTTAAACTTTAATACCAGGACATTTTAATTGATATATTTTTTTTATATATCTTTCATCTTTTATTTAATTAAAAGCTTTTCAAAATTAAACTTTTTTTATCAAAACTTCTATCTTTATTCCATATTCAAACTAACATTCATATATACTTAAACATCCAATCTTTTTATTATTTTTACAATTAATTTCTTTCAAAACTTCAATATGCAAACTTATTTTCTTAATTTAAACACATGTATGATTATATCAACATAACATACAATCATTCCATTAATCAAAACATCACTCAATTCATCAACAAAATCATCAAAATAAAACTTCTATTTTTCTTCAAAACTCACGGCACACACATGCATATTTTGTGCATTTTATTTCTCAATTTTTCATGCATATAATCTCATTCCTAACATGATAAAAATAACAAATCAAGCATCATAATAATAATAACTCAAAGAATTCATATTTTTCCTATTTTTACTAAAATTTTCGGCACTTATCAAATTTTTAGAGTTTTAGTTTCTTTTTCTTCTCTTAATTCACCGATTAATATCTAATGCTCGATTCTCCTAACGAATTCTTCTCACTCGATTAGCACATGCACATCCTAAGTTTGCCTAAACATAATTTAAATAACATGCATGCATAGTTCTTTCTCTTAGGACTTATAGACATACATATTTACAACTAATCAAATGAATTTCATACTTAATTTAAATGGGAATCCTTCTCTTGGCTCTTGGAATTGAAATGGATGGAATGTAAAGCTTCAAAGCTTGGACTTGAAAGGAAGAAGGATGTCTTCTTGAATCCCCAAAGAAAAAGAAGAACATGGAATTAATCATCCATAGGGTTTAAGAATCAAAATAAAGAAAAGTGTTGGATGATTCTTGAATTTAACTTCAAGAACTTGAAAGATTCTTACCTTTTTTTTGAGAATATGGATGAAATGAATGGAGATTGATACTCTTTACTTCATTTCCATGGATGGAGAGCTTGAATACATGGTTGCATGTAGAGAAAAATCAAGAGAGGTATGAGAGAGAGGGATTGCCGAGAGAGAGTAGAGAGTTTGGAGAGTTGAGAGTTTGTTTTCTTTCTTGCTTGGAGAGAGGGAGAGATCGAATGAGAGAGAGAGGTGAAGTGAATGAATGTAGTCTTCCTTCTTGTCTTAGGTGAGTGAAATTGAAATCCAACAACAAGAATAAAGTGTAATGTTGGAAGTTGTAATGTTTAAAGTGATTGATGGATGGATGATTTGATGTAGTTTGCATGCTACTTTTGGTGATACCATGCATAAGACATAATTATGGCAATTAGTCTTGGAAATTGAAGAGTGATGGGAGAGGAAGAGTGAGGTGGCGTGAGAGGGAGAGAGGTGGATGACACGTGTCGTCGTCGTGTCGTTACGGGTGTTAATTATCCGGTCGTAAAGGTTTTCCAGATAAAACGATTCGTATTAATTCTTTTTTATGCTATTAACGGGTCTAACCTCTTCTCGTCTCACTTCCAACACTAAGCATTTCAACCTTACTTCACGTCTCAATTTAAAAGATTAAAGGTTTCGATCATTCTAGTCCTTTAAATCTTAAAAGAATTTAATCGGCTTATTAATCCGTTTATTAATCCTTTTAAAGATTAACTCCTCATTTCTCTTCTCAATTCTCGGATAAGTTCTTACCCTATCTCAGTGATCTTAAAAGAAATTCTAGGTTCGAAGGTTCTAATTCAATTCTATTCTAGGTTCATCGGCGTAAACATATTTCTCGGCGATTAACGTTATGTTATCTCAATCAAGCAAACTTCTCGGGATTTTTCCGGAATTTAATCTCATACTCATTTTCATATAAACAACTCAACAAGCATATCACATCATCATCATCTCAGATAAATAGAACAGATAAATCCACACAAGATTCACAAGGCAATTTAAGCGTTTTATTCAAATCTCTTCGATTAGAAAAGAAAAATTTTTACTCCTAAATTCTCATCTTTTAACTCACTCGGTTAATTAGACGCTCTCTAAAGGTATGTAAACTCGGGGTATCACATCATGTCACTTTACGCACGTGGCATTCGTTTATTCGCTTTGATTCCCTTTATTCTGTCATTTCCGATCCGATCGTTTCATGGATATTTTGGAACCAACGCTTCTTAGAATGTCTATGTTCTTCAAAGAATCGGGAAGGCCTTAGAATTCGTCTAAATTCTCATGCCAACAAAACATTTTGAATAAAGAAATTATAACTCACATAATTTCACATACTTTCACATAGTATAGCATTCATGCTTTCACATAGTTCACGTAATATGACAAAGTATAGCTTTTATACTTTAATCACATTCATACTTGGCATACTTATTCTCAATCATACTTGCATACTTTATTCACAAGATCTTGCATGCTTATTCAAAAATTTCTTCTTAAAAGAAATCATACTTCTGAAATTCTTTCCTTACTTTTCTTCTTTGGTTGAGTCGACGTAGCGGGAGGTTGAGTTGTCGTCTACACTCTTATACTTAGTGTTACGACTTAACTTTATTTGAAAGAAGACTCGGGTATAGAGTATATACAAATACTCTATCTTACTACTTGAAAGAAATTCGTATACAGAGCAGAAACGATTGCTTTGATACCACTCTGTCACGGTCCCAAATCCCGAGGGACGGTAAAGCTGGGGTGTGACTAGGGGTTGGATTAAAGAAGCGGGGAAGAAGGGGATGAATAAGAATGAACGAGTAAACAGACATTACTAACAGAATAACTTCTATGAACAAGACTTCATTTAAAAGAAAGAGTTGATCTCGAAGGATCACTCGACAAGTAGTTCAAAGCAGGAACTAAGTTCATTGTACGGGGCTTAGACCCAAAACATAGATACAGTATCTCAAAAGATTGGCAGCGGAAAGCGTAAAGCTTGATACAAGTTCTTTATTCTAAATACGACTCTTAATTCAACATCAACCTCTGCCTCTCCCGTCGCTCAACCTGCACATTTTATAAAACAAATGCAGGGCTAAGTACAAAAGCACTTAGTGGGCACGTTGCCGAAAACATACCATAAGTATAGATAAATCAGACATCTCATTTCTGTAGCACATCGGGGTTTTTCAATAAATACCCGTGTCTACTAAACATTTTCTTTCTCATTTTCACAACATGGCTTGATCAAGCACTTTTTTGATAGATGTTACGTTTAATCTTGCCCAATAATTATCACCATGGCTGGCCACCCCTCAATAGGGTTCCACACACAACGGCTACTGTGTACACTAACTTTGGATAGCAAGTCGGCTAACTCAAAGTCCGATCGTTTTAGTTAGCAAGTCGGCTAACTAATAATTCTGGATAGCAGGTCGGCTAACTCAGAAGGGTACAAGAGAACTCACATAAAAACAAATATTTCATGCTCTGATTATCACGTTGAAAACACAATTATCAAAGCTGTAAATAAAGATTTTCGAGCATCGCTCATTTTATTTTGTATATAGAAAAGCCCACCTTAAAGATTACAGAACTATAATACGAGCTTCCGTCTCTGGTCTTCCGTCCTATCCTTGGCGCTGACTTCCTTCTTTTATCGTAAATAAACAAACTTAAATAACTTGATCGCAACGATAAAAGAAATAGGAAATCGAAATCGGTTTTAGTCTTTTTGGACTTTGCACTTTACTACTTTCTTTTGATTAACGAATAAACGAGACTCGATCAATTCTCGTTTATAAACTAACTCGGCTCATTACTCGACTCTTAGGTCAGTAGATAATGGATGTCGATAACTTATAACGACTTAAAAGTTCACAAGGAACGAAGTTGAAAAGGATTCAACTTAAGAAATTAAGTTTTGGAAACTTCCTGCACAAGACAGTAGTTCTGGAGTTCGTACAGAACAGAGAACTTTAAAACAGGGGATGAAATTTATATCAAAAGAAAGCCACAGGTGTCTAGTTTACTCTTCAATTTACGGATCTCGATTTCGTTAAGCGAGCTAGGAATTATGACAGTTTCCGTGAAATGTTGCAAAACAATCCGCGCGAAACCCTAATGCTCGATAAAACTCGACGTACGATTCCCTAGGTTCGATTAATGCTATTCCACTTTTATTTTCGCGAAATTTCCATCTTAAGACAGTTTACATGCATGTCCCTTAATAGGATTCACATTCACATCTTTTGATTAAACAAACGACGAGCATTTCCTCGTCCTTTTTAACTAACCAATTACTAAACAAAATAAAATTTAATTTATATTTCATTCAACAACTTCTCATTTATTAACTATAACTCTTATTATCTCGTATCTCGGATGGAAATATCGACAACTACAAAATTGTTCGTTTATCAATAACAATCATAATTATCAAAATGGTTTTCCTTATTCGACTTTTCTATCGACGTTTAATCTCGTTTCTTCGTCTAGAAAAATTCCAATCTTTTTAGAATTCGTTCAAATTTCACGGTTACGATCATTAACTATCAAGATTACCATATATTCGAATCATAGACCTAAATCATTATTTATTCTCGACTTATCGACGAATCGTCATCTCTTAGCGAAAATCCGACGTTCTCCGATTTTGTTCAAACTTTACAACATCGATCATTATCTATCAAGAATCACTAATATGCAAACCATATACTCAAAACATTAACGAGTCTCAACTTATTGTTGGGTTTTCGTCTCTTATGTTTTTCATTTTATTTTTAGAAAAATTTCAAATAATTATATATTTATCCACATGCATACTACATCTCATTTCTATTAACATTTCATGAAAATCATAACATGTACTACATCAAAATATCGATTCTTTCTCTCTTACATTTCTACTTTTATTTTTGGAAAATTCTAAATTAATTCATGTAGTCATCTAACATCATATAGAACACTAATCCATCAATTAAACATCAAGAAAATCGAACTACATCAAACCCCTAAATCTAATAAAAATTTCGGTAATTACATAATCAGGGGGGGATGATTTCTTCATGATTCGGTCCATAAAATCTATTCCTAAGCATACTATAACATGAATTAATCAAAGAATCATCATGCTTCTTCACCTCCTATGTTTCGAAAAAAATAAAGTTGATGGAAAATGATTTTTGTTCGGTTCATAACGTAGAAGAAGTTCCTACTTTGTCGAATATGAACTCGGAAATAAAATCAATCGGTAGTTGGATGACTTGAGGAGCTTTGAAAAGCTTGAAGATGACTCTTTAATGGACGATTGAGAGAAAGAATAGAGAGAGAGAGAGAGAGAGAGAGAGAGAGGGGGGGGGGGGGGTATAGAATGAGGGAGAAGAGAGGATGACTAAGGCTTTTACTCATGTAGGCGGTTTAGGGGGGAATTTAGTTGCCGGAAATATCTCGTTTACGGGTTTAGAACGACGTTATAAAAGTCGAGAAATAATTTCTTAGGTGGTTACATATTCGACGAAATCTAATTCGACCATTAGATTAGACATAAATCACATACTCGGAAAACCTAATTCGTTTTTCAAAATCCGATAAAAAGTCGGGATAAGACAGTCTAAAATTCGCCCGGAAAAATCATAAAAACTGACTTTCTCCGGTGAACTCGTATCGAAGAAAAAGTGAATGTAAAGTCTGACGGTTTTTCGATCTGAGTTTTCGGACGAAAATTCTATCGGACGCGAAAACCCTAATACAGTAGTCGTTCGACCGACTTCTGGAATTTATTTTCAGAAACGGATTTCACTGTCAGTCTTAGAATCGAAAATCCTTAACTTAGGCGTGCAAAGCCTTAATTATTAATTAAATTTTTATTTTAATGACGGAATAATTATCTGGAATATTACAAAATACTCATATTCATTTTTATACTTAATTTCTTCGATTTTCCTTTTATTAAATCCATAAAAATTACTAAAAAACATATCTTCTCATTTTCTCAATATTCATGCTTGTAAACTCACTCAAAATTTTATCTAAAACATATTAACAGAATCATCATCATCATCATCATCATCATCATCATCAATATCATCATATCTCATCAAAATCATCAAAAAATCATTTTTCTTCATACTACATATATTTCGAATTTTTCTTAAAAATTCTCAAAATTCACATATTTTCTTAAAAACACATCTAGATCATATTTTCATATATCATCATGCTCATATTCATCATAGACATCAAAAATTCATAATTCAACATTTAATCACATTTTCTCCATTTTTAATCGATTAAAATCGATAAAAATGAAATAAGTTCACCAAAAATTCTCATCATCATATATATACATATAAATCACATGAAAAAAAAAATCATAATAAGCATATATCTTCATCATATCATCAAATAATCACCAAAACTTATCAAGAAATTATTTTCTCCTATTTTTCGCTTTAAATCGATTTTAGGGCTTTTAGCTAACTTATTTTCTTTAATCTTTTTATACCCTAAATCATGCTTTAAACTTCATATTAATCATCATCTCATCATCATAAACCTAAGGTTTGCCTAAACATAAAGTAAATCATGCATATTTTTCTTATTTTCTCACTTACATATACATATATACAACTTTAAATTAATGAAATCATACTTAGAAATAAATAAACTTAAGTTGTTCTTGGCTTGGTATTTTGGACAGCTTTGAGGATGAAAATATGATGGATTTGTCACTCCTTTCCTTGCATGAAAAGATATATAAGGCATCAAGATCATAGCTTTGAAAAATAAGGATCAAACTCTTATTTTATCATCCAAGAATTCGATGGATATGGTGAAGTTTCTAAGCTTGTTTCAAGCTTGAAAAAGAATGAATAAGATGGAGGCTTACTTCTTTAGATGATCTTGGAAATGAAGGTGATGATCTACATCAAAAGATCCTCAAGCTAGCATGTATGGATCTATGAAGAAGTGTATATATGTGTTTGCCGATGGTGAAGAGATGGAGATGGAGAAACTGTTGTTGCTCAACGTGAAGATGAAGGCTACTGCTGCACTACTCACGGCACGGATGATGAAAGGATGAAGGAGGAGGGGCTGCTCTCTTTGGTGATCACAACAAAGGATGATGAAGGAGAGGAAAGGGTGCTTCATGGTTGTGAAGGAGAGAAGCACGGCTGCTGCTTTTTTTCTTTCTTCTCGGCAGTGAGAAGTCGAAAGAGAGAGAGAGGGTGATAAGTTGATAAGGATGAAAGGAAATTAACTTATGATATTATGGATTTAGGGGATGCATTTTACTTGATAACAAGATATGGAAGATTAGAGGGAGAGGGGATCGACAAGAGAGATATGGAGAGAGAGAGGTACGCCACTTGGGCAATTGAGAGAGAGAGAGTGGCATTCACTTGCTAGATTGAGAGTGTAATTAGGTTTAGGGATACTATTATGGATAGACATGCAGTTTTTAACTGCTAATTATACCCGGCTAATTAATTTTCCGATAGAAAATATCCCCGTTATTTTATTTTATTTCTTCAAACAATTCATAACACTTCTCGTCTCTTTCCTGACGTCAAAATTCTCTCTACATCTTATATCTTCCAAAATAAATTAAGGAATACATTTCTCTAATTTTTATCTCAAGATTCCTTATAACGAATAAATTCATAAAAACTGCTCGACTAAACAAGTTGTTAAGCAATTTATTTTTAAAACTTCTTCAAATGATCTGTGAAAATTCTCCAACTTATCTCAAAAGTCTTAAAATAAATTCTAGATTCCAATGAAATTATTTAGACTAAATTCGGAGTCGGTTGATAAATAGTGATTTCTTGGTTTACGTTACTATTCATCTAAAAATCAAAGTTCTCAGAAAATTCCGAAATTCATACTCAAGCTCAAACTCATATAAATAAGCTCAAACAATGCATCACATACTCGATTCGAATAATCGAAACGAGAAAAATCACATTAGGGTACATAAGGGCATTTTCGTTATTTCACAGAAAAATTTATTTTCGCGAAAATTTTTAGCACTCAAAACTCACCATATAGACATATTAACTTAATTAATACGCACTTAAGAACTTAGAAAAGTTCGGGGTATTACATGTTTCCAATTGTTTGATTCCTCCATTAACCACCGCCTTCAGCAATATCTCCACCGCCTCGGAATGATAATCCGAGTCTTACTAATCTAGATTTGTCTCCACCTCCAGCATTATCTTCTACGCCGCTCGCCGTCGTCTATTTTGGCTGTCTTTTGTTAAGTAATTCCTATTTTCCTTTTTTTTCTGATTTTAGATTAAGGCTTTTCTTTATTTTAATTCAATTGAATGTTGAAGTGATTTGGGCTTTTGTTATTATGTAATGAATTTATTGTTTTCTCTATTAGTTGTAGCTCAATCATTTGCGTCTTCATTTTCACCCGATGATGATGAGTATGCATTTACCACCGAATCACAAATCCAATTTGTTGAAAGTTGGTATGAGTTAGCTTAACTGTGTCCAGATGGACGACAGCGAAATGGACTCTGACGGCTGCGAATTCAAGAATGCGGAGGAGATGTGGCGGGAAGAAGTGGGTGACGGTGACCCCCTCAAGAAATCGCAGTGGTATTCGCAGGGCGTCGGCCTGGCAGGTAAGAACTCTCTCTCTCTCTCTCTCTCTCTCTCTCACAATCAAGTTAATCTGGTGAGGCTAGATGTTTGAATTTTTTTCATTAACAAAGGAAAAATTGATAAATGTACTTGTAGTTGGAAAACAGTGAGGTCTATTTGTTTGAAATTATGCTCGAAAGTAGAGGAAAAAGAAGGGTTATTTGCTAATTATTGTTGTTTACTTGGGAAAAACATGTGATCTTTATCTGTGTCTTTGGAAGAGAAGGGTGTGGAGGCGACGATGATGGAGTGCTGTGAGGATATGGGCATGTGAATAAACCGGATATAGAGAGCACTGAGGCATTCTTGAATTTGATTTTGTGAGAACGATTTCCTGATGAGGAAGATTTCTTGTTACTCTTCGTATTGTTTTCTCCGTCTTCGGAAAATGTTTGAACTGAGTTAAAGAGGTTGAATTTAAATGCATCAGCAGTAGTTTTTTCTCTCCTGGTTATTGCCAATTTGTTAGTTAGGAATCGTTGTTGCCCCCCGGTCCACTTACTATGTTATAATGAAAGCAACTGTATTATGTGATGAACCAGCTAGAAAATAATAGTGGTGTAGTTTCAAAGATTCTGTTATGAGGATTTAGTGAGTTTGTTGTTCGAGTATTTGTTTATGGCTACAGTACGTGCAAATTTCGTTATCGTTCCTTCGAAAAAATGTTAGAAAGAGTAGAAGAGCTCGATTTTCTTTGCATCAGTAGTAGTTTTTTCTCCAGGTTATTGCAAATTCGTTAACTATAGATTCATTGTTGCCCCTGACCCACTTACCATGTTATAGTGTGAGCAACACTGCACTGTAATATGTAATGAACCAGCTAGGAATTCTAGTGTTTGTATTTTCAAAGATTCTGTTTTAACGATTTGCATGAGTTTGTTGCTCAAGTTTTGATATTTTGGCTATGATATTTGTAGATTTTAGCTTCGTGATTGGGAGGATCACCAAGAATCTTCTTATAAGATATTTTAATGAGGTACTTGCAAGCTGCATCTTATCTTCTCCTTGTAACTTTGCACATTTCACAGTTCTCGTTTTACATGACACGTATTTGAGCTAGCTAATGGAATAATCAAAAGAATACAACTTTTACCAACAATAGAATTTATTTTAGAGGATGAAGTTTGATCAAAATCAATATTATCATTGATTGATTCATTGTATCATTCATGTCGGCCCTTTCCTGTTCCTCCCTACTGTTTTCATGATTTCTGACCCATCAGCAGGAGAGAAGCTTGTCCCAGTAGGCTTGGGAGATGATGATCAATGTATTGAAGATGACTTTAGTGCATGGTAATTAGATTATGAATCATTGTTGATACGATTGGTCTCCATTTCTTATACCGCATATACACGGGTATCATTATGTATATATTAGTGAGTAACATTGTTGTAAATTTCTTGTCAGTGTATCGCCCTCGTTGGTGTATTATTATTTTTCCTCGGACTGAACACCTCCATCACTAGGAAGCAACACAAGAAAAAGATATCGAAGGCTACCCGAGTAGAATGAGAGGAGGCTCTGCAAATTTGTTTGAAGAATGATGAAATCAAATACATAGGAATTAAATTAGGGGCAGTCATTATTAATACGAATAAAAGTAATTATTGTCGCAATGAAAAGTAATTTTTAATATGAAGAATTGTAATGTTTCACAATCATTACTTCAAAGATTGTTATTTTTTTTCACGACAACTTGTATTTTTAGTAATTCGATCAAATAATTGTTGATGTGATAAAAATAATTATTGATATGAAGAAATGTACCATTTCACAACTATTACTTTCTTAACGCCAATGTTTATTTTTATTCACGACAACTTATATTTTTAGTTATTTGGTCAAGTAATTATTTTTGTGATTAAAAGTAATCATGTATTTGAAGAAAGATAATTTTTGGCAACTCTTACTTTTCTTCACGATAATGTTTATTTTTATTCACAATAACTTGTACTTTAGTTATTTGATCAAGTAATTATTGTCGTCATGAAAAAAAATATTTATATGAAG
This sequence comes from Schizonepeta tenuifolia, assembly GCA_029490685.1. Taxonomy (NCBI): domain Eukaryota; kingdom Viridiplantae; phylum Streptophyta; class Magnoliopsida; order Lamiales; family Lamiaceae; genus Schizonepeta; species Schizonepeta tenuifolia. The sequence goes on from CM055955.1 coordinate 132,218,920, forward strand.
ATTAGTTATTTGGTCAAGTAATTATTGTCGTCATGAAAAGTAATTATTTATATGAAGAAAGGTAATGTTTCACTACTATTACTTTTCTTAACGATAATGTTTACTTTTTTATTCACGACAAATTGTACTTTTAGTTATTTTATAAAGTAATTATTGTCGTTAAGAAAAGTAAGTATTGATATGAAGAAGTGTAATGTTCACAATCATTACTTTTCTTCACAACAATATTTACCTTTGTTAACGACAACATATACTTTTAGTTATTTGGTCAAATCATTATTGTTGTAAGACGATTGTTACTTTTATCCACGATAATGTGTAAAACATAAATATTAAAAAAAAAGTAACTAATAACTCTTATTAATTTATAAATACTTGAAAATAAATAAAGAAAAAATAAAGAAAGGAAAAGAAAAAAAAAAGTAAAAGAAAGGTAAATATAAAAAATAAATAACTTTAAAGTTTTTATTATTTGTTAATAAATAAAAATAATTAACAATAAGTTAATAAAACTGAAAACAAAACGAAAGAAACTCAAAAGAGAAATTAAGAAGGAAAGAAGAAAGAAACTCAAAACAAAAAGAAAGAAAGAAGAAAAGATAAAAAAGAAGAAAGAAAATAAAATAAACTGAAAAATGATAAAATTGGAGCCAGCTTGGATTCGAACCATTGTCTCCATATTAACAAATTAACACCTTGACTACTGGGCCAAGGACTAAGTTTTGGAAAAGTCACCACATTATCATATATATATATATGAAAGATGAACGCATTTTTCTTTTTTCTTTTTTAAATATGTCGCGGATTGGGTCGGATTTCGGATCGAACTGGTTGCGGAGAGTGCAACCAGTTGCACCAAGTCCAACTCTATATATATATAAGGATGAGGTTACTTGAAAATCAACTCTTATATGAAAACTAGAAACCAATCTAATCCTTTTATCATAATTTAATCAACGGATAGCATTATAATTTCATTTATTAATTTTGTTTAGTAAATATCTGCTGATTTGGCCGTGGAGGGTATATTAGGCTTCTTGGGATTCTTAATTTCATCATTCCGAGATTTTCTCCATCCCATATCTTAACTTCAAGATTTTATGTTTTTTAACATGCACAAAAAAATCTTAATTATTCAACATCACGTCAAAAACAACACTAAAAATCTTCTGTCACCATCGATCATATTTTAATCAATGGAAACATTAATAGTTCATTATGTTTATGTTATTTTTGACTTGATTAATACTAGTTCATTAATAAGACTCGATCGGTGTTTAAAAGCATTATATTAATAATATCAAAACATCATAATACTGAGTAAAAAACGTTATATATATATATGACTTTGGAGTATTATATCATTCATGAAAAATTCAAGCATAATTACTGGGTAAAAAAAACATTATATCTAGGAAATCAAAGAATTATATTTCTGTGTAAAAAGGATAACATATAGAATTTTGAAGTGTAATATTTTTCATAATAAATTCAAGGATTATTTTCTGAATACATTTTAGACTTTGAAATATAATGTCATTCATGATAAATTCGAGTATAAATACTATATTGAAAGCATTATATTTAGGATATCAAAGCACTATATTACGAGTTTAAAAACATTAAATTAATTATTTTGAAGTAATATATTATTCATGATAAATTTGTGTATAATTAAAATGTTATAAGCTTCATATGTAGGATATAAATTTTAAATTACTAGAGTATAAACATTATATGTATATAAATAATCGTAACAGCCGATATTCTTTGTACAACTACATGAATAAATAATCGTTATGATCATAATGGCCACCAAAAAATTAGGAAGTAGCAGTTACAAATTAAAGAAAAAAAAGGATAGAATCCTTTACCTTATACACGTTGGACTAATTTAGCAAAACAGACCAACCAATCTCGTCCATTAATTAAATAAATCTAAGGTTGAGATGTAGTTTCTAGTTTCTATATAGATAATGGTTTCTATTTATACATCCCATATATATATATATATATATATATATATATATATATATATTTATATATAGAGGGTAGGGTTCAAGTAGAAACTAAATATATAGTGAAATCTAGAAACTTTTATGGACTGTTGATTAATACTAAATCAATAATCAGAAACGTGACATGTGGCAAATTTTAGAAAAATTTAAATGCATTATTAATTATTTTTGTAACACGTAAGGTTATAAGAGTAAAAGTATGAGTTCTTAAAAATCTGATTATGCTCGATCAGCGTTAATTGTGGGATACGAATAAGAGTTTTTTGAAACGAATATTCTTAGATATTGTTTTGGTTTTTGAAGATAAGCTTCACTGCACTATATAAATGTATATTGATATTCATAAATTCAATACACAGCACCCTAATTTTCTACAAAAGTTCGATCGACGGCGAATTTTGTTCCAGCCAAATTATGCAGGATTGTGTTTCATCTTTTTGATTTTTGTTCAAGCCAAATGGGGACCAAGAATGTTCGAGACTCCGATTCAAGTGGACAAGGTTAGTAAGATATTTTTTTTATGTTGGAGTGCTTGTATGCTAATATAAAAAAGCACCCAAAAAAAATATTGATAAATCTAGGGTTTGCAAGAGTAGCTAAAAATAATAGTAATACGATGACACAGGTATTTACGTGGTTCGATCAACGAGATCTACGTCCACGGGAGAAAATATCTAGCTTTTATTATATTTGAGAGTACAATGAATCCTTGATCGTCTAATCTATCGACTATATATAGGCCTTGAATCGAGCCCTAATCCTCCTAGGATTCCTAATACATATCTTGTTTCTTCGTACATATCCAAATCTCCTTAGAAATTGGATTCCTTCCTCTCCAAGGTAGGGCTTCACTACTTGGTCTTCAAGACAGGTAGTAGTTCGTCTGGGCCGAGCTCTATGGGCCGAGCTTAATGCACAGGCCCAATTAGATTGGGCCTTAGGTCAGGCCCAAGATGAGGCCGGTCCTATCACATCCCCCCCCCCCCCCCAAAAGAGAGGAAAGAAGACATGTAGATGTAGACGGTCAGGTCAAATTTCCGAGGTGAATAGTCGCGCAAGTCGGCTTTATCACGGCCTGATTCAGCGAGCTCACCTTCCGAGCTCGATTTGTAGGTGGCTAGAATTCGAGATAAGTAATCAGCTGTCAAGTTCTGTTATTCGGATTGCCAAGTAGACAGGGCCCATATTCATCCGAATTCGATGGGAGGGAAAGTTGGTGGGCTTTTTGAAAATGTTTTTAGAGGCGGTTCAGATACCGAAAAAGCTGCCACGTTCACACGTGTGCAACATTCAAAGGCGGGATTCAAATATTTATTACGGGATTTCATACGACTCTCTTCATATCACGCCATTTCACATCCGCCATTACAGCAAAAGGATTCCTTCCCAGAAAACCTTCCTTCCCTCCATTTTTCGCTCCAAAGATTTCCGACTAGCCGTACCGCCGTGCCGCCGGTTTCACGTTGGGTCTTTTGTTGACAGCCGCAAACCGCTCGCCCGATCGTTTATCTCGATTTAACAAGTAAGTATGGCTTCCCCAACTCGCAACTCTCAATCTAGTAGGGGTAGTGAATCTCCTCCGGCCGATTCTGCCTATAGAAGGGTCAATTTTAGCATTTTTTCATTAGGGTCCCCCACTCCTACTGTTGAGACTTTAGTTGTGCCCCGATGCGTAGAGGGGAAGGTAGCCGAATATTCCTCAATCCTAGACGAGTCTAGGATAAAATTCCTTGCCCAGTCATATAATTTCCCCCCAAACGTTGAACTTATAGAACCTCGTCCGGAGGATAGGGCGTGCTCGCCCCCGATGGGGTTTGTGACCATTTACGAGGACAGTCTTCACTCCGGTCTTCGTCTACCCCTTCCTGCGCCATTTGCCGAGCTCCAAAGGAAGCTCGGTTTAGCTTTGGGGCAGATAACACCAAACGCTTTTAGGCAGTTTACCGAGTTAGGCGTGGCGGCTATCCGTCACAATTACCCATTATCTGCCGAGCTCATCCACGAGCTCTTCGTCTTCAAGGCAACGGCGGACTGGTACTATGCCACTGCCCGCACTGAGTTTAAAGGGAGAACTCAGAACAAGGTAGAGAAATGGCATAGGAAATTCTTCTTTTGTCGGCACGATAGTGTAGTCGACCTGATGTGGAGGGTGGGCAAGCCTCGCGTTTGGGTGACAGACGAGGCGGATAGGGGCCTGGAGGGTATTGCTAGGGAGATAGCGAGTTGTGGCCCGTTCGAGGAGAGTTACGGCGAAGATTCTCTAGCCGAAGCGGGGTTGAGCCCGTTTGAGCCTCAAAGAATGGTGGACCCTGCAACGGGTGAGACCCCGCTAGTGTTATTAGGATTATTCTTTTGTTTTGTTTGTCGTCCTAACTCTTTGCTTGTCTTGTCTGTGTAGTGTTGTTTGGGAAGAAGAAAGGGCCGACGGCTAAGGTTGCAGCCCGGAGACCCTTCTAACCAGGGTCAGCAGGTCGAGCTGGCAAGGCCTTCTGCCGCAGAACTCCGTTCTCCTACCGCCAGTCCTCCTCACAAACGTTTGAAGTCCGTGGATATCGTCGACATCTCGGGCGGTGAGGTGAGCCCGACGGTTCCTCTAGTGACGTTAGAGGATCTTCCTTTTCCCGAGGTCAGGATTCACTGTTTTTGGCGCATAGCCCTTCTGTTGTTTTTTTTTTTTGGTTCCTAACTCCGTTTTTTTTGTACAGAGCATTGGTAGGGTAATGAGATGGCTCGAGAATGGTGTCGAGCAGATGTCGGCCATGCATGAGGACGAGAAGATTCGTTACTCAGAGAAGCTGACCTCAACTAGGGCCGGGCTGGAGAAGGCGAAGGAGGAGCTGGCCAAGGCCAAGGAGGAGGTGAAGACGGTCAAGTCCGAGCTGTCTGCTCAGCTCGCGAAGACCGCTGACGCTGAGGTAGAAGCGGAGAAGGCCCGGGACCGCGTGAGGAGGTTGGAGTCCGAGCTGAATGCGGCCAGGGAAGGTCAAGGCGAGGTCTTGCGGGCCTTTGCGAAGAGGCTCCTCTTATCGGAGCATTTCTCCGGCCTTGCCAATGATCTGGCCGGCCTCATCAACGGTAACTACGCCGTGGATGCCTTGGAGGAGGCTGCCCGAGACTTTCCCGACTTGGACGTTTCCAAATACGGGTACGAGCGTCTTGAGGGAGCGGCTCTCCTTTCTCGGTATGCCCGAGTAATCCGGGGTCAGCTCGGGCATCTACCTCTCCTGGACGACCTCGCCAGCTCATCCACGCTGCTATCGGCGGAGCAGGTTGTTGCCTGCCCGACAGATCGGGACCCCGCCCTCGATGCGGTTTTTGATTCTCTTCCTGATGGAATCGAAGAGGAGGACGAGGAAGAGGATGTGGAGCAGGAGATCGTGGCTGCTGAAGATCCGATTCCTCCCAAGGGTTCCGAGGGTGCCGAGACTTCCGGAGCTGGGAACATGGCAGAGGGTCCCCTCTCCGGGCAGCCGCCTTCTCAGGATAAGGAGGTCGGCGGTTGTTAGTTTTTCCTGTACTTTTTTTTTTGTATTTTGTACCCGGAACCTATTAATTTAATGGACAGTATTTCTCTTTTTTTTGTGTGTGTAGACTTCAGATTCTGTTGATGTTTCCTCTTTATACAAACAAATAACTCTTCTTTCTCGAGATCTGTCTGAACAACGTGCTTTGACAAGTCTATGGATGGAGAAATGTCGCCGAGCTGAGGCGCTTTCTAATTCAAAGTGTGCTCTTTTAAGGTTGAGAGAGTCTGAGCTTGAGGATTGTCAAGGGAAGTTTGTTGCATTCTGCGAGGCGGCTGAGGCGAAGCAGCTTGCTGGTCAGGAGAATGCTGATGAGCTTCAGGCCAAGATTCTTCAGGCGGAGGAAGCTTAGGAAGTTGCCCGGGGTCGAGCTGAGCGTGTTCTAAGGGATCACAAGAAGATCGTCGAGGAACATGCTGAATACGAAGACATCATCCATCGCAAGGGTGGTATCACTATATCCGAGGCGGAGTTGCAGACGAAGGAGCTGTTAGAGCAGTATCTCGGTATAAAAGAAGCATGCGGTCCTGAGTCTTGGGAACTTTAGGGGGCTTATGAGAGGCTCGACGAGTGTGCGAAAATGTACAAGTCCGTGCTGTCCCGCCGTCCGAAGCTTCGCGCTTTTCTTTCCAAGTGTGTGGATGAGTCTGTTCCGTCTTCTTCTTGGAGGCCCCAGCTTCAAGTCGGGTCGAGCCGCGGTGGCCGGGCCATAAGGCGTAGTTCAGGTTCATTGCAAGGTCGGAGGTCTTCCTCTGGGAGAGGACGGAGCTGTGGTCGGAGCCGGATTTCCATTGACGACATCATGGGGCCTACTCCTTTTGTAGAGAAATGACTTAGCTTTAGTTTGCCAGACCCTCCTTCGTAGATTAGCTCGGTCTTCCTGTAATTACTATTTATACAATGATGTAATCAGTGAGATAAAAGAATATATTACATTTTGAATTTCCTGTTTTTGGGAAGGATATTTTTCTTGTTTTGTGTTTTGTCTTTTTGAAGGAGTTGAACTCGGACCTCTTTGTGTTGGCAAGGGAACTATGGTTCAGACCTCGCAGTGTGATTCTCCTGGGGGAACTTGGTTCCGACCCCAGTTGAAAAATATTTATCCTTGCTGAGGGAGTTTGACTCGGACCTCGTGGGATCTTCCTTTTGGAGGGAGACGAGCTCGGACCTCGAAAAGGGTTTCCTTTGCGCAATTTTTAGGATATACCTACCCCATGTCGGGTCGTTATCGACCACGGAAGGGAACCTTAGTTCATCCTTGTAGGGGTATTTTGGTTTCGTGGATACTTCGTATAAGCAAATCAAGAGACACAAGAGTATGCAAGGCAAAAAGAAAAACTTTATTAACGAAAGAAAGACTAAAACAAAAAAAAAAGTTTTGACGAGCTCGATAAAAACAAAAAATTAAAAAGAAACGAGGACAAACGAAAAAGAAAACCATAAAAACTTAAGATTCTATATGCAAGACTTTGCTGCTTATACGAAGAATCTCCTTAGGTGGGAATTGTGCCACGTTCTAGGAATCAGGTCGCCCGAAAGGTAGGTGATCTTGTAGGCTCCTTTGCCGAGAACTTCGTGCACTCTGTAGGGCCCTTCCCATATGGCTTCAAGTTTGCCGAGCTTCTCCGCATGACTTACTTCGTTGTTTCTAAGCACAAGATCGCCGACCTGGAACTGCTGGGGTTTAACCCTTTGGTTGTAATACCAGGTCATCTGCTGCTTATACCGAGCTTCTTTTATGCTGGCGTTTTCCCGCTTCTCCTCCAGTAAGTCCAGGTCGGTTCGGCATTGTTCTTCATTGACTTCGGCTGAGAAATTGATGGTGCGGGGGCTCGGTGCTCCGATCTCGACCGGTATGACCGCCTCGGAACCGTATACTAAACTGTACGGGGTTTCTCCCGTTGAAGTTCTGGGTGTAGTCCGATATGACCACAAGACGTTGTGGAGGTTGTCGACCCATTCCGTTTTTTGTTTCTCTAGGCGGGCCTTGAGTCCGTTCACTATTAACCTGTTGGTGACTTCGGTCTGGCCACTAGCTTGAGGTCGGCATACCGAGGTGAAGTTTTGCTGGATATTAAGTCCTTCACACCATTCTTGGAATATTCTGCTTGTAAATTGCGTCCCATTGTCCGAGACAAGGATCCGTGGTATTCCGAACTGGCACACGATGTTCTTCCAGACGAAGTCCCGGGCTTTCTTGCTTGTGACTTTTGTGGAAGGTTCGGCTTCAACCCACTTGGTAAAGTAGTCAATTGCGACTATTAGAAATCATTTTTGTTTGGGGGCCGGGTAAAAAGGGCCTACGATGTCAATGCCCCACTGCATGAATGGCCACAGAATCTGCATAGTAGAGAGGTCGGTCTGGGGTAACCTCGTCACCTTGGCGTGTAGCTGGCATTTTAGGTATCTTTTCACGAACTCTTCTGCATCTTTTGCCATTGTTAGCCAGTAGTATCCCCATCGCATGATCTTTTGGGCTAGCATCCGAGCTCCAATGTGGCTTCCGCACGATCCCGTGTATACTTCATTTAATACGTAGTCTGCTTCTTTTGGTCCAATACATCTTAGGAGGGGCTGTAAATATGACTTTCGATAAAGGACTCCTCCTTCGAGGATGTATTGCGTGGACCTGGCTACAATTTTTCTAGCTTCCACCATGTCCTGGGGGATTTCCCCGCTCTCCAGATATCTTATGAGGGGGGTCATCCAGTTTGGATCGTCGTCTACTATTACATTGATTTCTGCCTCTTCTATACTCCGGCTCCAGACTTCTTCTACTAGCGTCGAGCTAGTTGGGGAGTTCGCCAGTTTGCTCAGCTCGTCAGCTCGGGTATTCTGGCTTCGGGGAATGCGAATTATTCTGAAGAACGGGAAGGATTGTTCTAGGAGCTTGACCTTCTCCAGGTATTTTTTCAACTTCTCACTTTTTGCCTCGTACTTCCCCAGCACGTGGTTGACCACGACTTGGGAATCACAGTGAGCTTTGATAGTTCGTACCTGGAGGCTTTAGGCGAGACGCAGTCCGGCAATAAGGGCTTCATACTGCAAAAGTATTTGTTAGTGGTCACCAGATCGAGACTGTAAAACACTCCATAGTTACACTCTTAACAAACAACAAGAGAACAACATATCTTTTATTAAGTCACTACCTAAACTCCTTACTGAGATGTATGGAATTCATCAATTAAAGAGGGGAAAAAGGGCTCTAAAACGCATCAAGTGAACAGTAAGCCTTTATTAAAGAAAAGGGTAAGGCGATGCTTTACCTTTAACGAACAGACCTGGAATGCCTGTCTTTGTCAATTTGGTCTTCTACTCTTTCCCGGAAGTCGATGACTATTCATAGCTATTACCTTGACACCAAAGAAGAGTTCGACCCAATGCTTTAGTTCTGTCCTAGTTGATCCTGATTCGACATTAGAAGTATATTTATTTTTCCCCAATAACCGAATTTGTCTGTAAATACTGCATATTTGATTCCATCCATAAATCGATTTTCTTCCCTATGAGTTCTAGTCTCAATAAGAATGCTATTTCTTGAGAAGGCATGTTTCGATGAGTATTTGTCCGGGGATGAATATAAAGAACACGCGCGAGAGGTGTAAGCAAGGTCAGCTGAATGATTGAGTTTCTGGAAGGTTTTTAATATGCCTCAACCACCGAAGAAGTAGAAAACCTCCTATATAAATGTAAGTAAAAGGCGTAATATGACAACATCATCATATGATGATAACAACATGATGTCATATGTAACATTTAACATCATATTGACAACAACATCATATTGACAACAACACTTCGTTGTTCATAGTTGGAAACATGAATTGCAGTGAGTATTTCAACTCCTTTCCCTCAGGGCTGATGAGGAGTATGCCAGCTCCGCTTCCCTTCTTTCCCGAGGCCCCGTCTACGTACATCTCCCAGCAGTCCGGGAGTGCCTCCTCAGGGATTTCTTGGAGTTCGGCTTTGGCTTTGAGCTTTTTTGGCTCGTCGACGTTCTCATATTGAGCTTCTACGAGGAAGTCTGCCAGAGCTTGCCCTTTTATGGCTCGGCGGGGCCCGAACGATATGCAGTGCTCTCCTAGCTCGATTGCCCATTTCGTGATTCTTCCTGAAGCTTCCGGCTTAGTTAGGACTTGTCGGAGTGGTAGGTCGGTTAAGACTTGTATCGAATGGGCTTGGAAGTAGGGTTTCAGACGCCGGGCTGCATTTACTAGGGCTAGAGCGACCTTCTCCAGAGGCTGGTACCTTATCTCCGGGTCTTTTAGGACCCTGCTGACGAAGTACACAGGTAATTGTCGGTCTCCTTCGTCTCGGACCAACACCGCACTTATTGCTTCATCCGACGCTGCGAGGTATAGGGAAAGGGTTTCTTCCTTTTTGGGGACTGACAAAGTTGGCAAATCACCGAGGTGCCGCTTGAGCTCCTCAAAGGCTAGCTCGTGCTCTGGTCCCCACCCGAATACCGGTGCCTTTTTGAGAATTTTGAAGAACGGGAGCTGCTTCTCGGCGGCTTTGGAGAGGAAACGACTTAGTGCAGTTATGCAGCCTGTCAACCTATGCACATCGCGAATAGTTCGGGGTACCTTCATTTCTTGCACGGTTTTAACTTTCAACGGGTTGGCTTTGAGACCTTCCGGCGAGATCCAGCACCCTAAGAATTTTCCAGATCGCACGTTGAAAGTGCACTTCTTTGGGTTCAGCTTGAGGTTCGCTTGCTTGAGTACGTCAAGTATCATTCGTAGGTCATCAACTGCTGAGGCCATTTCCTTACTTTTGACGACAATGTCGTCTACGTATACTTCGACAATCTTGCCGATGTGATTTTGGAAGAGGAAGTCGACCATCCGTTGGTACATCGCTCCGGCATTCTTTAACCCGAAGGGCATGTATTTGAATGCGAAGACACCGAAGCTTGTGGCAAAAGCTGTCATGATCGCATCTTTTTCATCCATTTGAACTTGATAGTACCCTTTGTAGAGATCGAGAAAGCAGAAGACCTCGTATCCCACTAAGGATTCAATCTTCTCGTCAATGTTGGGGAGAGGATAGCAGTCCTTTGGGCAAGCTTTGTTGAGGTCAGTGTAATCCACACACATCCTCCACTCCCCTCCTTCTGCTTTCTTCACTACTACCAGATTAGATAGCCAAACTGGGTATTTGACCTCGAATAGGAGCCCTGCCTTCAACCATTGCTGCACCTCATTGTAGATGACTTGATTTCGTTCGGCAGCAAATGTTCTCCTTTTCTGCTTAACCGGGGTAGAGCCCGGGTCGATGTTGAGTTTGTGCGTAATGATATCTGATGATACCCCTGTCATGTCTGCGGGCGACCATGCGAAGACGTCCTGATATTCCCTAAGGAGCTGGATTACCTGCAGGCGGGTTTGAGGTCCCCCTGCAAAGCCAACCTTGACGATTTTTGCAGGGTCTGTTTCGGATATGGGAACCTGTTCCACCGAGGTGTCTGGGATCGACGTCGTTTCTTCCAACCTCTTGGGGTACTTTGATTGCTATGCTTGTGGTTGGCCTTGGAAAGCAATCTGCATGCATTCCTTAGCCTTTTTCTGGTCGCCTCGGGCTGTCAGGATCCCGCCCGAGGTGGGGATCTTCAGCAACAAATGATAGGGCGAGATAATGGCCCTGACTGCATTCAGCCAATCCCGACCTAGTATGATGTTGTAGGGGGAGTTCGCTTTCACCACGTAGAACTGGATTAGCTTGTTGATGCTGGTTGGCGGGCTGCCAATGGCAACATCAAGCGTAATGATCCCTTCGGGTTGAGTCTCATGCTGCGTAAAGCTCTTGAGGGGCAGTGGCGTGGGGTTAACCCTAGCCGGGTCAAGTCCCATCCTATCCAGGCAATGTTGGAAGGTGATACTTACGCCGGCCCCATCATCGATAAATACGCGGTGGACCATCTTATTGGCCACTCCGATTTGTATCACCAGGGCATCATTATGGGGCGTAGCCGTAGGTACGGGATCATCCTCGGAGAATGTCACGGTTTCATTTTTCTTGAACCTCTTTTTTATTTGTTCCTCTGCTGGCGGATCTAGCGGCCTGCAGGCTTCTGTCCTCAGTTTGGTTCTCGTCATGCCTGGGGGCAGCCCGGAGATGGTTGATACCACCCCGTCGTATTATGGCGCGCCGCACTGAGGGTCGCCATCCTCTTCGTCATGATTGATCTTAGCTCGCTTATTGTCTGAAGCACAGCGACCCTGTCCGCCTTTCCGCTTCCCCCTTTTGCTTTTCCTTCCCCCGGCTTCGTATTTCTTTAGGGCGCCTTCCTGGGCTAACCTCTCTATCTCTTCTGCGAGGTCGCGGCAGTCTTCAGTGTGGTGCCCGTGGTCGTCGTGGAAGGAGCAGTGCTTATTTCTATCTCGAGGTTTAGACCCTGACATAGGGCGTGGTTTGGTGAACCAGTCCGCGTGAAGCGCGAAGATCTCAGCGTTTGTTTTTACAAAAGGAGGACGCTGAGGTCGCTCCGGACCCATCCGACGTCCGAGTCGAGACTGGATGGGTCCTCGCTGAAGACGTTCGTGAGCGCTTCTCCGCTCACGATCATTCCGACCTCAGTCAACTTCACTCCTCTTCTTCTCGGTCTCTTCAGGCCGGGAGAGGTCTCGTTTCAATCGGTCTGCGTCTTGCCCATCCGCGAACTGGTATACAATCCTCCACATGTCCTGAGCTGTCTCGGGTTTCTGTTTAGCAAGCTCCTGGTTTAGGGACCCAGCAGCGACCCCATTTCTGAAAGCCGAGATGAGGAAGACGTCATCAATTTTATCGACTTTCAGGCTTTCTTGCATGAATCGGGAGGTGTACTCCCTTATAGACTCTTTATCCTTTTGCTTTACTGATTGGAGGTAGGCTGTGTCTCGGCGAGCCTGGACCTTTATATGGAATCTTTGTTTAAAAATTTCTTCAAGGTAGGCCCAGGATCCTACACTGCCAGTCGGCAGGCTGTCAAACCAAGCTCGGGCGTAGTCGACCAGCATCTCGGGGAACAGCTTGCACGTGTGTTCTTCTTTAAGGCCCTGGTTGTGCATGCTGTACTTGAAACGTGTTAGAAATTGAGGGGATCCTCCAACCCATTGTAGGGTGGTATGTTCGGCAACTTATATGCCTTAAGAAGCTTGGCGTCAAGCAATTCGTCAGTGAACGGGCTGACAAGTCGGGTTGGTCTCCTTTCGCGTCAGTGTCGATCTTCTTAGGGACTGTGACTCCTGCAATAACTCGGGCTTCGGCACCTGCTGAGGCTTCGATGTCGCCTTGGGAGGTAGTGTCGCCTGGGACTCCGTTGGGGGCTAGGACTCCGGCGGGTGTCGTGCTTTCCCCTCGGCTTGGGCTCCTGCATCTTGGTGTGGTGAGGAGTTTTAGATATGGACTTCCGCGTGGAACTCTCCCTGGCTTCGGGCATTGGGGACGTCCGGGCTGTCGTGAGGAAGTGTTTGAAGCTCTCCTTGTTTGCTCTAGCGAATTCAGCTGTGGCATAGGCGGTAGCGAGGTCGAAGTTGTTGAGGAAATCAGCTCCCTTCTTCGACTCGGGTTTCTCTCGCTCGAATTCGTCGCTTACTTCCTCGACAAACCCTTCTGGAGTCTCGTTCGTGTTGAAGGATCGTCCGTTATGTGTCCTCCGACGCGGGTTTTTTGGTGGATCCCTCTGAGGGATGTCTTCTAGCTCGGGCATCCCCCCGTATGGATCCTCTTCTGAGTGGTTATTATCACGTTCCTCCTTTGGGGTCGAACCGCCTTTCTGGCGATTATCCTTATTTGAGGGGTGACTTTCCCCTTCGTTGGGATTCCCGTATCGGCTTTGGGCCTCTCATTCTCTTGCAATCGCGCTTTGTGATCGCGTATTCATTGTTAATCAGCTACAAAAGAACCGTCGATTTAAAGAAATATTCCCACAGACGGCGCCAATGATAAATCTAGGGTTTGCAAGAGTAGCTAAAAATAATAGTAATACGATGACACAGGTATTTACGTGGTTCGATCAACGAGATCTACGTCCACGGGAGAAAATATCTAGCTTTTATTATATTTGAGAGTACAATGAATCCTTGATCGTCTAATCTATCGACTATATATAGGCCTTGAATCGAGCCCTAATCCTCCTAGGATTCCTAATACATATCTTGTTTCTTCGTACATATCCAAATCTCCTTAGAAATTGGATTCCTTCCTCTCCAAGGTAGGGCTTCACTACTTGGTCTTCAAGACAGGTAGTTCGTCTGGGCCGAGCTCTGTGGGCCGAGCTTAATGCACAGGCCTAATTAGATTGGGCCTTAGGTCAGGCCCAAGATGAGGCCGGTCCTATCAATATGATATGAGTTCTATATAATGATAGACTATATATATAATTTTCGTGTTTCTAACCTGCTGATTTTACACGGTGGTTTATTATTGCTTATGATAACCTGCTTTTTTTGTGAAATTATTTCACAACCTGGTTCGTGCTCCAACTGTTCGGTGAAAAGTATGAGAGAACTTGGCTTATTCAGAATTACACATATCATTGCATGATTGAAATACTCGTTATGCATTTTTATTGAAATGTGCACGATTGACATACTTGTTATGCATTTTTATTGAAAGTGCATATTTGTAATACTTGTGATGCAGATTTAATGTGATTCTTAACAGATTAAGTTTTCTTGTATTATTAAAGCATTGATAATTGCCTAGTGAATTTATCGCAGTAGGAGACGTAGCATGTATATTCTAATGTGAAAGACTTAAATGGAAGCTGGCTCCATTTTAAAATATGCATGATTAAAAAACCCGTTATGCATGATTTCAGTACTTGTTATGAAATATGCATGATTGACATATGCATGATTGAAATATGCACGATTGACATACTTGTTATGCATTTTTATTGAAATGCATATTCGTAATACCTTTGATGCAGATTTACTATTATCAATCAATCTTTGTATGCATAATATTGAGTTATGGCATTTTACATGAAGAGAATTACACCCATTATTTGTCTGTAGTAATACTGCATACATACAGTTGAGAAAATGCAGAATTTAAAATAATTGTCATTATAAACTATAACTAATTAGTTTGTATTGATTAGGTGAGCAACACAACTTACTGGAGGATGATGACTTTGAAATTGAAAATGCACCAAAAAAGCATAAGTTATCATCAGTGACTAAACTATGTCTAAAAAATTGTACGAAGAAGCAATGTGTTGTATCTAAAGCTTTGAAGAAAAAGATTAGAGACCACAACTCTGTAAGAGTGATAGAAGAAGCTCCTGAATTTCCAAATCTACATAGTAGACCCAGTCCTTGCAGCCTTGTGGAAAGTTTTCAATATTTGAATGATATCCAAAAATCTGCAACTAGAAAAATTGGTTTTGGACCTATTTTATCTCTGGATGTAAAAGAAGTGCCATCGAAGCTTGCATATTGGGTGGTGAATAATTTTGATGTTGTTAGTTGTGATATGAAATTAAATGGAAGGAGGATTCATATACCACCAAGTGACGTTCATAGTGTTTTTGGTTTCCCTCTTGGTGATATTGAAATAAACAGAAAACCGAGGATTACTAAAAGTAAATTGTTGGAAGCTTGGAAAGACTTTTTTGGTGAGTGCAAGGCTAATCAGATGTCACAAAATGATGTAGCCAGAGCGATGCTTAATGAGAAAGATGGAGGAGATTGGTTTAAGCGTCATTTCATTATTTTGATTGTATCCACACTTATGGAGACCATAGCTAGTGGGTATGTGAGCCCAACATATATGAGTTATCTAGATGACGTACATCGTTTGAAGAAGTTGAATTGGTGCAAGTTTCTGCTGACATGTCTTATTGAAAATAGAAGAACGTGGGGAGGTGATTGGACTAAGGTGTTTGCTGGATCGGCTCTATTTTTATCTGTAAGTTTTTTATTTTATTATTATTATGCATACTTTGTTTCATTTTATGCATTAATATTTGAACTAGAGGTATTGTACATTAAATTTAAATTTAATGAGATTATATGTTGTTTTTAGGTTCTATATGCTGACAGAGTGACAATTTTCAACATGGAGGTTCCTAGAGTTTTCCCTCTATGTCGAAACTGGAATTACACGGTGCTTAAAAAGCGGCAGAATGCTGAGATCAATGCAGGTGGATTCGGAGAAGAGCATCTCAATGACCCTATAGATGCAGACCGTTGTGATGTAGATTCATTTGAATCTAAAGTTCCAATTGAAATTGGGAAAGAACCAGAACTTATCCAAGACGAGAGTCTCAGTGATACATATGTTGAGGAATTAATTTCAAATGCCAAACAACTTGCGGAATCTATGGTGAAAATATTGGGTATGATTGATAATGCACCGAAGGCCATTTTCGACGATATCAATGTGAAACGAACAATTGTAGCGGCACAGAGGTTGATTGGATGCGATGTGAATGCTGCACTTGACTCTTCTGGTGAGATGTTATCACAATGGGCCAGCACACAAGCTGATACTTTTTGGGGAAGAGAAGATGTTCTTGCTGAAATTGAGGATGCTACTAGGAAGAAGATTGAATTTATCAATAACTATAATTACATGCCAAATTTCAGTATTGGATTGACACAATTGCTTAATGAAGTGAGTACCGTGCATATTGAAGAACAAAATGCGGTTGTGGAAAATGGTGCCGGCGAGTATGAATTTGATAGAATGGCAGACCAAAATATTGCTGAAGAAATCAACGTGGATGATGCCATAAAAACGATCAGGTTATACTTATGAGTTTTATGGTGTTTGTGTAGTTCTTTTATGCATTGTTGTTTCTATATCATTTATTGAGTTTGATAATGCATAGTTAATTTTTTTTCCCTTTTTTACCAAATGATTAGGCACTTGGTTTGGTTGTTTCTGAAGATCATTCTAAACATGAGAAAGTGATTAGCGAGCCAAATACTGAAATGCATGTAGCAACTAGAGGTGTATTTGGATATCAGACACCAATTACATTTAAGTGTGTTGTGGAAGATGAAGAAGAATAGAACGATGTCATAGACGAAATGAATGTGGATAATGCTGAAAGAAATGATCAGGTTCTATACAATGTATTAATATTTATTTTATTTAATTAGCATTATTTAGAATAAATTTTGATTTTTATTAAAATATTAATATATAATGCATCATGTGCAGACATTGGGTGGTGATATTGATGACAAGTTTGAACGTCGTGATAAGAGACCGTTGAAGAAGACAATCCTATTCTTCTCGCCATACTTTGATAGAGCTCTAGGTTCATCCAACAATCTGACTAAGCTGGAATGTGAATTGGTTTCTTGGCTTTCCATACTAATGAAATGGCTAAGTATGACTAATTTTAGTGTTTACAAAATGATTAAAATTTTAACTTTAATATTATTGCCAATAATTTGATTTGCTATATTTAATTTTTTCAGGCATGATGAGGTGTTCAGGTTTGGTAATATAGTTGTAAATAAGGAGGAGTTCATGACTATGCGTCCAGGATTGTTCATTAGTGTTGAGCTGATTAATGTTTGGTGCATTATACTGAAAAATAATGAAAAGCTTCGGTTTGATGGGTCGCCATTCCGTTTCTTTGCCACAACTGATCCATGTGTAAGTTTTAATATAATTAACTACAGATTTATATATTTTGAGGTTGGATTTTTCCTAATTTTTCATTATTATTATAATGTAGATGTACACATTTGTACATAAGCCAAAAGGTTGGACACAACGTAGGGTTATGGAAACGTTTATTGAAAAATTAACTTGTGAGCTACACAATGTCGATGGAATGGAGCTGAGTAAGTTGGATCTGGTAAGAAACTTATATATATCAACTCAACAAATAGTTAATAAATCAAATGAACAATAAGTTTATTTGGCTTTTGTGATGCAGGTTTTTTTTCCGATATACAAGGACTTCCATTTTTATGTCATATGCATTGACATAAAGAAGTACAAGATCTTTGTGATAGACAATGGTAAAGAAAGTCGAAGGAGATGCAAAGTTAATCAGTATGATGGAATACCAACTGTTCTAGTAAGTCGTAAATTATTGTTATTCTGCAATTAATAATTATGAACCCTGAAAATGAATATGTTTTTTATGCACCTAGGAGTATAGTGTTATTGTAGATACAAAGAATTGATATTTATTTTATTTTATGTGGCTATGCATTTTAACCTTTTCAAAAATGAATTTATGCAGAGAGATATGTTTGTTTCATTCCTGAGAAAAAAAGGAGAACATGGCACTGCTAAGAAGATGGAAAAGGCTGTGGTAAGCATTGCAGGTCTACCATGGGTTGACAAGAACAATGATTGTGATTGTGGGATCTATGTTATGAGGCACATGGAGACTTTTATGGGCAAAACTAGCAAAGAGACATGGAAAACAGGGTTCCATAGCAAATCAAAAAAGCAGATGAAATACTTGAGGGTGAAATACGGTGCTGCAATTATTCGTGCAGATTGTAACGTTCTGAAGGAAACGATGATCAGTGAAGCAACTGTGCATCGTCGTACAGTGTGGCAGGGAACAGACTCAAATTTGGAGAAGTTTTTGGTTGAGTGGGAAGTAGATTTAGCATAAAAATCTAGGAATTTATTACTTTTTGGTGGGAACTTTAATAAGTTTTTTTTAAGTATAGGACTTTAAATAAGATTGGTTTGCAATCAACTTATGATTGTTATGACATTATTGTTTGAGATCTTATTTATTCAATTTCTATTCTCTGAATATAAGTTAATATTTACAGATGGATCATTCATTTATTTATCATCTATAATTGGCGTGCTTCATTAATTTCGTACTGCTAATGCATATTTAAAGTTCATATAATGCAATTTTGTTTTCACATTAAAGAAGTATTTGCCTTAGTTATAAGAAATTAATAAGCCAAGTTCTCTTATGCTTTTCAACGAACAGTTGGAGCACGGACCTAGCTGCCAAGTAATCAATTACATTTTATCGAACAGTTGGCGTGCACAGGACTGTCAATTAATTTTTACTAGCAGGTTATTTGCATTTTAAAGAGAAATTTCAATTGCACCAAAGTGAACTTTAAAATGTTTCCATGTTCAACTCAAAGAAGTAAACCCTGAAGACTGAGAATCGCTGCTCTATATGGGATACATATGATTGATATAATAATGCATTTCCAATAATTTCTTTACGCATATATTTAGTTAATGGAAAATTTCTATCATTTACATATGTAAAGTATCATTAATTAAATTACTTACAGAACTTTTGCCTACTAAAAATGAATGCTAACAGAAATAAATCCCAATATTACCCAGTATAAATAATCATAGCACCATTTGTAACACGAGAAATAATATCAATAATTATCAAAATCAAATAACCATCAATACTTTAAAAAGTGTAGCATAACAAAAACAAAATAATCTGATAATCTAAATAGTTTTCATCATGCACATGATTCACATCACACCACAACGTCACAATTCCTCGAATCATGGTGAACCATTCTCTTACACTTGCCGCACTTCCTAGGAGGCTTGTTTGCTTTTAGGATGGCCTTTTCTTTCCTTGACTTCAATCTACTACCACTTCCTTTAGTTTTAATCGGATCGGGAGGCAAAACTGAAACAACCGTCGGAATCTCAGACCTATAGAACTGCTGAAACATATGCTTTTTGCCGATGCTATCAAAAGAACTACAACCTTTACTCTTATACTTATCTGTCAAATCCTTCAGATCAACCAACAATTCATTCATGTGCTCTGGATTTCCCTGAACCATTCCTAAACAGCTGTGAAGTGCAGAATACAACTGATTCATGTCAAATATTTTATCATTATCAGAAGTAGAATCAACACTATTGATTTTAGCTTCATGTTTGGAACAAGCATACCTCGTCCAATGAGTGAGAATATACTTATCAGGTATGCATTTAATTTGTATGTTCTTGAAAACGAGGAAAACATGACGACAGAGAAAACCATACTTGATGAAGTGTTTGCAGGCACATGTGAAAGTTTCTTCAGTCGTGTTATGCTCAACTATGAATTTACCATTCACCATATCATCAATCTCGTAGATAGTGACAATTGAACCAGTGTTAATGTTTAAAAGGCTACAAACAAAACTAGCTGATGTAATCTCTTCTTGCACTTGCAAAAACATCTTAGTGGTATAAATAGCAGCAGCATGCCTCTCAAACTCTAACTCTGTACGCAAACTTGGAAAAGTAGATTCGTCTACACTACTACACTTATCATGTGCATTCCTCTGAGCATCAATAGCACTTTCAAAATGCATGAAAAACTCTATCAAATTAGCATTCTTGTTGTTGTACCTGCGGAAAAAACTATTTTCACTTTCAGACATTGAAGTCGTACGGAACAAGCCTCTCATAGCAAAATCTTTGAAATAAGCAGGAATCCAATATCGACGCAACTCAAACATTGTATCAAACCACTTGTCACCTAACAACCCAAACTCTTCAAGCAACACATCCCATTGCATCTCAAAATCCAACGGTTCAATGTATTCAGACCACACAATGTTATTGAATTTTTTTGTGAATTCTGCATCATCCAGTAGAGAATTAGGTAACTTATCAGCGACCTTCAGCATGATATGCCACATACAAAATCGATGTGTTGTTCTAGGTAAAACTCGTTCAACTGCAATCTTTAATGCTGGATCTTGATCTGTTATTATAAATCTTGGATCCTTCCCCATGCAATCAATGAATATTTGTAGAATCCAAGAATACGAATCCACATCCTCCCTTGAAAGTAATCCAGCACCAAATGTGACACACTTGCCATGGTTGTCCTTACCAGTGAATGGCGCAAAGATCATGTTCTACCTACAAATTTGAAATATAATACTATTATAACAAATAAATCACCATAATCACTAAACAAATAAAGCAAAAGATTCGAAAGACAAACCTATTTGATGAATAGGTAGCATCAAACGACACAACCTCACCAAAGATATGGTAGTTCTTTATTGATGTAGAATCAGCCAAAAAAATGCGAGTCAATTTCTCAGATTCATCGACATAATAATCAAAAGTAAATTCTTTGAAAATCTCACGCCTATTGTGAAATTTGTTGAGCAAAATTTGTGAATCAACACCATCAACGTATGCCCTTAAATCACGTGTAAAATTCTTAAATTCAACGTCAAAAGTAAATTCTTTGAAAATCTCACGCCTATTGTGAAATTTGTTGAGCAAAATTTGTGAATCAACACCATCAACGTATGCCCTTAAATCACGTGTAAAATTCTTAAATTCAACGCTGCTACACCCAATACGATCATACTTCCCAACTAATTCTTTGAAAAGGCAAAATGATCTCATCGGACCAATATTTGCTTTAGCACAATTCAAAATAAAATTTTGATGCACAGAATCTAGGTTCCGATTGCTTTTCATGAAATGTCTGTAATTCTCAGAGATGAGAGCATGTGTGTGAGCCTCATTGAAAAGATCAATAATATAACCATCATTACCAGCAAATCGGATAATCACTCTTGCCATGCAAGAGACTCTTGTTGACAACCTATTCCGACTGCGTTTAGCCGGTTCAAAATTATCGTTGCGTGTAGAATTCTTCACCCCTTCTCGATTGCAATAAATGTATCATTGTAAAATTGTGCCATCTGTTGCTCTTTTAATTTGTCCATGGCGTATATCAAATCCAGTGGATTTCGCGTATGACTTATAGAATAACATAGCACTCTGTAATGTTGGAAACTTGCGTCCAGTATACGGCTTCATATCCAAACTACATGCCGGTATATACTCATCCCCTGAACCAAACAAGCTATCGATTTCATAAAGCATACAATTGAACCCAATCAATACAAACAAATTCATATACATATTGACGGAAAAAATGGTAATACCATACTGTAAGAATGCGTTGATGGTATTTAAAAACAGTAGCACGTTCAGCACACAAAAAAAGCAGAGTACAAACCTGACATCTTGATGATAATATCACTGATCAAAAAGAGATTAAAAAAGCATATCACTGCAAATTGATATGGCAGTCAAAAGAGAAATAGTTTGGAATAGCTAAAATAAAATTGAATGATTGATAATTAGGTTAAGACGTGCGGTAATCAAGGGATATGGCGGTTACTGGAAAAAAAAAAGTTGGCCAATAACACCCTTTTTAATTCGAAATAATGTAAATATCAATATAAAATTCTGATTAATCTAAAACCATTGATTTACATATATCTACGATATAGAAAAGTTTCTACGTTTCACAAGGGAGTTAGTTTTCATTTGAACTCTCCCCTATATATATATATATATAGGAATGAGTTAGTATAGAAACTAGTTCTCATGTGGGAACTAGGAACACATCCTAACCATCCAATTAATTAGATTATGTGGTTGTGATTAAAAGATTTCTTTTTATTAGTAATATTATATATAAATATATAAAGTAAACATAAATAATTTGCACATCCAGCATACATTCTCTCTCCCCTAAATTTCGCTCCACTTTCTCTCTCCATATTCCATTTCTTCTTGGTTAATTTCATCTAATTTTTTTTCCTTTTTGTTTTCTTCGTCTATATCTTATTTGTCTCAATTGATTCTTATATTCATCAAATTAATTATGATTTATTTTAGAATTTAAAAATAATATTCATGCTTATATTAGTTTATGTTAACTGAAGCATGAAAGCTTCACAATTAAACATGAAATTTTATTAATATAAGCATAAAAGTTGAATTATTAAGAATGAAATTTTATTAATATAAGCATAAACGATGAATTATTAAGCATGAAAGTATTAACTATTAAGCATGAAATTTCATAAAATTTTATATAGTTAGAAAGTTGAATTATTAGGAATGAAATTTTATTAATATAGCATGAACGATGAATTATTAAGCATGGAATTTTATAAACTTAAGCATGAAAGTATTAACTATTAAGCATAAAATTTCATATAGTTAGCTAGAGACTAGTAGACGGATGTCTCATAAATTCGTCTAAAATAATAATAAATGTATACTTAAATGGATCTCATAATATTTATAGAGAAAATTAATAATAAATAATCGACAAAATCAAATATTACTTGCTAAATGAAATCCCAAAATTGTAGGGATTTGAAATAAATGAATAAGAACATTGTACATATAAAATTAAAAAACGTAAACATACCCATTACACACATAATCAACAATTAACTACAACCTTTGATTTACAATAATGGATGGTTAGGATGAGTTTCTAGTTCCCACACTAAGACTAGTTTTTATATGATCCAATCCCTATATATATATATATATATATATAAAGTGTCACTTTCATCCATTAAAATGATTAATGGTATTCATCAGGATTATCATTATAATTTTTCCTTAAAAATGAAAACAAAATTGATAAAATAATACATTAAAATTCAACAAATTACAAAAAGAGACGAAAGAATTATATAATTGAAAATTAAAGGAAACAGTAAAAAGAAAGAAGAAAGACTAAAAAATAAAAATAAAGGATAGTGAAATAATAGAAATAGGTTAAAAAAAGATAATAAAACAAAGAAGATAATAAAATAAAGGATAGAAGTAAAAGAAAAGAAAAAGAGTAAGGGGAAAAAAAACACGAATCGAACCCCAAACCTACAAGCCACTAATTAAGGCCTTACTCGCTAGACTATTGCTTGATTTTAGTAATTCATTTAAGTTAAGTAAATAAGGTAATGTTGTAGTTCTCTTTTTTAAAAACACACGCGGGTGCGGGTCGGCGGGTCAAACCAGGCCCGTCTAATACACACAGCCTGTTGTATGCAAGACCACCTCTTCTTCATATTAGGAGGAGCTCGCACAAAAACAATGTTTCCATCCAAGGATCAAGCTCAGACTTATCTGTTATGTTGTTTCTTGAATACATTATTCTTCAGCGGGAAAATCCTATTTTATGTCCCAATGTTTGAAGTTTTTTACAATAGCGTCCTAACGTATAAATTTTTATAAATTGTGTCCCAACGTTTCAATTTTTTTACAATTTTATCCCATCAATCAATTTTTGGCCCATTTGTTTGCCAACTAGCTCACCGAAAATTCCACATCGTAAATTTTGATCTGATGTGGATTTTAGTGTTTAAAAAAAAGAATCTGGATGAACTCTATAGTTCCGCTACAATTCAGAGGATGCCAAGAATTGTAGCGGAACTGTAGAGTTCATCCAGATTCCGTCGTCACCGGTTTCATTCGAGGTATGCACATTGCTCAACCAACACAAAATTCACAAGAATCGTTCAATGCTCCTCGTAATGCATAGCACAAATCTAAATTAATTTCAGCCCTAATTTCAGTTTTATAACAAAAGAAGAAGAAGAAAGATGAATATCAATGGAAGCTAGGCTTCACACTCAAATGTGTTGGGAGGGGAGACGATGAGGGTGTGCGACTGCTCTTAATGAAGTTGGTAAGTATTTTCTCCGGCACCGGCGAGAGATTGGCATCAAGGCTTCACAAAAGAAGGCATGCATGCCGTGACAGTTGCCGCTATCTTTTGTCAGCAACACCATTGCTGCCATTGCCAATGCTTGAAGAGAAATCCGATTAGGCTCTAGAGAATATCTAGCCATGGTGAATTAGAAAACATTGAAAGGCATGTTGAGAGGATGAAAGAAATTGTAGGAATTTTTTATTTGGGGGAATTTTAGCGTAACTGTAGAGTTCATCCAGATTCTTTTTTTTAAAACACTAAAATCCACATCAGATCAAAATTTATGATGTGAAATTTTCGGTGAGCTAGTTGGCAAAAAATGGCCGAAAATTGATTGATGAGACACAATTGTAAAAAAATTAAAACGTTGGGACACAATGTATAAAAATTTATACGTTAGGACGCTATTGTAATAAACTTCAAACGTTGGGACATAGAATAGGGTTTCCCTTCTTCAGCAAAGCATCAGAGAGAGCGGAGGTGGATGTAAGAGATGCTTTCAGTATCCTTAAACCCTGTATGCACCATCAAAAATTCATTTCAAAATCTACGCATGCATATATAAACACAAAACCTAGTCTTAATCAAGGAGGGAACGGTTAGGATCCCAAACCTCTTTCGAACCCAATTTGAAGCACTATTTTTTTCACATCAGATACTGGGATATTCTGCTCTAGGAGACTGGGAAGGATGGAGACAATTGCAAAAGGCACCACAGTTAAATCATCCTTCACTTGATAAATTCCTGATCCACAAAGATAACTAGCTCCCTGGCCGAAGAGAATATTAGCAGAGTAAAACACCGAGAGAACACTGTAGTTAGCAGTCAAGCATTCTTCAGTGCGAGGAAGAATGTGGTCTTTGGGCATGTAACCATGATGCAGATTGGGTTGAATTAGCCTCCCTTTTGCATATAGGAAATTGGAAAATTATTCATCCTTAAGATCAACTGCGCGCCGGTACAAGTTGTCTACAGCCGTAATACATGTGTTACCAGCCACAAGGTGCTCAACTCCTCCAAATGGGATATAGAGGAAACTAAATAGAAACTCTACAAAATCTTTCATAGCTTCAGCATACAATAACTTACCTGTAGATTTTTGTACAACCACTTTCAAAGTTAAATTCCTATGGTTGGGATTTTCTTCATTTGCAATCTGACGCTGAGGTGGTAATGATATATTTGGTTGGGATGCCACATGATTTGCAGAGATCCTCATATGTGTTGCTTTATTTAGGATCACGTCCGACAATGGGGTTTGGGACGTCAAGGATGCCATCAACAAATCCATGACCTGACGATATACAAATAAGTGACGAAAACAAAAGTATGAAGAAGATGAGATTAGAGAAATCAAGCTTCACCTCATTGAACCCAAGATCTAGCTACTTGGATTGCCTCAGCCCCATCTATGTCTGTAGTGGCAAGAAAGCTGCTGATTCCTAATAGTCCGGCTGTATCATTTGGCAATATGTGCAGATCATCAAAGATTATGAAAGATTGTTTAGGTGTAGTGAAACCTACTATTAAAGACGCCCTTGAATCTTCTTTTTTACTCATCGAGTACTCGAGTTTGCAGTTATGGCAATAAGTATCATAGAAAACGCTTTCACTACGAAATATATTAACATCGCACTTGGTACAATAGAAACATTCAGCAGGTGGAGGATCACTGATATCGAGCTTCAGCCTTTTGCAAACAACTTCGTATTTATTTTCGAATGAACTTGTTGGATTGAGCAGAGTATTCTTAGCACCCTCCGACCAGAAATGGGAACGATCAAGATTTGCTAAGCTATGGTACAAACTATTTAAGCTTCCAGTGGTTGGTGCCTCTTTGCCATAATGCTTCTCAAGGATTTTAATTATTCTTCCCAACGGCAAAGTCAAGAAGCTCAACAGAATTTCTACAAAATGGCAGTCGGCTTCTACGAAGAGTACCTTATTTTTCTGACGTGCACTCGCACATTAAAAAAATAATTCTACTAAATAAATATTAACAATTTAATCTTGATTTAGTATATTTTTTATTGAATTTTTCTGCAATTTCTCAAAATTTAATATTCGATCGCTAATGAAAAAAATAAAGAACAACAAAAATATTTTATTGTAAAAAACACTTTTGTTTATTCTTGACCTTCCACGAATTACAGAATAACTGTAAGTGATAAAGTTCTATGTATACTATCACAGCCCGAAATTCGGTGTGTAGGAACGATTAGACTCCATTGGAGTGTAAAGGTGAAACCATCAAATAAACTTGACTCAACAAAGAATCATGCTCGAGACTGAGGGTAGTCGATAATAAATATTATCAAATATCAACAAGCTTTCAAGGGATCGGCTTCAAAATATAATAAGTGTTTTAGGAATCCAAGTCAAGCAGAATTTAAAGTCAAACAAGAAATAGTTTCGAGCATACTGTCAACAACAACAGAATAACAGTGTTGCAGCGGAACATAAACAACTACTCAAGTTCAAAGGCTATATGTATTAAGACATATAACCTTAAGCTAAACTTCCAACATAGTTTATATTAACAATGAGCCGCTCAAGCACACCACGTCCTTCTCATCCAAGGTAACCTGCACGTTTTAGAATAACATGCAGGGCGTGAGTACTTTGTACTCAGTGAACACATGCCAACAACATTTGAAACTCTGCTCATTAGAGCTATATGATTAGACTTGTCTCTTTTGCTACATCACAAGGGTTATATATATATAATCGTTTAAAAACAGTTTACCACTTGTGACAGCCATAAAAACATTTTCGTTTTGTAAATCGCCTGCGCAGACTAAGCTTATATCTTAGGTATGAATCAATCTACAACTGATTTTACTGTGGTGTCGAGAAGTAGGCCTCCTTCTCTAACACCGTGACCAGCTATACCGAAGTAAAGCTCATAGTCACCTAATGCATGTATTGTCTCGTATGTGACAGGACTTTCTATCGTGTGCGTCCACAGGACCGGTTTCCCGTGCATCCACAGGACCCTTAATAACTTTAATACGTAGATGATTGCATACCAAAACATTTAGAACATTTAGGCAAGTTAATCAATTTGAAAAACGCACGTAATACATAAATAGTAAGCGCATTCATCATTTGATTTTAGTTCAGAAAGCCCACCTGACTTCTGGTATATTGGGTTGAAGTTGCTTACTCTTTACGCTTCCCGACTACCCTTCAGTCCCGCTCGGCCCTTCATTAATAACATCGGATAAGAATGAGATTACTATCTCGTAAAACGTAAAATAGACTTAGGGCTCGGCTGAAGGACTTCTACTTGACTCGTATTTCTCTTATCTTATTTAATCTTTTCTATATCGATATCTTTATCGATTTCTCATTCTCGTATCATCATCTTTTACTCGATTTCTAGAAAATTCTCAAACTTAAATTCTCGTTTCTAGAAACTAATATTTTAATTTTTACGCAAATCGATAAGTTACTATTCATCTCGTCTTCTACTTCTTAATCACTCGAGTTATATGAACTCAGAAAATCATAACATCAATTCTCAATTATCATCACAAATCATTCATAACATAGTCGAGCATCCACATCATAAAAATGATAATGTCACAGTTAAGTAGGTTAATTAAACACTACTTAAGCACATCATTAATCAGATAAATGATTCACTTCACAGATAAGTGGATTAGAAAAATTCCACTTAATCACATAATTTCAATCAAGTATTAAAACTCAGAAATAATTTATTTTTCTAACACAATTAAGTGATAACTAGTACTGCTCGACTCTTATCTTTCAAAAACTTATAATGTCACAGCCCCAAATCCCGAGTGACGGCAAAGCCGGGGTGCGACTAGGGATTGGATTAAAGAAGCGGGGAAGAAGGGGGAATAAAATAAATAAACACAATAACTAAACAACAACTAATATCTATGAACAGACTTTATTAAAAAGAAAGAGAGTCGACCTCGAAGGATCGCTCGACAGAGTTGTTCTCAAAAGAAACTAAGTTCAAAGTACGGGACTTAGACCCAAAAAGATATACATTGGCACAAAAAGAGTTTGACAGCGGAAAACATAGAACTTGACACATTGTTCTTCTTCCTATCTACAAATCTACTCAACCTCCGCCGCTCCCTTCACTCAACCTGCACATTTTATAAAACATATACAGGGCTAAGTATAAACATACTTAGTGGGCACAGTGCCGAAAATATATCATAAGCTTATAGATTAATCAGGCATTCTTAGAGTAACACAACGGGGTTTTTCTTTAAAAGGCCCGTGCTTACTAAACATTTTCCTTTCATAAATAGCTTGCAAGCATTTTTCTGACTGTTGTTACGTTCAACTTGCTCAACTTCTGTTTCAACGCTGGGGGAGAGTATACTTCTCCCGCGCATGTTCCTCACCGTGGCTGGCTACCCCTCAACAGAGTACCACACACAATGGCTACCGTGTACACTAACTCTGGATAGCACTCTGTGGGCTAACTCAGAATCCGATCGATTAGTTGGTAACTCTGGATAGCACTCTGTGGGCTAACTCAGAATCCGATCGAACCAACACAGAAAGCACAAAAGAACTCACAAAAACAAATTCTTTGATGCACTGATAATCAATTTGAAACACACTTATCAAAGCAGTAAGTAAACATTTTCAAGCATTGCTCATTTTATTTGATATATAGAAAAAGCCCACCTCAATCGTTTACAGAACAAACTTTAACCTTCTGTCTTCTGTCCTGTCTTCAACTCCGACTTCCTTCTTTTATCGCAAATAAATCAACTTTTAGTACTTAGTCGCAACGATAAAAGAAACTGAAAATCGAATTCGGTTTATACTTTTAGGCCTTTGCACTTTAACTAAACTCTTTCGATTAACAAAGAAATAAGACTCAAACTTTTTGTCACAGCCCCAAATCCCGAAGGACGGCAAATCCGGGGTGCGACTAGGGGTTGGATTAAAGAAACGGGGAAGAAGGGGGATTGAACAGATAGACAATTATAATAGTTTATTTCTATGAACTTGATACCATTATATTAAAGGAGAGTCGATCTCGAAGGATTGCTCGAAGGTTGTTCTCAAAATATAACTAAGTTAAAGTACGGAACTTAGACTTCAAAATTATACATTAATAGAAATTGTTTGGCAGCGGAAATGTAAACTAGCATACTAGTCTTCTTTTTCAATTATAGCCTACTCAACCACCACCGCCTTCGTCTCTCAACCTGCACATTTAAAAACAAACATGCAGGGCTAAGTATACGAAGTACTTAGTGGGCACGTTGCCGAAAACATAGTATAATAGTATTTATTATCAGGCATCATAAACAGTAACGCTCCGGGGGTTTTTCAATAAAGACCCGAGCTTACTAAACATTTTATTTCTTTCACAAATCGCAATAGCTTGGCCAAGCATTTTATACATGTTACGTTCAATTTGCCCAACTTCTGTTTCAACGCCGGGAGAGAGTATACTTCTCCCGCGTACGTTCAACTCACCGCGGCATGACTACCCCTCAACAGAGTACCACACACTCCGGCTACCGTGTACACTTAACTCTGGAAAACCCCGTACGGTTAACTCAGAGTCCGATCGATTTAGTTAATCCCAGTTAACTAACTCAGAAAGGCACAAACGAACTCACATAAAACCAATCATTTAATGCCATGATAATCATTTCAAATCACAGTTATCAAAGCTGTAAACAAAAGGTTTTCGAGCATCGCTCATTTTGTTTTTATATAGAAAGCCCACCTTGAACGGTTACAGAACTAAACTTGAGCTTCCGTCTTCCGTCCTGTCTTCTAAACTCGACCTCCTCCTTTAACGCAAATAATAAGACTTCGATAAGTGGTCGAGTCGATTAAAGAAAAAGGATTATTGAAATCGGTTAAAGTGTTTTAGGTCTTTGCACGCTTAACTAGTTACTTTTGATTAATAGGGAACGAGACTTGAACTCATCTCGATTAGGATTAACTCGGATCCTTACTCGACACTTAGGTCAGTAAATAATAAGAGTCGATAACTTATAACGACTTAAAAGTTCAAGAGAAATCAAGTTGAAAAGAGTTCAACTTAAGAAATTAGGTTTTAGAAACTTCCTGCACAAAGCAGTATTTCTGGAGTTCATACAGAACAGAGTTCTAAGAAACAGGGGACGTGCCCTGTACCCAAAAAAAGCTACGAATGTCTGGTTTACTCTCTAATTTACGGATCTCGATTTCGTTAAGCGAGCTATGAGTTAACCCTAGACTCGTTAAAACACGACGTTAAAACACGTCCAGTTTCCGTAAAAGCTTGCAAAACTGCCCGAGCTAACCCTAGACTCGTTAAAACACGACGTATAATTCTCTATGTTCGATCAATGCTACGCCACTTTACACTCACGAAATTTTACTTTCACAGCCCCAAATCTCGAGGGACGGCAGAAGCCGGGGTGCGACTGGGGTTGGATTAAAGAAGCGGGGAAGAAGGGGGCTAACGAACTAAGCATACATAAAAGGCATCAAATACTCAATGAACAAGACTCGAATATAATAAAGAAAGAGTTAATCACGAGTGATTACTCGACAAAAGTACACGATAGTAACTATGTTCAATTTTACTGACTTATACTACAGAGTTTTGTTCAATGTACATATTCAAAAGACTTAGAGTTTGGCAGCGGAAGAGTCCTAACTAAAGTATCCTATCTTTTCAACTCAACTTCAACCACTGCCGCTCACGTCGCTTCAACCTGCACATTTAGAAAACAATGCAGGGCTAAGTACAAAGGTACTTAGTGGGCACGATGCCAAAATCATAATCATAAGTATAGATAAATATGGCATTTCATAATTTGTAGCACATCGGGATTTTATAGAAAACGGCTCGTGTCTACTAAACGTTTTCTGACTCTTTTTCTCAATTTAGCTTGCAAGCATTTTTCTGGTATGTTAAGTTCAATCTTGACCAATTCTCATTCACCGTGGCTGGTACCCCTCAACAGGATATCACATACACCACAGGTTACAAAGTCCACTAACTCTGGAAAGCACTTTGCAGCTAACTCAGAGCCGATCGTTAGTTAACCTAGTTAGATTAACTCTAAATCTGGAAAGCACGAATGTTAACTCAGATAGGTACAAGAGAACTCACATAAAACGTAAAACAGTTCATGCCATAATTATCACTTTGAAAACACAGATATCAAAGCGATAAAGAAAGATTTTCCGAGCATTGCTCGTTTTATTTTATATATAAAAGCCCACCTTGTGATACAGAACTACTACGTACTAGCTTCCGATCTTCTGATCTTCCGTCCTTTCTTTACTGTTGGCTTCCTCCTTCATCGTAAAATAATAATACTTAAAATCGATTCGTAAAAGATAATCGATCAAAGAAACTCGAAAAAGTTTTAGTCGTTTCATTTCTTTAGGCATTTGCACGCTTACTAGATTCATTTTAATTAAACGGAAACGAGACTCGTACAAATCCCATTTAGAACTTGAAAGGTTTCATACTCGACTCTTAGGTCAGTAGAGAGGGTATTCGATAGCTCAGTACGACTTAAAAGATCACAGGAACTAAGTTGGAAAAGAAATCAACTTAGGAAAAATTACGTTTTAGCTCTTTAGACGATTTAGACAAATTCTCGCTTAACTAAACTTCTTTACTTAAACGGGTAAGAGATGAGATGTCATCTCGGTTAGCACTCAAGGCTCCTTTCTTGACTCTAGGGTCAGTAGGAAGATAGTCGTTAGTTATTACGGCTTAAATGATCGAAAGAAACTAAGTTGCGAACGAAACAACTTAGAAGAATGAAACTGAAATTTCACTGCGCATTACAGTAACTCTGGGGACTTCCCAGAACAGGGGAATTGGAAACAGGGGATGAGCCCTGTACCGTTGGAAATTTTGGGATGTCTAGTTTACGCTCCAATTTACGGATCGCAAATCCGATAAACGAGCTAAAAGTTATTACAGTTTTCGGCAAGGGTCGCAAAACTGCCGCGCTAACCCTAGTTGCTCGATAGAATCGACGTATAACTTCTTAGGTTCGTTCTAAGTTCTCGTATTTGATTTCTTATGAAACTTGACCCTTAAGGCAGTCAAAACGTACCCCCATACGTGATGAACTCTTTCTCAAAACTCGTCCAATAGCACAACATTCTAAACGTCGGCTTTCAACTAACATGTACTAAACCAACAAGTTATCAACTTCTCGTTCTAGTTCTCGACTATCACTATAGCTCATACTATATTAGCTCGAAAGCTCATGACATCAACTACAAAGTTGTTCTCAAGTCAATTAGAAACAATAATATCAAGTTAGAATTCTCATTCGACTTCTCGGTTATTTATTACGACTAATCGTTCGTCTCTTACACAATTTTCAAAGTTGTCGGATTTCATTCAAATTTTATATCATTAAACAACATCTAACAAGAATCACTTTCATGCATATAATCACTTCACATCAACACTATATTTCAACTTACGACGAGTCCTTCGTCTCTTACATCCCACAAAATATTTTTAGAAAAATCTAAATAAATTCCTATTGACAATTAATACCAATTACAACCTTATTCCATCAACCAAACATCATCTAAATCAAACACATGAAAACCCCTAATTTCCTACTCATTTTCGGTATTCACTCATAGCTTAAGAGGGTGATTTTCTTCTTCAATTAACACCATTTAACTCTTAATCATACTATTATAACATCAATTGATCAATTCAAGTCCAATTGCATATTAAAAAGCAAAACCCTAATTTCAAACCCTAAACCCTAAATCGATTTCAATCAAACAAAGGGCTTTCGATTTCTCTTGGTTCTAATCACTAATTAAACACTTCCTAAGCATGAATTTAACATCAATTGAAGAATTCCAAAAAATCCTACCAAGACCCCTAAAATTTCGGTATTGGCATAGAGTTAGGGTTCATGATTTTTATTCAATTTTGATCCTAGAATTCACATCCAAACACTTCTAATTTCACTAATCCAAGATCAAAACATCTAGTTCATCTTTCTCCAATTTTCGATCCAAAAAATAAATAAAAAGAAATGGATGATGGATGGATAGATTAAAGAGGAGATGAATACCTTGAGGATTAACAAAGGAAGTAATAGGTTTTGATGGTTGGATGATGACTTGTGTGACATCTTCTTCAAGAACTTGGAGCTTTCTTCAACAATGGAGGAAGAAGAAGAATAGGAGAGAGAGAGGAGAGAGCTGCCGTGATTTATGAGGGAGGGAAGAGAGTGAGAGAGATGCCTTAGCTTATGTTATAAGGTAATATGTGTAAAGGTGAATAGTAATAGTAATAGGTGTCACACATGAAACAATATAAAACACAAATATCTAGTCTAAGAGAGGAGGGAGGTCGGTCATGAGGGAAAGGAAGGAAAAATACGCGCTTTTCCGGCGCGATACGACGTTACGGAAATCGAACGACGAAATACGTAGCTCGGCACAAAATCGTCACGATCCGATTCGTCCAAAAATTCTAACGTACTAAACTTAATTGGAAAATAGTATTTATAAAATTAATTCCGACAAAAACTCGGGATGACACAGTCCGAGTTTTGTCCGGAAAATCATAAAAACGAACTTTCTCGAGCGAGTTCATATCGCGATTTCGTGAATGTAAAAATCAGTCGGTTTTCCGTTCTGAGTTCTCGAACTAAAAACTTTTCGTACGCGCTAACCCTAAATACAGTAGTCGTCTAGCTGACTTCCTTAATTTATTTTTAGAAACGGATTCGACCGTTAGTCTTAGAATTCAAAATCGTAAACTTAGACGTGAAAAGCCATTTATTTTATTAACTTTAAAATTTTGAGATCGTAAGGAATTTCCGGGGCATTACATCCTATCCCCCTTACGAAAAATTTCGTCCCGAAATTTGCATACCTTCTGCAAAAAGATGAGGATATCGCTCCTTCATCTTCTCCTCGAGTTCCCACGTGGCTTCTTCTTGCCCGTGGTGGTTCCAAAGCACTTTTACGATCGGTATCAATTTGGTTCTTAATTCTTGAACTTTTCTATCCAAAATCGATATCGGCTTCTCTTCATAGCTTAGGTCAGATTCAAGAACTACGTCTTGCTGACTAATGACGTGCTTAGGATCGTAAACATATTTTCTCAACTGAGAAACGTGAAAAACATTGTGAACGCTTCCTAGACTTGGCGGTAGGGCCAATCTATAAGCGACGGGTCCTATTCTCTCGAGGATTTCATAAGGTCTTATAAACCTGGGTCTTAGCTTACCCTTAACTCCGAACCTAAGGATTCCTTTGGTCGGGGATATCTTAAGGAAAACCTTATCTCCTATTTCAAACTCAAGATTGGTTCGACGATCATCGGCATACGATTTCTGTCGGCTCTGGGCTTCTTTCATTCTATCTCGAATCTGCTGAACTATCTCGATCATCTCATTAATCGCATCTGGGCCTAGGTTCTTTCTCTCACCTACTTCGTCCCAATAAAGTGGCGATCTACATTTCCTCCTATACAAAGCCTCAAACGACGCCATTCCTATCGTGGCCTGATAGCTGTTATTGTAAGCGAATTCGACTAAGTGTAGAATTTCTTCCCAATTCGCGCCTCGGTCCAAAACCACTGTCCTTAACATATCGACTAAAATCTGAATCGTTCTCTCCGACTGCCCATCTGTCTGTGGGTGAAACGTTGTACTGAAATTAAGCTCTGTTCCCAATTCTTTCTGCATCGTAATCCAAAATCTTGAGGTGAATTTGGTGTCTCTATCTGAAATTATGACCTCTGGTACTCCATGCAGACATACAATCTCTCTGACGTACAACTGAGCTAGTTTCTCTGATCCATATGTAATCTTAATCGGCAAGAAATGAGCTGACTTCGTAAGCCTATCGATAATCACCCAAATTGCTGTGTTTCCTCATCTCGACTTAGGCAAGCCTATGACAAAGTCCATAGCTATGCCTTCCCATTTCCATTCTGGGACATCCAATGGTTGTAGCAATCCATATGATCGTCGGTGTAAAGCCTTAACTTGCTGACATGCTAGGCATCTTTCTACAAACGAGGCAACGTCTCGTTTCATTCCATTCTACCAAAATTTTCTTCTCAAATCTTGGTACATTTTCGTACTTCCTGGATATGATGTGTAAGGCGTATCATGAGCCTCACTCAAGATCTCGTTCTTCAGTTCGCTGTTGTCATCAGGAACACAAATCCTGCCTTCATAAAGTATCGCATTGTCTGGAGCTTCAGAATATCCTTCTGGCTTATCTGTTCTTATCCCCACTCGTAACTTTTCCATTGACTCGTCCTTCCTCTGAGCATTGATAATTCTTTCTCTCAAATCTGGTGTAGCTTCTAATGCTGCTATCTGACTTGTTATCGTGGCTGGCGTGTCAAGCACTCTGATATCTATTTTCTCAAATTCTCGCACTAAATTTCCTTCTTCTACAAAGAGGCATCCTAGCTTCGTTGGAGCCTTGCGACTCAATGCGTCTGCTACCACATTAGCCTTTCCTGGATGATAGTTAATTCCGCAGTCATAATCCTTGACTAATTCGAGCCATCTCCTTTGTCTCATATTTAGTTCTTTCTGCTCGAAAAAGTACTTCAGGCTCTTGTGATCGGTGAATATCTCAACTCTTACACCATAGAGATGGTGTCTCCAAATCTTTAACGCATGCACCACGACTGCGAGTTCTAAATCATGGGTTGGGTACTCAACTTCGTGAGTTCGAAGTTGTCGTGAAGCATAAGCTATCACTCGTCCGTCTTGCATCAAGACACAACCTAATCCATTTTTCGATGCATCGGTGTAAACCACATACTCTTTGTTTGTGTCTGGAAGCGCTAGTACTGGCGCTGTAGTTAACTTCTCCTTAAGAGTTAGGAAACTCTTCTCACACTCATCCGTCCATTTAAATTTGGTATCCTTCCTGAGTAACTGCGTCATCAGGTGAGCGATCGTAGAGAATCCCTCAATAAACCGGCTAAACCCAAGAAACTTTTGATCTCGTTTTGACTCGTTGGTGACTTCCAGTTGTGCACTGCTTCTACCTTGGCTGGATCCACCTTGATTCCTTCCGCCGATACTATGTGCCCAAGGAACATTACTTCCTTCAGCCAAAATTCGCATTTACTGAATTTGGCGTAGAGTTTCTCGGCTCTTAGTGTCTCCAACACTATCCGTAGATATTCCTCGTGCTCCGTCTCATTCTTAGGGTAAACGAGGATGTCGTCGATGAATACTAAAAAGAATTTGTCCAAGTAGGGGTGGAAAACTCTATTCATAAGGTCCATGAATACGGCTGGAGCTTTGGTCAAACCAAATGGCATCACTAGGAATTCGTAATGGCCATAACGGGTTCTAAAAGCGGTCTTCGGTACATCTTCAGGTTTGATCTTGAGCTGATGGTACCCTGACCTCAAATCTATCTTGGAGAAGACTCCTGCACCTTTAAGCTGATCGAACAGATCCTCGATCCTTGGCAAAGGATATTTGTTCTTGAGCGTGATCTTGTTCAGTTCTCGGTAATCGATGCACATTCTCATCGATCCGTCCTTTTTCCTGATGAATAGCACAGGTGCTCCCCAAGGTGAGACGCTTGGCCTGATGAAACCAAGGTCTAGTAATTCCTGTAACTGGATTTTGAGCTCTTCCAGTTCCTTCAGTGCCATCCTGTATGGGGCTTTAGACTTAGGAGCTGCTCCTAGTTCTAAGTCGATCGAAAAGTCCACATGACGATCTGGTGGCAATCCTGGTAGCACTTCTGGAAAGACATCTTCGTATTCACTCACAACTTTTACATCTTGGATGGTCTTCTCGGCTCCTGGCTCTCCGACTAGGTACACAAGGTAAGGTGTGGTACCTTTCTTCTTCATGAGTTTCGTGGCTTGAAGGGCTGATATAATTGGTACGCCTCTACCCATGGAAATTCCGTGGAATTCAGTCGGTTCTTTACCCGGGGGTTTAAAAGAGATTTTTCTCTCGTTGCAGAGAATTGTAGCGTAATTCTCTGACAACCAATCCATCCCTAGGATTATATCTACGTCTCACATTATCATAACATTTAAGTTGCCCGCTTTAACCTTAAGAGTTCTGATTTC
Source organism: Schizonepeta tenuifolia (assembly GCA_029490685.1). NCBI lineage: Eukaryota > Viridiplantae > Streptophyta > Magnoliopsida > Lamiales > Lamiaceae > Schizonepeta > Schizonepeta tenuifolia. The sequence goes on from CM055955.1 coordinate 132,256,007, forward strand.
TAATTCTAGGTTAGAGCAAACATGTGTGGAAGTAATGATCTCTCCTGAAGGGGTAGTTACTCTCATAGGGTGTTCAGCTCTTAAAGGTATGATGTCTAAGTTATCGGCACACGAGCCAGCAATGAAAGAATGCGATGCGCCAGTATCAAACAGTATCTTAATGGGGATGTTGTGGAGTTTTCCCATACCTGTGAGATTGCCTTTTCCTTTGTGCTGGCCACCCTGTTTGATAGCGCATGCCCTCGCATTCTGTTGCTGCTGTGCATGCTGCTGAAATTGCTGCTGGTTCATTGGCGGCTACTGCTGCTGTGCTTGGATGGCTCGGAGAGGTACGGCTTGGAGCGGGTTCGGGCAATCTTTTTTATGTGCCCCTTCTGTCGACAGTTGAAACAGTTAGGGGTGCCTATCTGGCAAACTCCGGGATGGGCTCGGTTGCACTTCGGGCAGACAGGAATGGTAACCCACCCTGGGTTATTTGCTCCCTGGTTGAAATTTCTCTGTTGCCCTTGTGGCTGGTTCTATTGATTGTTGCCCTTCCATGGTGAGTTCTGCTTATTCCCCTGAATAAACAACCCCGATTGGTTGTTTCCCTACCATGGCCTCTTGTTGTTGTTGTTGTTGTTGTTGTTGTTGTTGTTGTTGACAGGCTGTTGATGTCCCTGCTGGTTTCCCTTTCTCTGACCTCCCTGGTTGTTATAACCCTGATTGTAGCCTCCGCTACCTCCTCCGTTCCATTTTCTCTTACCCTGATAGTTGCTACTATTGCTGTTATAGTAGCCTCAGTTCTGATTCTGCGCTGGTGGTGATGCAGTTGGTACAATCTTCTTCTCATCAGGCACGACGGCCTCCATTTCTAGTGCTCTTCCCAAAATATCGGTATAGCCTAGTCCTCCATGACTAGCTAACGCGATTCCCAACTCATATCGCAAACCTCCTTGAAATTTCTTTGATAACTTTTCCTCGGTATCAACCAATGTCGGCGCATACCTTGACAGCTCGCAAAACTTGGCATCATATTCAGTCACGGTCAGCTTTCCTTGCTTCAGGTTATAAAACTTGGCTTCCTTTTGTGCCCTATACGTCTCGGGGACGTACTTATCAAACAGGATCTCCTTGGACTCTTCCCATGTGAAACGAGCCAGATGCTCTACGGGAATCACCTTCTGTCTTGCTTCCCACCAGTAATCTGCCGATCCAGTCAGTTGGAATGCGACACAAAGCATTCTCTCCTCATCAGTGCATCTGAGGAGCTTGAAAATCTTCTCCGTAGATCTCACCCATAGCTCAGCATCGGAGGGTTCCTCTTGAGGAAGAGATCCTCTATATCCTTACGGGGTGGTGGTGGAGGTGGTGGTGACGGGGGTGGTGATGGGGATGGTGATGGGGTGGCATTCTGCTCATACTCCTGTTCTCTGTTGTTTTCTGGTTGACGTCTACCACGTCCTCTCGGCCTTCCAGGTCCTCGACCTCTCCTGTTGTTAACGTTTCTTGGCGGTATTTTCTTTGGTCTAAGGGAAAATTGAAATTCTCATTAGTTCTTTTCTGTTAATTATTCTTGGTACTTACTAGCTCGTTCTCAACTTAATCAAGTTCACAGAACAACATATCGAACAAAGCTTCGATATTATTTCATTAATCTTTTAACTTCAAGTTAAACTCAATTCCTCATTACACGAGTTCATTTGACATTCTGATTTTAATTACTCGATTTATAAGAAATTTTGCTTGTGATTAAAAACCCTCTTCACGGGTCATGTATATATATATACATCAAAAAGAATATTAATTCTGCCTCCAACGAGGCATTTATACAAAAAGGTTAGACTACTATTAGTCTAAAATAGGCTGACTGCCTACTATTTACCAGGTGCACTAACAAGCTGCAACTCCGTATCTACTAAAGTACTAGAACGAAAATGATTCATAAAATTTCGTATCCGCTAGAGTACTACAAAAACTAACTAGTTACTGATCTGACTCTATACAGGACAAAAGAGCTACTACTACTACTACTGATATTTACCCGCGTCTACGACGCTCTGCTCAACTAAACTGCAGTCGAGTCCAAAAACTACCCCCTATGGTCTGCAAAAACCCTAACAGTCCTCCTCTGGGTCCTCCTCCGGATCCTCCTCCGGGTCCTCCTCCTCCGACTCTAAACCAAAAACAAGCTGAAGTGCCTCGTCCACCCTCAGAGTAGAACCGTCGGCAAGTGTAAGCAGGGTGGGTGAGGGTGCCTCTGAAACCATCTCCTCCAGGTCGGAAACCAAGTAGTCCTCACTGACCTCTACTGCACACTTCTTCAGGGGAAGAAGATGCTCGGGAACTGAACCTGAACCCGAACCTGACTCGAAGTCCTCCCTAGAACGGACCCTGGATGGTCCTGCCTCCATCTGCTCTCTGACTACTCCCCACTTTACACAGATCTCCTCGAGCGGCGTAAGTGGAGAAGGTAACTCTAACAAGGCGGCAAGCTCCGCGTCGATCTCTCGGTAGTCTGGCCCCTCCCTATACAGTCTCGTCTCTAACGGTCCCCTGACTCTAACACAAATGTCTGGCACAAAAGGTGAAGACAACCCTAACAGTATGGCTGTCTCAGCGTCAACCTCCACGAATCCCGGCCCTGGGATCAACTCCTTGATCTGCTGACCAACTGGTGGTGACTCTGGTGTAACTACGGTCTCCTTGTCCTCCTCTAACTGCTCGGACTCTACGTCCTTCTCCTCACTCGGTACACCGTCTGGTGGCAACTCCAACAGGGCAAAAAACTCTGGGTCTAAGTCAAGGTGCTCTGGCTCTGTCTCTGCTGGAAACTGACTGTAGGGAAGGTGCGGCTCTAATGGGATGGGAAGCATGAATCTGCTCTCAAAGAAACGCCTGTGCACAAACAGGGCGAATCCGGTGTAGTTGCCGGTCGGCTCAGTGTTGTTGCCGAAAATCCCTAAGAAGTACCATGCCGCATGGTGCGCCCAACCGCGCCACTCGTCCGGTAGGTGTACAATCTGCCCCACGTCTTACTCGTCCTGAATCATGTCCAGTATGGTGCGCTCGCACTCTACCAAAGGCTGGCTCTTCCGAGCCGTAACACGAGTCCTAGCCATCCTACAAAAGTTTTAAGGAAACACGGATCAGTAATAGGTAGGGAAAATAACTTATCTCAATGAAAAACTTAAATTACAAAATGAATATTCCTTATTCAATTGTAACATCATCACTTAAGTCAACCACTTATCAAGACTTCTAGCAATTCAAGAAATTGCACTCAACAACATATATATATAAAATTAAAGATTTTATTTTCATTCTTTATTTCACCATATTTTTACTCATTTTAATTCTTTATTTTTTTTCTCAACACATTTCTTAACGACTCTCATTTATTAGAACAAAGTACGTTTACTTCGTTCCTATTACTTATTCAAAAGTAACATCCATTCTCAAAAAAAAAATTGTCGTTTACGACTCTTAATATTCATACTAGTTGTAGTCGTCGCTCAAAGGCAAAATATTGAAATTAAATTCCACAAGAAAAAGGAATATAACTTAAAGAATAACTTTTCTAGAAACTAAGTTCCAGTTGTCGTCGCTAGAATCGGGCGATCGATGGAAAAAATTTTCAAGCTTCGTGCTCGACTCCTAATAATCTATACGATTTTTCTTTGTAGAGTTCGATCGAGACGAACCTTATTGAAACACGAAACGAAAAGAAAACGAAATGACGTGACATGGAATGACGTCATTAACATTACTTACACGTAGGTAACGTTCATTTATTTTATTTAACTTTGATTTCATTCACTCGAATCACTTTTATTTCTTTTTCCTCGCAGGAAATTCTTAGAAAACAAGTTCGACTTTGCCGAATATTTATTCATGTCACTTAACGCACGTGACATTTATCAGTAGAAGTCCTTCTCGCGTTGGGGATCTCCTTTCGAAATCATTTCAAAATAACGTTTCTTAAAAAACGTCTAAGTTCTCGAAGAACCGGAAAGTTCTTAGGTTTCAAGTCTACGTTCTCATTGAACCGGGAAAAATTCCTAAAATCCGACTATATTCTTGTGTTCGCATAATTTTTCATAAAAAGGAAATTATCGCGCAAATAGTTTCACATAAAATAGTACTTGTACTATCGCATAATCACATAAAGTACTTAGACTTCATACTTTATGTAAAAATTCTTATTTTTAAACACAACTCATTCTCATTCTCAATTTTACTGAATACTGGCTCATAAAATTTCTTATTTAAAAGAAATCACATCGTAAAATTCTTTCCTTTTCTTCATTGAGTCGACGTAGCGGGCGGTTGAGTTGACATCTACGTTCTCAATCTTAGTATTAGAGTCTAACTCTTATCTTATACTTGACGGAAGATTCTGATCTAAAGTACATACCATTATTCCATCTTATGACTCGAAAGAAGACTCGATATAGAGTACAAATGAATACTATATATTATCACTCGAAGGAAGACATGTATATAAATACCATTCTGTGATATTACTAGAAGGAATGACTCGTATTAGAAAATGATGACTCATCACCAGAGCAGGAAATAAACTACTGCTCCGATACTATTTTGTGGTATTACTGAAAGAATGACTCGGACTAGAATACTGACTCGCATCCAGAGCAGAAAACGAACTTCTGCTCAGATACCACTTTATGGTATTACTAAAAGAATAACTCATGCTAGGGAAGTGACTCGAACTAGAAGATTGACTCATAGTCAGAGCAAGAGACGAACCTTTGCTCTGATACCACTCTGTCACAGCCCCAAATCCCGAGGGACGGCAGAAGCCGGGGTGCGACTGGGGTTGGATTAAAGAAGCGGGGAAGAAGGGGGCTAACTAACTAAGCATACATAAAAGGCATCAAATACTCAATGAACAAGACTCGAATATAATAAAGAAAGAGTTAATCATGAATGATTACTCGACAAAAGTACACGATAGTAACTATGTTCAAGTTTACAGATTTATACTACAGAGTTTTGTTCAATGTACATATTCAAAAGACTTAGAGTTTGGCAGCAGAAGAGTCTTAACTAAAGTATCCTATCTTTTCAACTCAAAACCACTGCTGCTCACGTCGCTTCAACCTGCACATTTAGAAAACAATGCAGGGCTAAGTACAAAGGTACTTAGTGGGCACGATGCCGAAATCATAATCATAAGTATAGATAAATATGGCATTTCATAATTTGTAGCACATCGGGGTTTTATTGAAAAGGGCCCGTGTCTACTAAACTTTTTCTGACTCTTTTTCTCAATTTAGCTTGCAAGCATTTTTCTGGTATGTTACGTTCAATCTTGACGGAAACGAGACTCGTACAAATCCCGTTTAGAAACGAGACCAAGTTTTAGTTGTTTCATTTCTTTAGGCATTTGCACGCTTACTAGATTCATTTTAATTAAACGGAAAAGAGACTCGTACAAATCCCGTTTAGAACTCGAAAGGTTTCATACTCGACTCTTAGGTCAGTAGAGAGGGTAGTCGATAGCTCAATACGACTTAGAAGATCACAGGAACTAAGTTGGAAAAGAAATTAACTTAGGAAAAATTACGTTTTAGCTCTTTAGATGATTTAGACAAATTCTCGCTTAACTAAACTTCTTTACTTGAACGGGTAAGAGATGAGATCTCGTCTCGGTCAGCACTCAAGGCTCCTTTCTTGACTCTAGGGTCAGTAGGAAGATAGTCGTTAGTTATTACGGCTTAAACGATCGAAAGAAACTAAGTTGCGAACGAAACAACTTAGAAGAATGAAACTGAAATTTCACTGCGCATTACAGTAACTCTGGGGACTGCCCAGAACAGGGGAATTAGAAACAGGGGATGAGCCCTGTACCGTTGGAAAGTTTGGGATGTCTAGTTTACGCTCCAATTTACGGATCGCAAATTCGATAAACGAGCTAAAAGTTATTACAGTTTCTGGCAAGGGTCGCAAAACTGCCGCGCTAACCCTAGTTGCTCGATAGAATCGACGTATAACTTCTTAGGTTCGTTCTAAGTTCTCGTATTTGATTTCTTATGAAACTTGACCCTTAAGGCAGTCAACACGTACCCCCATACGTGATGAACTCTTTCTCAAAACTCGTCCAATAGCAAGATGTTCTAAACGTCGGCTTTCAACTAACATGTACTAAACCAACAAGTTATCAACTTCTCGTTCTAGTTCTCGACTATCACTATAGCTCATATATTAGCTCGAAATGTAATGCCCCGTAAAATCCTTGCGTACTAATATTTAAAGTTAACCAAATAGATGGCTTTGCACGCCTAAGTTTACAATTTCTTAATTCTAAAGCTAACGGTCGAACCCGTTAATAAAAATAAATTACAGAAGTCGGCTAGACGACTACCGTATTAGGGGTTAGCACGTACGAAAAGTTAGTTTGTAATTTCGGAAAGGAAAATTTGTCTAATTTTTACGTTTACAAAATCGCAAATACGAACACGTCGAGAAAATATGTTTTTACGTTTTTTCAGACGGAACTCGGACTTGTCGTCCCGAGTTTTTGTCAAAATAAATTTTATAAATTTATTTTTTCTAATTAATTTGTACGTTAGAATTTGTAAGTCAAATCGAATCGCGACGATTTTTGCACCGAACAACGTTTTTCGTCGTTCGTTTTCCCGTAACGTCGGATCGTGCCGGAAAAACCCGTAAAACCTTCAAAATTTCTGCATGCATGCCGCCACCTCATCCCTTCTAGTGGAAGACATGCATGCTTATCATTACTTAATTTAATGACACCTAAGCCTACCTATATGCATGGTCAACATTAATCATCCCACTCTGAACAAACCTTTTCCATCACTCTCTCTCTCTCCCTATCTCTCGGCCACTCTCTCCCTCTCTCCCTCAACTTCATCTTCTTCATCACTTCAATCCTCCATTGAAGAACACTCTTAAGAGCTTGAAGAACTCACACAAACCATCCATCCATCCATTCAATTCCATACCTTCCTTCATTAAAACTTAAGGTAATTTCATCCTCCACAATCCTATCCATTTAGTTTCATTTCTTTTCTCCTTCTCCTTGTTCGATTTTTTTTAGAAGTTGGAATGGAAGAATTGATCTTGAAATAGTGTAATTAGATATACTAGATATGATATTTATGGATTGAAAATGATCAAAAATAAGAAACCTAACTTTTGTGTGAATGCAGAATTTTTTTGGGAAATTGTAGGATTTTAGTTTTTCTTCTTTTGATCATGAATTCATGCTTAGTAGAGGTTTAATTAGTGTATGAGATGAAAAGGGATTGAAAGCCCTATGTTATTATGAAATTTAATTAGGGTTTGAAGTATGAAATTAGGGGTTTTTAAATGTTAAGTGATAATAGAATTGCAATTGTTTATTTGGTGATATAAGAGTATGTTTAGTAAATAAATGTTGTTAATTTGAAAAGAAAATCATCCCCTTAAAGTATGTATGAAATCAGAAAATTTATAAGATAATTAGGAGTTTATGCATGTTAAAAATAAATGATGAATTGTTAGTTGAATATTGTTACAAATCATGTTAATTGATAATAGGAATTAATTGGAAATTTTCTAAAAATGTTTAATGAAATGTAAGAGACAAAGATCACTATATAAACTGAGTTATAAAGATGTTAGGACATGTTAGCATGCATGAAAACGATCCCTATTAGACGTAGATTAATGTCGTAAAATTTGAACGAAAACCGACGACTTTTAAAGATCGCGTAAGAGACGAATATCTAGTTGTAACTAATAATCGGGAAGTCGGATGAAAATTTTAACTTGATATTATTGTTTATAATGAAATTTGGAACATCTTTCTAGTTGACATCGTAAGCATCCGAGTTCATATAATATGGGTTAAAGTGATAATCGGGAACTAGAACACGTTTGGATTTTCTTGGTTGGTATAGTACATGATAGTTGAAATCCGACGTTAGAACGTCGTGCCTTTGAGAAAATGAGAAGGAGTTTGTCACGTACGGTGGTACGTGATAACTGCCTTGAGAGTTCAGTTTCTAAAAAAAAAGTTGAGTACGAGGATTTAAAACAATCCTAAAACGTTATACGGCGAACTTATTAATAAGCTAGGGTTTCACGGCAGTTTTGCGACCCCTGCCGGAAACTGTAATATCTTCCGGCTCGTTTATCGGATTTGTGATCCGTAAATTGGAGCAGAAACTAGACTTCCTAAGCTTTCTAGTGGTACAGGGCTCACCCCCTGTTTCCAAGTCCTCTGTTCTGGACAGCTTCCAGAGTTACTGGACTGTGCAGTAGAAATTTCAGTTTTTTGTTTTCTAAGTTGTTTAGTTCACAACTTAGTTTCTTTTGATCGTTTAAGCCGTCTTATCTAACGGATACCTTCTATCTGACCCTAGAGTCAAGAACCAGACCTTTAATGATGAAAACCAGTCGAGATCGTATCTTATATCTTATCTTTTCTTTAAAGAAGTAATGAACGAGAAATATTCATAAATCGTAAAGTAAGCTATAAATGAAAATCGCCTAAGTTGGTTCTTTCCAACTTAGTTTCTTATAATCTTTAAAGTCGTATTAAGAAATCGACTACCTTATCTACTGACTCGAGAGTCGAGTATGAAATCTTCCGAGTTCTAAACAAGATTAGTACGAGTCTCATTTCCTGTTTTAGTAAAACGAATCTACTAAGCGTGCAAATGCCAAAAGAATAAAATAACTAAATCTCTCTTCGATTCTCTTTCTTCGAGTATCTTTTACGAACCGCTTTTAAATATGTTCTTTTTACGATGAAGGAAGAAGCCAACTGTAAAGAAAGGACGAAAGATCCGAAGTTGGACGCTTTTACGAATAAGTTCTGTATTTACAAGGTGGGCTTTTATCTATATCAAATAAAATGTGGGTTTTTCCACAACTCGAAAGTATTATTTATTGCTTTGATATTTGTGTTTTCAAAGTGATAATATGGCATGAACTGTTTTGAGTTTTTATGTGAGTTCTCTTGTACCTATCTGAGTTAACATTCGTGTTTTCCAGATTTCTGAGTTAACCTTCGGGTTTTCCAGACATTTAGAGTTAGTCTATTTTTAGATTAACTAACGATCGGCTCTGAGTTAGCTGCTAAGTGCTTTCCAGAGTTAGTGCACTTTGTAACCTGTGGTGTATGTGGTATCTTGTTGAGGGGTAGCCAGCCACGGTGAATTAGTAGAGGTCAAGATTGAACATAGCATTACCTAAAAATACTTGGCCAAGTGATTTATGAGAAAAAGTCAGAAAAAGTTTAGTAGACACGGATTCTTTCAATAAAATCCCGTGTGCTACGCTTATGATATGCCATATTTATCTATATTTATAAGTATGTTTTCGGCATCGTGCCCACTAAGTACGTTTGTACTTAGCCCTGCATTGCTTTCTAAATGTGCAGGTTGAAGCGACGGTGAGCAGCGGCGGTTGGTGTTGAGTTAGAAGATAGGATGATTAGTAGAACCCTTTCCGCTGCCAAACTTTGATTTCCTTTTGAGATGTACTTTGAAACAATATTCAGTAGTCTACGTCTGTACATATGAACTTAGGTTCTTTTGTACTCTTGTCGAGTAATCCTTAGGGATTAACTCTTCCTCATTCATATTAAAGTCTTGTTCATAGTCTATCGATGTTTATCATGTATGTTTAGTCAGTTAGCCCCCTTCTTCCCCGCTTCTTTAATCCAACCCCAGTCGCACCCCGGCTTCTGTCGTCCCTCGGGATTTGGGGGCGTGACACGAAAGCTCATGACATCAACTACAAAGTTGTTCTCAAGTCCATTAGAAACAACAATATCAAGTTAAAATTCTCATTCGACTTCTCGGTTATTAATTACGACTAATCGTTCGTCTCTTACACAATTTTCAAAGTTGTCGGATTTCATTCAAATTTTACATCATTAAACAACATCTAACGAGAATCACTTTCATGCATATAATCACTTCACATCAACACTATATTTCAACTTACGACGAGTCCTTCGTCTCTTACATCCCACAAAATATTTTTAGAAAAATCTAAATAAATTCCTATTGACAATTAATACCAATTACAACCTTATTCCACCAACCAAACATCATCTAAATCAAACACATGAAAACCCCTAATTTCCTACTCATTTTCGGTATTCACTCATAGGTTAAGAGGGTGATTTTCTTCTTCAATTAACACCATTTAACTCTTAATCATACTATTATAACATCAATTTATCAATTCAAGTCCAATTGCATATTAAAAAGCAAAACCTCAATTTCAAACCCTAAACCCTAAATCGATTTCAATCAAACAAAGGGCTTTCGATTTCTCTTGGTTCTAATTACTAATTAAACACTTCCTAAGCATGAATTTAACATCAATTGAAGAATTCCAAAAAATCCTACCAAGACCCCTAAAATTTCGGTATTGGCATAGAGTTAGGGTTCATGATTTTTCTTCAATTTTGATCCTAGAATTCACATCCAAACACTTCTAATTTCACTAATCCAAGATCAAAACATCTAGTTCATCTTTCCCCAATTTTCGATCCAAAAAATAAAAAAAGAAATGGATGATGGATGGATAGAATTAAAGAGGAGATGAATACCTTGAGGATTAACAAAGGAAGTAATAGGTTTTGATGGTTGGATGATGACTTGTGTGAAATCTTCTTCAAGAACTTGGAGCTTTCTTCAACAATGGAGGAAGAAGAAGAATGGGAGAGAGAGAGGAGAGAGCTGCCGTGATTTATGAGGGAGGGAAGAGAGTGAGAGAGATGCCTTAGCTTATGTTATAAGGTAATATGTGTAAAGGTGAATAGTAATAGTAATAGGTGTCACACATGAAACAATATAAAACACAAATATCTAGTCTAAGAGAGGAGGGAGGTCGGTCATGAGGGAAAGGGAGGAAACATACGCGCTTTTCCGGGGCGATACGACGTTACGGAAATCGAACGACGAAATACGTAGCTCGGCACAAAATCGTCACAATCCGATTCGTCCAAAAATTCTAACGTACTAAACTTAATCGGAAAATAATATTTATAAAATTAATTCCGACAAAAACTCGGGACGACACTGTTCGAGTTTTGTCCGGAAAATCATAAAAACGAACTTTCTCGAGCGAGTTCGTATCGCGATTTCGTGAATGTAAAAATCAGACGGTTTTCCGTTCTAAGTTCACGAACTAAAAACTTTTCGTACGCGCTAACCCTAAATACAGTAGTCGTCTAGCTGACTTCCGTAATTTATTTTCAGAAACGGATTCGACCGTTAGTCTTATAATTCAAAATCGTAAACTTAGGCGTGCAAAGCCATTTATTTTATTAACTTTAAAATTTTGAGATCGTAAGGAATTTCCGGGGCATTACATTTACTCTTAGGACAGTCATCATACTTAATCATTACTCGAGAATACTTTATCCTTTCCCGGTTTAATAATACGACAAATATTCCCTCGTTGTTTCACTAGTCGATTACTAAACCAATTTTATTTCATTTCCAACTTAATCAAACAATTTCTAATTTATAATTCATTTCATATCCTTATCATTATCTAACTCTTATACTCATTACTACTCATTAACTAATTAAATTCAATTAAGAATTAACCTTTTACACTTAATATTAATCAATTAATTCCTTAAATAAAATTCCAATTTTCATGAATAAAATATTATTTTTTTATTTAATTTAATTTAATATTATTATTATTATATTTTATTTTATTTTAATTAATTTCAAATTTAATTAATTAATTAATTTAATAATTAATTTATTTATTTTATCTTTAATTTTAATCATATTCAAATCTTCATGTTCTTGGTCAAGAACACCAAGAACACCTAGAACACACACTAAAATCCTATGAGCTAATTCTATCGATTTTTCATGTTTAATCCACTTATTTCATTTATCCTTGATTTCATATCTTATAAATAACCATTAACTTCACTAATACCAAGTTATAACATGATCTAACAACATAATCCAAAATTATAGAATCAAACCCTAACCTTACCTAATTTTCGGTTTTAACTACCATCAAGGGGGTTTGATTTCTAATTAATTATTCACCATAGAAATTTAATTCTATGAATAATAAACCAAGAAATTAAACTTAGAACATCCTAATATTTCTTCCCAAAAATTTCGGTCCTACTAAATAATTATAATAAATTATTTTCACTCGATTCTAATCCGTAGAATCCATTTCTAATCCTTCCAATAGCATAAATATTAACTTGAATCATTAATCCTCCAAATTCCCAAAATTTAGAAAATTACAAAATAAAAAGAAAATAATTTTAATCGGATGGAAAGAGAGCTAAGATCGTTACCTTGCTAGATATGATCTTAGGTTCGATATTGAACGGATGATTAAGAAGTTGTGTCGATTCTTGGATGAACTTGAGCACAAAATGAAGAACAAACACTAAGGAATAAAATGAAGAGGGGCGGCTGCCTTTGGGAGGAAATGAGGGTGAAATGGTGGTGTTGATGGTGTATTTATACTACAAGGTTGAAGAATTAAGGTGGTGACTCATGGTGGTGAGTCATGGGGTCAAACTTGGAGACAAAGTAAGAAAAAGAAATATCCTAGGATGACTAAGGGGGGTAGGCGGTTGGGAGGGAGTTTTTAATTCAAAATATCCCGTTCTACAGGTCTAGAACCGCGTAGTAAAAATCGAGAAATAAATTCCTAAACGGGTACATTTCCGACGGAAACTAATTCGACCACTAGTTCTGTCACAGCCCCAAATTCCGAGGGACGGCAGAAGCCGGGGTGCGACTGGGGTTGGATTAAAGAAGCGGGGAAGAAGGGGGCTAATTGACTAAACATACATGAAAAACATCGGCAAACTATGAATAAGACTTGAATATCAATAAGAAAGAGTTAATCTCTAAGGATTTCTTGACAAAAGTACAAAAGGAGCTAAGTTCGTATTACAGACTTAGACTACTGAGTATTGTTCAAAAAAAATACATCTCATAAAGAAATACAGAGATTTACAGCGGAAGGGTTCTAACTAAACATCCTATCTTTTAACTCAACATCAACCGTCGCCACTCACCGTCGCTTCAACCTGCACATTTAGAAAACAATGCAGGGCTAAGTACGTACGTACTTAGTGGGCACGATGACGAAATCATAATCATAAGTATAAAATAATCTGGCATTTTATAACTGTAGCGCATCGGGGTTTTGTTGAAAAGGCCCGAGCCTACTAAACCTTTTCTGACTAATTTGTATAAAGCAGCTTGCGCAAGCATTTTTAGAGTATGTTATGTTCAATCTTGACCAAAGCTAATTCACCGTAGCTGGCTACCCCTCAACAGGATACCACATACACCACAGGTTACAAAGTGCACTAACTCTGGAAAGCACTTAGCAGCTAACTCAGAGCCGATCGTTAGTTAACCTAGTTAGATTAACTCTAAAAGTCTGGAAAACCCGAAGGTTAACTCAGAAATCTGGTAAACCCGAAGGTTAACTCAGATAGGTACAAGAGAACTCACATAAAACAGTTAAACATTTTATGCCAAGATTATCACGTTGATAAAACACAATTATCAAAGCTGTAAACTTCACTTTCGGTTTATGGAAAAACCCACGTTTTATTTTCATATAATAAAAGTCCACCTTGTAAATACAGAACTTAAAGCAAACGCTTCCAACTTCGGATCTTTCGTCCTTTCTTCACAGTTGGCTTTCTCCTTCATCGTAAAAAAAAAACATACTTAAAAACTGTTCGTAAAAGATACTCGAAGAAAGAGAATCGAAGAAGGTTTTAGGATTCTTGATTTTGATCAATTTTAAACCCTAATTATCCTATCTAATACATCTAATTTCATTATTCTAAGATCAAAACATCTATATCATCACTTCTTAAAATTCGATCAAAAGAAAAAAATAAAAAGAAAAGGGTTTTTGGATGGATAGAATTAAAGAGAAGTTGAATACCTAAAGTTTTAATGAAAGATGTAATAGGTTTTGTTGGATGATTGATGACTTGTGTGGTTTTCTTCTTCAAGAACTTCAAGGTATCATCAATGGTGGATGGAGAAGTGGAGAAGATGAAGTTTGAGGGAGAGTGTGTGTGTGTGTGTGTGTGGCCGAGAGAGTGAGAGGAAAATTGGTTTGTCTAAGTGTTGAAATGATTAAAGATTTGAAACTAAGAAAAGTAATGGTTAAGGTGTCACTTAATCACCACATTAGCATGCATGTCTTACACCTAAAAAGGGTGAGGTGGCGGCTGCATGCAAGGGCTTTAAAGGATTACGGGTTTTTCCGGCGCGATCCGACGTTACGGGAAAACGAACGACGAAAAACGTTGCTCGGTACAAAAATCGTTGCGATTCGATTTGACTTACAAATTCTAACGTATGAACTTAATTGGAAAAATAAATTTATAAAATTTATTTTGACAAAAACTCGGGACGACAAGTCCGAGTTTCGTCCAGAAAAACGTAAAACAGACTTTCTCAGCGTGTTCGTATTGCTATTTTGTAACCGTAAAATTAAACGGTTTTCCGTTCTTAGTTTACAAACTAAAAACTTTTCGTACGCGCTAACCCCTAATACGGTAGCCATCTAGCAGACTTCTGTAATTTATTTTTAATAACGGATTCGACCGTTAGCCTTAGAATTCAAAAATTATAAACTTAGGCGTGCAAAGCCATTTATTTATTTAACTTTAAATATTAGAACGTAAGGAATTTACGGGGCATTACATCCTACCCCCCTTGCGAAAAATTTTGTCCCGAAATTTGCTTATCCTCTTAACTGATAGGGGCATTCCTTTCTCAATTCTTCGTTAAACTCTCACGTGGCTTTTCTTGGTCTTAATGATCTTCTTATCTACTCAATAACACATTGACTTGTTTCTAAATTCTTATGCTTTTCGTTTCAAGATCATTTTTGTTCTTTTTCCATAATTTAGGTCGGTTTTAAGACCCACGTCTTACTGACAACACTTTGTGCATAAAATGATTTATAATACTTTCTCAAAATGAGATACACGTAAGATAAGCATTTGTAAATTTGGCGATAAAGCCATAACTATTTGTATTGGAACTATTCTTTCCGAGTTATTTGCTAATTATGATAATCTTTGTCGAAGTTTTAAACTTGACACAAAAATGTCGTTTCTCTTTAAGAGTTTTTTTTTATGTATATCCTCTTTTACATTATTAAGGGTCAGAATGAAGTATACATAAGACATTTGTCTTCTTTAAATCCTTTTTTTTTTCGATTCGGATCTATCGTATGATTTCGATTATTTCACTGACCGTTTCTGACCCTGAGTTTGTTTCTTTACCCACCTTATAACAATAAGGTAGCTATTAAAAAGAAATTTAAAGCCTCGTAAGGCGTTTTACCTATCGTAACTTATTACTATTATTATAACAATTCGATTGATGGAAGTTATTCTTCCATGTCACTCTTTGAGCTAATATTATCGATCTTAGTATATCAGCGAGTATCTGAATCGTTTTCTCAGATTATTTAATCAAACTGGAGACGGGAAAAATGGTGCTAAGATTGAAGTTGGTATTTCGTACAGACGCACTATCTTACGGATATATAGTCATGATAACTTTTTTGATCTATGGAAATTTTTAGGATTTGGTAGGTAGTAAACTGATTAACGGCCTATAGAAAACTATCCCAAGGCAGTATTCCTACTGTTACCTTTGAGCGAGTCTTAAACAATTTAATACTATATCCTTTTATTTCCATTTTGGAACACTTAACGGTTGTAACAGCTTGCATGGTCGTTAGTGAGAACTTCCACTTACTTATAAGCTAAAGATATTCTATCAACAAGACAAAGTCTTGTCTCGCTCTATTCCACTGGAAAACCTTTCTTAAATCCTTAATTGTTGTCATTGGAGATACTAAGTTCACTCTTAATTCCTATCAAAATTTTTTGTTTTAGAGTCATTGCCTGGTTTGTCCAATCTTATCCTTAGTCGAAACTAATTCATTTACTCGTCCTTCTTCTAGGTACTTAGAATCCTTCTCGTAATTTGGTATAGCTACTTGTATCGCTATTTGCTTCTATAATTGATGTTGCTGTATCGTGCATTACTACACCTATTATCCCAAATCCTTATATAAACGTTTCTTTTCCTAAGAAGAGATACCTAAACTTAGGTGGGGTTTTACGACTCAGTGTGTCTATCCTTTCGCTGCTTTTACCTAGGTGGTAATTCATTTCACAAGCGTACTATTCTACTAATTTGAGCCATCTCCTTTATCTTACGCTAATTCCTTTGCTCGATAATGCACTCCGATCTATTGTGATCTGTGAAGATCTAATCTCTTACACCATATTTCAGTACATGTTCTACGGTTGCAAGCCCTAAGTCATAGGATGGTTACTTAAATTCCTGAGGTTAAAGTGCCGTGAAGCATAAACTATTGCTTTCTTATCTTATTTAACTTGATATCCAATGAACGTTCTTTGAAGACTCATTTATCCTTGCGTTAAACATCACCGTGTTTTCCATGGGGAAAACATCTGCCTAATGAAATCATTACCTAACAACATTAGCAGATGGTTCTAGAATTCTTATAATTCTCCTGGTATCATTTTAAATAGGTTTTTGATTTGGGCGTTGCTAACAGTTCTAAGTTGATCGCAGAACCTACATGATAATTCGATGGTAGTCCCATCAATACTTCTGGAAGGATATTTTCATATTCGTTCCTAATTCCTACGTTCAAAAGTCTTGTTGGCTCTGGGGTCTCCAACTAGGTTCACGAGATAAACGATCGTATATTTCATTTTCATTGACTTCTTGACTTGTAGGGCGAATATTATCAGTATCCTTATGTCCATCAAAATTCCATAGAGTTCTGTTGGTTCTCTAATCGGGGTTGAGAAGAGATTTTTCTCTCGTTGTAGAGAATCACGATGTAATTCCCAAACAACTAGTTTATTCCTAAAATTATATATATATAAAAACAATATGTTGAACATCATATCACTGTTCGATTGTTGGTTATCACTTTTAAAAGACCCTAGATCTAAATTCCATGTTCGACGAAACTAAGGAAATAATTTCTCTGAGGTTATCGTTCTTCCTAAAGTGTAGTTCTCCCTAGTTCGTAGCTAGCGCGTCCTAGTTCTATCCCTAAAGTATCAATAAGTACTAAGGAAAATAATTATAACGCCCTAAAAAGGGTTTAGCCATGACAGATTAATTATAAGGTTCGTCCAATACCTGCCAGCTTCCCCTTTCCTTCACGCTGCTTTCCTTGCCCTATCATGTAAGCTCCTATATTTTGTTGTGGTTGTAATGGTTGTGTCTGAGACTGGATTTGAGCTGTAATCAATGATTGAGGCTGGTCGTACTGATATGGTACTATCATTTGAAACCGTGTTGGGCAATCCTCACTTATATGCTCCAGCATCCCACATAAGAAACGTCTATTCATGTTTGCTAGGCACACACCCTCATGCCTCTTACCACATTCTGAACATACAAAAACTTCTTGTTTCTGCTTTGTTGCTTGCTTCCGTTCTGGGAAATACCTCTTAACGTGTCCCTCGCTCATACAATTGAAACACACATCAGACTTTGCTAAACATATACCGGGATGTATCTTGCCACACCTAGGGCAAGCTGGAGAAAAGATCCCTTCTTGGGTATTTCTCAGAATTTGGAGGTGTTTGGGTTGGTATACATTATTTGCCATCGGTGGGTTTGGGCAATTTTTCTTCATATGTCCTTCATATCCACAGTTGAAACAGTTGTTAGTGCCTGCCTGACATATTCCAGGGTGCGTCTTATTGCATTTGGAGCAAATTGGAATGTGAACCCTTACTTTCTTTCCATCCTTACTTCCTTTTCCTGGCTGCTGATAATTCTGCCGAATCCTATTCTTTTTCCCCTGGTTATTGCGGCTCTGGTAGCACTCACAGCTATTCCCTTCCCATTTTCTTTTTCCCTTATGATTAACCTTATTGTTGGGAGGGTCTTGGGTTGTTGTTTCGTTTGGTACTGGTGTGGACTTTACCATTTTTCCTTTATTAGGCACTACTGCCTCTATCTCACAAACTCGACCTAGTAGTTCTTCATAACTCAATCCTTCCTTTCTGGCCACTGCTATTCCCAGTTCGTATTTAAGTTCTCCCTGAAGCTTCCTGGCTATTTCCTCCTCAAGCTCGGCTCTTTTGGGTACATACCTATCATGATATGCCTTCTTAAAATCATTCCAAGTAGTTGGAGCCGCTTGCTCTTCAGTCATAACTCTTTGCCTATTCTCCCACCAATATTTAGCTGGTCCGGTTAGCTGATACTCGGCATATGCTAGGCGCTCCTCATTGCTAGGTCTAATTATCTCAAAGATTTTGTCTATAGCGTGTATCCATCGTTCGGCCTCCATTAGGTTACTAGACCCATTGAAAGATGGTGGTTGTCTTTCGAAGAATAAGTTCGTCATACTATGATGTTGAGAAGGTTGGGAATGTGAAAAAGTTCCTGGATATTTCTGCCTTCCTTCCCTTACGCGTTGCTCTTGACCTTGGTCAGACTTTCTATGACTATCGGGTCATCTTGGGTTGTTAACGACTTTCTGCGACATTTCTAAACTATAGAATACAGGAATTTTCCTTGTTAGTATTTGCTTTTAATTTTTCTTTCTCTTATAAATTAATAATTTTTTTTTCAACTTAACAACTTCACGTATACGGAAATATCGAATTAGCTTTGATTCTAATTCTTTCAACTTTTAACCTCCAAGGTTAAATTAAAAGCACTCGTTACACGAGTTCATTTGATAATCTGGTTTAGTTATAAGATTCATAAAGGACTTTCTTGTGATTAAAAACCCTTTTTGGGGTCATGTATGTATATATACATCAACAAGAATATTAGTTTTGCCTTTAACAAGGACTTATACAAAACTAGACTACAACAAGTCTAAGCTAGGCTGATTTCCTACCTGTACAGGATGCACTAACATATTGCATTGTTGTACTACCAGAAGAACTAGAATGGAAACGATCCATAAAAATTTCGTATCCGTTAGAGTACTACAAAAACTATCTAGTTACTGATCCGACTATGTACATAACAGAGGGCTACTATACTACTGCACGTCCCTGATGCTCCGTTCGTCTAACTGTGGTCTAATCTGCACCACCCTCTGCGGCCTGATCCTCCTCAGGATCCTCGTCCGGGTCCTCATCATCTGACTCTAAACCGAAGGTAAACTGGAGCGCCTCATCGACCCTTAATGTAGTGTCGTCTGCAAGGGTAAGTGATGGTGGTGCAGGCACATCCAAAGTTGTCGTCTCGCTATCCGATACTAAGTAGTCCCAGCAGGTCACTGACGCCCGCTTCTTCGGAGGCAGCAGGGGGGGGAGGGGGGGGGGGGTCGGAAAGTGCACTGGGCTCGTACTCCTCCCTGGAACGGATCCTGGACGGTCCTGCCTCAAACTCTGTCCTAACTCTAGCCAACTCCGCGCAAATCTCGTCAAGGGGTCTGTAAGAAGATGGTAATTGTAACAGGGCGGTAAGCTCTGCGTCCGTGTTTAAGTACTCTGATCCTGTCTCGAATGGTCCCTGAACTCTCGCAGGAGGCTCGGGTAGGATAGGAGCAGGTAACCCTAATCCATCAACTGTCTCTGCAGCTAATTCCCTTGTGCCCTCACTGGGTACCATCTCTGAAGGGACCTTCAACTGTGCAATCATCTCTGGACCTATCTCATCATGCTCTGACTCTGAATCTATCGGAAAGTGAGTATAGGGAGGATGTGCCTGAACTGGATATGATGCTATGTGTCTGCTTTCGAAGAAACGCTTGTGTACTTCTAAAGCGAATTCATTGTAATCACCTATCGGCTCTATATCATCGCCAAACATCCCAAGATAGTACCACGCCGTGTCGTGTGCCCAATCACGCCATTCCTCTGGTAGACAGCTAACCAAGTCAAGTATAGTCTGACTCTCTGAAATAGTATGCCGGACTGGATAATAAACTGACGAGAAGTAACTAATCCTTTGTCCTACGTCGTGTCTCGGGTTTGCCTCATAATCTCTATACCTATCTAATAACCGATCTGCCCAAGTACGCTGTGGCGGGGACTGATTCTCTGAAGCTGTGTTACTAAGTCATCCTACAAAGTTTTTTTTTAAGAAACATGGATCAGTAACGGTAAGATGATACCTTATCCTACGAAAAATCTCAAATTACAAGATGAATATTCCTTATTCAATTGTAATATTATTACACTTACTCTAACAACTTATCTTAGACATCTAGTAATTTCACAGAAATTTGCTCTCGTACTCACAATATATAGAAATAAAATTTTAAGGTTTTATTCCCATTCTTATCTCGTTCTTTTAATTTCCTACTTTAATTCCTTATTTTCTTTCATTAATCCTTATCTCTTTGTCAAGGAAAAATTTCTTATCGATTCTCATTTATTAAAACAAAGCACGTATACTTTGTTCATGTTACTTATGCCAAAGTAATATTCATTTACAAAAGACTTTGTCGTTTACTAATCATAATACTCATACGTGTCGTATTCTTCATTCAAGGACGAAGTATTAAAAAAATATTATTTTCCAAAGATGAAATGGAATATATCTTAAGAATAACTTTTTAGAACAAGTTCTATTTGTCAATGCTAAAATCGAGCGGTCGTTAGAAATTTAATCAAGGTGCGATGTCAATGCTAAAATCGAGCGGTCGTTAGAAATTTAATCAAGCTTCGCACCTGACTCCTAATAGTAAAACAATTCTCTTTGCAAAGTTCGAACAAGGCGAACACTACAGGAATGAAACAAAAAGAAAAAGAATGACGTCGTTATAAGTTACTTATACGTTAGTAACATTCGTCTCTTTAAACCACTTATACCGTACTAAAAAGGTTTTGCTGGCGGGGCATAAGACCCATATTACTGAGTTTCTTATTATGTGGGTTGATCAGGTCCACATAACAGTCCCTCAATCACATGGAACTTCTGTCTCGTTTGCATCTTTCTTACTTTGAAGCCGATGCTTCTCTAACATCTACTTGTTCCTGAACCCTGAGATCGACTCTTGTCGAGTCTTTATTCATGTCACTTTACGCACGTGACATTTGTCAAAAGAAGTCCTTCCCGTGTTGTGAATCTCCTTTCAAAATCATTTGAAACTAATATTTCTTAAAACGTCTAAGTTCTTGAAGAGCCGGAAAAACCTTAGGTTTTCAAGTGTACGTTCTCCATAATCCGGGAAAATCCCTAAAATCCTTCTAAATTCTTATGCATCAAAAATATTTTCAAACAAAAGAAATTATTTCACAGATAATTTCACATAACATAGCACTAGTGCTATCACATAATCACATAAACAAGCAAGTATAAATTCTTATACTTGGGAAATAATTATTCGAAATTCCTTATTGAAAAAAAATTAAACTACTGACATTCCTTCCTTATATATTTTTTTTCAACGTTGAGTCGACGTAGCGGGCGGTTGAGTTGACTTCTACATTCTCAATCTTAACATCATAGTCTAACTCTTATCTTATACTTGGAAAGACGACTCTGATCCAGAGTATACACAAATACCATGTCTCATAACTTGAAAGAAGACTCGATATAGAGTACGAACAAATACTCTATATTATTTCTCGGAGAAAGACTTGTATACAAATACCACTTTATGATATTACTTCAAAGAATGACTCGTACTAGAAAGAATGACTCACACTAACTTATACTAGAAAGAATGACTCATAATCAGAGCAGGAAGCCCGCTCTGATACCACTCTATCACAGCCCCAAATCCCTAGGGACGGCAGAAGCCGGGGTGCGACTGGGGTTGGATTAAAGAAGCGGGGAAGAAGGGGGCTAATTGACTAAACATACATGAAAAACATCGACAAACTATGAATAAGACTTGAATATCAATAAGAAAGAGTTAATCCCTAAGGATTTCTTGACAAAAGTACAAAATGAGCTAAGTTCGTATTACAGACTTAGACTACTGAGTATTATTCAAAAGAAATACATCTCATAAAGAAATACAGAGATTGGCAGCGGAAGGGTTCTAACTAAACATACTATCTTTTAACTCAACATCAACCGTCGCCACTCACCGTCGCTTCAACCTGCACATTTAGAAAACAATGCAGGGCTAAGTACGTACATACTTAGTGGGCACGATGACGAAATCATAATCATAAGTATAAAATAATCTGGCATTTTATAACTGTAGCGCATCGGGGTTTTGTTGAAAAGGCCCGAGCCTACTAAACTTTTTCTGACTAATTTGTATAAAGCAGCTTGCGCAAGCATTTTTAGAGTATGTTATGTTCAATCTTGACCAAAGCTAATTCACCGTGGCTGGCTACCCCTCAACAGGATACCACATACACCACAGGTTACAAAGTGCACTAACTCTGGAAAGCACTTAGCAGCTAACTCAGAGCCGATCGTTAGTTAACCTAGTTAGATTAACTCTAAAAGTCTGGAAAACCCGAAGGTTAACTCAGAATTTCACAGCCCCCAATCCCGAGGGACGGCAGAAGCCGGGGTGCGACTGGGGTTGGATTAAAGAAGCGGGGAAGAAGGGGGCTAACTGACTAAACATTCATGAAAAACATTGATAAACCATGAACAAGACTTTAATATAGATAAGAAAGAGTTAATCCCTAAGGATTACTCGACAAAAGTACAAAAGAAGCTAGGTTCATATTTACAGACTTAGACTACTGAGAATTGTTCAAAAGGTACATCTCAAAGATTCAGAGTTCTGCAGCGGAAGAGTTCTAACTAAAGCAACCTATCTTTCAACTCAACATCAACCGTCGCCGCTCACCGTCGCTTCAACCTGCACATTTAGAAAACAATGCAGGGCTAAGTACAAACGTACTTAGTGGGCACGATGCCGAAATCATAGTCATATGTATAAATAATCTGGCATACTATAACCGTAGCGCATCGGGGTTTTGTTGAAAAGGCCCGTGCCTACTAAATATTTTTCTGACTGATTTGTATAAAGCAGCTTGCGCAAGCATTTTTAGAGTATGTTATGTTCAATCTTGACCAAAGCTAATTCACCGTGGCTGGCTACCCCTCAACAGGATACCACATACACCACAGGTTACAAAGTGCACTAACTCTGGAAAGCACTTAGCAGCTAACTCAGAGCTGATCGTTAGTTAATCTAAAATAGACTAACTCTAAAAGTCTGGAAAACCCGAAGGTTAACTCAGAAATCTGAAAAACACGAATGTTAACTCAGATACGTACAAGAGAACTCACATAAAATAGTTGAAACAGTTTATGCCAAGATTATCACTTTGAAAACACAATTATCAAAGCGATAAATAATACTTTCGAGTTGTGGAAAAACCCACATTTTATTTGATATAGATAAAAGCCCACCTTGATTTACAGAACATAAAGTAAAACTTCCAACTTTGGATCCTCGTCCTTTCTCTACAGTTAGCTTCCTCCTTCATCGTAAAATGAACATACTTTAAAAACGGGTTGTAAAGGATAATCGATTAAAGATTTAGTTATTTTATTCTTTTGGGCATTTGCACGCTTACTAGATTCGTTTTACTTAAACGGGAAACGAGGCTCGTATCAATCTCGTTAGAACTTGGAAGATCTCATACTCGACTCTCGGGTCAGTAGAGATGGTAGTCGATATCCTAATACGACTTTAAAGATTAAGAGAAACTAAGTTGGAAAGAATCGACTTAGGCAATTTACTTTAACTCTTTGAACGATTTAAGGAATTTCTCGTTTATTACTTCTTTAAAGAAAAGATAAGATATAAGGTCTCGACTGGTCTCTATCACTAGAGGTCTTGTACTTGACTTTAGGGTCAGTAGGTAGATGTTCGATAGATAAAAACGGCTTAAACAATTGAAAGAAGTTAAGTTGTGAACTAAACAACTTAGAAAATAAGAAACTGAAAATTCACTGTACAGTCTAGTAACTCTGGAGGCTGTCCAGAACAGAGGACTTGGAAAAAGGGGGTGAGCCCTATACCATTAGAAAGCTTAGGAAGTCTAGTTCGCGCTCCAATTTACGGATCACAAATCCGATAAACGAGCTGGAAGTTATAACAGTTTCCGGCGAGGGTCGCAAAACTGCCGTGGAAAACCTAATTGATTGATAAGTTCGCCGTATAACGTTTTAGGTTCGTTTTAAATTCTCGTATTCAACTTTTTTAGAAACTGGACTCTTAAAGTAGTCATCACGTACCTCCGTACGTGACAAACTCCTTCTTAACTTGTTCAAAAGCACGACGTTCTAACGTCGGATTTCAATTATCAAGTACTAAACCAACAAAGAAATCCAAACGGGTTCTAGTTCTCGATTACAACTATAATCCATATTATATTAACTCGGATGCTTATGATGTCAACTAGAAAAATATTCCAAATTTCATTATAAACAGTAATATCAACTTAGAATTCTCATCCGACTTCTTGATTTTCAGTTACAACTAGATATTCGTCTCTTACGCGATTTTTCAACGTTGTCGGTTTTTGTTCAAATTTTACGACGTTAATCTACGTCCAATATGAATCATTTTCATGCATGCTAACATATCTTATCATCATTATAACTCAGTTTATAAAGTTACTTTAGTCTCTTACATTTCATTAAACGTTTTTAGAAAATTCTTATTTAATTCCTATTATCAACTAACATGATTTGCATCATAATTCCATGAACAATTCATCACTTATATCTAACATGTATAAACTCCTAATTACTTTATAAATTTCTTGTTTTATACATATGTTAAGGGGTTGATTTTCTTCTCTAATTAACATCATTTATTCACTAATCAAACTATTATAACAACTATTAATCACTTGCAATTCCAAAAACAACTAACATGCAAAAACCCCTAATTTATAATTCAAACCCTAATTGAATTTCATAATAACATAGGGCTTTCAATCCCTTTTTATTCCAAACACTAATTAAGCATCTACTAAACATGAATCCATGATCAAAAGAAGAAAAATAGAAACTCTACCATTTTCCAAAAAAATTCTGCATTAACATAGATGTTAGGTTTCTTATTTTTTTTCCATTTTAATCTCCAATTAATCTATCTAACACATCCAATTATACTATTCTAAGATCAAAATATCCATTCCCAACCTCCCAAAATTCGATCAAGAAGAAAAGAAGGGAAAAAGAAAAAGGATTGGATAGGATTAAAGAGGATCATCATACCTTGAAAAATTAAGGAAAGAAGTATGGTGTTTGAATGGATGATTGGGGACTTGTGTTCTTTCTTCAAGCTTTGAAGAGTCTTCAATGGAGAAAAGAGGTGGAGAAGATGAAGTTTGAGGGTGAAAGAGAGAGAGAGAGCCGAGAGTTGTGAGAGAGAGATGAGGAAAAAAATTTGTTTTGTTCAAGTTTGTGAAATGATGAAAAGTTTGTCATGGTGTAAAGGTGTTTGTAGGTGTCACTTAACTAAACCTTATTAAGCATGCATGTTCCCCACTAATTAATAAAAAAAATAAAGAATAAGTGGCTGCATGCAGAATTTTTTGAAGGGTTACGGGTTTTTCCGGCGCGATCCGACGTTACGGAAAAACGAACGACGAAGACGTTGTTCGGTACAAAAACCGTCACGATTCGATTTGACTTGAAAATTCTAATGTATGAACTTAATTAGAAAATAAATTTATAAAATTTATTTTGACAAAAACTCGGGACAACAAGTCCGAGTTTCGTCCGGAAAAACGTAAAAATAAACTTTCTCGGCGTGTTCGTATTGCAATTTTGTAAACGTAAAATTAAACGGTTTTCCGTTCTTAGTTTACAAACTAAGAATTTTTCGTACGCTCTAGCCCTAAATACAGTAGCCGTCTAGCAGACTTCTGTAATTTATTTTTAATAACGGATTCGACCGTTAGTCTTAGATTTCAAAAATTATAAACTTAGGCGTGCAAAGCCATTTATTTAATTAACTTTAAACTTTTTAGAATGTAAGGAATTTACGGGGCATTACACAGAAATCTGGTAAACCCGAAGGTTAACTCAGATAGGTACAAGAGAACTCACATAAAACAGTTAAACATTTTATGCCAAGATTATCACGTTGATAAAACACAATTATCAAAGCTGTAAACTTCACTTTCGGTTTGTGGAAAAACCCACGTTTTATTTTCATATAATATAAGCCCACCTTGTAAATACAGAACTTAAAGCAAACGCTTCCAACTTCGGATCTTTCGTCCTTTCTTCACAGTTGGCTTTCTCCTTCATCATAAAAAAAAACATACTTAAAAACGGTTCGTAAAAGATACTCGAAGAAAGAGAATCGAAGAAGGTTTTAGGATTCATGATTTTGATCAATTTTAAACCCTAATTATCCTATCTAATACATCTAATTTCATTATTCTAAGATCAAAACATCTATATCATCACTTCTTAAAATTCGATCAAAAGAAAAAAATAAAAAGAAAAGGGTTTTTGGATGGATAGAATTAAAGAGAAGTTGAATACCTAAAGATTTAATGAAAGATGTAATAGGTTTTGTTGGATGATTGATGACTTGTGTGGTTTTCTTCTTCAAGAACTTCAAGGTATCATCAATGGTGGATGGAGAAGTGGAGAAGATGAAGTTTGAGGGAGAGTGTGTGTGTGTGTGTGTGTGGCCGAGAGAGTGAGAGGAAAATTGGTTTGTCTAAGTGTTGAAATGATTAAAGATTTGAAGCTAAGAAAAGTAATGGTTAAAGTGTCACTTAATCACCACATTAGCATGCATGTCTTACAACTAAAAGGGGTGAGGTGGCGGCTGCATGCAAGGGCTTTAAAGGGTTACGGGTTTTTCCGGCGCGATCCGACGTTACGGGAAAACGAACGACGAAAAACGTTGCTCGGTACAAAAATCGTTGTGATTCGATTTGACTTACAAATTCTAACGTATGAACTTAATTGGAAAAATAAATTTATAAAATTTATTTTGACAAAAACTCGGGACGACAAGTCCGCGTTTCGTCCAGAAAAACGTAAAATAGACTTTCTCAGCGTGTTCGTATTGCGATTTTGTAACCGTAAAATTAAACGGTTTTCCGTTCTTAGTTTACAAACTAAAAACTTTTCGTACACGCTAACCCCTAATACGGTAGCCGTCTAGCAGACTTCTGTAATTTATTTTTAAAAACGGATTCGACCGTTAGCCTTAGAATTCAAAAATTAAAAACTTAGGCGTGCAAAGCCATTTATTTATTTAACTTTAAATATTAGAACGTAAGGAATTTACGGGGCATTACAAGTTCCGGAATATTTTTCTTATTCGGAAAGTACAATTCAATTTCTAAAAACTTTATAAAGTTTTGGACATGACAGTCCAGATATTCGCCCGGAAAAATAATAAAACTAACTTTTCCTATCTTACTCGTATCGTAAAAATAGTGAATGTAAAGTTCGACGTTTTTTTCGATCTGAGTTTTCTTACGAAAAAGTTTTCGTACACGAAAACCCTAATACGGTTGTCGTTTAACCGACTTCTGGAATTTATTTTTAGAAACGGATTTCACCGTTGATCTTAGAATTGAAATTCATTATTTTAGGCGTGCAAAGCCATATTTATTTTTTTTTAATTTTATTTTATGACGGAAGAGAAATCCGGGGTATTACACTTTTCTCGTTAAGAACTAACTTGGTTCCTTACTCGACACTTAGTTCAGTTAATAACGGAAGTCGATAACTTATAACGACTTAGAAGTTCTCAAAGAACTAAGTTAAAAAGAATTCAACTTAAGAAAATAGGTTTTTGAACATCTCTGCACAAGGCAGTAACTCTGGAGCATCTACAGAACAGAATTCTACGAAACAGGGGATGAAATTAGTACCAAAAGAAAGCTACTTATGTTTAGTTTACTGTCCAATTTACGGATCTCAATTTCGTTAAGCGAGTAGAAAGTTATGACAGTTTCCGTGAAAGGTCGCAAAACAGTCCGAGTGAAACCCTAGGTGCTAGTAAAACTCGACGCACAATTCCCTAGGTTCGATCAATGCTATACAACCTTTATGCGCGTGAAACTACTATCATTTTACAGTTAAGTCACACGTTCCTTTATTGGGAACACCTTCACGTCTCTTGATTAATAATACGACGAGCACTTTCTCGTCTTTTCCAACTAATCAATTTCTAAACCAAATTCCAATTCAAATTCGATTTCAATCTTCTAACTTCTATATTCATTTCTCGAATGAAAATATCACCAACTACAATCTTGTTTATTAATCGACGACAATCATTAATATCAAATTAGTTTCCTTGTTCGACTTTCCTATCGACAATTAAGCTCGTTTCTTCGTCTCTTACTTAAAACTCAACTTTCTTAGAATTCGTTCAAATTTTCCAATTACGTTCCTTAACTACTAAGCTTAGCATATATTCAAACCATAAACCTATATCATTATCCATACTAAACTTATCGACGATTCTTCGTCTCTTATTAAAAATTCAACATTCTCCGAATTTGCTCAAACTTTCCGATTATCAACAACAACTACTAAGATTACTTAATATGAAAACCATATACTCAAATTATTATCGAATCTTAACTTATCGTCGGTTCTTCGTCTCTTACGATTTCTATTTTATTTTTAAAAAAATCCAATTAAATTATATGATGAACTATACACTTACTACATCTCATAAATCATATTACATCATCCAAATCATATCAATTGCTCCATCAAATCCCTACTTATTTCTCTCTTACAATTTGGTTTCTATTTTTAGAAAATTCTCAATTAATTCCCACATCAATCTACTAATACATATAACACAAATCCACAAATCAATCATCTAAAATTGAACTAAATCTTCACCTACAAAATTATATAAAATTTCGGTTATTGTATGATATTAAGGGGATGATTTTCATTTAATTCTAACCATAGAATCCAATCTTAGGCATGAAATAACATGTGTTATACTTAGAACATCATCCTACATCTCATGAATCTTTCGAAAAAAAGCTATACTTGAAGGAATGAAGTTTTGTTCGGTTCAAACTATAGAGGAAGCTCTTACCTTAACGATTATGAACTCGGAAATAAGATCGATCGGAAGATGAACAACTTGTGGTGCTTGAAAACTTGAAGAACTTCAACAATGGTGGAAGAAAGAGAGATGAGAGAGAGAAGAGAGGGGGGCGGTAATGAGGGAGGGAGAAGAGAGAAAATGTGAGGTGTTTAAGTGATAAACATTCCATAAAGTAGAAAATATCTAACAAGGGTGAGTCATGTGGTGTAGGTGGCGGTTTTGGGGAGATATTTTAGTCGAAAATATCTCGTTTTACGGGTCTAATACGATGTATATAAATTGAGAAATTATTTTCTTAGACGGTTACATTTTTGACGGAATCTAATTCAACCATTAGATTAGAAATAAATCTCTTACTCGGAAAGCATAATTCGTTTTCCAAAATCCGATGAAAAGTCGGAATAAGACAGTCCAAATTTCGCCCGGAAAAATAATAAAAACTGACTTTCTCCAATAGACTCGTATCGCAGAAAAAGTGAATGTAAAGTCAGACGATTTATCGATCTGAGTTTTCGAACAAAAATTCTATCGAACGCGAAAATCCTAATACAATAGTCGTTCAACCGACTTCTGGAATTTATTTTCAAAAACGAATTTCACCGTTAGTCTTAGAATTGAAAATCCTTAACTTAGGCGTGTAAAACCTTAATTAATTAGAAATTTTTTTATTTCTCGTCGGAAGAAAATACTGGGGTATTACATATAACTTAGAACTTTTAACGAAAATCATTTCATTAACTCATATAATAATAATCATTTCTCATTTAATATTTAAAATTTTAATTCGTATTTCTTGACCTTAAAATACGTCATTCTTCTTTCAAAATACGTATTTATATACGTTATTATTTTCCCCAAAATATGTTTTCTTATACGTATAAAATTTCAAAAATACGTCATCATGTTTCAAAATACGAACTTATACTCGTATATACTCTCAACTTAATACCTCATCTTCATATAATAATATTTAATCTTTTCCTCAATTTAAAATTCTCAATTTTCGTTTTTATTTTATAAAAACTCGACTTTTCATTTAAAACTTCGACGCTCGACAACTTCTACGTTTTAACTCCGATTTAAGTAATTCAAAAAGCAAACTTGCTTATTTCTACTCAGATCATCAAATCACTCAATACTTAATGCAACATCAAAAAACTCACTTTCAAGTATTATAATTCATTAAACTCATTTTTCTCAAATAATCGTGCATATTTGCTCGTTTTCCAAACTCTATAACTCTTTTCCACTCAAGTAATACTTCATAATGTCATTCAAACATATAAGCATGTTCAAAAATTTAAACATCAATCTTATAACTCATATCATTCCATACTTTCAAATTTTCAAAGAAATATTTCAAATTAATTGAATATTCTTATTTAATATTTTTATTCTAATATTACTTTGATTAACTTCTTAATCATCATATATAACGAACTTAACTTCGTATAACTCATCTCATTAACTCTTAAACTCGATTTTTATGACATCTTCTTATAGAAAATTTCATTTTCTATTATTCTAATTCCCTTTATTCCTTAAGTAAATATATTAATATTAATATTCTATTTTCTTTTAAACATCAAACATTATACTCATGCATTTCATCTCTTATATCCTCAAAATCTTCACATAATTAACAAAGAAGCATCTTTCTTTGTTTTACTCTACTTATAACTCCATTTAATTATTTCTTCTTTCTCATTTTAATATCTAGTATATATATAATATATATATATATATATATATATGTGTGTGTGTGTGTGTGTGTGTGTGTGTGTATATCGAACTCCTAATAAAAATTCGTAGAATTCTTATATTTTTCTCTTTGACTCAAAAGATGCTCAATAACTCATTTAATCCTTAATCTCATTTTTATCTAATGAAATTTCATCATTTTAATATATATATATATATATAATACCCCAGATATTTTCTTCCGACGAGAAATAAAAATTTTCTAATTAATTAAGGCTTTGCACGCCTAAGTTAAGAATTTTCAATTCTATGACTAACGGTGAAATCCGTTTTTGAAAATAAATTCCAGAAGTCGGTTGAACGACTACTGTATTAGGGTTTTCGCGTCCTATAAAATTTTCGCCCGAAAAACTCAAATCGAGAAACCGTCTGATTTTACATTCACTCTTTTTGCGAGACGAGTAAGTTAGTAAAAATCCGTTTTTATTATTTTTCCGGACAAAATTTGGACTGTGATGTCCCGACTTTTTATCGAATTTTGAAAAACGAAATATGCTTTCCGAGTATGTGATTTATTTCCAATCTAACGGTCGATTTAGATTTCAACGAAAACGTAACCATCTAAGAATTTATTTCTCAATTTTTAATACGTCGTTTTAGACCCGAAAACGAGATATTTCGACAAAATATCTCATCCTAAACCGCCACCTAAGGGGGTGTGAGTCACCTTGATTAGTCATCCTACTTTATGTATAATATCTTCACAAAATATCACTATTCTTTCTTCCTTCTTCTTCATCATTTCCGCCCCTCCCCTCTCTCCCATACTCTCTCATTTTTCCTCCATTAAAGTAGTTCATCCAAGCTTTCTCAAGAGTAACAAGTCATCCATCTACCGATCGATTTTATTTTCCAGATCATATTCGACAAGGTAGAGGCACTTCGTCTACTTTATGAACCGAACAAAAATCATTTTCCATCTATTAATTTTTTTTCGAAAGTTTAGAGGTGAAGAAGCATGATGAACCTTGTTTAATACATGATATAGAATGCTTAGAATTAGATTTTTATGGATTGAAATCGAAGAAATCATCCCTCCTAATCTCTATGTAATTACCGACATTTTATTGAGATTTAGGGGTTTTTGCTAGCTCGATTTTCTTGATGTTTAATTGATGGAATAGTGTTCTACATGATGTTAGATGACTACATGAATCAAATTAAAATTTTCTAAAAATAAAAGTAGAAATGTAAGAGATGAAGAATGGATGATTTGATGAAGAAGATGTTATGATATGCATGAATTGATAATAGAAATGGTATGTAGTATGTTGGAGGATGATGATATAATTATTTGGATTTTTTCTAAAAATAAATTGAAAATCGTAAGAGACGGAAACGCATCAATAAGTTGAGACTCGTTGATGTTTTGAGAATATGGTTTACATATTAGTAATGCTAGATAGATGATGATCGTTATTGTAAAATTTGAACGAAATCGGAGAACGTCGGATTTTCGCTAAGAGACGAAGAATCGTCGCTAAGTCGAGATTAGATAATGATTTAGGTTTGTGATTCGAACCTATGTTAATCTTGTTAGTTAATGATCGTAATCGGAAAATTTGAACGAATTCTAAGAAGATTGAAATTTCGTTAAGAGACGAAGAAACGAGATTAAATGCCGATAGAAAAGTCGAATAAGAAAAACCAATTTGATATTAATGATTGTTATTGATAAAGGAACAAGTTTGTAGTTGACGATATTTCCATCCGAGATACGAGATGTTATGAGTTTTAGTTAATAAACAAGAAGTTGTTGAATGGAATAGAAATTGAAATTGAATTGGTTTAGTAAATGGTTAGTTGAAAAAGGACGAGGATATGCCCGTTGTTTGTTTAATCAAAAGACGTGATTGTGTACCCGATTAATGGACAGGCATGTAGACTGCATTGAGATGGAAATTTCATGAAAATAAAAGCGGAATAGTATTGATCGAATCTAGGGAATCGTGCGTCGAGTTTTATCGAGCATTAGGGTTTCGCGCGGACTGTTTTGCGACATTCCACGGAAACTGTCATAACTTTTAGCTCGCTTAATGAAATCGAGATCCGTAAATTGGAGAGTAAACTAGACACCCGAGGCTTTCTTTGGTATAAATTTAATCCCCTTTTTTAAAGATCTCTATTCTGAGCAAACTCCAGAACCACTGCCTTGTGCAGGAAGTTTCCAAAAACTTAATTTCTTAAGTTGAATTCTTTTCAACTTCGTTCCTTGTGAACTTCTAAGTTGTTATAAGTTATCGACATCCAATTATCTACTGACCTAAGTGCCGAGTATTGAGCTGAGTTAGTTTATAGACGAGAATTGATCGGGTCTCGTTTATTCGTTAATTAAAAGAATATAGTTAAAGTGCAAAGGCCTAAAAGACTTAACCGATTCCAAATTTCTGTTTTCTTTTTAACGTCTCGACCAAATACTAAAAGTGTGATTATTTGCGTTCAAAGAAGGAGGACGTCGAGATTAGAAGACAGGACGGAAGACAGAAGGTTAAAGTTGTTCTGTAAACGATTGAGGTGGACTTTTCTATCAAAATAAAATGAGCGTTGCTCGAAAGTGTTTACTTACTGCTTTAATAAGTGTGTATTAAAGTAACTATCAGTGCATAATGAATTGTTTTATGTGAATTCTCTTATGCCGCTCTGAGATAGTCCACAGAGTACTATCCAGAGTATTGGATTCTGAGTTAGCCCACAGAGTGCTATCCAGAGATTCCAACTAAACGATCAGATTCTGAGATAGCCCACAGAGTGCTATTCAGAGGGACATATTCTGAGTTAGCCCACAGAGTGCTATCCAGACGATCGGATTCTGAGTAAACCTACAGTGTGTTATCCAGAATTAAGTGTATAGCAGTATAAGTCTTACGAATGTTTATGAAAAGATGCCTGATTAATCTATACTCTTGTGAGTTGTTTTCGGCAATGTGCCCACTAAGTGCTTTATGTACTTAGCCCTGCATGTTTGTTTTAAATGTGCAGGTTGAGTGACGAAGGCGGAGGAGGTTGAGTAAAGGTTGTACTTAAGAAAGTAAAGTTTAGTTGAGCCTCGATTTCACATTTGATATGTGATATCATTCTACGTTTTTCCGCTGCAAACTAATACACTTTTTGTTGTGTAACCTATCGGTCTAAGTTTTCATACTTTGAACCGAGCTTACATTGAAACAAATATGTCGAGTGATCCTTCTAGATTGACTCCCTTTTTATTCAATAAAGTCAAGTTCATAGTAGTTTCTGTTATAATTTATTCTTTTATTCAGTAATTCTCCTTTCTTCCCCGCCTCTTTAGTCCAACCCCTAGTCGCACCCCGGCTTGGCCGTCCCTCGGGATTTGGGGCTGTGACAATATATATTAATAATAATTAATTAATAATTATTTTAATTCATCTTTAAATCTTCATGGTTCCTTCAAGAACATCAAGAACTAATCTTCATATCTTCATGTTTTATTCAAAAACATCAAGAACACTCCTATATATTTTTATTTCATCAAAATTTCCTTAATATTTCTAAAAATTCATTATCTTCTCATTTTCTCAATTTCCATACTTATATGTCACGCCCCCAAATCCCGAGGGACGGCAGAAGCCGGGGTGCGACTGGGGTTGGATTAAAGAAGCGGGGAAGAAGGGGGCTAACTGACTAAACATACATGATAAACATCGATAGACTATGAACAAGACTTTAATATGAATGAGGAAGAGTTAATCCCTAAGGATTTCTTGACAAGAGTACATAAGAACCTAAGTTCATATATACAGACGTAGACTACTGAATATTTTTTCAAAGTACATCTCAAAAGGAAATCAAAGTTTGGCAGCGGAAGGGGTTCTACTAATCATCCTATCTTCTAACTCAACACCAACCGTCGCCGCTCACCGTCGCTTCAACCTGCACATTTAGAAAGCAATGCAGGGCTAAGTACAAACGTACTTAGTGGGCACGATGCCGAAAATAAACTTATAATTATAGATAAATATGGCATATCATAAGCGTAGCACACGGGGTTTTATTGAAAGAATCCGTGTCTACTAAACATTTTCTAACTTTTTCTCATAAATCACTTGGCCAAGTATTTTTTTGGTATGCTATGTTCAATCTTGACCTCTACTAATTCACCGTGGCTGGCTACCCCTCAACAGGATACCACATACACCACAGGTTACAAAGTGCACTAACTCTGGAAAGCACTTAGCAGCTAACTCAGAGCCGATCGTTAGTTAATCTAAAATAGACTAACTCTAAAAGTCTGGAAAACCCGAAGGTTAACTCAGAAATCTGGAAAACACGAATGTTAACTCAGATAGGTACAAGAGAACTCACATAAAATAGTTGAAACAGTTTATGCCATATTATCACTTTGAAAACACAGATATCAAAGCAATAAATAATACTTTCGAGTTGTGGAAAAACCCACATTTTATTTGATATAGATAAAAGCCCACCTTGTAAATACAGAACTTATACGTAAAAGCGTCCAACTTCGGATCTTTCGTCCTTTCTTTACAGTTGGCTTCCTCCTTCATCGTAAAAAGAACATACTTAAAAGCGGTTCGTAAAAGATACTCGAAGAAAGAGAATCGAAGAGAGATTTAGTTATTTTATTCTTTTAGCATTTGCACGCTTACTAGATTCGTTTTACTAAAACGGGAAACGAAATTCGTACTAATCTTGTTTAGAACTCAGAAGATTTCATACTCGACTCTCGAGTCAGTAGATAAGGTAGTCGATGTCTTAATACGACTTTAAAGATTATAAGAAACTAAGTTGGATAGAACCAACTTAGGCGATTTTCATTTATAGCTTACTTTACGACTTATGAATATTTCTCGTTCATTACTTCTTTAAAGAAAAGATAAGATATAAGATACGATCTCGACTGGTTTTCATCATTAAAGGTCTGGTCCTTGACTCTAGGGTCAGATATAAGGTATCCGTTAGATAAGACGGCTTAAACGATCAAAAGAAACTAAGTTGTGAACTAAACAACTTAGAAAACAAGAAACTGAAATTTCTACTGCACAGTCCAGTAACTCTGGAGGCTGTCCAGAACAGAGGACTTGGAAACAGGGGGTGAGCCCTGTACCACTAGAAAGCTTAGGAAGTCTAGTTTCTGCTCCAATTTATGGATCACAAATCTGATAAACGAGCCGGAAGATATTACAGTTTCCGGCAGGGGTCGCAAAACTGCTGTGAAACCCTAGCTTATTAATAAGTTCGCCGTATAACGTTTTAGGTTTGTTTTAAATCCTCGTACTCAACTTTTTTATTTTAGAAACTGAACTCTCAAGGCAGTTATCACGTACCACCGTACGTGACAAACTCCTTCTCATTTGCTCAAAGGCACGACGTTCTAACGTCGGATTTCAACTATCATGTACTATACCAACCAAGAAAATCCAAACGTGTTCTAGTTCCCGATTATCACTTTAACCCATATTATATGAACTCGGATGCTTACGATGTCAACTAGAAAGATGTTCCAAATTTCATTATAAACAATAATATCAAGTTAAAATTTTCATCCGACTTCCCGATTATTAGTTACAACTAGATATTCGTCTCTTACGCGATCT
Organism: Schizonepeta tenuifolia; assembly: GCA_029490685.1. Classification (NCBI taxonomy): domain Eukaryota; kingdom Viridiplantae; phylum Streptophyta; class Magnoliopsida; order Lamiales; family Lamiaceae; genus Schizonepeta; species Schizonepeta tenuifolia. Next base: position 132,292,378 of record CM055955.1, read on the forward strand.
TTAAAAGTCGTCGGTTTTCGTTCAAATTTTACGACGTTAATCTTCGTCTAATAGGGATCGTTTTCATGCATGCTAACATGTCCTAACATCTTTATAACTCAGTTTATATAGTGATCTTTGTCTCTTACATTCCATTAAACATTTTTAGAAAATTTCCAATTAATTCCTATTATCAATTAACATGATTTGTAACAATATTCAACTAACAATTCATCATTTATATCTAACATGCATAAACTCCCAATTATCTTATATATTTTCTGATTTCATACATACTTTAAGGGGATGATTTTCTTTTCAAATTAACAACATTTATTTACTAAACATACTCTTATATCACCAATTAAACAATTGCAATTCTATTATCACTTAACATTTATAAACCCCTAATTTCATACTTCAAACCCTAATTAAATTTCATAATAACATAGGGCTTTCAATCCCTTTTCATCTCATACACTAATTAAACCTCTACTAAGCATGAATTCATGATCAAAAGAAGAAAAACTAAAATCCTACAATTTCCCAAAAAAATTCTGCATTCACACAAAAGTTAGGTTTCTTATTTTTGATCATTTTCAATCCATAAATATCATATCTAGTATATCTAATTACACTATTTCAAGATCAATTCTTCCATTCCAACTTCTAAAAAAAATCGAACAAGAAGAAGAAGAAAAGAAAAAGAAACTAAATGGATAGGATTGTAGAGGATGAAAATACCTTAAGTTTTAATGAAGGAAGGTATGGAATTGAATGGATGGATGGATGGTTTGTGTGAGTTCTTCAAGCTCTTAAGAGTGTTCTTCAATGGAGGATTGAAGTGATGAAGAAGATGAAGTTGAGGGAGAGAGGGAGAGAGTGGCCGAGAGAGAGAGAGTGGAGAGAGAGAGAGATGAAAAAGTTTTGTTCAAAGTGGGATGACTAATGTTGACCATGCATATAGGTAGACTTAGGTGTCATTAAATTAAGTGATGACAAGCATGCATGTCTTCCACTAGAAGGGGTGAGGTGGCGGCATGCATGCAGAAATTTTGAAAGTTTTACGGGTTTTTCCGGCGTAATCCGACGTTACGGAAAAACGAACGACGAAAAACGTTGTTCGGTGCAAAAATCGTCGCGATTCGATTTGACTTACAAATTCTAACGTACAACTTAATTAGAAAATAAATTTATAAAATTTATTTTGACAAAAACTCGGGGCGACAAGTCCGAGTTCCGTCCGGAAAAACGTAAAAACATATTTTCTCGACGTGTTCGTATTTGCGATTTTTGTAAACGTAAAATTAGACAAATTTTTCTTTCCGAAATTACAAACTAACTTTTCGTACGTGCTAACCCCTAATACGGTAGTCGTCTAGCCGACTTCTGTAATTTATTTTTATTAACGAGTTCGACCGTTAGCTTTAGAATTAAGAAATTGTAAACTTAGGCGTGCAAAGCCATGTATTTGGTTAACTTTAAATATTAGTACGCAAGGATTTTACGGGGCATTACATTATAACTCATTCAAAAATTCATCTAACAAATCATAGCATCATCAACATCATCAATATCATCATATCTCATCAAAATCATCAAAAATTCATTTTTTTCTTCTTAGCCGATTTTAGGGATTTTAACCTATCTTACTTCTTTTATTATTTTTTACTCTAAATCATGCTTTAAATCTCATTTTAATCATCATCTCATCATCATAATTCTAAGGTTTTCCTAAGAATAAATTAAATCATGCATGCTTTTTCCTTATTTTCTTGGTTTACATATACATATATACATCTTAAGAATAAAATCATACTTTTAAAATAAATAGAACTTTATCTCTTCGTGGCTTGAAGGTTTGGATGGCTTGGAGGATGAAAGATGATGGATTTGGTAACTCCTTTCATTGCATGAAACAATATACAAGGCATCAAGATCATGATTTTGAAAAATAAGATCAAACCCTTATTTTCTTTTCAATAAAATCGATGGAATATAGTTGAAGATCTAAGCTTGTTTCAAGCTTGAAAATGAAATGAAATAAATGTAACTTACTTCTTAGATGATCTTAGAGATGAAGGAGGTAATATACATTAAAGAATCCTCAAGCTTGTATGCATGATTTCATCATGAAGAGGTGTATATGCATGGATATCAAAGGAAAAATCTGTTGCTGCTCGGCTGTGGAGATCGAGTTGTTGAAGCTAGTTTCTTCGATTTTCAGGGCTATGGAAGATGATGAAGAGGTAGGGGATGATCTCCTGATGTTTAGGGTGAAGTTAACGAAGACATAATGGTGATGAAGAGGGAGAGAAGAGCTGCAAATTGCTGGTTTGCTGCTGCTAGTGTTTCTCGGTAGTGAGAAACCGAGAGGGAGAGAGAGAAGTTTGCTTGTTGCTTGTGAGGGAAGAGAGAGAGTAATGTAGTGATAGAGATGGATGCAAGTTGAGAGGCATTTAACATGTGTGATATCTTGAGAGATTTAGAAAGATTAGAGAGACAAGAGAGAATCGAGAGAGATTTTGAGAGGGAGAAAGAGTACACTTGTGGATGAATGAGAGGGAGAGTGGCTTTCACATGCCAACATGAGAGTGGTATTGAGAGATTAGTTACTATTAAGGATAAGATCAAAGATTTTTATCTGCTAATTTCGCCCGGTTAATTAATTTTCCGGTAGAAAGTATCCTCGTTATTTCACTTTATTCCCTCAAACAATTTATAACCCTTCTCTTCATCTAAATTCTCTCTAATTCTTCTTATATCTCCCAAAATAAATTAAGGAATCCAATGATATCATTTTTATCTCGAGATTCCTTCTAACGAATAAGTTCATAAAAACGGTTCGACTAAACAAGTCGTTAAGCAATTTATTTTTAAAGTTTCTTCAAATGATCTCGGAAAATTCTCCGACTTATCTCAAAAGTTTTAGAATAAATTCTAGTTTCAAATGAAACTAGTTAGACTAAATTCGGAGTCGGTCGATGAATAGTGATTTCTCGGTTTACGTTACTATTCATCTAAAAATGAAAGTTTTCAGAAAATTGCGAAATTCATACTCAAACTCATACTTATATATTTAAGCTCACACAATTCATCACATACTCGATTCGAATAATCAAAACAAGAAAAATCACATTATAGCACATAAAGGTATTTTCGTCATTTCACAGAAAATTTTATTTTCGCGAAAATTTTTAGCACTCAAAACTCATCATATAGGCATGTTATCTTATTTAATACACTTAAGAACTTAGAAAAGTTCGGGGTATTATATATACCCAAATATAATAACTATTATTTACATTTTAATTCAATTATTTTTTTAGTGTCATTATAAAAGTGCTAATAAATTTTCATTATATGAAATAAGTGAATAAAATTTTTGTGTAGTCTCTTGAAAAGTTAAAAATGAAATTAAAATATAAATAGTTTAATTTCAATAGGATTTTTTCATCTAAAAGATAAATTATGTGAATATCTAAAATTGAAAAATATTCTAATTATTTTAAGCCTAAATGTCAACTTGGAAAACTATACGTACTATTTATTTTATTCTTTTAAAAGTGTATTGTCTTCAAAATTTTGATACATTATAATATTTTTTTCTAAGTTTATGTTTATGCATCGCAGATACTATTTAGCTAGTTTAATAAATGAAAGTATCAATTTTAATCGACTTATTGTAACTAAGCCGATATAATATATGAGTTATGCTCCAAGTTTATGGTCTCTAGCTTAATTCGACTTGATTATACACATTTTTTAAAAATCAAGATCTATTATACAGTTGAAATTTTTATCAGCAATAAGAATTCAAGAGTGTTTGAAAATTAATTAATTAAATACTAAATATAGATACTTAATTCCTAATAAATGCAATATTTTATTTAAAAAGTTGGGGCCGGAAGGATAAAAAATTCGTAATAAAGATTAAATTAATTGAACATGGTTGGATCTAAAAATTATTTAAGTTTTTAAGAGGAATCTCTTGGAAGTGAAGCCCACTTGAGTTGAAAAAATAAAGAAAAAGGCACAATATATGTGAAAATTCACATAAAACTTAAAGCCATATTGGTATAAAATATCAATAAGGTAAATCACAAGATTTACCTAAGGTAAATTTGTATTTAATAATATATTACAATATTAACATTATTGCATTACACCACTGCCCTTAATCTTGCTTTATTGTAAGGATATTTTAGGCAATTCAAATTTTGTAAAACAAAGCTCTTTTTATATAAGTATATAGATAATTAGATATAGATTAATCATCACTTTCAAAGACAACTTAAAATCCTTGTTAGCTTCGGTCGACATTCTGCTAGTATTGGTGGAACAAATGATTAATCTCAGACTAAGGATCATATCAACATCTTTTTGATGAGAAATAATTTATTAACATAAAGTTAATAACACCACCAAATTCTAAGGGGGTGATGAGAAATAATTTATTAACATAAAGTTAATAACACCACCAAATTCTAAGGGGGTGTATTGGATTGCCACTTATGTGGATTTTAATGTAGTTGAACTCCATGGAATTATACTCCATGGAGTTGAATTGAATAGGATTTTGGTGTAGTTCATGGGAGTTGAGGGTGGATTTTGTGGGAGTTGATGGTGAATTTTTAAAGAGTTCGGGCGAGTTCAAATCCACACACACACGATCGCGTGTTTTCATCGGTAGCGGATGAAATCCCGCGATCGCGGGTCATACAAGATCGCAGGACTCGATTTGGGGATGAAATCCTGCCAACTCAAAATCCTCTTCTCCATTTTCTCTGTAAATACCAAGAAGCGTAGCATTGTGGGGCATCATCTCTCTCCTCTCAATCAGTTTATTCTTCACCAAGATATAGATAATGGATAAACTTGAAATTACCAGATTTTAGAATAGTGTAGAGAACCTTGAAGGCTTGCTCTGCATTAAGCGGCTTGGTTCGAGTTGGACCGGTGCAAACTTCGTTTGTGCGTCCAACATAGTCTGATTTGGCTGCCAGAACTTCGAGTTTCGATACGATGTCAAAATTGCCGGATTCTGGATTGCAGCTAGCTCATCGACAGAGAATGAATAGAGAACACCTTTGATTAAACAACAATGTTTCACCGGTGCGAGGGGAAACTATAGGGAAGTTTTTGATGTGCGAATTCTGGTCTTGATTTTGAAGGAGGGAATTGGAGATAAGATCGGTTCTGAACCGGATAGAGCTTTCATCTTCAGACGAACCCAAAGAAGCCCGGATTCCAATTGTTGGTGGTAGCTGTAGTTTCTGAGAAGCTCGAGCTTCTCGAGCTCATCGTTGGTGACAAATCGCCCAATTCGAAGTGGGTTCTGTAATGACGAAGAAGATGAAGAGGGAGAGTGAGAGGCCGAGAGGGAGAGGGAGAGGGAGTGATTGAATTGGTGGTGGTGCAAGTGAGAGGAGATGGAGAGGGAAGCTTCTGTTGCCATAGATGATGATGATGACGAAGATGATGTTGGTGGCAGAACATGCACAGTCGCTGATTGATCTCAAAACCAACGACCGTGGCATGCTCGTGATCACTGGAATTACACAAAGCTAGCGATCGCGTAAGTCAGCGCTCGTGGATATGAACTCCATCGAACTCCCATGTTCAGAGGCCGGAGTTCATTCTTTGTATTTTTTTGGTGTGAATTACATCAAAATCCTTATCACGTTGAATACCAGGAGAGTTTGAGGAAGTTTAAAATCAATGAATTGAATACTCCAAAATTTGTAAGGATTTTAAAATCCTTCAAACTCGTTGAAACCAATACCTCAGGATTTTTAAGGAGTTTGAAATCCATCAATCCAATACCCCTAGATTTCAAACTCCTTAAAAATCCCTCAAACTCCACAATCCAATACACCCTCTTCTGCATATTATGAACAATAAATCAATTAATTTAAGTAAGAGTTTAATAGACCCACCAAATTCCAGGACTCAAGTGCTTAAAATCTGAACACCCGCTCCCGGAACCCAACGTAGTAGTAATTGATAAAAGATTAATAAAAGTAGAGATAAATAAGTCCAGAATTACCTGATTTGGAATTTTAAAAATTGGGGGTTTTCGAAGAAGACTGATTATCAAGGCTGAGCGCGGCGGAGGTAGTGGTCTTCCGATTCTGAACAGCAGGAGATAGTGGGGATGAGTGAGAGAGTAGCCCTTGGAATCCCGAGTACCCGAGTTTTCCAATCCCGAGTTTTCTAATTTTCCAATCCCGAGTTTTCTCTTTGTTTATCATCACTTTTAATGAGAACTTTACTTCATCAGCACCAGACATTTTTGATGATTCAAGAAATGCAATAATCACGAGTGTTCAATGATGTCTTAGAGAAACACATTCTGTCCGATTTAAGAAGAGAAATAAACTAACCAAGAGTCGCTTGTCCGACCAAATTCTAGGAGTTAATGGAAGGTTGTTTTCCAACTACTTTCATCAAAATCAGTATATGCAAACTTAAAAGACTTTTAACAATTGTGAGGATTAATGCAACATGAAAACTCATAAGGCGACCCTTCATGATTACAACATAAAAGATGAGAACAGTTAATATATTGAAAGTTGAAAAGTTTCTTTTTTATTTTTATGTGCAGCTAGAACATCACAATTGCTTTTATTAATTCACCAGTTAACCATAAACATAGTTGTGGAAATTTCAAATTAAGAAAACTTGTTCATATTGTATTCCAAAATTTTGGCCTCGTTGAACTAACATTTTACAGCGTTAAACATAAGTAGTTTTTCAAAATTAAAAAATTTAGCAATAATTTCATGTTTATCAGTGTGGCAGTATATTTTGATTTTGTCAGTCAATTAACGTTCAGTTAGAGCAGAGTTTATGTTTCAAAATTGGATAAAATTTTTTAATCTAAATTCCAATGGGTATAATACACATTCCTCCCGTGCGATGCACGGATAACATGTTTAGGGGTGTATCCGGAATTTGCGTGACTACGACAATCACCGGAACAATTTTATTTTCAACTATATCAAGTTGATTTTTGTCTCGCCCCGACCCCCGGCCTATGCGGATGGCCGGGCCGCGATGCGGGTTGGACGACATACTATAACATAAGGTACAAAATAAAACATGCAATGGATTTTCAAAAAGGATAACATAATTAATTTGCTAAGTTTTTCCAAATAGAGTTGGAGGGTTTATTCGGAAGTTTACCAAACCAAAAGGAGAGATAGGCCCGAAGTATGAGAACTTCAGACCTCACGTTGCGGAAGCGTAAATAGAGTTGTCTTCGACTATCCGTGATCGGAAGAAACGAGCTTTTTCTAAAATAGATATGTTCTTACAGAGCTAGTCCTACTCCCTCATACGTAGCGTTAGAATCAAGAGAACAAAATCTTAAGTTAAAAGAAGTCATCAAGAGAGAAGAGATCGACATACTATCTACTAGAAACGTAGCAAGTGACTTGGTCAGGCCATGAAAGGAAGAGTGATCGTTGTTAGGAGGAATTCCATATAAAGAGGATCATCATGATCAAACAAAATTTATGTTGTGCGTAGTTGGTCTGTAAGCAGTGTAGATTTGACAATAATTCCGAATAATAAGCCTTAGATTGAAGACTTAGTCATGAAGTTCGATCTCCGACAAAGATTGTCAATTAAGGCTCGCCCTTCATGAGGGCGTGATAGTAACGTAGAAAGAATAGTTTGCCTCGAATGAAAACTTTCAAATAGCTATGGCAAGAAAACAAATTGTCTTTTTACCTTTGTTTATAATTAGGAGTGTGCCTCCTAAGGGAACTTCATACATTTGAAAGTAAATTGGCTTTTCAAGAGGAAATGGCTTAAACGTATACATGTGCTGATAATGGAATTATGACTTACTTATCATACTCATACACATGTCAAGGTGTGTCATGAAAAGGGTTGTATGGCGACACACATCAAATTGGACAAGAATGTTAAACATTACACAGTCATTGATTAAGAGGTCTAGAAATTGTTTGATGTTTTCATACAATATTAAGAAAGACATTGTTCATTCTCATATCACAAGGTGTGTTATAGAGGCAAGTATTTGGATAACACACATCAAATTTTGGGTGAAGAATTAAACCTTTTATGACTGTTTATGAGGATGTCAAGAGAAGTTCATTAAATTTAAGATTGTAAAAGGGCTCGTACCCCCATGTTTAAAAGAATTGAGATTCGATCGAATGAAATAATCGAGTCGAGGAAAACATTCATCATTATCAAGAAAATACTTGTGTGGATAACCAAGAACATCTCGTCACAAAGGATTTAGTAAGGGCTTTTGAAGAGTCATACTGGTTAGATCATTATATCAAAGAGGGATGTTGTCACAAAGCTATGCGGATAGGAGTTTGGTTTCGTTTGTAATACAAAAGGAGCTAGGAGGTAACTAAACTCATAGTTTAAATGTATTTCAAAGGGAAATCGGAAGAGAGTTTGACTCAACTAATGGAGACATCTAGAAAGTCTAGTTTCTCATTTTCAAACAGCACATGTTTTAAAGAAAAATGGATATATGACTGGTCATGAAAGGTTTACGGAGGTGAAACATTGATGAACCCATATTTGTGTCCATCTTTTCTTGTATTCTTTTTGTATTTTTAGTCTTTATCAAGTCAAAGTGTGTTTGGGAGGACACAAAGTCGAGAGATGGTGTGCAGGAAAGAACAGGTGGGATCTTGGGCAAATTCGACGGAAAATCTGTTGTTGAGATGCTGAGATGGCGATACGATGCATATGGGCATAGGGCTGAAGGCTTGTAGCTGGGCAACAACGTTTTACACACTCTACAAGTCAGGAAGTACCTCTTCATATCCTTGAAGCCAACAGACAGAGTACCCGGAGGAGCCAGGATCTTGGTTAATACAAGAAGCAATTCAGAATGCAGACATAGAAGGCAAGAAGTGAGTCGGGCCAGCAGCAGATTTCTTTTCCTTCAAGGAAGAGGATAAGGATCGAATATTTCTTTCCTTATCCTAGCCGGACCTAGTCAAAGAAGATATCTACCAAGCAAGAAAAGTGAATCGTGGCTGCATAGATGAGAGAGAAGGTGGATATGATATGCATGGGAAGAGTCTTTCACCAACAAGGAAACTACCTCAACCCTAATTCCATCGCCTATATATATAGCCGACTCCACAATGTAATGTGTGCCATTTTGATTCGAGTTCATAGCTTAATTCTGCATTCTAAGTTTGAGAGGAAATGAGGAAGAAACAAGTCCTATAGGCGATTTACTTTTATGTTCGTTTTATATTTTCTGCATTAGTTCAGTTGTTGGCTTTTAGCCAAGACCTCAGTTGCTGACTTACGCTTTTGAGCAACAACCCTTTTTTTTAAGTTTACGTTAAGTATGATTTCCCTTATTTGATTTGTGTTCTTATTTAATATTATGTCTAGCTAAATTTATTGTTTGGGTTGGATGTAGATGAAGTGATCGTAAATTACTCGTTCTAAATTCGTGAGGTCGAATTGTGTTAGTTCGTTAGTTGATTTTATTCCCGAAACACAAAGGAATAATTTTAGACTTAATTGATATTGACATATGATTGTTCACTATCTAGAAATTGATATTAAGTCATTAACAGAAATTGGGATCAAACTCGAGAGTGTCTCTCGTGCCCAAGAAGGTAAAGAGTGTTGGAGAGCAGTCGGTATTGACCTACCTCTTGGCTGTCTTGGGTATGTTTAATTTTAATGCCTTTTGGGCAGCATCGTCACTGAAGTGTCTTCGTGACTTTGTTGATCAAAAGATGAGATCTTGCCTTCTGGTCAAGATCTGTAAAATTGGATAGACATAGGCTTGGTGTGTTTATATCATGACTTCGTGAGCTTTAGGGTATAAACTAATCTTTGTCTTAAACCAAGTAATGAGATCAAGTAATTGAATATCTTTGCACCAATGAACGAGTAATGAGTAATCAAGATCACTGCCAAACTTCTTTGTTACCTTCTTGGATACGAAAGACACTCTCGAGTTAAATCCCAATTTCTGTTAATGACTTAATATCAATATCTAGATGGTGATCAATCATATGTCAATATCAATTAAGTCTAGAATTAATCCTAAGTGTTTTGGGAACAAAATCAATTAACGAACTAACGTAATTCGACCTCACGAGTTTAGAACAAGTAATTTACGTTCACTTTATCTACATCCAACCCAAACAATAAATTTAGCTAGACATAATATTAAACGAAAGCACAAAAGATATAAAGGAAATCATAACTGAAATTGAACTGGAAATGGGATGCTGCCCAAAAGCGTAAGTCAGCAACCAAAGTCTTGGCTTCAAGCCAACAACTAAACTACTGCAGAAAATATAAAACGAATGAAAAAATAAATTGCCCGTAGGACTTGTTTCTTCCTTACTTCCTCTCAAACTAAGAATACAGAACTAGCTATGAACTTGAATGAAATTGGCACACATTACATAATGGAGTCAGCCATATATATAGGCAATGGAATTAGGGTTGAGATAGTTTCCTTGTTGGTGAAGGATTCTTCCCAGGGATATCACATCTGCCTTCTCTCTCATCCATGCAGCCACGATTCTCTTTCCTTGCTTGGTAGATATCTTCTTTGATTAGGTACGGATAGGATAAGGAAAGAAATATTCGATCCTTATTCTCTTCCTCGAAGGAAAAGAAATCTGCTGCTGGCTCGACTCGCTTCTTGCCCTTGATGTCTGCATCTTGGATTGCTTCATGTGTTGCCCAAGATCCTGGCTCTTCCGGGTACTCTGTCTGTTGGCTTCAATGATATGGGGAGGTACTTCCTGACCTGTAGAGTGTGTAAAATGTTGTTACCCAGCTACAAGCCTCCAGCCCTATGCCCATTTGCATCGTATCGCCATTTCAGCATCTCAACAACAGATTTTCCACCGAATTTGCCCAAGATCCCACTTGTTCTTCCCTGCACACCATCTCTCGACTTTGTGTCCTCTCAGACACACTTTGACTCGATAAAGACTAAAAACACAAGAAAAATACAAGAAAAGATGGACACAAATATAGGTTCATCACACCCACACACTTGAATTACACTTGCCCTTAAGTGTATGGTTGCAACTCTACCCAAGACTCAAACACAGAAAATACAAAACAAAAACACAGACTCAACAGATCACCACATCAATATGTTAGTCCAAACAGAATATGTAAGCAGATATTGCCATCAAACAGGTCAAGATAGAGTTATTGGGCAACATGGGTATCCTCACCAGCACTTAACTCTCAAGTGTAAATGTTTAAGTGTATACGCTCTTGACCAAAATCAACAATGTTTTTCCATAGGCTTGCCTGCCCTCTACATCTCTACTTCTCTGAACAAAATCAAAATTACTTATCCTTAGGTCTTTATTGGGTTGTAACGTGGCTTAAGGCAAAAGGTAGGGATTATATAGAAACTGGCTAAATCAAGAACTCGATTCTTGAGCAACAGATTGCCCTCGATTCCTTACTCCACATCATCACTTCAACACATCGGCCCTAGCACACTTATTATTTTTTTGTGGACTTTTTTTTTCTCTTTCTTTTTTCCCTAAATTTTTTTTTTTTTTTACGTAGGTGATATTGCCCAGCATATTCTTCCCAACATTTTCCTTTCATCCCTCACTCTTCTAGACCTGAGTTGTTGACCGGGACGACTTATAAATTCAGGCTACTATAAGTGATTTGAAAGAATTATCATTAAGCTCAAAGGGGCTAAACAAAGTGTAAATGTCAAGGTAGGAAAGTTTTGGCCATGGGCTAATTTGAACAAAAGCGCCTAATTCATCTAAGTAATTCAACTAAGTTACACGAAGCTTTAATCAAGAGATGCAGGAAAGTTCTAGATCAATAAGTGTCAACTGGTCTTTATCACACAAGAAAGAATAATGCTGCACATGTATATAGCATTTAAAAGCTTAAAAACTTCACAATTCAGGTCCAATATCTCATTCCGTCCTACCTATCTACATATGGCATCATCTTCATCAACATACCTATTCTAACCTATCATGCCACATGCTGATCAACAACTAAAACAAACTAAAAAAAAATACAACACTGACCAACTTCCCAACACCTACACACTTTGCCTTAGGTAAAATGGGTACAATGTTAGGCAACTACAAACACAAAACAAGAATTGACTCAACAATTATTTACTGACTAAGCCAAGAAGGAAATTCTAAGGCCTTCACCACACAATTTGCTGGGCAAATTGTGGGTGAAGGCAGTAAGTGCACCTTCTCGACCAACAAGACACAACACAAAAATAAGACACAAAAAAAAAACACAAAAACAAAAACAAAAACAAAAACCTACACTAACATAAAAATGGGAGGAACATAAAATCAAAGAGAAGATTCAGGCGGGTACCTGAATCCTTGGTGTGCAAAGAATGCCAGCTGGGCATCCCTGATCTCGATCAACAACTTCTCCATGTTGGCTAGTCTGGTCTCTACCTCGTTATTGGGTAGCACCACCATGCTAGTGTGTGCCTCTTCCTTCTTGCCCACGGGTAGACGCCTGGTGGATTTTGACCTGCCGTAGTCCATGAACACGTACTTACCATTCCTCAACTCAATGTCATTCATCTTCTTCATGGCAGCTTCTTCCAATTTGTTGACCACCATCACCGGCTTCCCCTTCATCTCATCGTAGACATCAACTCCCTTCGCAAAAGCCGTCATGAAGTGTCCACATGTACATCCCAAAGCTTGCTTTGCCAGCACCGTCTTCAGTTGCTCACCAAGAAAGGCCGCGAAGTTGACCTTGGTCTTAGTGTGCATACACCACAACATGTACCTCTCCTTATTGCTCAGGTTGTTACCACTATCATTCTTGCTGTACAAGTTGTAGGCGAGAATGCGATGGCAAAGCCTCAGGGCATGAGTCTTCAACTCAGTTCCCTTGTTGTTGGCCCCGTTGTATAGTGCTCCATTGCCGATCTCCTTCTACTGCTCCTGGTAAGCTACATCGCCCGGGGATGGTACCATGGTCTTGGCCTCCATGAACTCTTTCTTGGCTAAGTCCCTCAAACTTACCATCCCCAGGGTCTGGTTAAGGGCACTCACTTGGAAATCATACTTCTCGCCCAACAGCGAGAAGGAGATCATGCTCACCCCAGTCTCGGGATCACTTGTTACTGCTGCCGTGCTGTATACTTCCTTAACTTGTTCCTCATAGACCTCCACAGGCCACTCCAAAAACTGACCCCAGCCTATCCCCTCAAATAGCTTCCTGACTTCTTGGGCAACACCCAGGTTCTCGTATAGTTTGAAGTCGAGAACCCTAGGTGCTGTCACCTTCCAATCCCTGGGCTTCCTACACGTCACCACCATGGCGCCCTTTTTCTTCTTCCTGATACGGCCACTTGCTAGAGTAGACTGGTCAGCATCCTCTTCTTTCTCAACATCATCCTCTGCTTCTTCCTCGCTAGCCCTCGACGGAGTTTCGACAGTTGTCCCCTTCGAGATCGACGGCTGGACAGACCCGGCGTCCGAAGCAGCAGATTTGTGCTTCTTTGCCGGTATGTCTTAGCCACCATAAGGGCGTTTAATGGCCGTCCGACCACTCTTCATCGTTGGCCTTTCCTTGGCCTTGTTCTTCGCATCCGCCGCCAACCCTGCAGACACTGCTTCTATTGCCTCATCCAAATCTTCTTCCTTATCCTCTTCGTCGTCCACATTGTTGCCTTCTCCTTCACCATCTTTCTTGTCTCCTTCCTCCGCATCGTTTTCTTCCTCCTCCGCTTCTTCTTCCAATTCCTCCTCGAATACAGGCTTCAATTGAGTCTCCTCCTCCTGTTGCTTCGCCGCCTCGTCCATCAGGCTTAGGTTATCGTCGCTCGTCATGAGTGCGACGTTAACTGGCGGGCTCTTGGGCACACTTGACCCGATGGTGACGGAAGGGTTTTGGTCGGCACAGGGTTTGGCGGGTTCCATGGGGAGTTTTCTTTTGGTGGTTGTTTTAGGTTTCGTGGTAGTGGTGGCGGTATTATCGGTGGTGAGATCGATGTTGGTTCCGATGGGGATTTTATTGAGTTTTCTGTTTCTTGGGCGAGTGGACACCATAGTAAGAGTTTAGAGGCTTTGATGGAGAGAGAAAAGAGAGAAGATGAGAAGTTACAGAGTTGAAATTCAAATTGGTAGTGAGGGTGGTAGAGACGTGATATAATAGGTATATAGGGTGCGGTTTTTAAGGGCAACAATAACCGTTTCGGAAAGTCTTTGACCAACAACTTGGTTTTTACCCATGTCCTCTGCTCGACACCCTGCTTTCTTCTCCATCGTGGTTCCTGATCTACAACCTGCATCTTGCTCAACATCTCCTGCACACTTCAAAACACAAATATACTCCGAAAACAAAGTCTTTCCTATGGTTAGACTTTAAAATAAAATACTAAGAAATAAAATACCTAAAACATAAACTAACTAATTTTTTTAGATTTCCAAGATTTTTTTTTACGAAAATAAAGATTAAAATTAAAGAAATAATGAAAAAGAAGAAATAAAATGAAAATACTAACCAGGTTGCCTCCTGGACAGCGCCCCGTTTAAGGTCTTGGGCACGACACCCCCCTCTTTAGAAGTTAGAGGTCCTCCTCGATAGGGAGCCCAGATGGTTCCCCCTCAACAAACTGTTCTTGCCCAAGATAGGCCTTCAAGCGCTGGCCATTAACTTTAAAAACCTTCCCGTTCTTGGGATCCTTAACTTCAACAGCTCCATTTGGGAATTGAGCTTGTACCTCATAAGGTCCTGTCCACTTGGTCGAGAGCTTACCCGAAGAAAGCCTAAATCGAGTTTGGTATAGCAGCACTTGTTTCCCAAAATAGAACTCCTTCTCTTTAATCAAAAGATCGTAGGTCTCTTCATCCTCTCTTTGTATAAGCCAGCATTGTCATAGTCTTGGAATCTTATCTCGTCAAGTTCTTGGATCTCGAGCTTCCTTGATTCACCTGCCTCGTTCCAATCGAGGTTGAGTTGGGCAACAACCCAATGTGCTCGATGTTCAAGCTCCACGGGCAAGTGGCATCTCTTGCCATAGACCATGCGATAAGGGGACATGCCAAACAGTGTCTTAAAGGCAGTCCTATACGCCCATAAAGCATCATCGAGGCGCATACTCCAATCCTTCCTTGTTGTGTCCACGGTCTTCCTCGAGATCGTCTTGATTATTCGATTGGACAATTCTGCTTGTCCATTGGCTTGTGGGTGGTAGGCTGTTGACACCCGATGAGTAACTCCATACTTCTTGAACAAGGCGGTCACCGTTGCGTTGCAAAAATGAGAACCTTGATCACTAATTATAGCGCGAGGTACACCAAACCTATTGAAAATTTGAGTTCTCAAAAAACTGGAAACCACCTTAGAATCATCCTTGTTGGAAGCACGAGCCTCTACCCACTTCGAGACATAGTCCACTGCCAATATGATGTATTTGTTGCCTTTGGAACTCGGCAAGGGTCCCATAAAATCCATGCCCCATACGTCGAACACGTCCACAGGCAAGATCGGTATCATGGGCATTTCGTTTCTTCTTGTGATGTTGCCTTCCCTTTGGCACTTCTCGCACATCTTGACCCACTCATACCAATCTCTGAACAATGTTGGTCAATAAAAGCCACACTCCAAAATCTTCCTTGCAGTCCGTTGATGCCCAAAATGTCCTCCGCATTCCTTGTTGTGACAATGCTCAAGAATGTTCTTTTGCTCTTTATCCTCGACACACCTCCTTATGATCTTGTCCGCACATTCCCTCCATAAATATGGCTCGTCCTAAATATAAAAACAGCTCTCGTGTTTAAGCTTGTTCCTTTGATAACGCCCAAGGTCGGAGGGTATTTCTCTAGTTACCAAGTAATTTATGATATCAGCATACCATGGTTTATCTTGGGCAAGACTCAGGTGCTCTTCGGGAAAGGTCTCCTTGATTGTCACCCTATCATCAGGCTGGAGGATTCGATTTAGGTGGTCGGCAACTTAGTTCTGGGCACCACTCTTATCTTTGATCAATATGTCAAATTCTTGCAACAAAATGATCCATCTAATCAATCTTAGCTTGGATTCCTTCTTGCTCAACAAATACTTCAACACTGCGTGATCCGTGTACACTCCAAGCAAATAGGATCTAAATTTTTTAAAGGCGAAGACAATAGCCAACAACTCCTTCTCTGTAGTGGCATAATTGCATTGGGCAAGGTTCAACGTCTTGGAAGCATAATAGATGACATAGCTTTCCTTTCCACGTTTTTGCCCAAGAACTGCTCCCACGGTGTAACCACTGGCATCACACATTAATTCAAAAGGCATCCCCCAATTCGGAGGTTGGATAATGGGGGTTGTGATCAAGTTCTCCTTCAATGCATGGAACGCCTTCTTGCAATCTTCATTGAACTCCCATGGCACATCATTTTGAAGTAGTCTCGTCATTGGTTGTGCGATCTTGGCAAAATCCTTGACAAATCTCCTATAAAATCCAGCATGCCCTAGGAATCCTCTCAACTCTTTCACAGATCTTGGGTAGGGTAACTTGGCAATAATGTCGATCTTGGCCTTGTCCACCTCAATTCCTTTTCCTGAAATGACATGCCCCAAGACGATTCCTTCTTTTACCATGAAATGGCATTTTTTATAATTCAACACAAGGCTCTTCTCAACACATCTCTTCAAGACTCGATCTAGGTTGTTGAGGCATGATTCGAAGGTCTTGTCGTAGACGATAAAATTGTCCATGAAGATTTCGACGCAGTCTTCAAGAAGGTCTGAAAAAATGTGCATCATACACCTTTGAAATGTCCCCGGTGCATTACACAACCTAAATGGCATCCTCCTATATGCAAATGTGCCAAACAGACACGTGAAGGTGGTCTTGCCTTGATCCTCATCAGCAACCCAGATCTGCATGTAACTAGAATAACCGTCAAGAAAGCAATAATAGTCATTACCAACTAACCTCTCAAGCATCTCATCGATAAAAGGCAGAGGAAATTGATCATTTTTTGTCTTTTGGTTGAGCTTTCGGTAATCTATACACACTCGCCATCCGGTTTGCAATCTCATGGCCACTATCTCGTTTTTCTCGTTATCAACAACTTGGATTCCTAACTTCTTGGGCACCACGTGCACAGGACTTACCCACCGGCTGTCAGACACGGGGTATATGATCTCCAAGTCAAGAAGCTTGAGTATCTCTTTCATCACCACTTCTTTCATGGCATGGTTCAATCTCCTTTGTGGATCCCTTACAAGGGCAGCATCCTTCTCAAGCAAGATGTGATGAATGCAGTCCACAGGGTTAATGCCTTTGATGTTGGCAAAACTCCACCCTATTGCCTCCTTGTATTTGCTCAGAACCTCTCCAACTCGGACC
This sequence comes from Schizonepeta tenuifolia, assembly GCA_029490685.1. NCBI lineage: Eukaryota > Viridiplantae > Streptophyta > Magnoliopsida > Lamiales > Lamiaceae > Schizonepeta > Schizonepeta tenuifolia. The sequence continues at coordinate 132,309,725 of CM055955.1, forward strand.
TCCTCCATGCTCGACAGCTCAGATGAAATGATCACGGGTAAGGTCTCATTCTTGCTGAGATATGTGTATTTCAGGTGCTTGGGCAAAGGTTTCAACTCTAACGTAGGGGCCTTTTGCAGTGATGGCACCAACCTGTCCTCCGGCTTCAATTCAGGGATGTTGAGTGGTTCAAACTCCTGAGGTTGCATGTTGCCCGGAATCCTGACATAACTGCATTCTTCCACATCTACTGGTTCATCATTCTGGGCAAGATCCTCTTCTGTCTGCAGGCTGGCATCCTACTCAAGAACTGTCTGTTGCCAAAATTTCTCTACCAACTCCTAAGTCTCATCATGGGGTAGTTCATTGAGTTCCTCAGCAAACTCGTCTTCATCTTCATGGAAGTTTTTAGGAGTGTTGTTATCCTCTAACTCATCATCTGTGCCGTAGTCTTCATCGGTGGAGTCGAAACTATGTCCATGGACTGACTCCTCCCAAAAATCTTCATCACTTTCGTACTCATCGCCTTCGTAGAACTCCATCAAAGCACCATCTTCCTCAATATCCTCATCTTGGTCGAGATCCAGGTCAAGACCCTGTATTAAATTGAGTTTCGCCTGGGCTACATCCTTGTTGTCTTCTACGAAGCAACTTAAGCTATTCAATGTCTCCATTTGCCGACCGCTTGCATTGAGGGTATTGAGGTGTTCTAGGGCATCATCCTGATTTTGCCGATAAGTGTCAAACTCGACGACTTCTCTAGCCACTTGAACTGTCAACCTTCCGGTATCACAATCAATTTTGGTGCAGGCCATCCTCAAGAATAGCCTTCCGAGTAAGATCACTGGATTCTTGATTGCTTTCTTTCCCATGTCAAGAACATAGAAGTCGGCTGGGAACACAAGATCCCCCACCTTCACCAACACGTCCTCCAAAACTCCATCATGGTAGACTATGGATAAGTCCACCAATTGGATGGCTACGCGGGTCGGAGAAAGAGGTCCAAAACTTATTTCGTCGAACATGGCTCTTGGCATTACATTTATCAAAGCTCTTAGATCAAGCACCGCCTTGGGTATTGACGTAGTACCTATTGTGCTTGGGATAGCAAACATACCAGGATCCTTCTTCTTGAGCGGGATGTGAGAATTTATTAGTGCTGACACGTTCTCCACATGGAAACGGGCATTATCTGGGTACTTGGTCTTCTTCAAGCACATCTCTCGCAAAAATTTTGCACACTTTGGCATGGACTGTAATGCCATTAATAGTGGCAGGTTTATCTCCACTTTCTTGAATACCTCCATCATGTCCTCCAACTCCTTCTGATCACGATCGCGGGCAAAACGTCTTGGATAGGGGATCTTCGCCTTAGCAGTGCGAGGAACGGTCCTCTTGGCCAAAGCCTCTGCTTCTTTTTCAGCCTTCATAGAGTCCAACAACACGTCATCTTTATCAAACCCTAGCTTTGATCTCTCCATCTTCACGTTATCAAACAAGGCTTCATCCTCCTCATTATCGAAGACGGGGTTCTTATTGGCCTTTATCCCTTCTTCACATTTTGCCTTCAACTCTACATAGAGGTCATTGATATCTCCTGAGCTCATCTTAGTTTCTTCTACTCGAGCAGGTCCCTTAAGTTAGGTCTTAGGCAGCACCTCTGACAAATTCTTACCGCTTCGTAAAGTCACAACATTGACTTGCTCCTTGTTAACCTCCACTTGGGCAGGAAGCCTTCCGCTCTTGTCATCTACAAGCTCTGATAGAGTTTGGTTTATGTGAGTTAATTGAGCTTGAAGGTTGTTCGATTGACCTCGACTTTCCAATTGAAAGTTCTCAAAATCCCTCCTAAGCCTCTGGTTCTCATTGGTAAACCTATCAATGGTCTCCTTCATGAACTCCGTCTTTGCTGGTTCTCGATGTGGAGGAACATAGTTATGTTGCTGTTGAGGCTGCTGTTGAGGTGGAAGCACATATTGCTATTGAACAGGCTGCTGCGGTTGTTGGTGGGCAGGAGGCATTTGATAATGGTTGTTGCCATACCTCAGGTTCTCGTGCTGATTCTGCCTATAGCCATAATTGTTGACATAGTTGCTGTTATTACCATACCAGAACCTTTGTTGCCCACCACCTTGTTGGTTCTGACCTATTGCCTTCAACTCCTCATCTTCCACGAACCAACTGGGACATTCCGAGGTAATATGGCATGTTGCCTGACACACCTCGCATTTTTTCACCGCTCTATGAACTTCCTTGCCATCAACCTTCTTTTTCAAGTCCTCAATTTGACCACTTATCTTGGTCATGAAATCTTTCATGATGCTGACCAAGTTATCGGAATTTCCTTTGCTGCCTTCATACCCTTCTCTTGGGATATCATCTTCATCTCGTGATTAATCGGCCATAACAGCTATTTTCTTGAACAATTCTGCTGGCGATTGATCGACTATGGCCCCCCAGAAGCTGCAATGATCCACTTCCTCTCATATGCCCTTAATCCTTTTAAGAAATGTTCGATCAAATCAATGTCCTCGATTCAATGCTGAGGACATCTTGCGATCAACTTCTTGAACCTTTCATAATATTCATACAACGACTCACTTCCGTCCATTTTGATCGAGGAAAAGACATTCCTTCCACTTTGTATCCGGCCAACGGGTATGTACTTATCAAGGAAAGCCTGCTGCAACTTCTTCCAGGTGTCGATGCTTCCCTCTGGAAAGGTGTAAAGCCACTCACGTGCTCCTTCAAGAAGAGAGAACAGGAACGTGAGTAACCTTACGTAGTCTGGAAACGTATCTTGGGCAGCATCTTGTTCTCTTGCAGCATCTCGGGCAGGAGGGGTATTGTTCCTTACAGTGCTGATCGCCATTTCAAAGTCTTGAAGATGGGTCTGAGGGTCTTCTCCGGGATGATCGCTGAACTTGGGCAGTATCTGTATCAAGGAATGCTTGAGCTCCCAGTTGCCATTGATGGTGGGCGACTGGATACTTGAAGGTCTGATTCCCTTGTCGTCAGGGAACATAATCTGACGTATGGTATTCTCTTGCTGCCCTGCCATGGTTATTGATGTCTCTGATTCTGAACTAGATGTTGACTTCTCGCTGTTTGTACTCACTGTTGAGCAAGAATCGTCTTCTTGCTCAATATCCTGATCTTCTGTCAAGCTCGGCAACTCTTAAGGTTCGTTGATGCCTTCCTCCAGATCTTTCTTCTTCTTACATTATTCTGCTCGATTTCTCCTTGCTATCACCTCCGGGCAAGTTCTTGGATCTCATGGATCTCCGTCACTCTGTAGATGTGGCTTGGGTATAAACTGTGCTCAACTCAAGCTAGAAGAGCAAACTAGCTTAAAACCAGGTCCCCGGCAACGACGCCAACTTGACGAAGGGCTGTCGTCACACTCTTCACACAAATAAATTTATAAACACCTCTTGCCCAACAAGGTAGTAGTCAATGGCAAGTGGGGTCGAACCTAAGGGACTTGGCATAGATATGCTCTTCAGGTAGTGTTCAACAAAAGGGATTTTGATCGAAATGTATCTCTATATCCTGTAACTCAACAAATAAAATATCAAATAACAAAGAATTTTGGTTTGGATTTCGAATCAATGATCTCGATTACTCGTTACTCGTTCATTGGTGCAAAGATATTCAATTACTTGATCTCATTATACTTGGTTTAAGATAAAGATTAGTTTATACCCTAAAGGTCACGAAGTCACAATATAAACACACCAAGCCTATGTCTATCCAATTTTACAGATCTTGACCAGAAAGCAAGATCTCCTCTCTTGATCAACAAATTCACGAAGACACTTCAATAACGATGCTGCCCAACAGGCATTAAGAATAAACAGACCCAAGACAGCCAAGAGGTAGGTTAATACCAACTGCTCTCCAACACTCTTTACCTTCTTGGGCACGAAAGACACTCTCGAGTTAAATCCCAATTCCTGTTAATGACTTAATATCAATATCTAGGTGGTGATCAATCATATGTCAATATCAACTAAGTTTAGAATTAATCCTAAGTATTTCGGGAACAAAATCAATTAACGAACTAATGCAATTCAACCTCACGAGTTTAGAATAAGTAATTTACGATTACTTCATCTACATCCAACCCAAACAATAAATTTAGCTAGACATAATATTAAACTAAAGAACAAAAGATATAAAGGAAATCATAACTGAAATTGAACTGGAAACGAGATGTTGCCCAAAAGCGTAAGTCAGCAACCAAAGTCTTAGCTTCAAGCCAACAGCTAAACTACTGCAGAAAATATAAAACGAACGAAAAAGTAAATTGTCCGTATGACTTGTTTCTTCCTCACTTCCTCTCAAACTAAGAATGCAGAACTAGCTATGAACTTGAATGAAATCGGCACACATTACATAATGGAGTAGGCCATATATATAGGCGATGGAATTAGGGTTGAGATAGTATCCTTGTTGGTGAAGGATTCTTCCCATGCATATCACATCCGCCTTCTCTCTCATCCATGCAGCCACAATTCTCTTTCCTTGCTTGGTAGATATCTTCTTTGATTAGATACGGCTAGGATAAAGAAAGAAATATTCGATCCTTATCCTCTTTCTCGAAGGAAAAGAAATCCCGTCTAAGATGAGCTCATGAGATATCAATAACCTCTATGTAGAGTTGAAGGCAAAGCGTGAAAAAGGGATAAAGGCCAATAAGAACCCCGTCTTCGATAATAAGGAGGATGAAGTCCTGTTTGATTACGTGAAGATGGAGAGAGCAAAGTTGGAGTTTGATAAAGATGACATGTTGTTGGATTCTTTGAAGGCTGAAACAGAAGCAGAGGCTTTGGCCAAGAGGACCGTTCCTCGCACTGCTAAGGCAAAGATCCCGTATCCAAGACGTTTTGCCCGCGATCATGATCAGAAGGAGTTAGAGGACATGATGGAGGTGTTCAAGAAAATAGAGATAAACCTGCCACTATTGATGGCATTATAATCTATGCGAAAGTGTGCAAAATTTTTACGAGAGATGTGCTTAAAGAAGAAGTACCCAGATAATGCCCGTTTCCATGTGGAGAATGTGTCAGCACTTATAAATTCCCACATTCCGCTCAAGAAGAAGGATCCTGGCATGTTTTCTATCCCATGCACAATAGGTACTACGTCAATACCCAAGGCGATGCTTGATCTATGAGCTTCGATAAATGTAATGTCAAGGGCCATGTTCGACAAAATTAGGTTTGGACCTCTTTCTCCTATCCGTATAGAGATCCAATTGGCGTAATTATCCACAGTCTACCCCGATGGAGTTTTGGAAGACGTATTGGTCAAGGTAGGGGATCTTCTGTTCCCAGCCGACTTCTATGTTCTTGACATGGGAAAGAAAGCAATCAAGAATCCAGTGATCTTGCTCGGAAGGCCGTTCTTGAGGATGGCTGCACCAAAATCGATTGTGATACCAGGAGGTTGACAATTCAAGTGGCTGGAGAAGTTGTCGAGTTTGATGCTTATCGGTAAAATCAGGATGATACCCTAGAACACCTCAACACCCTCAATGCATTTGGTCAACAAGTAGAGATATTGAAACGCTTAAGTTGTTTCTTAGACAACAATAAGGATGCAACCTAGACGGAACTCAATCTAATACAGGGTCTTGACCTGGATCTTGACTAAGATGAGGATAATGAGGAAGTCGATGCCTTGATGGAGTTCTACGAAGGTGATGAGTATGAAAGTGATAAAAATTTCTGGGAGGAGTCAGTCCATGGACATAGTTTCGACTCCACTAATAAAGACTACAACATGGATGAGGAGTTAGAGGATAACAACACTCCTAAAAACTCCCATGATGATGAAGACGAGTTTGATGAGGAACTCAAGGAACTACCCCATGATGAGACTGAGGAGTTGGTAGAGAAATTTTGGCAACAGACAGTTCTTGAGCAGGATGCCGGATTGCAGTCAGAAGAGAATCTTACCCAGAACAATGAAGCAGCATATGTGGAAGAATGCAATTATGCCAGGATTCCGGGCAACATGCAACCTCAGGGGTTTGAACCACTCAACATCCCTGAATTGAAGCCGGAGGACAGGTTGGTGCCATCACTGCAAAAGGCCCCTACGTTGGAGCTGAAACCTTTGCCCAAGCACCTGAAATACATATATCTCGGTAAGAATGAGACTTTGCCCGTGATCATATCATCCGAGCTGTCAAGCATGGAGGAGGTCCGAGTTGGTGAAGTGCTGAGCAAATACAAGGAGGCAATAGGGTGGACCTTGGCTGACATCAAATGCATTAACCCTGTGGACTGTGTTCATCATATTTTGCTTGAGGAGGATGCTGCCCCAGTAAGGGATCCACAAAGGAGATTAAATCCAGCCATGAAAGAAGTGGTAATGAAAGAGATACTCAAGCTTTTTTACTTGGGGATCATATACCCCGTGTCTAACAGCCGGTGGGTAAGTCCTGTGCACGTGGCGCCCAAGAAGTCAGGAATCCAAGTTACTGAGAACGAGAAAAATGAGATGGTGGCTATGAGTTTGCAAATTGGATGGCGAGTGTGTATAGATTACTGAAAGCTCAACCAAAAGACGAAGAATGATCACTTTCCTTTGCCCTTTATCAACAAGATGCTTGAGAGGTTAGCTGGTAATGACTATTATTGCTTTCTTGACGGCTATTCTAGTTACATGCAGATCTGGGTTGCTGACGAGGATCAAGGCAAGACCACCTTCACATGCCAGTTTAGCACATTTGCATATAGAAGGATGCTATTTGGGTTGTGTAATGCACCAGGGACGCTTCAAAGGTATATGATGCACATTTTTTCAGACCTTCTTTAAGAATGCATCGAAGTCTTCATGGACGACTTTACCGTCTACGGCAAGACCTTCAAGTCATGCCTTAACAACCTGGATCGAGTTTTGAAGAGATGTGTTGAGAAAAGCCTCGTATTGAACTATGAGAAATGCCATTTCATGGTGAGAGAAGGAATCGCTGTGGGGCATGTTATTTCGGGGAAAGGTATTGAGGTGGACAAGGCCAAGATCGACATTATTGCCAAGTTACCCTACCCAAGATCTGTGAAGGAGTTGAGAGAATTCCTAGGGCATACTGGATTCTATAGGAGATTTGTCAAGGACTTTGCCAAGATCGCCCAACCAATGACGAGACTACTTCAAAATGATGTACCATGGGAGTTCAATGAATATTGCAAGAAGGCGTTCCATGCCTTGAAGGAGAACTTGATCACAGCCCCCATTATCCAACCTCCAAATTGGGGGATGCCTTTTAAATTAATGTGCAATGCCAGTGGTTATGCCGTGGGAGCAGTTCTTGGGCAAAAACGTGGAAAGGAGAGCTATGTCATCTATTATGCTTCCAAGACATTGAACCCTGCCCAATGCAATTATGCCACTACGGAGAAGGAGTTGTTGGCTATTGTCTTCACCTTTGAAAAGTTTAGATCCTATTTGTTTGGAGGCAAGACCATAGTGTACATGGATCACGCGGCATTGAAGTACTTGTTGAGCAAGACGGAGTCCAAGCCAAGATTGATTAGATGGATCCTTTTGTTGCAGGAATTTGATATAGAGATCAAAGATAAGAGTGGTGCCCAGAACCAAGTTGCCGACCACCTAAGTCGAATTCTCCAGCCTGACGATGGGGTGCCAATCAAGGAAAGACGAACACCTGAGTCTTGCCCAAGATGAACCATAGTATGCTGATATCGTAAATTACTTGGTGACTGGAGAGATACCCTCCGACCTTGGGCGTTATCAAAGGAACAAGCTTAAACACGAGAGCCGTTTCTATATTTAGGATGAGCCATATTTATGGAGGGAATGTGCGGACAAGATCATAAGGAGGTGTGTCGAGGATAGAGAGCAAAAGAGCATTCTTGAGCATTGCCACAACAAGGAATGCATAGGGCATTTTGGGCATCAACGGACTGCAAGGAAGATTTTGAAGTGTGGCTTCTGTTGGCCAACATTGTTCAAAGATTGTTACGAGTGGGTCAAGATGTGCCAGAAGTGCCAAAGGGAAGGCAACATCACAAGAAGAAATGAAATGCCCATGATACCGATCTTGCCCGTGCAGGTGTTTGATGTATGGGGCATGAATTTTATGAGACCCTTGCCGAGTTCCAAAGGCAACAAGTACATCATATTGGCAGTGGACTATGTCTCGAAGTGGGTAGAGGCTCGTGCTTCCAATAAGGATGATTCTAAGGTGGTTTCCAGTTTTTTGAGAACTCAAATTTTCAATAGGTTTGGTGTACCTCGAGCTATAATTAGTGATCAAGGTTCTCATTTTTGCAACGCAACGGTGACCGCCTTGTTCAAGAAGTATGGAGTTACGCATCGTGTGTCAACAGCCTACCACCCACAAGCCAATGGACTAGCGGAATTGTCCAATCGAATAATAAAGACGATCTTGAGGAAGACCATGGGCACAATAAGGAAGGATTGGAGTATGTGCCTCGATGATGCCTTGTGGGCGTATAAGACTGCCTTTAAAATACCTTTTGGCATGTCTCCTTATCACATGGTCTATGGCAAGAGGTGCCACTTGCCCGTTGAGCTGGATCACCGAGCACATTGGGTTGTTGCCCAACTTAACCTTGATTGGAACGAGGTAGGTGAATCAAGGAAGCTTGAGATCCAAGAACTCGACGAGATAAGACTCCAAGCCTATGACAATGCCGGCTTATACAAGGAAAGGATAAAGAAGACCCATGATCTTTTGATTAAAGAGAAGGAGATCTATTTTGGGCAACAAGTGCTGTTGTACCAAACTTGATTTAGGCTTTCTTCGGGTAAGCTCTCGACCAAGTGGGCAGGACCTTATGAAGTACAAGCCTAATTTCCGAATGGAGCTGTTGAGATCAAGGATCCCAAGAACGAGAACGTTTTTAAAGTCAATGGCCAGCGCTTGAAGGCCTATCTTGGGCAAGAACAGTTTGTTGAGGGGGAACCATCTGGGTTCCTGTCGAGGAGGACCTCTGACTTCTAAGATGGGAGGTGTCATGCCCAAGACCTTAAATGGGGTGCTGTCCAGGAGGCAACCTGGTTAGTATTTTCGTGCTATTTATTTTCGCGTTATTTTTATTTTTTGTTATTTCATAATTTTTATTCATTTTATTTTCGTAAAAAAGTATTGAAAATTCAAAAAAAAAATATTAGTTAGTTTATGCTTTAAGTATTTCACAGTATTTTATTTTCAAGTATTTTATATTCAAGTCTAACCATAGGAAAGAGTTTGTTTTCGGAATGTGTTTGTGTTTTGAAATGTGCAGGAGATGTTGAGTAAAATACAGGTTGTAGACCAGGAACCACGATGGAGAAGTAAGTGGGAGTCGAGTAGAGGTTTTGGGCATGAACCAAGTCGTTGGTTAACGACTGTTCAAGGCGGTTACTGTACCCCTAAAACTACGCGCCCTTAAAACCACCCTAGCACGTCTACACCCCCACTACCTGATTTGAATTTCAAGTCTGCAACTTCTCATCTTCTCTCTTCTCTCTCTCCATCAAAACCTCCAAACTCTTACCATGGTGTCCACTCGCCCTAAAAACAAACTAAACAAGATCCCCACCGGAACCAACATCGATCTAACCACCAGCAACCCTACCACTGCCACCACAAAGCCCGAAACCATCACCCAAAGGAAACTACCCATGGAACCCGCCAAACCCTCTGCCGACCAAAACCTTTCCATCACCATCGCAACCAGCGTGCCCAAGAGCCTGCCGATCGATGCCACGCTGTTAATGAGCGACAACAAACCGAGTCTGATGGACGAGGCGGTGAATCAACCGGAGGAGGAAACTCAATCAAAGCCTGTATTCGAGAAGGAAGAATTGGAAGAAGAAGCAGAGGAGGAAGAAAATGGCGGGGAGGAAGAGGAAGATAAAGGTGATGAAGGGGAAGACGACAATGGCAATGACGAAATCGATGAGGCCATTGAAGTAGAGGCGGCAAGGTTGGTGGCGGAGGCACTGCCGCAGGCGAAGACCAAGGCTAAGGAAAGCCCGACGAAGACAAAAAGTCTCCAGCTGGCCAGCAAACGCCCTCACGGTGGCGAAGACACGCCGGCAAAGAAGCACAAATCTACTACTTCGGACGCTGGGTCTTTCTAGCCGTCGATATCAAAAGGGATGGCTGCTGAGACTTCGTCGAAGGTCAGCGAGGAAGAAGCAGGGGATGATGTTGAGGAAGAAGAGGATGATGACCAGTCTACTCCAGCAAGTGGCCGGAACAGGAAGAAGAAGAAGAGTGCCACGATGGTGACGTGTAGGAAGCCCAGGGAATAGAAGGTGACAGCACCCAGGGTTCTCGACTTCAAACTATACGAGAACCTGGGTGTTGCCCAAGAAGTAAGGAAGCTGTTTGAGGGGATAGGCTGGAGTCAGTTTTTGGAGTGGCCTGTGGAGATATACGAGGAGCAAGTTAAGGAGGTGTACAGCACGGCGGCAGTGACAAGTGATCTCGAGACAGGGGTGAGCATGATCTCCTTCTCGCTTTTGGGCGAGAAGTATGATTTCCAAGTGAGTGTATTTAACTAGATCCTGAGGATGGTGAGCTTGAGGGACCTGGCCAAGAAAGAGTTGATGGAGGCCAAGACCATGGTACCACCCCCGGGCGATGTAGCTTACCAGGAGCAGTGGAAGGAGATCGGCAATGGAGCACCATACAACGGGGCCAACAACAAGGGAACTGAGTTGAAAACTCATGCCCTGAGGCTTTGCCATCGCATTCTCGTCTACAACTTGTATGGCAAGAACGATAGTGGCAATAGCCTGAGCAACAAGGAGAGGTACCTGTTGTGGTGTATGCACACCAAGACTAAGGTTAACTTCGTGACCTTCCTTGGTGAGCAGCTCAAGACGGTGCTGGCAAAGCAGGCTTTGGGATGTACGTGTGGACACTTCGTGACCGCTTTTGCGAAGGGAGTCGGGGTCTATGTCGAGCTAAAGGGGAAGCCGGTGATGATAGTCAACAAGTTAGGGGAAGCTGCCTTGAAGAAGATGAACGATATTGAGTTGAGGAATGGCAAGTACGTGTTCATCGACTACGGCAGGTCAAAATCTACCAGGCGACCACCTTTGGACAAGAAGGAGGAGGCAAGCACCAGTGCAGCAGTGCTGCCTAACATTGAGGTCAAGACCAGACTAGCCAACATCGAGAAGATGTTGACTGAGATCAGGGATGCTCAGCTGGCATTCTTTGCACAACAAGGATTCAGGTATTCACCTGAATCTTCTCTTTGACTTATGTTCCTCCCTTTTGTGTTAGTGTAGGTTTTTGTTTTTTCATTTTTTTTTGTGTAGAGTCTTGTTGTGTGTTTTTCTTTTGGTTGAGTCAGTTTTTGTTTTATGTTTGTAGTTGCCCAACATTGTACCCACTTTGCCTAAGGCAAAGTGTGTGGGTGTTGGGGCGTTAGTCTATTTTGTGTGTTTTTAAAATACGTTTTAGTTCTTGATCAGCATGTTGGCATGATAGGTTAGAATAGATATGTTGATAGTGTTGTATGTAAATAGGTAGGACGGAATGTTTCATTGGGCATGAACTGTGAGGTTTTAAGCTTTTAAATGCTATATACATATGCAGCATTATTCTTTCTTGTGTGATAATGACGAATTGACTCTTATTGATCTAGAACTTGCCTGCATCTCTTAATTAAAACTTCATATAACTTAGTCAAATTACTTAGATGAATTAGGCATTTTTGTTCAAAATAGCCCATGAAAAAAAAAATTCCCTACCTTGACATTTATCCTTTGTTTAGCCCCCCTGAGCTTGATGATACTTCTTTCAAATCACTTATAGTAGCCTGAATTTATGAGTTTTCATGGTCAAGAACTCAGGTCTAGAAGAAGAAGGGATGAAAGGGAAAATGTTGGGTAGCACTTAATGGGCAATATCACCTAAGTTAGAGGTGTTGGGTTAAAAAAAAGGTCCAAAAAAAAGAGAATAAGTGTGCTAGGGGTGAAGTGATGACGTGGAATGAGGAATCGAGGGCAATCTGTTGCCTAAGAATCGAGTTCTTGACTTAGCCAATTCCTATACTTCCCTACCTTTTGCCTTAAGCCACATTACAACCCTATAAAGACCTAAGGATAAGTAATTTTGATTTTGTTCAAAGAGATGTAGAGGGCAGGCGAGCCTATGGAAAAACATTGTTGATTTTGGTCGAGAGCGTATACACTTAACCATATACACTTGAGAGTTGAGTGCTGGTGAGGATACCCATATTGCCCAATAACTCTATCTTGACCTGTTTGATGGCAATATCTGCTTACATATTCTGTTTGGACTAACATGTTGATGTGCTGATCTGTTGAGTCTGTGTTTTTTGTTTTGTCTTTTCTGTGTTTGAGTCTTGGGTAGAGTTGCAACCATATACTTGAGGGCAAGTGTAATTCAAGTGTGTGGGTGTGATGAACCCATATTTGTGTCCATCTTTTCTTGTATTTTTAGTCTTTATCGAGTTAAAGTGTGTCTGGGAGGACACAAAGTCGAGAGATGGTGTGCAGGGAAGAACAGGTGGGATCTTGGGCAAATTCGGCGGAAAATCTGTTGTTGAGATGCTGAGAAGGCGATACGATGCAAATGAGCATAGGGCTGGAGTAGTTGGGCAACAATGTTTTGCACACTCTACAAGTTAGGAAATACCTCCCCATATCCTTGAAGCCAACAGACAGAGTACCCGGAGGAGCCAAGATCTTGGTAACACAGGAAGCAATTCAGAATGCAGATATAGAAGGCAAGAAGTGAGCCGGGCCAGCAGCAGATTTCTTTTCCTTCGAGGAAAAGAATAAGGATCGAGCAGCAAATTTCTTTTCCTTCAAGGAAGAGAATAAGGATCGAATATTTCTTTTCTTATCCTAGCTGGACCTAGTCAAAGAAGATATCTACCAAGCAAGAAAAGTGAATCGTGGCTGCATAGATGAGAGAGAAGGCGGATATGATATGCATGGGAAGAGTCCTTCACCAACAAGAAAACTACCTCAACCCTAATTCCATCGCCTATATATATGGCCGACTCCACAATGTAATGTGTGCCATTTTGATTCGAGTTCATAGCTTAGTTCTGCATTCTAAGTTTGAGAGGAAGTGAGGAAGAAACAAGTCCTACGGGCGACTTACTTTTATGTTCGTTTTATATTTTCTGCATTAGTTTAGTTGTTGGCTTTTAGCCAAGACCTCAGTTGCTGACTTACGCTTTTGAGCAGCAACCCCCTTTTTTAGTTTACGTTAAGTATGATTTCCCTTATTCGATTTGTGTTCTTATTTAATATTATGTCTATCTAAATTTATTGTTTAGGTTGGATGTAGATGAAGTGATCGTAAATTACTCGTTCTAAACTCGTGAGGTCGAATTGTGTTAGTTCGTTAGTTGATTTTATTCCCGAAACACCTAGGATTAATTTTAGACTTAATTGATATTGACATATGATTGATCACCATCTAGAAATTGATATTAAGTCATTAACAGAAATTGGGATCAAACTCGAGAGTGTCTCTCGTGCCCAAGAAGGTAAAGAGTGTTGGAGAGCAGTCGGTATTGACCTACCTCTTGGCTGTCTTGGGTTTGTTTATTCTTAATGCCTTTTGGGCAGCATCATCATTGAAGTGTCTTAGTGACTTTGTTGATTAAGAGAGGAGATCTTGTCTTCTGGTCAAGATCTGTAAAATTGGATAGACATATGCTTGGTGTGTTTATATTGTGACTTCGTGACCTTTAGGGTATAAACTAATCTTTGTCTTAAACCAAGTAATGAGATCAAGTAATTGAATACCTTTCCACCAATCATCGAGTAATGAGTAATCAAGATCATTGATTCGAAATCCAAACCAAACTTCTTGGTTATTTGATATTTTATTTGTTGAGTTACAGGATATTGAGATACATCTAGACCAAAACTTCTTCTGTTGAGAACTACCTGAAGAGCAGATCTACGCCAAGTCCCTTGGGTTTGACCCCACTTGCCATTAACTACTACCTTGTTGGGCAAGAGGTGTTTTATAAATTTATTTGTGCGAAGAGTGTGACGACAGCCCTTTGTCAAACATTAAAATTTACGTCTCTATATCGCTCTAAAGGAGCTGGAGTGGGGAATTCTAAATCATAGAAGGTACGTAAGTCACAAAATAATTTTTCCATCTCGGTAGAATAAATCATTGCACAATAGTCGTTTGTCGGAAAAAAAAAATCTTATTAGTTTCGCATTCAAATTAACCGTCTTCCAACTCTAACATTTTTTTTCCACATCTCTCTTTCAATATCTTTTACTTGATTGATCATACTTGGACAGTGCTTCACGGTAGTCATCAGTGGCCTTCAATGGCATTGGAACCTATAGTCTACACGTAGTCACGATTCTCATATTCTTAATGTTTACTCGCAATGGTGAAGTCGTACCGTGGCGTAATATGTCATAGCTTGTAGCAACATGTTGGGTGTTTTTTTCTCACTCTACCGTTTTCTTCTTTGCACTCATCTTCAGTCTTGACGCATATAGTTCCTATCTTATTCTAGATTTAATCTTGTCGCTACCGTAGATTAACGTTAACTTCTTTTCATCTTTTACTATACCATCTTGAATTAGGATGGCTTTTATACTTTATTCAAGGCACCTATGTCCTTGCTTAGTTTAAATGAAGTCAAACTGACACAAAATGTCAGAGAAAGAAGGATGGCATAACTTTAAGACCTCTACACGACTAATGGTTGATTTTTCTATGGCATACTCATCATGTTCTAGTCTGAGGCCATACATGTTTGACTATCTTGAGGGTGGTCAATTCATAGTATAACATTATCATAAGAGTCTTAGACATTCATATACGTTGAGAGGTCCTACCACGACAACTTATTCGTTATAAAAGTTTGAATTCCTAACTTGATATTGAACTCTGAGTAATCAACTAGGCCATAGCATCGGAAAATCCACTACATCAATGTACTAAGTTAGATAGTTAATATATTTAACAATCTCTATGTTTTAAAAACTAAGTTCTGGCTAACCGAGTCGTAGCTCGAAGTAATTGTTCGTTTCTTTCCTCTCATGGTTTGAACACCTACTCGTAGTTTAATTTATGCAAAAACTACTCCTACCCACATAGGTCAACTAGGAGTTCTTTGTTCAGTTTACAAAGCGATAGTCAACATAGGTACCGAGTTCCTGACTTTTTCTCGAAACTCGAGCCATTGAGGACGACTACCCTCCTTTCATTAAACATAAGTCACTGTAAATTGAAACATCCATCGCATTATATTGAATACATCCGTTATAAAAGGATATTACTTCTCACATAAAAGGGCATTTCATATTTCCATAGAAACCATTCTTTTTAAATCACATACCTTGAGTCGGCGTGGAGCGGAGTGATGGGGTATCCAATATCTTTACCTTTTCACTTAAAATTTCAAGTGATGACTATTTTAGGATTTAATTTGAAAGAAAAAAAAAAGAATACTTAACTTTGAACGAAGAAGAGTACTATTTCAAAGTTTTTTGAATTGGTTTCTTATTTTTGGGTGGAAAACTTAGCAATTGGAAAAGAGGTTTACTATCCAAAGAAGAGGTTCTAGTAGTACAGAGCCAAACCTAAGCTCTGATACCATTCTGTCACGCCCCGAACCCCGGCCTATGCGGATGGCCGCGATGCGGGTCGGACGACATACTATAACGTAAGGTACAAAATAAAACATGCAATGGATTTTCAAAAAGGATAACATATTAATTTGCTAAGTTTTCCCAAATAGAGTTGGAGGGTTTGTTCAGAAGTTTACCAAACCTAAATGAGAGATAGCCCCGAAGTATGAGGACTTCGGACCTCGCATTGCGGAAGCATAAATAGAGTTGTCTTCAATTACTATACCAAAATAATTCCAACTTCTCGTTTCTACTTCTCGTTCACAACTATAACTTATCGTTTCATAACTCGGATGAACATGTCGTCAACTACAAACTTGTTCATTTAACAATAACGATCATTAATATTCAATTAAAAACCTCGTTCGACTTTTCTATCATTACTTAGGTTCGATTCTTCACTTCTTATGAAATTTCCGACATTATTAGAATTCGTTCTAACTTTCCGATTATGATCATTTACTAACGAGATTAACTTATATTCACATCATAGACCTATATAATTATCTAATCTCGACTTATCGTCGATCGTTCGACTCTTAACGAAAATCCTACGTTCTCCGTTTTCGTTCAAATTTTACAACAACGATTATCGTCTAACGAGCATCACGAATATGCAAATCATATTATCAAAATATTAACGAGCTTCAACTTATCGACACATCTTCGTCTCTTATATTTTTCAATTTATTTTTAGAAAAATCCCAATTAAATATATAATCATCCTCATACATCGTATATCTCATTTCCATTAATCAATCGAGCATATCATAACATTTACTATACTAAATCATGTGTTCTTCGTCTCTTAGGTTTCAAATTTTATTTTTAGAAAAATCTAAATTAATTCATAGAGTCAATTGACATTATGTAGAACACTAATCTATCGATCAATCACCAAAGAAATCGAGCTACGATCAAACCCCCAAAATTTCCCTAAGAATCGGTACAAACCCTAAGACAAAGAGGAGTGATTTTTTTTATGATTCAATCCGTAGAACTCGATTCTAAACATCCTAGAACATGTATCGAACAAGAAACAACATACTATTTCATCTCTTAAGTTTTTCGAAAAAAAAATAAAAAGAGGAAAACAAGCTTTTGTTCGGTTTATATTGGAGACGAAGTTCTTACCTTGCGTAATATGGACTCGAAAATGGATTTGATCGGTAGGTGGAAGACTTGAGTGCTTGAAGAAAGCTTGGAGTTGAAGCTTTAATGGAGGAAGAAGAAGAACAAAGAGAGAGAGTATGTGTGTGTATGGTGGCGGTAATGAAGGGGGAGGGAGAGAGAGATGGTGAGTCATGTGTAAGACATATAAAGTGAAGAAAATATCTAATAAAGCATAGTGAGTCGCTAAGGTGTGTTTGGCTAGGATTTGTTAGACGGAAATGTCTCGTTTTCGGCTCTTAAACGGTGATATAAAAGTCGAGAAATACTTTTTTAGATAGTTACGAAATCAACGAAATCTAACTCGTCCGTTAGATTGGAAATAATTTACGTACTCGGAAAACCTAATTCATTTTTCAAAATCCGAGAAAAAGTCGGGACATCACAGTCCAAAATTTCGCTCGGAAAAGTCATAAAAACTAACTTTCTCTGGTGAACTCGTATCGAAGAAAAAGTGAATCTAAAGTTCGACGGTTTTTTATTCTGAGTTTTCGGACGAAAAATTTATCGGACGTGAAAACCCTAATACAGTAGTCGTCTGACTGACTTCCGTAATTTATTTTCAGAAACGGATTTCACCGTTAGTCTTAGAATTAATTTAATGATCTTAGGCGTGCAAAGCCATAATTATTATTAACTTTAAATTTTAAGACAGTAGAAATTATCCGGGGTATTACAAGAGCGGCAAGAGCGGGTTGTAGTCTTGGCCTAGACCTGCAAAGATGTGTCAATGCTGGAGAAAGCCGGAAGAAAGGTCCTCGAATCTCACCCGTTGTCGGAGTGGGCCCATCTAGAACTAAATGCTGCTTGACCAACATGCGCCTTATAAAGGTGGAATGCCTGGGGACTTTTGGGCAAGCAAGAGGATTGGCTAGGGTATGCCTGTCAAGACCTAAACGTAAGGATGGAGCTGGGCGGACTATGTAGCGTACGTGGGACCCTGCATAGTTTTAGCCTATAACCACTGACATACATGTGCAACAAATATCTTTGAACCGATGATCGAGATAAAGTTATACTCATTGATTCGAAACCTAAATCTGGATTGTTTTTATTACTGATCTTTTTGCTTGTCAAGTTAGAGTTATTTACTTTCAGCAGTTTGCCAAAGGTGATAGTGACAGTTACCCAAGGCCATAGTAGATAGATACTCAACACAACCTTTTTGTGACCCAACAAGAGATTATCGCGAGCAACTCCCTGTGGGATCGACCCTGTACTTGCCAACTAGCTGTTCCTAGGGGTAGGCATAGGAGTGAAATACAAATTGTATTTTGTCGTAGCTTAAACGATGGCTGCGTCAAAATTGGCGTCGTTGCCGGGGAGTTGATTACAGTGGTAATTTCTGTTTTGCTATTTTCTTTAATCTGATTTTATGCAAGAAACTAACCTCACAGGAAAGGGAGGAGAAACGTGGTACGACGATAACATCAACCTGACCTTGAGAAGAATTCGAGCAGAGAAGAGGAGGACGGAAGAGACATTGGAAGAAATTCCAGAGGAATTCTTTGACGAGGAAAAACTGTCCCTGTCAATCGAAGCAGAAGAAGAAGAAGAAGAAGAAGAAGAAGAAGAAGAAGAAGATAATCGAAGCGAAGCATCAATGCAGAACCCAGTGGAGGAGGAGAAAACCTTAAGGGAGATGGTGTTCCCTAACACCATGAACCTGAGGCCATCAGGCATAACTTTGCCTACACCCACACATGCATGGGAGCTGAAGTCCCATTTTATACAGATCCTGCCCAAGTTCAGCGATCACCCAGGCGAAGATCCACAAAGACACTTGCAACATTTCGAGATGGCCTGTGGAACCATCCGTACTGTTGGAAATCTGAGCGAATATGTAAGGCTCATTGCCTTCCCATTCTCTTTGCAAGACAACGCGAGGGAGTGGCTTTATTCATTGCCCACAGGATGTGTTACCACTTGGCAAGAGCTGCAACAGAAATTCTTGGAGAAATACTTTCCAGCCACCCGAATTCAGAAGATGAGGAAGATGATTACAAGCATTAAGATGGGCACTGGAGAGGATTTTTACTCGTACTTCCATAGATTCAAGCAGATGCTAGCAAAGTGCCCACACCATCAAATTGCGGATCATGACTTGATCCAATGTTTTGTGGCTGAGAATAAGTGAAAGGGCATTGGTCAACGCAGCTTGTGGAGGGTCAGTTATGAGAAAGCAGCCAAGTGTCGTGTTCAAGATGATTGCTGAGATGGCAGAGGAGCTGAGGGATGACGGGGGAGAATTGCCCAAGCTATCAACAACTGCAGCCAAAGCACCACCGACTTCAACTGGAATGGAGGATAAGCTTGACCAGATGTTTAACAAGATGGATGCCCTGGTAACCGTTTTATCAGGCAACAATAAGAAGGCGGTGAGAGCTTGTGGAATTTGTATGGCAATCTCGCATGCAACGGATCAATGCCCAAGCTTGGAGGAAGAGGTCAATGCAATTAGATACAACAATAATAACCAAGGGAGGCCATATGATCCGAACTCGCAATTCTACAACCCAGGATGGAGGAATCATGAAAACCTAAGGTATGGAAACAACAACTACCAAGGGTTTGGGCAACAGCAACAGGCACAACCACAACAACAGCAACAGTATCCTCCTAGAGATCAGAATAAGCCAAGCCTAACGGACCAAGTGACTTCCTTGGCCAAGGATAATATCAGAATGCAGCAAGAGCTTGAGAAGTTTAGGACGGAGACAAGGGGAGCCATTCAAAGCATGACCAACCAACTGACTAACTTGGTCAATGCTATGACCAGATTCGAGAAGAGACAAGGAGAGCTACCTGCCCAACCTGAAATGCCTCCTCAGGCCCAAGTCAATGCAGTCATGCTAAGAGGAGGAAAGACGTTGCCCGATAGAGATCAGATGCCTGGTGCCGATACTGTGCTGCCCAAGGAAGAAGAAAGAGAAGTAAAGGGCAAAGATAAGAAAGTAGATGAGGAGAAGGAAGAGGAAGTAGATGAGGAGAAGGAAGAAGAAGTAGAAGTTCCAAAATATGTTTATGTCAAGCCTAACCCTGTTGTTCGTGCTCCTCTTCCTACCAGGTTGAGAAGAAACAAGAAGGATGAAGAGTTTTCCGAGATGTTCAAGATTTTCCAAAAGGTGGAGATCAACCTGCCCCTCCTCATAGCACTTCGCAACATGCACAAGTGTGCCAGATTTCTGAAGGAGCTTTGCTCAAAGAAGGTGAAAAGTGTGGACGAAGCTAAAGTTCTCTTGGAAGAAAGTGTTTCAGCAGTTTTGAAGCGAGACTTGCCCAAGAAGTGCGGAGATCCAGGGATGTTTGCCATTCCCTGCGTAATAGGAGATATGAAGATTGAGCGTGCCATGCTTGACCTGGGGGCGTCAATCAATGTGATGCCATTGGCCATGTACGGTGAAGATGTTATGAGACCACTCAAGTCTACGATAGTGGTTATTCAATTGGCGGATAGATCTAATGTGTACCCTGAGGGCATACTTGAAGATGTGCTTGTCAAGGTACAGGACTTAATTTTTCCAGCAGATTTTTATGTCCTCGACATGGGCAAGACAGGAGCTAAAGCACAAGTTATGCTGTTGGGGAGGCCATTCATGAAGACTGCCAAGACTAGAATTGATTGCAACTCAGGGCAGCTAACTTGTGAATTTGATGGGGAGTCAGTTACTTTCAATCTATATAAGGCAATGGAACACCCCCAGGACATGGAGATGGTCGAGTATATTGACCATGTTGATCAAGCTGTAGAAGAGGCAGTCCCTCGTCTTGGAAGTCAAGATCCCTTGGACACGATAATCCAAGGAGGAGTTGAAGAAAGCCCGGATAATTCTTACCAGGTTAGTCGAGCTTTAGAGTACTTTGGAGCAGAAGGAGTAGATGGACCCCGACTGTCACCATATGCCTTGCCCAAGATCAGAGATGAAGACAGATTGGTGTCTTCACTTGTTCGAGCACCTAAGTTGGAACTTAAATCTCTCCCCGCTCATTTAAAGTACATTTTTTTGGGAGAGAATGATACACTGCCAGTGATTATAAGTTCAGAGTTGAACAAGAAAGAAGAAGATGGAGTTTGAGATGTCCTTATGCGCTACAAATATGCAATTGGTTGGACCCTTGCCGACATCAAAGGCATTAGTCCATCTCTTTGCACTCACCATATCTTGATGGAAGATGATGCTAAACCAACTAGAGATCCACAACGGAAGTTAAACCCAGCCATGAAGGAAGTGGTTATGAAGGAGTTACTCAAGCTGCTAGACTTGGGCATTATCTACTCAGTTCCAGATAGCAAATGGGTAAGTCCGGTACACATGGTGCCCAAAAAGTCAGGAATACAAGTGATCAAGAACGAGAAGAATGAGCTTGTGCCTACAAGGCTCCAAACTGGTTGGCGGATGTGTATTAACTACAGGAAGCTTAACAAGGCAATGAGGAAGGATCACTTTCCTTTACGGTTCATTGACGAGATGCTGGAAAGGTTGGCAGGGAACACGTACTTTTGCTTCTTGGATGGATACTCTGGATATATACAGATATGAGTTGTCTAAGAGGACCAGGACAAGACAACTTTTACTTGCCCATTCGGGACGTTTGCGTATCGCCGCATGCCATTTGGTTTATGCAACGCCCCGGGCACGTTCTAAAGGTGCATGATGAGTATATTTTCAGACTTATTAGAAAATTGCATCGAGGTTTTCATGGATGATTTCACCGTCTATGGGAAGTCATTTGAGGCTTGTCTTGGGCATTTAGAGATGGTTTTAAGCAGATGCGTGGAAAAGAGCTTGGTGTTGAACTATGAAAAGTGTCACTTTATGGTACGAGAAGGCATCATACTTGGGCACGTGATTTCAGAAAGAGGGATACAGGTTGACAAGGCGAAGATTGATGTCATCTCCAAGCTGCCTTATCCAACCAACGTCAAGCAATTGAGAGGATTTTTGGGACATGCCGGATTCTATAGAAGATTCGTGAAGGATTTTGCTAAGATTGCCCAACCAATGACGAGATTGCTCCAGAATGAAGTAGAGTGGGATTTCAATGCAGATTGTCAAAGGGCGTTTGACGTGTTGAAGGAATACTTGGTCACGGCACCTGTGATACAACCCCCTGATTGGGGTATGCCATTCGAGTTGATGTGCGATGCAAGTGGGTATGCCGTGGGAGCAGTGCTTGGTCAAAGGAGAGATAAAGAAAGCCATGTTATTTATTATGCCTCTAAAACTCTTAATGCAGCTCAAATCAATTATACCACCACGGAGAAAGAGCTTTTGGCGGTTGTGTTTGCCTTTGAAAAATTCAGGTCTTATCTACTCGGAGGCAAGACAATTGTTTACACTGACCATGCAGCGCTGAGATACCTTATGAATAAGAAGGAGTTCAAGCCAAGGCTTATACGTTGGATTTTGCTCTTGCAAGAGTTCGATGTGGAGATCAAAGATAAAAGTGGAGCTCAGAACTTGGTGGCAGATCACTTGAGCAGGATAGTCAGAGAAGAAGATTCCGTGCCCATTACGAAAACTTTCCCTGACGAGCATCTATACATGACGGAAGCTCAATTTCATGAAGAACCTTGGTACGCCGACATTGCCAACTTCAAAAGTACGGGAGAAGTTCAAAACGATCTTTCATACTATCAAAGGCAGAAAATTCTCAAGGAGAGTCAACACTACGTTTGGGATGATCATTACTTATGGAAGAAGTGTGTTGACCAAGGAATAAGGAGGTGCGTGCCCGATTGGGAAACCAAGAGTATCTTGAAGCATTGCCACAACAGGGAGTGTGGAGGTCACTTTGGGCACCGAAGAACAGCAAGGAAGATTTTTGATTGTGGATTCTTTTGGCCCACGATTCTAAGAGATGCTTACAAATGGTGCAAGAATTGTTTCAAGTGTCAACAGGAAGGGAATGCAACTAGGAGGGATGAGATGCCTATGACTTCAATCATGCTGGTGGAGATCTTTGACATGTGGAGGATGGACTTTATGGGACCTTTGCCCAACTTAAGCGGGAATCAGTATATCATCTTGGCAGTTGATTACGTGTAAAAGTGGGTAGAGGCTAAGGCTACACCAACGAATGATGCCCGAGTGGTTGCTACTTTTCATAAGGGGAATATTTTCAATCGATATGGGGTTCCAAGGGCGATTATAAGTGATCAAGGGACATATTTTTGCACTGCCACCATTGACAACTTGTTCAAAAAGTATGGAGTCCATCATCGAGTTACCACTGCCTACCATCCGCAAGCCAATGGGCAAGCAGAGCTGACAAATAGGATCATCAAGACCATATTGAGGAAGGCAATTGGGCAAAATGGAAAGGTTTGGAGTTTGCACTTGGACGATGCACTTTGGGGCTACCGTACAGCTTTCAAGACACCATTAGGCATGTCACCATACCGGTTGGTGTTTGGGAAACCATGTCACTTGCCTGTGGAGTTAGAGCATAAATCATATTGGGCAGTGAGGAAGTTCAATTATGATTGGAATGATATTGCTAAGGAAAGGAAGTTGCAGTTGCAAGAGTTAGAGGAGATTCGAATTAAGGCTTATGATAATGCCACTTTGTACAAGACAAGGCTGAAGAAGGCTCATGACCAGTTGATCAAGGCAAAGAAGTTTGAGCCTGGGCAAGCAGTTCTGCTGTATCAGTCAAGGTTCAAGTTTATGAAGGGCAAACTGAAAACGAAATGGACTGGACCATATGAAGTGGTGACCCAGTTTCCTAATGGGTCCGTGGAGATTTATTGCCCAAAGAGCTCTAAATATTTTGGGGCCAATGGTCAGAGGTTGAAGCTTTTCTATGGAGACAAAAAGGATAAAGAGGTGGACAAGGAGGAAGTCCATGTGATGATGCCTATCTAGGGGCAAGCAAAACTGCGTCGTGCCCACGACGTAAACTAAGGCGCTGGCTAGGAGGCAACCTAGTGAGTTTTTATTTTCAGTTTTTCCCTTTACGTATTTTCTTTTCAGTAATTTATTTTAATTGTTATTTTCTAATCATAGGATAGGAGTTTTTGTTTCGAAAGTGCGTTTTGTGTCTATGTGTTTAGGGCATGTATGCAGAGAAGTTAGGCAAGCAAAGAGTTCGTGTTGATCGAGGAGAGTCTGAGCCCAGTGAATGCAAGGCAAGCAAAACAGGGGAATATGGCTGACGTCAGCACGTCCCATCCGTTGGCAGTTGCTGCAACTGCCAACTCACACGCCTATACCCTATTTTCTAGCCTATTACTATATCTCTCTCTCACAATTTTCATTCATCTTCTAAATTCAAATTGGAACTCTTTGATTCCCTCTCCCTCTCTACTTTTGCAAAAACAAAACCCTCACCACTCTCACAATGAAGAACACCCGCAGCAGCAAGGCTTTAAAATCGGCCAAAAACCCCAAGTCACCCAAAGCTACTTCAAACACTACCACTCCCACCAAAGCTTTTCGAAAACCTCCAACCAAGCCATCACCGATGTCTGGATCTTCACACATGGAGGAAGAAGATGATGATGCACGGATGCTCACGGACATGCCTGTTCCGTCGCTCAACGAAGAAGAAACTGCCACGTCTGAGGCGGACGCATCGTTTGGCAAGGCGCTGGAGCAGGAAGAGATTGTGCTCGTCGGAGACGGCGAAGAGGATGCGGCTATGGAAGAACAACATGATTCAGAGGCTACGGAGGAGGAACATCAAGTGAAAGAGGAGTCAGAGGAGCCCCCAACCAAGAAGGCTAAAGGGGTAGGATATGTTGCCCAGGGCAAAGAGGTGGCAACTGCGCCACCTAAGCGGCGCATCTCAGTGCCGGGCAGAGCCTTGAACTGCGGAGTAGGGAAGATGCCGAAGAGGGGAATCATTGTCCCCAAGTTGGTAGATCGAAGTGCATTGGAGGAGTTGGGGGTTTGGGAAGAAGTACTGGGGTATTTCACGGCGATTGGATGGGAGAAGTTCTTGGAGTGGCAAGAGAGAGTGTACCCAGAGTTGGTTTATGAGTTTTACCAGTGTTTGCAGGTGAAGAGTCCTATGGTGGGAGGTCACAACACGAAGTGCATGCAGTTTAGATTCATGGGGCAAAGCGAGGAGTTGTCCGTGAATGATTTGAACCAGGCCTTGGGCATGGAGGATTTTCGCTCGATCAGGAGTGAGGAGTACAAGGGAGCATTGAGGTACATTCCTCAATTTGACACTGATGAGTGGGCAAGAAAATGGGCGGAGTTCAGTGATGACCCCTTCCTCAAGGCTGGCACGGCAAAGGGGCATATGATGAAGGATGATGCTTTGAGGGTGTGTCACCGAATCCTGGCCTACAACTTCTTCGGAAAGAAGGATAGCAGCAACTCAGTCACGCGGCAGGAGATTTTCATACTGTCAAGCATGGTGCACAAGCAGAGGCTCAATTTTGGGGCTTTTCCTAAGCACTATCTCAAGGATATCATGAACTTCCGCAATCAGATATTCTCCCTTGCCTACCTGGTGACTTGCTATGCCAAGGAGATGCACGGATTTGACAAAGCCAATACGCAGCTACAACTAATGCAAGAGGAGTGCCTGGACCTCGCTTGCTTGACTGCCATGGGCGTATGTGGAAGAGATGATAAAGGAACGCTGGTATTTGTGATTCCACCCGACGAGTCTGCCCAAGTTGCTGATACTACACCTCAGGCAGTTGGAGGTGGCGTGCCCAGTACCCTGGCGATGCCTGCCCAAGACGCAGCAGCGGTGATGGAGCGCTTGACCAAGCTGGAGGAGAGCAATGCCAGACTGGAGCAACTTAGATTGGAGAACAAGCAAGCCCTTGCCGAATCATGAGTGCCTTGAAGAATGACCCGACCAGGTCAGTTCCTACCCCTGCCCAATGATTTTGTCCTCCTAGTTTTAGTAGTTTAGGTTTTCTTTATTTTCGTGTTTTATTTTGTGTTTTTTGTATTTTGTTTTGAGTCTAAATGTTTTTAAAAGTTTTGTTTAGAGTCTGAGTTTGTGTGATCTACCTTGATTTTCACTCGCTTTGCCATAGGCAAAGTGTGTGGGTAAGAGGGGTAGAGCGTCTGTTTTTTGTGAGTTTTTGTTTAGAGCAGTATGTGTCTTTCACCCACTTTGCCCAAGCAAAGTGTGTGGGTGGAAGGAGCGTCTTTTGTGTGCGTTTTAGAGGTCAAGCATGTTCAGGATGATTGGATAACGTTTGAGCATGGTTTGATTCTGAGTTATATGAGGAGAGCATATGTATAATCTATGTCCAAGCATGATCGTATGTAGATAGGGATGACGAACGAACTTGTGAGCATGTCGTTGTGAGGATTTGAGCTTTACACTAAATGATTATGACCAAGCAGTTTCTTTCTAGTGTGATTTATGATGTGCTTATTTGAATGCTACCTAGAACTTGCTTGTCTACTCCTCGAGACCTCATTGACTTAGGCTAGAAGAACTTAGATGAATTAGGCATGTTCTTTCTTTGTTGAGCCCAACGAAGCCAAAAAGCCTGCCCAACTGAATTCCCCTTGTTAAACCCCTTTGAGCTTTTATAATTTCTTTGATCAGATATATGCAGCCTATACACTATATCCTACCCGGTCAATAAGGACTTTGGTGCATAAGATGAAGGGAGAAAAAAAAATTAGTTGAGCCTTTGAGAAAAATGTAAGGGCTAGTGAATAAAGGACTCAGAAAAAGAAAATAAAAAAAATAAAATAGAGAAAGAGAAAGAAAAAAAAAAGTCCTAAATAAGTTGTGCTAAGGCCCACAAGAAGAAAAGGCGAAGGAAAAGAAGCTAAGGTTGGCCGCTACGCTTGGCCAACCTAAGTCCGAATGACTCAAGCCTAGTTCCAAATACTTCCTACCCTTGCCAAAGCCAAGTTACAACCAAATAAAAGACCTAATGATAAGTGCTTCAAACCTAGTCTAAGAGGTGGAGAGAGTAGCAGGCAGGCAAGCCTATGGTGTGGTTAAGAATGGCATATCTTGAGCGTAAACACTACCCCATACACAAGAGTGAGAGTGTTGGTGAGGAACATCCTTGAAAATGCTCGCTTGTTCATTTTTGACCTATTTGATGGTTTACTTGGATTGGATTATTTGCTTGAATCGTATGTGAACTGGATTATGCTTCATCTTATCTCTTTATTCTTTGATGTGCTAACCTCTATTTGTGTTTTGAGTCTAGTTTGTGAGTCTTTTCTGTTTTTCTTTTGTATGGGCAAGACATACACCATGCCCGAGGACAGGCATGACTTTAAGTGTGTGGGTATGACGAGCTCATATTCTGTGCTCTTGTCGTATGTGTTTTAAGTCTAGATCGAGTCTGTTTTAGTGTCTTTTGTGTCTGTTTTGTGTCTGGGAGGACACTTAAGTTGGCAGGGCAAGGAAAGGCATGTATTGGGCAAGACTGGAGTTAAAATATGCAAAAAGAGAAGGAACTGGCGATACGAGGCAATGACCATAGTAGCCGTGCTCGTGGCTCAAGCTACCGAGGACATAAGTCCAAATCAAGATGAAGAGCTGCTCCACTTTCAATGATATGGTCAATCTAGACGTTTATGTGTTTCACTCTAGAAGGCAAGGTGCAGACTACCGTGGGCAAGAGAGAGACTGAGGAAGGCAGAGTGCAGAGCTTGGGCAACGGCGCTGGCGCGTGAAGATGCAGCTGTTAGAGTCCTATAAGGAAACAAATTCCTTGCGGTACAAGATTGCGATCAAAGTTTCCTACTACAACAGCAACACTATTTTGGCGATAAGGAAGGAGATCTTTCTAACCTTATCCATCGAGCTTTACATGGAAACAGCCGGCCCGTTCTCTAGAAGGCCCGTTTGTGGGTTTGCCTTAGTTTTTGTACTCTATAAATACATGCATGCATGCGAGGCGCAAGATACACTTTTTCAGCTTTTATCTCTTTAGTATTCCGCAGCAAACAATTTATGCTTTTGTTCTTAGATACAGTTTATGTTTATTGTTAAGTCCCAATAGGGCGAACTTCTTTTGCTTATCGTTATTAATTCAAGTATATTTTTCTATATCTCTTTTGCTTTCGTTATTTATTTTATGTCTAGCTAAGCCTTTAAATCCAGATTTAGGATAGATGATATGATGTATAACTTGTAAATCTCGTGAGGTCTAAGTGTTCTTGATAGTTGCATAAGTGTGTTCCCGACGCATTGGGCAATGATTCCAAAGAAGTTCGGTGGTCACAGGTAACTCGGAAGGCCAACGAGCCCTGGGCACATACGGATTCCTACATCGCAGGAGGGTTATCAAGTGCTGGTCGCAATTGCCTTACGTTCCTCTAGAGCGGCAAGAGTGGGTTGTAGTATTGGCCTAGACCTGCAAAGATGTGTCAATGCTGGAGAAAGCCGGAAGAGAGGTCGTCGTATCTCACCTGTTGCCAGAGTGGGCCCATCTAGAACCAAATGCTGCTTGACCAACATGCGCCTTATAAAGGTGGAATGCCTGGGGACTTTTGGGCAAGCAAGAGGATTGGCTAGAGTATGCCTGTCAAGACCTAAACGTAAGGATGGAGCTGGGCGGACTATGTAGCGTACGTGGCGATGTGACAGTGGGGACCCTGCATAGTTTTAGCTTATAACCACTGACATACATGTGCAACAAATATCTTTGAACCGATGATCGAGATAAAGTTATACTCATTGATTCGAAACCTAAATCTGGATTGTTTTTATTACTGATCTTTTTGCTTGTCAGGTTATAGTTATTTACTTTCAGCAGTTTGCCAAAGGTGATAGTGACAGTTACCCAAGGCCCTAGTATTTAGATACTCAACACAATCTTTTTGTGACCCAACCAGAGATTATCGCGAGCAACTCCCTGTGGGATCGACCCTGTACTTGCCAACTAGCTGTTCCTAGGTGTAGGCATAGGAGTGAAATACAAATTGTATTTTGTCGCAGCTTAAACGACGGTTGCGTCAATGTGACGAGGTGTTAATCGAGTAAAGGAAAATGATAGAAATTTGAGAAACGAGCAAATGGATATATATTGCGAGAAAAATAATATTTTTAAGTTTAAAAATATTTTGATGATGAGTTATTGATGATATATGATGTGTTAAGTGACTTGATGATGTTATTTGAGTAAAATTAAGCAAGTTTGCTTTTTGAATTACTTAAAAAGGAATCAAGACGTAGAAGTTATCGAGCAGCGAAGATTTGAAATGAAAAATCGAGTTTTGATTAAATAAAACGAAAATTGAGTTTTAAATAAAAGGAAAGATAAAATAATGATTATTTAATGATATGTATAAAGATAAGATCATATACGAGTATGAGTACGTATTTTGAGGGAAATAATGACGTATTTTAGAGTTAAGAAACACGAAGTAAAAGTCTGAATAATAAATTCTAAAATGATTATTATTTGAGTTTAACAAAATGATTTTCGTTAGAGTTGAAGTTATAAGTTTATAAAAGTTAAAAGTCGAGCAATAACTCGTTATTGTGTGAATGTGTTCGAGACATGAGTTATCAAATGATTTTGTTTGAGACGTGAATTGTTATGAGAAGTTGATATTAGAATGTGATGAAATGATTGAGTATGATTAACCTTTTTAGTAGATTAATCTCTAAGTTAATCATCTATAAGTGTTTGAATATTGACATTAATGTTTGAGTATGATGACGATGTTTGAGTATTGATGTGAATACGAGTTTATAATGTGAATGTTTGATCTCCGATATGAGTGTTCGATTATTGAAATAAGTGCTTAACTGCGTATGATTAATATATGATGAAAATAGTTGAGATTTGACGTTATGAATTGCCGAGATCATATAAATTGTATTTATGAGAAGTTTAAGACTAGTTAAATAGTAACTTATCGAATTACGTAAACAATGAAATAATATATATTAGAAACGAGAATCAGAGTTTGAGAAGTAATTAGAAACTGAGTAAAGACAATGACTCGAGAACGAGAAATTGAAAAAAATTATCGATGTAGAGACCTTTAGATAAGTTAAGAAAAAGCCGACTCAAGTAGAAGTCGATCAGCCGAGCCCTAAGTCTATTATACGTTTTTCGAGTTAATAAGCTCGATTTTAATCGATGTTTTTATTGAAGAGCCGATCGGGACTGCAAAGTAATCGGGAAAGCATAAAGTAAGCAACCCCGACTTCAAAAGGCCAAAAGTAAGGTGGGCTTTTCTGAAACCAAAACTCCTATGAATGCTATTACTTATTGATTATTATTATGTGAGCTTTTAAAAATAATTGACTAGCCATTTATCTGAGTTTGGTATGCTTTATCATCTACATGAGTATTATATCCTGTGGAAAATAGGAACCCACGTGTGGTTAATTGATTGATGAGGTAACTGTGAGCTTTACTTCGGTTTAGCCGGTCACAGTGTTTGAGAAGGAGACCTACTTCTCAACACAGAGTTGATGTGGTAGATGATTCATGCCTGTATATGTATATGTTTTGACTGCGCAGTCATGATCTTGAAAATGATAAAATGATTTCTGCATACACAAGTAAAATGTTTTCAAATGTTCTAACACTTGTGATGCAGTGGCAAGGCAAGTTCAATTATATAACTCTAAGAGCAAGCTTTTAAACCTGTTTTTGTCATCGTGTTCACTGAGTACGAAGTACTCAGCCCTGCATGTATTTCTAAACGTGCAGGTTAGCTGTGGATGAGGATGGTGCGAATGGTCTTGGTGGTGTGTTAATCTTTTGGATGTTGAATCGACAGTTACATGTCTTCATACATGTAATTGTTGTGAGCAGTGATGTCTTCCGCTGGGTTTTGTCTATATATTTTGATATACTTTGTTGTGTTGATGACACAATGAGCTGTTTGCTCAAAACAATGCCTTAACTTTCATCTGTGAATATTTTTGAATGACGTAAAGTCAAAATACTTAACACTATTTTGGGAAACCGTTGTAAATTAATTATGTCGATTCTTATTGAGTTCAGTTGAAAGCATGTTCATTTTCGATATCCCTTTCACACCTCATTTCCTTAATTGGTTCATCGTTGAGTCGAGTTTTTGGTTGATGGTTTCTTATTCTTATTCCATCCAGAAAAGTATTTGTTCACTATTCGAGTTGAGTTGAGACGTATGTGATATGTTTATTTGATGGTTTCACCTTCACACTCCAATGGAGTTTGGTCGTTCCTACACACCGGATTTCGGGCTGTGACAAAGTGGTATCATAGCAGGTCTGTCTGCTCTGAGGTCCGTTGACGAAGGGCTGTCGTCACACTCTTCGCACAAATAAATTTATAAAACATCTCTTGCCCAACAAGGTAGTAGTTAATGGCAAGTGAGGTCGATCCCAAGGGACTTGGTGTAGATCTGCTCTTCAGGTAGTTCTCAACAGAAAGGTGTTTATGGTCGAGATTGTATCTCAATACCCTGTAACTCAACAAATGAAATATAAAATAACAAAGAAGTTTGGGTTAGGGTTTCGAATCAATGATCCTAATTACTCATTACTCGTTCATTGGTGCAAAAATATTCAATTATCTGATCTCATTACTTGGTTTAAGGCAAAAATTAGTTTATACCCTAATGGTCACGAAGTCACGATATAAACACACAAAAATCTATGTCTATCCAATTTTACAGATCTTGATCAGAAGGCAAGATCTCCTCTCTTGATCAACAAAGTCACGAAGACACTTCAGTAATGATGTTTCCCAAAAGGCATTAAGAATAAACAGACCCAAGACAGCCAAGAGGTAGGTCAATACCGACTGCTCTCCAACACTCTTTACCTTCTTGGGCACGAGAGACACTCTCGAGTTTGATCCCAATTCCTGTTAATGACTTAATTTCAATATCTAGAAAGTGATCAATCAAATGTCAATATCAATTAAGTCTAAAATTATTCCTAAGTGTTTCGGGAATAAAATCAATTAACGAACTCACACAATTCGACCTCACGAGTTTAGAACGAGTAATTAAGACCACATCATTTACATCCAACCCAAACAATAAATTTAGCTAGACATAATGTTAAACAAAAGCACAAAACATATAAGGAAAATCATTAGTGAAATTAAACTGGAACGGGTTGCTGCTAAAAAACGTAGGTCAGCAACCAAGGTCTTGACTTCAAGTCAACAACTGAAAACTAATGCAGAAAAACTGGAAACGAAATAAATTTGCCCGTAGGACTTGTTTCTTCCTCTCGCTCTCTCAAACTAGAATGCAGAACTAAGCTAATAAAACGTGAATTCAACCCTCACACATTACAACATGAAGTCGGCCATATATATAGACGATGAAATTAGGGTTTAATTAGAAACCTTGTTGGTTAAGGACTCTTTCCATACTCATCCGCCTCCTTCCTTATCCATATAGCTGCGATTTTACTTCCATTTCATGGTAGATATCTTCATTGATTAGGTTTAGCTAGGATAAGGAAAGAAATCTTCGATCCTTATCATCTTCCTTGGAGACAAAGAAATCAACAGCTGCTCCGACTACATCTTAACTTCGATGTCTGCATTCTGTATTGTTTCCCATGCTGACCAAGATCCTAGCTCCTCCGGGTACTCTGTCTGTTGGCTTCAAGGATATGGAGAGATTCTTCCTGACTTATAGATTGAGTAGAACGTTGCTGCCCAGCTACAAGCCTCCAGCCCTATGCCCATTTGCGTTGTATCGCCATCTCAGCATCTCAACAACAGATTTTCACCGGATTTGCCCAAGATCCCACCTATTCTTCCCTGCACACCTTCTCTCAACTTTGTGTCCTTCCAGACACACTTTGACTCGATAAAGACTAAAAAGAACAAGAAAAATACAAGAAAAGATG
This sequence comes from Schizonepeta tenuifolia, assembly GCA_029490685.1. NCBI lineage: Eukaryota > Viridiplantae > Streptophyta > Magnoliopsida > Lamiales > Lamiaceae > Schizonepeta > Schizonepeta tenuifolia. Next base: position 132,342,293 of record CM055955.1, read on the forward strand.
GACACAAATATGGGTTCATCACACCCACACACTTGAATTACACTTGCCCTCAAGTGTACAATTGTGATTTTGCCCAAGACTCAAATACAGAAAATACAAAACAAGACACGGACTCAATAGATCAGCACATCAACATGTCAGTCAAAATAGAATATGAAGCAGATATTGCCATCAAATAGGTCAAGATAGAGTTATTGGGCAACAACGGTATCCTCACCAGCACTCAACTCTCAAGTGTATATGGTTAAGTGCATACGCTCTTGACTAATATCAACAATGTTTTCCATAGGCTTGTCTGCCCTCTACATCTCTACTTCTTTGAACAAAATCAACATTACTTATCCTTAGATCTTTATCATGTTGTAACGTGGCTTAAGGCAAAAGGTAGGATAATTTGGAATTCGGCTATGTCAAGATGAACTCAGTTCTTGGGCAACAAGTTGCTCTCGACTCCTTACTCCTCTCAATCACCTCATCGGCCTTAGCACACTTATTCTTTCAGGACTTTTATTTTGTTCTTTTTTTTTCCTTTTCTCTTTTTTTTCTTTCTTTTTCTTTTCTTTTTTGTTTCTCTTTCTTTTTCTTTTTTTTTCTTTATATTTTTTTTAAGTCCTTAACCCAACACCTCTATAATAGGTGATATTGCCTAGCAAATGCTACCCAACATTTTCCTTCCATCCCTTCTTCTTCTAGACCTGAGTTCTTGATCAGGAAGGCTTATTAATTCAGACTACTATAAGTGAATCGAAAGAATTATCAACAAGCTCAAAGGGGCTAGCAAAGGATAAATGTCAAGGTAGGGAATTTTGGCCATGGGCTAATTTTGAACAAAAACGCCTAATTCATCTAAGCAATTCGACTGAGTTACATGAAGTTTCAATAAGAGATGCAGGCAAGTTCTAGATCGACAAGTCTCAATTGGTCATTATCATACAAGAAAGAAATAAATGTTGCACATGTATATAGCATTCAACAGCTCAAAACCTCACAGTTCTTGCCTAATATCTCATTCCGTCCTACCTATCTACATACAACATCATTTACATCAACATACCTATTCTGACCTATCATGCCAACATACTGATCAACAATTTAAACACAATTTAAAAACATACAACACAGACCTACTTCCCAACACCCACATACTTTGCCTTAGGCAAAGTGAGTATGATGTTTGGCAACAACAGACATAAAAAAAAAAAAACTAACTCAACAATTAAATCAACAACGATTTCACCCACACACTTTGCTTTCAGCAAAGTGAGTGAAATCGTGACCAACAACAAAGAACAAAAATGAAAATATGAACGACAAAAATTAAAAAAAAAAATGACCTAATCTAAACACAAATGTAGGGAGGAAACAAATTTAAGAGGAAGGTATAGCAAAACACCTGGATGTGTTGTAGGAAAGAACTCATTAAGGGCAAAAAGAGTGGCTTGGAAGGTCTCCATATGTGTTACATCAACTTCTTCCAATATGGTTAAGATTTCAAGGTTTGCAACTCCTTGTTACTCAAGCAAGGCAGGTATACGTTCTGCCCACCGCCAATGGTTTTGAAAGAAAGTTTTTGCAAGCATGTCTTGCCCTTTTCCGGTGACACATTGAGCAAGTAAGAACTCCTAGTGTGCGAAAACATTCTCCTTCAGTTAGCCCAGGCCACTGACCTCGATGTCCTACAATCCAAAGGTAGCAGCCTTCCTCTTGCCCCTTCTCAATGATTCTGGGCAAGAAAGCCCCTTCAGTTAGCCCAGGCTGCTGACCTCGATCTCTTATAGTACAGATGCAGCAACCTTCTTCTTGCCCCTTCTCAATGATTCTGGGCATGAAGGCCCTGCTGATGGTAGTGCACTCGCTTTGAATGTCATTCGAATCTTGCTTTATTGCCCAAGCTCCTGATAAGCAATGTCTCCAGGGGTTGGTACAATCTACTTGGCCTTCAACCTGCATCTTGCTCAACATCTCCTGCACACTTCAAAACACAAAATATACTCCAAAAACAAACTCTTTCCTAAGGTTAATCTAGAATAAAAAACTTTAAAATAAACTACTTGAAGCGAAAAACAACTATTTTTTTTTAATTTTTCAATAACTTTTACGAAAATAAAAAATAAAAACGAAAAAAATAAAAATAAAAATAAATAGAAAATACTAACCAGGTTGCCTCCTGGACAGTGCCCATTTAAGGTCTTGGGCACGACACCCCCCTCTTTTTGAAGTCAGAGGTCCTCTTCAACAGGGATCCTAGATGGTTCCTCATCAACAAGCTATTCTTGACCAAAATAAGCCTTCAAGCGCTGGCCTTCAAGCTTTTGGTAATCAATGCATACTCGCCATCCAGTTTGCAATCTCATAGCCCCCATCTCATTTTTCTCGTTCTCAACAACTTGGATTCCTGACTTCTTGGGCACCATGTGCACAGGGCTCACCCACCGGCTGTCGGACACGGGGTAGATGATCCCCAAGTCAAGAAGCTTAAGTATCTCCATCATCACCACTTCTTTAATGGTGGGATTCAATCGCCTTTGTGGATCTCTTACGGGAACAACATCTTCCTCAAGCAAATGTGATGAATGCAATCCAACAGGTTAATGCCTTTGATGTCGGCCAACGTCCATCCTATTGCCTCCTTGTATTTGCTCAGCACCTCACCAACTTGGATCTCATCCATGCTCGATAGCTTGGGTGACGTCTCGTTCTTGCCAAGATATATGTATTTCAGGTGCTTGGGCAAAGGTTTCAGCTCCAAAGTAGGTGCCTTTTGTAGTGATGGCACCAACCTGTCCTCGGACTTCAACTCAGGGATGTTGAGTGGTTCAAACCCCTGAGGTTGCATGTTGCCTGGAATCCTAGCATAACTGCATTCCTCCATATCTGCTGGTTAATCGTTCTGGGCAAGATCTTCTTCTGTGTGCATGCTGGCATCCTGCTCAAGAAATGTCTGTTGCCAAAATTCCTCCACGATTTCATCTGTCTCATCATGGTTTAGTTCCTCTAGTTCCTCATCAAACTCGTTAAGGGGCTCTTGTTACCTTCATTCTGATCCTCATCTTTATCAAAGAAATTATCAAAGGTTTGGCACTCCTCCAACTCCTCATCCTTGAAGTAGTCTTCATCGGTGGAGTAGTCAAAATTGTGCCAAAGGACAGACTCCTCCCATAAATCTTTATCACTTTCATACTCATCATCTTCAAAGAATTCCACCATGGCACCCTCTGCCTCGTTATCTTCGTACTGGTCAAGATCCAGGTCAAGATCCTGAATGATATTGAGCTCAGCCTGGATTGCTTCATCGTGGTCTTCAAAAAAACAACTTAAGCTGTTCAACGTCTCCACTTGCTCACCACATGCACTGAGGGCGTTAAAGTGCTCCAGAGCATCATCCTGATTTTGCCTATAAGCATCGAACTCTACTACTTCTCCAGCTACTAGCACCGTCAACCTCCTAGTGTCACAATCAATCTTTGTACATGTTGTCATCAAGAACGACCTCCCGAGCAAGATCATTGGATTCTTGATTGCTTTCTTTCCCATGTTAAGAACATAGAAATCGTCTGGGAACAAAAGATCCTCTATCTTGACCAACACGTCCTCCAAAACTCCATCGGGGTAAACTATGGATAAGTCCGCCAATTGAATTGCAACACGGGTAGGAGAAAGAGGTCCAAACCTCATCTCGTCGAACATGGCCCTTGGCATTACATTTATCGAGGCTCCTAGATCAAACATCACCTTGGGTATTGACGTAGTATCAATTGTGTATAGGATGGCAAACATGCCAGGATCCTTCTTCTTGATCGAGATGTGGGAATTCATGAGGCCTAACACATTCTCCACATGAAAACGGGCATTATCGGGGTACTCAGTCTTTTTCAAACATATTTCTCGCAAAAATTTTGCACACTTTGGCATAGATTGTAATGCCATCAATAGTGGAAGGTTGATTTCCACTTTCTTGAACATATTCATCATGTTCTCCAACTCCTTCTGATCACGATCGCGGACAAAATGTCTGGGATATGGGATTTTTGCCTTAGCAGTGCGAGGAACAATCCTCTTGGCCAAAGCCTCTACTTCTCTTTCAGCCTTCAAAGAGTCCAGCAACACGTCATCTTTATCGAATCCCAGCTTTGATCTTTCCATCTTCACGTAGTCAAACAAGGCTTCATCCTCCTTATTATCGAATACGGGATTCTTATTGGCCTTTATCCCTTTTTCACACTTTGCCTTTAACTCTTCGTAGAGGTCATTGATATCTCCCGAGCTCATCTTAGTTTTCTCTACTCGAGCTGGTTCCTTAGGTTGGGTCTTGGGCAACAACTCTGGCAAATCCTTCCCGCTTCGCAAAGTCACAGCATTAACTTGCTCCTTGTTGACCTCCACTTGGGCAGGAAGCCTTCCATTCTTATCATCTACAAGTCTTAACAAGGTTTGGTTTATGTGAGTCAATTAAGCTTGAAGATTATTCGATTGACCTCGACTTTCCAGTTGAATATTCTCAAAATCCCTCCTCAGTCTTTGGTTCTCATTTGTAAATCAATCAATGGTCTCTTTCATGAACCGCGTCTTAGCTGGTTCTCAATGTGGAGGAACATAGTTCTGTTGATGTTGAGGTAGGGGCACATATTGTTGTTGAACTGGCTGCTGCGGTTATTAGTGGGCAGGAGGTATCTAATAGTGGTTGTTGCCGTACCTCAGGTTCTCGTGCTAATTTTGCCTATAGCCGAAGTTGTTGCCATAGTTGCTGTTATTGCCATACTGGAACGTCTGTTGTCCACCGCCTTGCTGGTTCTGACCTATTGCCTTCACCTTTTCTCCTTCTTCCACAAACCAACTAGGACAATCTGAGGTGACGTGGGATGTTGCCTGACACACCTCGCATTTCTTCACAGCTCTGTGAACTTCCTTGCCATCTACCTTCTTTTTCAAGGCTTCCATTTGCCCGTCTATCTTGGCCATGAAGTCTTTCATGGTACTGACCAAGTTGTTTAAACTACCTTTGTTGCCTTCATACTCCCCCTTAGGATATCATCTTCATCTCGTGATTGTTTCGCCATTGCTCTGATTCTCTTAAACACCTCCGAAGGTGATTGATTACATATTGCTCCTCCACAAGCTGCAATTATCCATTTCCTCTCAGATGCCCTCAATCCTTTTAAGAAGAATTCAATTAGGTCAATATCCTGAATTCGATGTTGAGGAAATCTTGCTATCAACTTCTTGAATCTCTCATAGTAATCATACAGCGACTCACTTCCACCCATCTTGATCGAGGAAATAGCATTCCTTCCACTTTGTATCTGGCCAACGGGTATGTACTTGTTAAGAAAAGCCTGCTGCATCTTTTTCCAGGTGTTGATGCTTCCCTCTGACAAAGTATAGAGCCACTCACGTGCTCTATCTAGTAGTGAAAACGGGAACGTGAGTAACCTTACGTAGTCGGGAAACGTATCTCGGAAAGCATCTCGTTCTCTGGCAGCAACTCGGGCAGAAGAAGCATTGTTCCTCATAGTGCTAATCACCATCTCAAAGTCTTGAAGATGGGTCGGAGGGTCTTCTCCAGGATGATCACTGAACTTGGGCAATATCTGTATCAGTGAATGTTTGAACTCCCAATTGCCATTGATGGTGGGCAACTGGATACTTGAAGGTCTGATTCCCTTGTCATCAGGGAACATAATCTGATGGATGGTTTTCTCTTGCTGTCCTGCCATGGTTGTTGATGTCTCTGCTTCTGAACTGGATGTTGACTCCTCGCTGTCTGTACTGGCTATTGAGCAAGAATCGTTTTCTTGCTCAATATCCTGATCGTCTGTCAAGCTCTGAGACTCTGAAGGTTCATTGACACTTTCCTCCAGATTTCTCTTCTTCTTGCATTGTTCTGCACGATTTCTCCTAGCTATCACCTCTGGGCATACACCATAATCTTGTGGATCTCCGTCACTCCATAGATGTGGATTGGGCATAAACCGAGCTCAACTTAAGCTAGAAGAGCACACTAGCTTAAAACCAAGTCCCCAGCAACGGCGCCAATTTGACGAAGGGCTGTCGTCACACTTTTCGCACAAATAAATTTATAAAACACCTCTTGTCCAACAAGGTAGTAGTTAATGGCAAGTGGGATCTATCCCAAGGGACTTGGCGTAGATATGCTCTTCAGGTAGTTCTCAATAGAAAAGTGTTATGGTCGAGATTGTATCTCAATATCCTGTAACTCAACAAGTGAAATATCAAATAACAAAGAAGTTTGGGTTAGGGTTTCGAATCAATGATCCTAATTACTCATTACTCGTTCATCGGTGCAAAGATATTCAATTATCTGATCTCATTACTTGGTTTAAGGCAAAGATTAATTTATACCCTAATGGTCACGAAGTCACGATATAAATACACCAAGCCTACGTCTATCCAATTTTACAGATCTTGACCAGAAAGCAAGATCTCCTCTCTTTATCAACAAAGTCACGAAGACACTTCAGTAACGATGTTGCCCAAAAGGCATTAAGAATAAACAGACCCAAGACAGCCAAGAGATAGGTCAATACTGACTGCTCTCCAACACTCTTTACCTTCTTGGGCACGAGAGACACTCTCGAGTTTAATCCCAATTCCTGTTAATGACTTAATTTCAATATCTAGATGGTGATCAATCAAATGTCAATATCAATTAAGTCTAAAATTATTCCTAAGTGTTTCGGGAACAAAATCAATTAACGAACTCACACAATTCGACCTCACGAGTTTAGAACGAGTAATTAAGACCACATCATTTACATCCAACCCAAACAATCAATTTAGCTAGACATAATGTTAAATGAAAGCACAAAACATATAAGGGAAATCATTACTGAAATTAAACTGGAACGGGTTGCTGCTAAAAAATGTAGGTTAGCAACCAAGGTCTTGACTTCAAGTCAACAACTAAAAACTAATGCAGAAAAACTGGAAAAAAATAAATAAATTTGCCCATAGGACTTGTTTCTTCCTCTCGCTTTCTCAAACTAGAATGCAGACTAAGCTAATAAAACGTGAATTCAACCCTCACACATAACAACATGAAGTCGGCCATATATATAGTCGATGGAATTAGGGTTTGGTTAGAATCCTTGTTGGTTAAGGACTTTTTCCATTCTCACCCGCCTCCTTCCTTATCCATATAGTTGTAATTTTACTTCCCTTTCGTGGTAGATATCTTCATTAATTAGGTTTAGCTAGGATAAGGAAAGAAATCTTCGATCTTATCCTTTTCCTTGGAGAAAAAGAAATCTGTAGCTGCTCCGACTACATCTTGACTTCGATGTCTGCATCCTGTATTGCTTCCCATGCTGACCAAGATCCTGGCTCCTCCAAGTACTCTGTCTTTGTTGGCTTCAAGGATATGGGGAGGTACTTCCTGACTTGTAGATTGAGTAGAACGTTGTTGCCCAGCTACAAGCCTCGAGCCCTATGCCCATTTGCATTGTATCGCCATCTCAACATCTCAACAACAGATTTTCACCGGATTTGCCCAAGATCTCACCTGTTCTTCACTGCACACCTCTTCTCCACTTTGTGTCCTCCCAGACACACTTTGACTCGATAAAGACTAAAAAGAACAAGAAAAACACAAGAAAAGATGGACACAAATATGGGTTCATCATCCGTCTGTCAGTTTGTCTGTTTATTTGCTTGACTGCTCTGAAGTATAAACTTTCATTGATAGTTGAGTCTAGATTTGTTTTCTAGACTTTTCTGAGTCAATAACACACTAATCATCCCCATCTCATCCAGCTATCAGGTATGAGTATTTTCCTAAAGTTTTGAGTTTGCAGTTGATTTTAAAGTTATTCAGTATGATATCTGTGCTCGTATAGAAATAAGGCAATCTAGATATTCTCTAGAATGTTGTCCCTAATTTGTGCGCTTTGATGTGAAAAAAAGGGATGGATCGATTGTGCAAACGATTTAAATAAATGGAATTGCCCAGTAGTACGGGTAATAAAACCTCTTTGAAATGCAAAAACGAGTAGGTAGTGGTTGGAAGTTCAAATATGGTGTGTATATATGTTTTGATATGTGTAATTCGTTGTTAAATTATATAGGATGGATGATGAAGCGAACCAGGCCATAATGCAAGAGTACTTGCATATTAGGAAAGCTTATGATGAGACAATTGTGGAATTTTTAGCCTGATTCCATAAAATTTGGCTAGTGGTCCAGTACTTGAACGTCGATACTGTAGATGGAATGATCCATTTAATTAGAGCATTACCTCGTGAGTGGCGCGATTGGGCAGCATCATTGGTGCCAAAATTTGTTGGAGTTCAATAAATGGGCGATTATCTGTATGGTAGTTGCAACGGTTTTATTGCTAAAATATCCGGTCAATTCATTAAGTATGGTGCTCCTCCTCCAGGACCATACGATGTTAATTTAACCAACCTCAGCCTCATAATGAGCCATTTCCTCCCTGAGTTCCTTCTCCGCCTCGTTTTGAGTCGAGAGCTCCTCTTCAGCAAGATCCGTACTTGGGAAATGTGTACCCTGTTCAACCACTTGATCATTTTCCTTCTTTTGGCTCATTTACTACCCAACCAGACGGAGTTTATGATCCTACCAATGTTCCATTCTATCAATTTGATTAACCTAAGACGTCTACGCGTCGTGGTCATTCTCCCTCTCCTGCTCCGTCGTTAGCAGAGTCATCTAGGTCGAGACGCATGAGGAATAGGCCAAATGGAAGGCCAAGAGCTGTAGCCAGTGAAGCCAAAATAGCTCGAAGGTATCTTCAATCCGCTCCAGATGGCAACTACGTTTCTCCCTATGAAGATCCGGAATCTTCAGTAGCAAAAATTCACCAAAGACGGAAGCGAGAAATTAACAATATCGTAGGATCTTATCTTCGTCATGAGTACGAACAAGAACATCCTCAATGGGATGAATCCGAGTTTGCAAATGATAATAATTGCTTTGTGAACGATCAAATTCAAGAAGTGACAAGCCAGTGGGATGTCTTAGTGTATACCTACAATGGCTACTACGAGGAGTTGGCCGCCGCAGAAGGCCAAAGAAGCGGGAACGATGATGATGAGGATCCGGATGAGGATCCAGAAGAAGATCCTGAGGAAGAACATGATGGAGAAAATAATGTCAGCGACGGAGGGTCGTGAACATAATAGTCAGTTCAAGGAAGCTTGTGGAATATTCGAACAATTTTTATTTTATGTTGAAAAACAAACTCCTTTATTTTCTGCAGTGATGTAAATTATGAACTTGATGCATATCTATCGAGTAGGATGATTGTAAAAATTAGTATCTCGTCATAAGTACGAGTAGTATGTGTGGCGAAGTTAGGGTAAATTTCTGATGTAAGTATAAATCCCTAATCTTTGGTAATGTCCTCACAATGAGGCCATCGATTCAGATGATAATATAATGGAGCCATTAGGCTGTTAAAATCAACTTTGAGTCTCATTAAATGCCAATAGTATTTTGAATATCCGAGATATCAATTATTATTGAGTCAAGAGTAAAAGAAGAAGTAAGAGTTGAGAAAATTAAATGAGTTATTTCATCAAGAATGATTTTATGAAGTTGATATGTGAATAATGAAGATGTGTCATATTTATATGACGAATGACTGAGTATAATTTGAGAAATGAGTATGTGTCATGAATGACAATATTTGAGTATATAATTGTCTTGTATGACAAGAATTATTTGATTTGAGCATATGTCAATAAATGATTGAATGCTTGAGATAAGAAATGATGAGATGAATTTTATATCTGAAATGATTATTTAATACGAATTTTTCTTATTATGATAAGTATGGATTGAGAATCAAATTTCTCTTAGAAGAAAATATTTTCAATAGTCGAGAAAAACTCCGAGTGAGCTAATCCGTCTTGCGAAAGATGTTCCGAGTTATCTAAATTTTAGCATTTCTTTTAGAATGCCGCCAAGACGAAGAAACGTGAGAGCTGAGAGAAATGAGGAAGAAGAACATCGAGACCCTACTCCTCCTCCTCCTCAAAATGAGAGACGTGTTGAAGAACTTTTTCTTCCACAAAATCCCCAAACTTTTGATGGCAAAGGCAGTCCGACAGAAGCCGAAGACTGGATTCATTCTCTGGAGCGAATTTTTCATTTCCTTCGATGTAATGATCAAGAACGTCTTGTGTGCATGACGTATCAAGTTAAGGGAACCGCCGATTATTGGTGGGAAGCTCGACAGAGGACGTATACACCTGAAGAACGTGAAAATTTGACGTGGGAATAGTTTAAGGAAGCTCTGTATGAGAAATATCGTAAGCAGAAAGCGAATGAATTTGCGAATTTAAAACAAGGAAAGAAGTCAGTAGCGGATTATGATCGTGAGTTCTGTGAGTTGGCCTGGTTTGCACCTGACAAGGTGGATACCGATGAGAAGATGTGTGAGCTCTTCCAAGCAGGCCTGAGACAAGATATGTCACAGCCCTAAATCCCGAGGGACGGCAGAAGCCGGGGTGCGACTGGGGTTGGATTAAATAAGCGGGGAAGAAGGGGGCTAATTGACTAAACATACATGAAAAACATCGACAAACTATGAATAAGACTTGAATATCAATAAGAAAGAGTTAATCCCTAAGGATTACTCGACAAAAGTATAAAAAGAAACTAAGTTCAAAAGTTACATACTTAGACTACTGAATATTGTTCAAAAGTACATCAAAGAAATTCAAAGTTTGGCAGCGGAAGGGGTTCTAACTAAGCATCTTATCCTTTACTCAACATCAACCGTCGCCGCTCACCGTCGCTTCAACCTGCACATTTAGAAAACAATGCAGGGCTAAGTACAAATGTACTTAGTGGGCACGATGCCGAAATCATAATCATAAGTATAAATAATCTGGCATTTTATAACCGTAGCGCATCGGGATTTTGTTGAAAAGGCCCGAGCCTACTAAATATTTTCTGACTAATTTGTATAAAGCAGCTTGCGCAAGCATTTTTAGAGTATGTTATGTTCAATCTTGACCCAAACTAATTCACTGTGGCTGGTACCCCTCAACAGGATATCACATACACCACAGGTTACAAAGTGCACTAACTCTGGAAAGCACTTAGCAGCTAACTCAGAGCCGATCGTTAGTTAACCTAGTTAGATTAACTCTAAAAGTCTGGAAAACCCGAAGGTTAACTCAGAAAGGTACAAGAGAACTCACATAAAACAGTTAAACATTTTATGCCAAGATTATCACGTTGATAAAACACAATTATCAAAGCTGTAAACTTCACTTTCGGTTTGTGGAAAAACCCACGTTTTATTTGATATAGATAAAAGCCCACCTTGTAAATACAGAACTTATACGCAAAAGCTTCCAAGATTGGATCTTCATTCTTTCTCTACAGTTGGCTTCTTCCTTCATCGTAAAATAAAATATACTTAAAAATGGTTCGTAAAAGATACTCGAAGAAAGAGAATCGAAGAAGTTTTAGTTGTTTCATTCTTTAGGCATTTGCCTGCTTACTAGATTCGTTTTACTTAAACGGGAAACGAGACTTGTACCAATCTCGTTTAGAACTTGGAAGATCTTATACTTGACTCTCGAGTCAGTAGAGAAGGTAGTCGATGTCTTAATACGACTTTAAGGATTATAAGAAACTAAGTTGGAAAGAATCAACTTAGGCGATTTATATTTTAGTTCTTTGAACGATTTACGAAATTTCTCGTTTATTACTTCTTTAAAGAAAAGATAAGATATAAGGTCTCGACTGGTCGCCATCACTAGAGGTCTTTTACTTAACTTTAGGGTCAGTAGGTAGATGTTCGATAGATAAAAACGGCTTAAACGATTGAAAGAAGCTAAGTTGTGAACTAAACAACTTAGAAAACAAGAAACTGAAAATTCACTGTACAGTCCAGTAACTCTGGAGGCTGTCCTGAACAGAGGACTTGGAAACAGGGGGTGAGCCCTGTACCACTAGAAAGCTTAGGAAGTCTAACTTCTGCTCCAATTTACGGATCACAAATCCGATAAACGAGCTGGAAGTTATAACAGTTTCCGGCGAGGGTCGTAAAACTGCCGTGGAAACCCTAATTGATTGATAAGTTCGCCGTATAACGTTTTAGGTTCGTTTTAAATTCTCTTATTCAACTTTTTTAGAAACTGAACTTTCAAAGCAGTCATCACGTACCTCCGTACGTGACAAACTCCTTCTCAACTTGCTCAAAGGCATGACGTTCTAACGTCGGATTTCAACTATCAAGTACTATACCAACAAAGAAATTCCAAACGTGTTCTAGTTCCCGATTATCACTATAACCCATATTATATGAACTCGGATGCTTATGACATCAACTAGAAAGATGTTTTAAATTTCATTATAAACAATAATATCAAGTTAGAATTTTCATCCGACTTCCCGATTATTAGTTACAACTAGATATTCGTCTCTTACGCGATTTCCAAAAGTCGTCGGTTTTCGTTCAAATTTTACGACGTTAATCTACGTCTAATGTGAACCATTTTCATGCATGCAAACACATCTTAACATCATTATAACTCAGTTTATATGGTGATTTTAGTCTCTTACATTCCATTAAACATTTTTAGAAAATTTCCAATTAACTTCTATAATCAACTAATATAATTTGCAACAATATTCAACTAACAATTCATCATTTATATTAAACATGTATAAACTCCTAATTATCTTATAAATTTTCTGATTTCATACATATTTTAAGGGGATGATTTTCTTCTCAAATTAACAACATTTATTTACTAAACATACTCTTATATCACCAATTAATCAATTTGCAATTCTATTATCATTTAACATGCAAAAACCCCTAATTTATACTTCAAACCCTAATTAAATTTCATAATAACATAGGGCTTTCAATCCCTTTTCATCCCAATCACTAATTAATCACCTACTAAGCATGAATTCATGATCAAAAGAAGAAAAACAAAAATCCTACAATTTTCCAAAAAAAATTCTGCATTCACACAATAATTAAGGTTCTTGTTTTTGATCAATTTTAATCCCTAATTATCATATCTAATACATCCAATTTCATTATACTAAGATCAATTCATCTATCCCATAACCTTAAAATTTCGAACAAGAAGGAAAAGAGAAGAAAAGAAAATCTAAATGGATAGAATTATGGAGGATGGAAATACCTTAAGATTTAATGAAGAACTTAAGAGGTTGAATGGATGGATTGATGGCTTGTGTTCTTTCCCAAGCTCTTGAAGAAGGCTTCAATGGTGGGTGGGAAGGATGAAGAAGATGAAGTTTGAGGGAGAGAGAGAGAGAGAATTGCCGAGAGGTAGAGAGAGATGGGAGGAAAATTTGGTTTTGTCTTAGTTTTTGCTATAATGATTAATGGTTGAAAAATGTGTAAAGTAAAATTAGGTGTCAACTAACTAACAAGGTCAACCTGCAAGATTGCCACTCATGAGGTGAGGTGGCGGCTGCATGGGAAAGGTTTAGAGGGTTACGGGTTTTCCGGCGTGATCCGACGTTACGGGAAAACGAACGACGAAAAATGTTGTTCGGTACAAAAATCGTCGCGATTTGATTTGACTTCAAAATTCTAACGTATGAACTTAATTAGAAAATAAATTTTTAAAATTTATTTTGACAAAAACTAGGGACGACATAGTCCGAGTTTCGTCCGAAAAAACATAAAAACAAACTTTCCCGGCGTGTTCGTATCGCAATTTTGTAAACGTAAAAATTAGACGGTTTTCCGTTCTTAATTTACGAACTAAAAACTTTTCGTACGCGTTAACCTTAAATACAGTAGCTGTCTATCAGACTTTTGTAATTTATTTTTAATAACAGATTCGACCGTTAGCCTTAGAATTCAAAAATTGTAAACTTAGGCGTGCAAAGCCATTTATTTAATTAACTTTAAAAATTTTAGAACGTAAGGAATTTACGGGGCATTACATCCTACCCCCCTTACGAAAAATTTCGTCCCGAAATTTGCTTATCCTCTTAACTGATAGGGGTATTCCTTTCTCAATTCTTTGTTAAACTCTCACGTGGCTTTTCTTGGTCGTAAAGATCTTCTTATCTACTCAATAACACATTGACTTGTTTCTAAATTCTTATGCTTTTCGTTTCAAGATCATTTTTGTTCTTTTTCCATAATTTAGGTCGGTTTTAAGACCGACGTCTTACGGACAACACTTTGTGCATAAAATGATTTATAATACTCTCTCAAAATGAGATATACGTAAGATAAGCATTTGTAAATTTGGCGATAAAGCCATAACTATTTGTATTGGAAACTATTCTTTCCAAGTTATTTGCTAATTATGAAAATCTTTGTCGAAGTTTTTAAACTTGACACAAAATTGTTGTTTCTCTTTAAGTTTTTTTTTTTTTTTATATATCCTTATTTACATTATTAAGGGTCAAATTGAAGTATACACATAAGACATTTGTCTTCTTTAAATTCTTTTATTCCGATTCGGATCTATCGTATGATTTTGATTATTTTACTGACCGTTTCTGACCCTGAGTTTGTTCCTTTACCCACCTTATAACAATAAGGTAGCTATTAAAAAGAAATTTAAAGCCTCGTAAGGCGTTTTACCTATCGTAACTTATTACTATTATTATAACAATTCGATTGATGGAAGTTATTCTTCCATGTCACTCTTTGAGCTAATATTATCGATCTTAGCATATCAGCGAGTATCTGAATCGTTTTCTCAGATTATTTAATCAAACTGGAGACGGGAAAAAGGTGCTAAGATTGAAGTTGGTATTTCGTACAGACGCACTATCTTACGGATGTATAGTCCTGATAACTTCTTTGATCTATGGAAATTTTTAGGATTTGGTAGGTAGTAAACTGATTAACGGCCTATAGAAAACTATCCCAAGGCAGTATTCCTACTGTTAACTTTGAGCGAGTCTTAATCAATTTAATACTATATCCTTTTATTTTCATTTTGGAACACTTAATGGTTGTAACAGCTCGCATGGTCGTCAGTGAGAACTTCCACTTACTTATAAGCTAAAGATATTCTATCAACAAGACAAAGTCTTGTTTCGCTATATTCCACTGGAAAACCTTTCTTAAATCCTTAATTGTTGTCATTGGAGATACTAAGTCCACTCTTAATTCCTATCAAAACTCTTTGTTTTAGAGTCATTGCCTGGTTTGTCCAATCTTATCCTTAGTCGAAACTAATTCATTTACTTGTCCTTCTTCTAGGTACTTACAATCCTTCTCGTAATTTGGTATAGCTACTTGTATTGCTATTTACTTCTATAATTGATGTTGGGGTATCGTGCATTACTACACCTATTATCCCAAATCCTTATATAAACGTTTCTTTTCCTAAGAAGAGATACCTAAACTTAGGTGGGGTCTTACGACTCAGTGTGTCTATCCTTTCGTTGCTTTTACCTAGGTGGTAATTCATTTCACAAGCGTACTATTCTACTAATTTGAGCCATCTCCTTTATCTTACGCTAATTCTTTTGCTCGATAATGCACTCCGATCTATTGTGATCTGTGAAGATCTAATCTCTTACACCATATTTCAGTACATGTTCTACGGTTGCAAGCCCTAAGTCATAGGTTGGTTACTTAAATTCCTGAGGTTAAAGTGCCGTGAAGCATAAACTATTGTTTTCTTATCTTATTTAACTTGATTTCCAATGAACGTTCTTGAAGACTCTTTTATCCTTGCGTTAAACATCACGGTGTTTTCCATGGGGAAAACGTCTGCCTTATGAAATCATTATCTAACAACATTAGCAGATGGTTCTAGAATTCTTATAATTTTTCTTGTATCATTTTGAATAGTTTTTTTTTTATTTGGGCGTTGCTAACAGTTCTAAGTTGATTGCAGAACCTACATGATAATTCGATGGTAGTCCCATCAATACTTTTGGAAAGATATTTTCATATTCGTTCCTAATTCTCACGTTCAAAAGTCTTGTTGGCTCTGGGATCTCCAACTAGGTTCACGAGATAAACGATCGTAAATTTCATTTTCATTGACTTCTTGACTTGTAGGGCGAATATTATCAGTATCCTTATGTCCATCGAAATTCCATAGAGTTCTGTTGGTTCTCTAATGTAGGGCGTGATCCGACGTTACGGGAAAACGAACGACGAAAAACGTTGTTCGGTACAAAAATCGTCGCGATTTGATTTGACTTCAAAATTCTAACGTATGAACTTAATTAGA
This sequence comes from Schizonepeta tenuifolia, assembly GCA_029490685.1. Taxonomy (NCBI): domain Eukaryota; kingdom Viridiplantae; phylum Streptophyta; class Magnoliopsida; order Lamiales; family Lamiaceae; genus Schizonepeta; species Schizonepeta tenuifolia. The sequence goes on from CM055955.1 coordinate 132,358,486, forward strand.
AAATAAATTTACAAAATTTATTTTGACAAAAACTAGGGACGACATAGTCCGAGTTTCGTCCGGAAAAACATAAAAATAAACTTTCCCGGCGTGTTCGTATCGCAATTTTGTAAACGTAAAAATTAGACGGTTTTCCGTTCTTAATTTACGAACTAAAAACTTTTCGTACCCGTTAACCTTAAATACAGTAGCCGTCTATCAGACTTTTGTAATTTATTTTTAATAACGGATTCGACCGTTAGCCTTAGAATTTAAAAATTGTAAACTTAGGCGTGCAAAGCCATTTATTTAATTAACTTTAAAAATTTTAGAACGTAAGGAATTTACGGGGCATTACAAGATATTCGTGTTGTACTAGCAAGTCAGAGTGGTCTGACTTATGCTGAAGCCTTTAACCGAGCCTTGGATATGGAATTGGCAATGCAGCCAGAGAAAGGATCGCAATCCTCAGCGAATCCTCAATTTCAAAGTCAGTCGACAACTTGCCTCCTATCAGTTCCAACAAGGCCAATTTGCAAAAAGAAAAGGAAAATGGAGTGGTGGATCCCACCCAAATAAGAAGCCGTGGAAAAAGCAAGGGCAATAACAACCACAACAATCTCAGAAAGTGAAAGTCCAGCATCCTAATCGCAGTAACATACCAACCGGACCCCAAGGACTACCTCCATGTTCAAAATGCGGCAAGATGCATCAAGGCATCTGTAAAGCTAGGAGCAATGTTTGCTTTACTTGTGGTCAACCTGGTCATTTCTCTAACCGGTGCCCAAGTAAACAACAAGGAGCGATGGGTGGAAGGTCTAATCAGTATCAGTCCTCTCAGATGAGAGCAATAGAAGCAGCTCCGCAGCAAAAATTTCCCCAGAACCAGCGTAAGGTGCAGCCGCCAAATCAGCAATGTACCCCGCAAGAACAACAGCACTACCAGCAAGTCTTTGCAATTGAGCAAAAGCATGGAGCTAAAGATCAAGAAAATCTCGCAGGTATGGGAAAGTTGAAAGACGTGCCTATTATTGTTTTGTTTGATACCGGTGCCTCGCATTCGTTACTGTCACGAGTGCGTTCTAACCTAGAATTCGAATTTGGAAACCATAAGTTATCTGCAAGGTCCCTAAATCTAATCCAGATATGGGATGCGGATATAATCCTAGGAATGGATTGGTTAACCGAAAATTTTGCAACGATTCGATGCGATCAGAGACAAATTTTATTTCAACCCCCTGGAAAAGAGCCGACCATAGTCTTTGGAGTAGAGCGAAGGGTAAAGAAGAGTGTGCCGATTATCTCGGCCATGAAAGAAAAGAAGTTGATGAGAAGGAAAGACACAAAGCAAATCTTGTTTATTTGAATAAAGACGATGGGCAAGAGCTAAATATTGATGACGTAGCTGTTGTGAGAGAATTTAAAGATGTTTTTCCAGAAATCTTACCGGCTTTGCCTCTGGATAGACAATTAGATTCACGATTGATCTGGAGCCTGGATCAGCCCCGATTTCAAAAGCTCCATATAGAATGGCTCCAAAGGAACTTCAGGAGTTAAAGATCCAGCTGCAAGAGTTATTGGATTTAGGTTTCATTTGACCAAGTGTTTTCCCTCGGGGAGCTCTAATTCTGTTTGTGAAAAAGAAGGACGATAGCCTGAGAATGTGTATAGACTATCGAGAGCTTAACAAAATCACTCTCAAGAACAAGTATCCTTTGCCAAGGATAGATGATCTGTTCGATCAGTTGAAATGAGGTGGTGTTTTTCCAAGATTGATTTAAGGTTGGGATATCATCAACTGAAGATCAGACAAGAAGATGTCCAAAAGACTGCATTCAGAACGAGATATGGACATTATGAATTTGTGGTAATTCCATTTGGATTGACTAATGCTCCAGTTGTCTTCATGGACTTGATGAACATGATTTTTCATGAATACCTGGATAAGTTTGTGATCGTTTTCATAGACAATATCCTGGTGTATTCAAAGAATGAAGAAGAACACGAGAAGCATCTGTGAATCGTGTTAAAGAAATTGAGATCAGAAAAGTTGTATGCCAAATTCAGTAAGTGTGAATTTTGGCTAAAAGAGGTGAATTTTCTCGGACATGTTGTATCGTCCGATGAAATTAAAGTTGATCCCGAAAAGGTTAAAGTTGTTCAAGATCGGAAATCACTGACATCAGTACATAAAATCCGTAGTTTTCTCGGATTAGCAGGTTACTATCGGAGATTCATAGAAGGATTTTCCAAGAGCTTAAGTCAAGATTCACTACAGCTCCAGTGTTAGCCCTTCCTGAAACAGGAAAGGACTATACAATTTATACAGATGCATCATCCAAAGGTTTAGGATGTGTGCTAATGCAAGATGGAAAGGTGATTGCATATGCTTCAAGACAACTTAAACTGCATGAAGAGAAGTACCCAACACATGATCTTGAGTTAGCAGCTGTCGCACATGCTTTGAAAATTTGGAGACACTATCTTTATAGTGCCAAGTGTGAAATCTTTTCAGATCACAAGAGTCTGAAATATTTCTTCGAGCAGAAGGAGTTGAACATGAGACAAAGATGATGGCTTGAGTTGGTGAAAGACTACGATTGCAAAATTTCCTATCATCCCGGGAAAGCTAACGTAGTAGCCGATGCGTTAAGTAGGAAGGAAAGAGTGAAGAACTTCGAAAGACTGGAGTTAGGTTTTCTTCTATCAGATGAAGAAAAGTTGATTGAGGAATTTGGAAGATTGAGAATTGAAGTAGTTCTACCTCCCTCAATGGTAGAACAAGTGATTGCTTCATTAGTAGTGATACCAGATTTAAGATCTCGTATCATAGAGGGCCAAAGGAAAGATAAAAAATTGGAAGAAGTGAGAATGAAGGTCAGAATAGGAGAAGTTAAGAATTTCAAGGAGTCAAGTGACAACGCTTTGTTGTATCAAGAAAGAATTTGCGTGCCAAATTATGAGAAGTTAAGGAACGAGATAATGAGTGAAGCTCATGAGACCCCTTAGACCGCTCACCCCGATAGTACAAAGATGTACCAGGATTTGAAGCAACAATTTGGGTGGGAAGGATTGAAGAAAGATGTGGCCATGTTCGTCAAGAGATGCTTAGCTTGTCAGCAAATAAAGTCCTTACATCAAAGGCCATTTGGATCTTTGCAGCCGTTACCAATACATCTGTATGGGTAGTTGTGGATAGATTAACAAAGTCTGCTCATTTTATACCTATTCCACACACCTATGGATCTGACAAGTTGGCACAGACTTATGTTAAGGAAATCGTACGTTTTCATGGTGTACCAAAGACAATCACTTCCAATCGAGATTCAAAATTTACCGCCCATTTTGGGAAAGTTTCCAGAAAGAGTTGGGAACGCAGCTTCAGTTCAGTACCGCCTATCATCCTCCAACTGATGGTCAATCGGAAAGAACGATTCAAATTCTTGAGGATATGTTGAGAGCTATGTTGCTAGACAAAGGAGACAATTGGGAGAAAATTTTACCTCTTGTCGAATTTGCCTACAACAACAGTTATCAGAATATGATAGGAATGGCCCCTTACGAAGCTCTTTATGGAAGAAAGTGTAGGTCTCCGCTCTACTGGGACGAAGTAGGCGAGAGAAAAGTTATAGGGCAAGAAGCGATCGAAGAGATGATAGAATCTGTCTGTCAGATTCGCGAGAAGATCAAGGAAGCTCAAAGTCGGCAGAAGTCGTATGTCGATAATCGAAGAACCGAGTTAGAATTTGAAGTAAGAAGCAAAGTTTTTCTAAACGTGTCCCCGTCAAGAGGGATACATCGCTTCGGTGTGTGAGGAAAGCTAAAGCCGCATTTTATAGGACCGTTCGAAATCCTAGAAAGGATTGGAGCCGTCTCGTATAGATTAGCTTTGCCTCCTAGTTTTGGGAACTCGCATAACGTGTTTCATGTATTGCAATTGCGTAAGTATGTTTTTGATCCGAAACACATGATCCGGCAAGAAGACGTAGCTTTAAAGCTAGACTTAAGTTACGAGGAGAAACCCCCGCGAATTCTGGATCGTAAGATTCAGCAGCTTAGAACGAAATCGATTCCCCTCATTAAGATTAAATGGCAACATCATGATCTTGAAGAAGCTACATGGAAACTTGAGGAAAAGAAGAAAGCAAAGTATCCCGAGCTATTCTCTGAAGGTTAGCGAATTTCGGGACGAATTTTTTTTTAAGGGGGTGAGGATGTAATACCCCAAATTTTTCTAAGTTCTTAAGTGCGTATTAATTTAATTAATATGCCTATATGATGAGTTTTGAGTACTAAAAATTTTCGCGGAAATAAATTTTTTCTGTGAAATGATGAAGATGCTCTTATGTGCTCTAATGTGATTTTTCTCATTTCGATTATTCGAATTGAGTATGTGATGAATTGATTGAGCTTACTTATATGAGTTTGAGTTTGAGTATGAATTTCGGAATTTTCTGAGAACTTTTATTTTTAGATGAATAGTAGTGAAAACCGAGAAACCACTATTCATTGACCGACTCCGAATTTAGTCTAATTAGTTTCATTGGAATCTCAAATTTATTTGAAGACCTTTGAGATAAGTTGGAGAATTTTCCGAGATCATTTGAGTGAAGTTTAAAAATAAATTGCTTAACGACTAGTTTAGTCGAACAGTTTTTATGAACTTATTCATTAGAAGGAATCTTGGCATAAAAATTAGATCATTGGATTCCTTAAATTATTTTGGGAGATATAAGATGAATTAGAGAGAATTTAGACGTCGAGAAAGAGACAAGAAGGGTTATTAAAACTTTGAGGGAATAAAATAAAATGACGAGGATATTTTCTACCGAAAAACTTTTATTTTCGGGTATAGTTAGCAGTTAAAAATTGCATACTTATCTAAAATAGTAACTAAATATCCTCCAATACTGTCACTAGAGAGAGTGTATCCTACTCTCCCTCTCATTCATCCACATAGTACTCTCTCTCTCTCAAATCTCTCCCTCTCGGATTCTCTCATCTCTCTCCAATCCTTCAAGATTTTCCACATGTTAAATGCCTCTCCACTTGTATCCCTATCTAACATTACATCACTCTCTCTTTCACCTCACATCTCTCTCACTCAACCGAACTAAGCAAGCCAAACTCTCTCTCCCTTTGGCTGCTTCACTGCCTAGAAACAATAGCAGCAACAACCAACAGTTTTCCTCTTGTTTATCACCTTCATGTCTTAATTATCTTCACCATAATAACCAAGAGATCATCCCCTACCTCTTCATCATCATCCACTGCCGTTGAAGTCGAAGAAATCAGCTGCAACAGCTCGTGCAACTCGTTCTTCATCGAATAGCAGCAGCATATTTTCTCCTTCGATTTCCATGCATAACCTAGCTTCATCGATGAAATCATGCTTCATGCTTGAGGATTCTATGATGTATATCATCTCCTTCATATCCAAGATCATCTAAGAAGTAAGTTCTGTCTATTTCATTTCATTTTCAAGCTTGCAATATGCTTAGATCTTCAACCCTTTCCATCGATTTTCTTGAAAAGAAAATAAGGGTTTGATCTTATTTTTCAAAATCATGATCTTGATGCCTTGTATATTGTTTCATGCAAGGAAAGGAGTTACCAAATCCATCATCTTTCATCCTCCAAGCCATCCAAACCTTCAAGCCAAGAAGAGATAACGTTTTATTTATTTTAAGTATTATTTCATTCTTAAGATGTATATATGTATATGTAAACCAAGAAAATAGGGAAAAGATGCATGATTTACTTTATTCTTAGGTAAACCTTAGGGTTATGATGATGAGATTATGATCTAAAGAAAAATAATACACTAAGAACCCTAAAACCGATTAAAAAGAGAAAATTATGAAAAATGAGTTCTTGATGAGTTTTGATGTTTAATTGATAATATGATGATGATATATGCTTACTATGATTTTTAATGTGATCTATATGCATATATGTGTTGATGATAATTTTTGGTGAATTTATTGAATTTTTAATGGATTTATTCGAATAAAGATAGAGAAATTATGAATAAATTATGATTTATGAATTTTCTGAGTTATATGATGTTTATGAGCATGATGAAATATGAAAATATGATCTAGATGTGTTTTTAAGTCATAATATGAATTTTATGAATTTTCTTAGAAAATTCGAAATATATATAAAAAAAAAAGAATGAAGAAAATGAATTTTTGACGGTTTTGATGAAGTATGATGATATTGATGATGATGATGATGTTAAAAATGTGTTAGATGAATTTTTGGAATCAGTTTATAAGCATGAAAATTGAGGAAATGAGAAGATATCATTTTTATTGATTTTTAAGGAATTTAAAGAAGAAAAATGAGAATAAATACAAATTTGATGTTTTTGAGGTGAATATGAGTTTTTGAAAATGTGTTCTTCACATTCATAAGAAAAACTTGAAGATTTATAGATGTTATAAATTAATTAGAAAAATAATTATTTTTAATTATTTAATTCAAAAAATAAGTATATATATATATATATATATAATGATGAATTTCATTAGATAAAAATGAAATTGAGAAATAAATGAGATGTTAAGTCTATTTTGAATGAATTGAGTAGAAAATAAAGTCTTATGAATTTTCTATGAATTTTGAGATATACATATTAAAAAGGAAACAATAAGAAAAAGAAGTCAATGAAAGTATGAGTCTAAAGAAAAATATTTCTTTGATCGATGATGATGTTTGAATGATGACAAATAAAAATGTGACGTGAATTTGATGTTAGTGTTAAAAGAAAAATAAGATATTAATATTTGAGGATAAAAAGAAAAATAAAAGAAAAGAAAATGAAATTCCGACGAGATAATATGAGATAGAAGACATGAGTATGAGATTAAAAGTTAAGATGTTTGTATTTGAGTTCGTTGTATCAAACGAGAAGCTAAAAGAAGTATTATTAAAGAAATAATAATAATTGATTTAATGGAATATTTCTATTAAAAATGAATATGTTTGAGTAATGTGAATTCTAAGTGATGTTTATGTGTTTAAGTGTGTTTTGAATGTTTGATTGATGTGATGAGGTGTTAATCGAGTAAAGGAAAATAATAGAAATTTGAGAAATGAGCAAATGGATATATATTGTGAGAAAAATAATATTTTTAAGTTTAAAAATATTTTGATGATGAGTTATTGATGATATATGATGTGTTAAATGACTTGATGATGTTATTTGAGTAAAATTAAGCAAGTTTGCTTTTTGAATTACTTAAAAAGGAATTAAGACGTAGAAGTTATCGAGCAGCGAAGATTTGAAATGAAAAACCGAGTTTTGATTAAATAAAACGAAAATTGAGTTTTAAATAAAAGAAAAGATAAAATAATGATTATTTAATGATATGTATAAAGATGAGATCGTATACGAGTATGAGTATGTATTTTGAGGGAAATAATGACGTATTTTAGAGTCAAGAAATATGAAGTAAAAGTCTGAATAATAAATTCAAAAATGATTATTATTTGTGTTTAACGAAATGATTTTTGTTAGAGTTGAAGTTATAAGTTTATAAAAGTTAAAAGTCGAGCAATAACTCGTTATTGTGTGAATGTGTTCGAGACATGAGTTGTCAAATGATTTTGTTTAAGACGTGAATTGTTACGAAAAGTTGATATTAGAATGTGATGAAATGATTGAGTATGATTAACCTTTTTAGTAGATTAATCGCTAAGTTAATCATCTATAAGTGTTTGAATATTGACATTAATGATTCAGTATGATGACGATGTTTGAGTATTGATGTGAATACGTGTTTATAATGTGAATGTTTGATCTCCGATATGAGTGTTCGATTATTGAAATTAGTGCTTAACTGCGTTTGATTAATATATGATGAAAATAGTTGAGATTTGACGTTATGATTTGCCGAGATCATATAAATTGAATTTATGAGAAGTTTAAGACGAGTTAAATAGTAACTTATCGAATTACGTAAAGAATGAAATAATATATATTAGAAACGAGAATCAGCATTTGAGAAGTAATTAGAAATCGAGTAAAGACGATGACTCGAGAACGAGAATTGAAAAAAAATTATCGATGTAGAGAAGTTTAGATAAGTTAAGAAAAATCCATCAACCGAGACATAAGTCTATTATACGCTATTCGAGTTAATAAGCTCGATTTTAATCGATGTTGTTATTGAAGGGCCGAGTGGACTGCAAAGTAATCGGGAAACCGTAAAGTAAGCAACCCCGACTTCAAAAGACCAGAAGTAAGGTGGGCTTTTCTGAAATCAAAACTCCGATGAATGCTATTATTTATTGATTATTATTATGTGAGCTTTTAAAATTAATTAACTTGTCATTTATGTGAGTTTGGTATGCTTTATCATCTACATGAATATTATCATCTAAATAAATTTATAAACACCTCTTGTCCAACAAAGTAGTAGTCAATGGCAAGTGGGGTCGAACCCAAGGGTCTTAGCATAGATCTGCTCTTCAGGTAGTGCTCAACAAAAGGGATTTTGATCGAAACGTATCTCAATATCCTGTAACTCAATAAATAAAATAACAAATAACAAAGAAGTTTGGTTTGGATTTCGAATCAATGATTTTGATTACTCGTTACTCGTTCATTGGTGCAAAGATATTCAATTACTTGATCTCATTACTTGGTTTAAGACAAAGATTAGTTTATACCCTGAAGGTCACGAAGTCACGATATTAACACACCAAGAAAAATACAAGAAAAGATGGACACCATCTCTCGACTTTGTGTCCTTCCAGACACACTTTGACTCGATAAAGACTAAAAACACAAGAAAAAATTGACACAAATATGGGTTTATCAATATGTATATGTTTTGACTGCGCAATCATGATTTTAAAAATGATAAAATGATTTCTGCATACACAAGTAAAATGTTTTCAAATGTTCTAACACTTGTGATGCAGTGGCAATGCAAGTTCAATTATATAGCTCTAAGAGCATGCTTTTAAACCTATTTTTGGCATCGTGTTCACTGAGTACGAAGTACTCAGCCCTACCTGTATTTCTAAATGTGCAGGTTAGCTGTGGATGAGGATGGTGCAGATGGTCTTGGTGGTGTGTTAATCTTTTGGAGTCGACAGTTACATGTCTTCAGACATGTAATTGTTGTGAGCAGTGATGTCTTCCGCTGGATTGTGTCTATATATTTTGGTATACTCTGTTGTGTTGATGATACAATGAGCAGTTTGCTCAAAACAATGCCTTAACTTTCATCTGTGTTATATTTTTGAATGAAGTAAAGTCAAAACTTAACACTATTTTGGGAAACCGTTGTAAATTAATTATGTCGATTCTTGTTGAGTTCAGTTGAAAGCATGTTCATTTTCGATATCGCTTTCACACCTCATTTCCTTAATTGGTTTATCGTTGAGTCGAGTAAGTTCCATTCTAAAGATTTTAAATTTTCTCACTTTATTCTCTCCCCATTATTAAATTTTCGCGAAGGATCTTGGCTTCTAAATCTATGAACTTTGTGCTGCTATTTGTTTGTTTAGACTTCCACATTATAATTGCATTTGCTAAGGGTAGTGGTGATATATGATGAATTTAATGAGAATTATGAAAGATTGATGGCAACAAGACAATCACCATCAACACACATTGCCTCCACTACAATTAAGGAGGAAAACTAAATTCTCAAATTTCTTCAAGTAAGAAATCAAATTCTAAAAGCGAGAGATCAAATTCTTTACACATATTCATGTTTACGCTATATTTTTTTTTCAGTGTCTTTAATGGTTTCATATCTACTACAGTTCACATCTAAGTAATTTTATTATTCTTTATTTTTTATGAATGATGGAATATTATATTTTTTAAAATTGCAAAAATTCGATAAAAAAGATAGTAAAAAACATAAATATAAATTTAAAAATAAATTGACTCATAAATATTTATTTAGTAGTCGTTGATTTTAATCGTGCACTCTACTAGTCTATACTGATATAAAAAGAGTCTTGTTTTACAAAATTTGAATCCCTAAAATATCCTTACTACTTATCAAAATTAAAGTCAATAACGTAATACAAGATATAATATATAATATGCCGTAAGAAATACAAACTTACCTTATTGATAATATATATTATTTACCTTATATTATATTATGATGTGAAACAAATATATTATTAATACACCTATCATGTATTTATATCCTTGTTAATATGTGATACCAATCTTGTTATTTCGTCCATACGTGATTTTACTCACATTATTGTGCAACATTTTTTCTTTATTTTAGTAACTTCAAGTTGCCTCCAATCTTCCAACTGGGCAACTTAAAATTCTTAAATATTTTTTAGGCTCAATCAATCCGTATAAATTATTTAATCTTTTTGAGGTACCTAAATTTGACACTAATTCTATTCCCACTCATGGTTCATCAAAAAGGTCTACTGCATCTGCATACTTCAAAACATTAACGTAGTAGTATATATTCATGATAAACCATATTAAGGTAATTTCTCTATACATATACTTGTGTGGTATACTTAACTATTTTTTGTTAATATATTCTTTTTATTCTCGACAGAAGCAAGAAGAAGCCACTTTATTAATGCAAAGAAAGCAACGATGAAAAAAAGCCACTTTATTTTAAAAAAAAAATTAAAAATTTTCACCAAATTTCTTAACGCAATTTCTAAATTCAAAGAGAGCAGTAATTTGAAGAGCAGCCATATATCTTTAGGATCGAAGTGTTCAGGTTTCTTATTTTAAGATAATTTGCTTTTTTTTTGTTTCTTGATTTTGTTTGTTATTGACAACCCTTTTTTTTTGGATTATGTTGTATGATTGTTCAAAATTTGATTTAATGAGTGTCATGCCCCAACCCCGGGCCTATGCGGACGGCCAGACCGCGACGCGGGATTGAACGACATACTATAACGTAAGGTATTAAATAAAACATGCAATGGATTTTCAAAGAAGATAACATAATTAATTTGCTAAATTTTCCCAAATAGAGTTGGAGAATTTGTTCGGAAGTTTACCAAATCAAAAGGAGAGATAGGCCCGAAGTATGAGGACTTCGGACCTCGCGTTGCGGAAGCGTCAAAAGAGTTGTCTTCGACTATCCGCGATCGGATAATCGGCATGTAGACAATAAATAGTACAGTTCGGGGAATTAAGGGATTACATATTTCAAATTGGAGATTATTATAGAGGACTTAACAAAATAAAGGCGACGATGATAGAGGTCGTCACCTAAACCACACCAGAAAATTGGATACGGTCACTCCCGCCTCCAACTCGTCGCTCAACCTGCATTAAGGAAAACAATACAGGGGGCTAAATACAAAAGCACTCAGTGAATTTCATGCCCCTTAAAACAATTTATTTTTATAAAGGATATTGCATGCTTATTTTTATATAAAGGGTTTTTAGTTCGAGAAAAGTTTCCTTTATATGTCTTGAAAACAATTAACCGAGCCGAAGCTCACATATCAAATGCTGCAGCAAAAAGCTCATATCCTTGTGTTACCATCCTGGAAAAATTAGTGGGGAGCCACTCCCACTCAATTGAGCCGTCCTTTATTGAGACAAGGGGGCAACGTCTTTCAGTTCCTCCCATGCTCATTTCCGTGTACACTACCTTGGCATGATCGGAGCTCAAGGCCGATCGTTATAATAATGGCAATTCCTGCCAAGAGAAAGCAGGGATACTGTTTCTCGAGTAACCACAAGCTATGGAGATAAAAACATTTAGCATGCATATATCATTTTAAAAGCATTTGAGTTTAAACCCGAAAAGTTACCTCGTGGGAATCTAACCCACACTTGAAAATAAGAAACCCACCTTTCACTTCTTGATAGATAAATTGATTCCTTGAGCACTATTGCCGATGTCTCCTACAAGACGATCTAACAATCTTAGGCCTCTAATTAAAGAAAGACTATTTAACGAGGTTTACAACAATATCCTAGGTCCTCCTATTCCCGATTTATTCTTATTTTGAAAATTAGTTTCAAGTCATGTCACGTAACATACATAAGATGCTCATATTTATATATACATTTCATCCAATACTTATGCTCAAATAATTATTTTTGGAACATAATCTTTAATATAAATCACCAAAAATAATGAGTAAATATTAGGCTCCATGTATATACATATAATCAGCACATATATCAATTATTAAAGTCAATACACTTAATCTAATTAATAAAATCATGCAAAGTTGATATTTAAAATCAAGAACTTCACTGAAGCATTTGTACAGACACTTGGCGTGCAAAACAGTCCTTTCAAGTAGCCATGTTGAATGTATCAAAACAATCTGATCAAGGATCACAAAAATCTACAGATTATCATTATGGAAAGCTTTCGCTACATACTATACTATGAAACTGACCTTATATAAAAATTAGCTACGGTTTAGGAGTTACGATGAAATGAATAAGGGTATTTACACAATAATTTCTCATCTTAATAAAATCAACTCATAGACCAAAACTAGTAACAATGCTCAAAGATTATGCAATTCAATACCTAATTCATCCCCATTTCCTAGGAGCAAGTTTTAAGATCATGATAATATATTTATATGCCAAAAACCATTTTTGTATTCATGTTCATGCTTGAATAATCTGTATAGCATTCTATCAAACAGTTGGTGTGCAGCGACCTGTGATATTCATTCATCATCCACATTTTAAAGGTTCTTTTATTCACGGTATACTTGACATGATGATGTATTTCTTATCATTACAGAGACATTGTTAACTCTATTTTAACATACAATTGAATTTAATTCCAAATATTCAACGGTTTGAAAGTTATTCTCATCGGAAGGTGACTACGCGGTTTCAAAAACTGTTCGTGCAACAATTTTCTAGGAGATACTATGTTCAGTTTACTCGATACGAAACCTTCAAATTTTGCAAGCACATAGAAGGCATGGCTTAGAACAACATATAAAAATTTCAAAGCATTTGAAGCACTCTAACCTATTGAAAAAGCTATCGACTTATCTCGGCAACATGTTGTAAAAATGAAATAACATTCATACTTGGATCTTTATGTTTAGTTCCTCAAAACCGTAAATCTCAACAAAGATTCATCAAATCTTCTACATCGTGTAGATTATATAACAAGAGATATACGCGGGTCGATTCCCGACATATTCGACATCAAACAAAGTCACAAATATTGTCGAAACGTAACAAAACAACCGATAGACTTCTACTCCAACATGCTCACTCACATCCTATCATTTTCAGCCATGCTCAACCTCTAATCCACCTAAACATGCTCCTAAAGTCATAAACAAGATTATCAAGAGGATGAAAGTGAGCCGAGATACCTAGCCTTCAAACTCTCAACTCTCGATCGCCCTCTCGATTTTTCTCTCGTGTCCAGCTGCTGCTAGTTGCTGCTCCTAGTTGCTGCTCCTAGTTGCTGCTCCCTCGCCTCTCCGTGGAGCCCCGACGGCGAGGGTGACACGGCGGCGGCAGGAAACGGTGGCGAACACGGTGGTGTTTGTGGAGAGAAAGAAGCAAAAGACTTTGTATGTGTGTGTCTACTTGTGTTCTGCCGAGAGTGAAGAGAATAGGGGAGGAGGGTGTTTATATTTCTCTTGCCTTGCTTGGAGTGTTTGAGAGAGGATGAATGTAATAATGAGGCTGCCAATTGAATGAATGGGCAGAAATTTGAAAGGAGAAGGTGGCATTGGCCGAATGAAAAGGAGGGGAAGGTGGGCTGCTGGCGTGAATGAAGAGGGAGAGAGTGTTGTTCAATTTTTCTTCCTAAATGATTACCATGCAGCGTCATTGATAGGGAGAGATTGTGGTGGCTAGGTAAATAGGGAATTATTGCTATATTAAACCACCAAGCACAATTACCTACACAACTCACTCACACACGCATGCAAAATATACATAAATATACATCTGCACACACACAGCTCACACACCCGTACTCATAAATTAGCACATCACACACACTACACAAACTTGTACACATATGTATATATAAGACGCACACACACATAATATATATACATATAATATTATATTATATAGATTTATTAATACATTTCCTTCTTGAACCATGGCTCGTCGTTCTCTAATCGAATCATAATCATCTTCTAATAGAATTTAATAATACGATTCTAACGAGTCCAATATTGGATATCAAGTCCTCGATGGAATTTCCTAAAAATTAAAGGATAAGTGAAAGCGATAATTCATATTATTATGAATATAAATATTCATCTCATAAGATTAATTATTTCTAAATAATCCAAATAACATAGTCACAAAATCACATAATCATATAATTAAATAATCACCTTTTCATATATTAATTTAAATGAAACCATAAGAAAAATTGAAACATATATAATTATGCAATGCATGATGAAATCAAATTCTAAATTTCTTTTCTTAAATCAAAATCTGGGAAATAGGGACCTTCTAATGGTTATCTTATTCTTAAATAAATAATTTCTAACGATCAAAATTCGGACTTTTACATCCTACCCTCCTTATAAAAATTTCATCCTCGAAATTATGTACCTCTAACGGGTAAATCAGGGTATAACTCTTTCATTTTGGATTCTAGCTCCCAGGTGGCTTCCTCTTGTCCATGGCGCATCCACTGGACCTTAACTAAGGGAATTTGCTTATTTCTAAGCACTTGAACTTTTCTATCGAGTATACACCAGGGGCCTTCTTCATAACTTAAGTCTTGACTGAGAACTAGATCATCGCGACGGATTATGTGTTTTGGATCAAACACGTACTTTTGTAGTTGCGAGACATGGAAAACATCGTGCACATCATTGAGACTTGGCGGCAAAGCTAACTTGTAGGCTACTTGGCCAATTCTTTCTAGGATCTCGAAGGGTCCTATAAACCTAGGGCGCAACTTCCCCTTTTTGCTAAAACGTATCACGCCTTTCGTGGCTGAGATTTTTAGAAAAACTTTGTCTCCAACTTGGAAACTTAGTTCAGTCCGGCGCTCATCAGCGTAGGACTTTTGTCGATCTTGAGCCTCCTTGATTCGCTGGCGAATTTGTTCTACAATCTCGATCATTTCCTGCACCATTGCTGGCCCTATCATCTTTTTTTCACCAACATCATCCCAGTGTAGTGGTGACCTACACCTACGTCCGTATAGAGCTTCGTATGGAGCCATTCCGATGGTCGCTTGATAACTATTATTTCTCCCATTGCCCTCCATAATCTAGAGTGACAGTCCTCAACATATCTTGTAGAACTTGAATTGTTCGTTCGGACTGTCCATCGGTCTGAGGATGATAAGCGGTGCTAAACTTAAGATGTGTTCCCAAAGCGTCTTGCAAGCTCGTCCAGAATCTAGAGGTGAATCTAGAGTCTCTATCAGATATGATCGTATTAGGCACACCGTGTAATCGCACTATCTCCTTAACATATAGTTTCGCAAGTTTATCTAAGCTCTAAGTCATTTCTACAGGTAAAAAGTGTGTTGACTTAGTTAATTGATCAACGATGACCCATATTGCCGTATTTCCGTGATTTGACCTAGGAAAACTTACTATGAAATCCATGGTGATATTTTCCCATTTCCACTTAGGTATGTCAAGAGGTTGCAAAGTCCCATAGGGTCGTTTGTGAAGTGCCTTGACTTGTTGACAAGCTAAACATCTTTCTATGTAGGCGGCGATGTCTTTCTTCATGCCTTCCCACCAGAAAACTTTGTTTCAAGTCCTGGTACATTTTTGTTCCTCCTGGGTGAGCTGTATAAGGAGTGTCATGAGCCTCACTCATTATTTCTTCTCTTAGGCCTTCGCTATCGGGAATGCAAATCCTACCTTTGAACAAAAGGGCATTGTCGGCTGCCTCTCTGAATTCTCCTTGACTATTCATCCTAGACTTAAGTCGCACCTTTTCTAGGAATTCGCACTTACGTTGAGCACTCACTATTCTCTCTCGGAGATCCGGTCTTGCCGTAATGGCAGCAATACGTTCTTGTATTGTATTTGGATGATGTACCTCTTCGATTCTAAGTCGCTCGAACTCTAGAATGAGTTCATTCTCTTCAGTGAGAAGATAACTTAATTTCGCTCGGGGTTTGCGACTTAAAGCGTCTGCTACGACATTAGCTTTTCCTGGATGATAGCTAGTCGTTATATCGTAGTCTTTCACTAGTTCGAGCCATCGTCGTTGTCTCATGTTCAGTTCCTTCTGCTCAAAGAAGTACTTCAAACTCTTGTGATCGGTGAATATTTCACACTTGGCACTATAAAGATAATGTCACCATATTTTTAGCGCGTAAACGACAGTTTCTAGCTCTAGATCATGTGTAGGATAACTCAACTCATTGGGTCGCAATTGATGTGACGCGTACGCCACGACTTTTCGTCCTTGCATTAGCACGCAACCTAAACCTTGTTTAAAAGCATCAGTACATATGATATATCCTTCGTTCCCTTCCGGTATGGTAAGTACCGGTGCAGTAGTGAGTTTTCTTTTCAGTTCCTGAAAACTGGCCTCACACTCAGGAGTCCACATGAAGCAACTTCCTTCTTAAGCAATTGTGTCATCGGTTTAGCGATCTTGGAAAATCCCTCGATAAATCGTCTATAATAGCCGGCCATTCTAAGAAAGCTTCAGATTTCTGTAACTGTAGTCGGGGCTTTCCAGTTGTTTACTGCTTCAACCTTTGCTGGATCCACCTTTATTCCTTCGGCCGAGATTACATGGCCTAGGAACATCACTTGGCTAAACCAAAATTCACACTTGCTGAATTTGGCATAGACTCGCTCTGATCTTAAGATCTCTAACACTTTTCTCAAATGTTCTTCATGTTCCTTCCTATCTTTCGAGTAGATAAGGATATCATCTATGAATACCAACACAAAATTGTTTAAGTAAGAGTGAAATGCACTATTCATCAAATCCATGAATACGACTAATGCGTTGGTTAATCCAAACGGCATTACTACAAACTCGTAGTGACCATATCTAGTGCGAAAAGCAGTTTAAGGAATATCTCCCTCTCGGATCTTCAGTTGATGGTATCCTGATCCCAAATCAATTTTAGAGAAAATAGTTGCTCCTTTCAATTGGTCGAACAAATCATCGATTCTTGGTAACGGGTAACGGTTCTTAATCGTCAGCTTGTTCAAATCTCTGTAGTCGATGCACATGCGAAGGGATCTGTCTTTCTTCTTCACAAACAAAACTGGGGCTCCCCATGGTGAAACACTAGGTCGAACGAATCCTAGGTTAAGGAGTTCTTGTAATTGCACCTTCAATTCTTGGAGTTCTTTTGGCGCCATTCAATATGGTGCTTTTGATATTGGTGCTGCTCCAGGTTCTAAATCGATTGTAAATTCTACTTGTCTATTCAGAGGTAGACCGGGCTACTCTTCCGGAAACACATCTGGGTACTCACACACTATAGGTGTTTCCTCAACTGTGGACTTCACTTCCTAGCCTCCATGTAAACTAACCAAGAAAGCTTGGCAGTTTCCTTTCGTGAGCAGTTTCATGGCTTTCATCGCAGAAATAATTGGTATTCGACGACCGCTTCCTACTTTCGCTCTATAGAATTTCATCTCTTCCTTGCCGGGAGGTTGAAAAGAAATCTCTCTATCCTTACAGTGAATCATTGCACTATTGGCCGAAAGCCAGTCCATTCCTAAGATAAGATCGAAATCGTGTATCGGGATAACATGGAAATCGGTCCTATGTTTGACGCCCTCTAAATCCAGTTCTACGTCGAGACACATATCCCTAGATTTCATAACCTCGCCTGAGGGGAGTAATACAAATAAAGTTCGATAGGATCCTACAGGTCGTAAGTCTAGTCCAAGGCACACTTCCCAAGATGTGAATGAATGCAAAGCTCCGGTATCAAACAAAGCTAAAACAGGCTTTCGTGAGACTTGGATCATACCTCCATGATTTCCAGGTCTTTGAGCAGCCTCCTGCTGATTCATAGCATAGGCTTTTGCTCCTTGGGGTGGCCTTTGTCCAGGGTTGTTCCTCTGGTTACCTCCTTGATTATGATATTGCCACGGAAGGCCTCTTGGATTCTGTCTTGCTGGATTAGTCTGAATGTTCCGTGGGCAGTTCTTCTTGAAGTGGCCTGGTTGTCCGCATTGATAGCACATATTAGTCCCCATCTTGCATTGTCCGAAATGCTGCTTGTTGCACTGAGGGCACCGTGGTCTAGGAGGTGGTGGTAACTCCTTAAATTCAGTTTGGGGTTTCTGGGGACCATGCTGGTTTGGTCATTGCCATGGCTTCTTATTCTTGTAGTTGTTATGGTTATAGTTGTGTTGGCCGGGATTTCTTTCATCCCACTTTCTCTTATGATTAGAGACATAAGAGGTGGCCTTCTTCTCTTCCTTGGGCACTATGGCTTCCATGCTTAGTGCTCGGCTGAGCACTTCAGGGTAAGTCAGACGTCCATGACTAGCTAGGGGAAGTCCTATCTCGGGCCTCAATCCTTGTCTAAACCTGTAGATCGTTTTTCATCAGTGTCCACCAGATGCACTGCGTAGCGCGATAGTTGGTTAAATACTCAGTCGTATTCAGTGACAGTTCGTGATCCTTGCTTGAGGTTCCAGAATTCAGTTTCTTTCTTGTTACGATAAGTCCTTGGGACATACATGTCAAAGAACTTCTCCTTAAATTGAGTCCAAGTAAGAGCTTCCAGAGTCTCTTGGGCCATTGCGTTTCGTTCCACTTCCCACCAATGATTGGCCTCTTCAATAAGCTGGTAAATAGCAAAGATTGCTCGTTCTCTTAGGGTACACTCCATGAAGTCAAAAATTCGCTCCAAGCTACGAATCCATTTTTCGGCTTCTGGAGGTTCTCCTAGTCCTCCGAACGTAGGTGGGTTTTTCTTCCTAAATCGGGTTTCGATCCTTTGCTCAAAGGGCGGCGGTGGTGGGGGTGCGTCATTGTTTGGTTCAGGGTTACCTTCTATACGACCATCATTTCTTTCTCCACGACCACACCTATGTTCTCTTCTTTGTCCTCGGCCTACGCCTCGACCTCAACCTCGACCTCGGCCTCGGCCTAGGCCTCGTCTTTTCTCTTGCTCTTGTTCTTGCTCTTCCTCTTGATCTTGTTGTCTTTCTTCTCTTCCCGACATTCTGCGATTAGGGATTTGCTAAGTTACGTTTCAGAAGAATTCTCACTCTACTTCGTTTTCTAAGTCAAAGTTATACGACACACACAAAAATAATAATACACACTCGCATACTACGTAAGAATATATAAACCAATCGCGTAAATTATAACCATAGCATAAATATCATAACCTTAAACTAGAGTCTTCCATTGTCATAAATAGTTTGCCTTCGAGAGGACTTTCAAAATCCAAAATTGCCTCATATGAGGACTTTTCAGTATCATAGTACAATAATATCATAATATGGCCGTCATAACAAAATATGGGATCATGCTAGCAAAAGATGGAATAAATAGTAGCACACAAAAGTAAACATCAACTACGGAGTCAGCAAGCAATGCTACTCGTCGTGGTTCTCAACCTTGTCATCATCGTCCTCCTCCGGCTCAGTCTCCTAATCAGTCACTAGAAACAAGCTATCATCATGTCCCGATGCCGACGTTGATGGCACCTCTCGTAAAATATCACATGTCTTTCTCTTTCTCAAGGTGTCGAGGGAATCAACTTTCTCCTCTACATAGTCCTTCGTGAAAAACTCACGAATCGATGATGAGCTCGGAGAGTAGTTAGGTGACGCTGAACATAAGGGGTACTCAGGTGATGGTGAACGAGCTCTACCGATCGAGTGTCGGGAAGTACTTGTCTCGTGGTCATATTGGCTTAAACGGATCGGTGCGTAACTCGATGAGTGATCCGTGTCAGAGTCGTCATCCGCAGTCACTGGCTCCTTAGACCGAAGACGGTCCTGAGCAGTAGTAGGTCGAGTCGGCGGTACTACACGCTCTCTTGGAGGAGAACGAATCACCACGGGAGGTAGGGGCTGTCGTGCAATAGGCGGCGGCGGCGGTAGCTCGTGTGGCTGAGGGTAAGGGGGTGGCGTCTTATCGATGGTCCACCGGGTCTGGATAGCCAAGACAAGACGTGGAAGGCTAGCTGTCCGCATGTAGCGCTCTCTCTCAATTGTGATGGATTGAAGATGTCTCCAAGCCCAAGCATCCCATCCGAGTGGCAGCTGCTCCACAAGCCTTCTCGAAGCCTCATACTCGGTCATGTCGCCTCCTAAAGCGACTCTCCAAACTGTGAGGTATCGAGCGACAAATTCTCCTACGGATTCCTCTCTCGCTATTATGATGCTTTGGAACCTTCGAACTAGCTCGGACATAGGGGGTCGGACTCGTATCTGCTTACGGGGTGTGAACATCATCCTCGCCATCTACAAGGAAAAGGACAAAGGGTTCTACTAGTACCATTTCTTAAAGTGATAATCTTAAGGGCATAAATGAAATTGACCAAGTTCGGTTCTACGGGTTGAGGTTCAGATTTCCGACCTAAAACAATTTCTCCGAAATCGGCTCCTACCGCCGAAAGTCAAACTAGGAGTTGTTTATCCCGTACTAGTCAGATCACCTAGGGTATTTCATCCCTAATACGTGACTGAAAACCGAACAATCAAACAATCGAACAATCGAGGGCGACTGCCCTCCTTAGAAAACATGCACCGATATATATTAAAACATCCATCACATGACATTAATTACATCCATTATACTAAGACATCACTTCTCATATAATAAGGGCATCAATATCTTCATAAAATAATTCTTTTTTTTAAACCATACCTTGAGTCGACGTGGAGCGGAGTGATGAGGTATCCGATATCTTTACTTTTTGACTTAAAATTTCAAGTGATGACTATATTAGGACTTGAATTGAACAAAAGAATGAATAAAAGCACTATTTCAAAGTTTTTGAATTGGTTTCTTATTTTTGGGTGGAAAACTTAGCAATTAGAAAAGAGGTTTACTATTCAAAGAAGATGTTTTAATAGTACAGATCCAAACCTGGCTCTGATACCATTCTTTCACGCCCCGACCCCGGGCCTATGCGGACGGCCGGGCCGTGACCCAGGATTGAACGACATACTATAACGTGACGTATTAAATAAACCATGCAATGGATTTTCAAATAAGATAACATAATTAATTTGCTAAATTTTTCCAAATAGAGTTGGAGGATTTTTTCGGAAGTTTACCAAATCAAAAGGAGAGATAGGCCCGAAGTATGAGTACTTCGGACCTCGCGTTGCGGAAGCGTCAAAAGAGTTGTCTTTGACTATTCGCGATCGGATAATCGGCATGTAGACAATAAATAGTACAGTTCGGGGAATTAAAGGATTACATATTTCAAATTGGAGATTATCATAGAGGACTTAACAAAATAAAGGCGACGATGATAGAGGTCATCACCTAAACCACACCGGAAAATTGGATACCGTCACTCCCGCCTCCAACTCGTCGCTCAACCTGCATTAGGGAAAACAATGCAGGGGGCTGAGTATAAAACCACTCAGTGAATTTCATGCCCCTTAAAACAATTTATTTTTATAAAGGATATTGCATGCTCATTTTTATATAAAGGGTTTTTAGTTCGAGAAAAGTTCCCTTTATATATCTTGAAAACAATTAACCGAGCCGAAGCTCACATATCAAATGCTGCAGCAAAAAGCTCATATCCTTGTGTTACCATCCCGGAAAAATTAGTGGAGAGCCACTCCCACTCAATTGAGCCGTCCTTTATTGAGACAAGGGGGCAACGTCTTTCAGTTCCTCCCATGCTCATTTCCGTGTACACTACCTTGGCTTGATCGGAGCTCAAGGCCGATCGTTATAATAATGGCAATTCCTGCCAAGAGAAAGCGGGGATACCGTTTCTCGAGTAACCACAAGCTATGGAGATAAAAACATTTAGCATGCATATATCATTTTAAAAGCATTTGAGTTTAAACCCGAAAAGTTACCTCGTAGGAATCTAACCCACACTTGAAAATAAGAAACCCACCTTTCACCTCTTGATAGATAAATTAATTCCTTAAGCACTATTGCCGATGTCTCCTACAAGATGATCTAACAATCTTAGGCCTCTAATTAAAGAAAGACTATTTAACGAAGTTTACAACAATATCCTAGGTCCTCCTTTTCCCGATTTATTCTTATTTTGAAAATTCGTTTCAAGTCATGTCACGTAACACACATAAGATGCTCATATATTTTATATATACATTTCATCCAATACTTATGCTCAAATAATTATTTTTGGAACATAATCTTTAATATAAATCACCAAAAATAATGAGTAAATATTAGGCTCCATGTATATACATATAATCAGCACATATATCAATTAATAAAGTCAATACACTTAATCTAATTAATAAAATCATGCAAAGTTGATATTTAAAATCAAGAACTTCACTGAAGCATTTGTAACTTGGCGTGCAAAACAGTCCTTTCAAGTAGCCATGTTGAATGTATCAAAACAATCTGATCAAGGATCACAAAAATCTACAGATTATCATTATGGAAAGCTTTCACTACATACTTTACTATGAAACTGACCTTATATAAAAATTAGCTACGGTTTAGGAGCTACGATGAAATGAATAAGGGTATTTACACAATACCTAATTCATCCCCATTTCCTAGGAGCAAGTTTTAAGATCAAGATAATATATTTATATGCCAAAAACCATATTTGTATTCATGTTCATGCTTGAATAATCTGTATAGCATTCTATCAAACAGTTGGTGTGCAGCGACCTGTGATATTCATTCATCATCCACATTCTAAAGGTTCTTTTATTCACGGTATACTTGACATGATGATGCATTTCTTATCATTACAGAGACATTGTTAACTCTATTTTAACATACAATTAAATTTAATTCCAAATATTCAACGGTTTGAAAGTTATTCTCATCGGAAGGTGACTACGCGGTTTCAAAAACTATTCGTGCAACAATTTTCTAGGAGATACTATGTTCAGTTTACTCGATATGAAACCTTCAAATTTTGCAGACACATAGAAGGCATGGCTTAGAACAAAATATAAAAATTTCAAAGCATTTGAAGCACTCTAACCTATTGAAAAAGTTATCGACTTATCTCGGCAACATGTTGTAAAAATGAAATAACATTCATACTTGGATCTTTATGTTTAGTTCCTCAAAACCGTAAATCTCAACAAAGATTCATCAAAT
Organism: Schizonepeta tenuifolia; assembly: GCA_029490685.1. Taxonomy (NCBI): domain Eukaryota; kingdom Viridiplantae; phylum Streptophyta; class Magnoliopsida; order Lamiales; family Lamiaceae; genus Schizonepeta; species Schizonepeta tenuifolia. The sequence continues at coordinate 132,381,662 of CM055955.1, forward strand.
CTTCTACATCGTGCAGATTATATAACAAGAGATATACGCGGGTCGATTCCCGACATATTGGACATCAAACAAAGTCACAAATATTGTCGAAACGTAACAAAACAACCGATAGACTTCTACTCCAACATGCTCACTCACATCCTATCATTTTCAGCCATGCTCAACCTCTAATCCACCTAAACATGCTCCTAAAGTCATAAACAAGATTATCAAGAGGATGAAAGTGAGCCGAGATACCTAGCCTTCAAACTCTCAACTCTCGATCGCCCTCTCGATTTTTCTCTCGTGTCCAGCTGCTGTTAGTTGCTGCTCCTAATTGCTGCTCCCTCGCCTCTCCGTGGAGCCCCGACGGCGAGGGTGACACGGCGGCGGCAGGAAACGGTGGCGAACACGGTGGTGTTTGTAGAGAGAAAGAAGCAAAAGACTTTGTATGTGTGTGTCTACTTGTGTTCTGCCGAGAGTGAAGAGAATAGGGGAGGAGGGTGTTTATATTTCTCTTGCCTTGCTTGGAGTGTGTGGGGGAGGATGAATGTAATGATGAGGCTGCCAATTGAATGAATGGGCAGAAATTTGAAAGGAGAAGGTGGCATTGGCCGAATGAAAAGGAGGGGAAGGTGGGCTGCTGGCGTGAATGAAGAGGGAGAGAGTGTTGTTCAATTTTTCTTCATAAATGATTACCATGCAGCGTCATTGATAGGGAGAGATGGTGGTGGTTAGGTAAATAGGGAATTATTGCTATATTAAACCACCAAGCACAATTACCTATACAACTCACTCACACACGCATGCAAAATATACATAAATATACATCTGCACACACACAGCTCACACACACGTACTCATAAATTAGCACACCACACACACTACACAAACCTGTGCACATATGTATATATAAGACGCACACACACATAATATATATACATATAATATTATATTATATAGATTTATCAATACATTTCCTTCTTGAACCGTGGCTCGTCGTTCTCTAATCGAATCATAATCATCTTCTAATAGAATTTAATAATACGATTCTAACGAGTCCAATATTGGATATCAAGTCCTCGATGGAATTTCCTAAAAATTAAAGGATAAGTGAAAGCGATAATTCATATTATTATGAATATAAATATTCATCTCATAAGATTAATTATTTCTAATTAATCTAAATAACATAGTCACAAAATCACATAATCATATAATTAAAATAATCACCTTTTCATATATTAATTTAAATGAAACCATAAGAAAAATTGAAACATATATAATTATGCAATGCATGATGAAATCAAATTTTAAATTTCTTTTCTTAAATCAAAATTCGGGAACTAGGGACCTTCTAATGGTTATCTTATTCGTAAATAAATAATTTCTAATGGTCCACATTGTGTCGTAGTTGAAACCAACTACAACGACATGAAGAGATTGAAACTAATTATATGTTCTTAATTAATAGAACGATGAATTGAGATATATAAAAGATTTTAAAATTAGACAATGACAATAATGTATAATTTTTTTATAATGTGTTTTCTTCATGCAACGAATGCATAACATGAATATCAATCTACTTGGAGAGAATAATTTTTTTTGCCATAGTATCAACGAATGCATAACATGAATATCAATCTACTTGATAAGATTTGTATATTATACTTTGAACTCTAAAATAAAATGGCTAATTAGTATGAGCCATGAGCTTTATCTTGAACTTTGAAATAATTATATTGTTTTTAACGTTCCGGTGCACATTAATTATACTAGTAAATCTAAAAAGAATGTAGTATTGAGTTACCATGGCGCGTCAATAGTAAGTTTAGACTTCTATCCTTTGCGCCTGAGCTATACCGTGTGGGTATGGGTAATGTCAGGATTCACTCACTTATTTTCGAGATTGATAAATAAAGTGTCACTTCACTTGTCCCACCAAATTCCAAGATCCATACTAGAGTCTAGCATTCTTAGTCGAGACAACTCCTATATCTCCTGACATGAGATGGCCGTATAATTCTCCAGGCCTCGATAAAATCAAGTTAAACGAGGTGACGAATGAAGAGGCCGGCCGGCGGCACCGCCACATTTCCCGACCAATCAAGCGAGGCCGCGGTTCAACCGACAATGACGGCGTCCTGAGAAAGGAGGAAAGTGAAGGCCAGAAAGGAGGTAACGGAGCCGGAGTGCGAGCAAATCGCCATACCCACACACTCGACGAAACGGTGCTCTTCGCCAAAATTTGGCTTGAGGAAACCAACGACGCGATCCCTGGTTGCAAGCAAATACAACAAGTATTGACCGGATCAATGCCCTCAAGCCCGAGCCTTTCACTCTCTGACAGATCAAAACCCATTGGGGGAGGGCCACCGCGAAAACAAAAAATTGGGAGGCTTGTTAGGTTGAAGCTAATGCGAAGTGGCAAATTGGCTATAACGACGACATGATGAGGGTGTTTTGTCCCCAAGAAACAAGGGCATTCAATACAAGTAGTGGAATAGTTGGACGCTTGTGCGAAACAATTACAAGTTTAAATCAGTATATATGGAGGGCGCATCGGCACCCACACCGACATCCAATCATCCTAGAGGACCCAGATGTCGAAGAGTGGCGATTTCACGAAATCAGCGTCGGACAAAAAAAGTGCATCCACCCGGCCAATAGGTAACAAGGCCGCGAAGGCAACAAAAGGAAGGGAAGCGCGGCCCCCTCTTCTGACATCTTGACCCTTATGGAGGAGACAAAAGCCAATCTCGCCTCGATCGCTGAGCCCAACAAACAGAAGATTTGTTTGAAGCGCGACGTTCTCGACATGAAAATTCTCTGGACACATCAAGAATGACACCGGAGCAGTTAGCCATAAACGAAGAAAACGTCCCGGAAACCCTCGCATAAAGAGGAGGATCGATTTAAATTTTTTATTTTAATTGTGTATTTTTATTTTAATTATGTATTTTTTATTTGAATTATGTATATTTGTTTAAATTATGTAATATTTTTTATTAACTAGTAGAGAATCAGCTGTAGCACGTGGTTTGTTTTTCTACAATAATTCTTTTTACAAGATAAAGAATAACCGATTAATCATACGATTTCTCCAATATAATTAATTAGACAATATAAACTAAAATGTTATAATGACTAACAAAATAATATTGTAAGTGCAAAATTTGTATGTATCATTGTATAGAAAACTATCAAACTAACTGGGCAATAGGAGTTCGATATTTTCAATTATATTTTATGCTCAAACCTCTATGTCTGTATAACCATTTTCATTGAACTTGTTAAAATTAAAATCATTCAAAGCTCTATAGTAATTTTAAAGTAGATAAGTAAATAAATAACTATTTGTAATAAAAGCGCGCCTGTGTAATTGGCGAACTAAATTTATTCACCAAGCATACTACATACAAATATTGATCTTCATCGAACATTATAATATGTGTTAATCATTTCTTTGGAAAGTGAATTATTTACCAAGTGCGTATACAATTTGCAAGCCACGCACATAAAATGATTTTTCACCAAATATATTGAGTAAAAAATTATTTAATTTACTAAAATATATATGGGAAATTTTATTTGGTTACACTATGGCCAGCCACACGTGTGAGAAAAAGAAAGTTAAGTGTAAACATGAAAATAATCACATCTCTTTTAGAGTTTATATTTATCCAAAAGGGTATATATCATTTTTACATTTTTTTTTCATTTGTGTGGCTGGCCACAGTGAGTCCAAGTAACACTACCCAATAACAGGTCATTACTAAGAGTACGTGCTCTTGTCTTTAAAGTATGTCATAAAGGGGTGGCTTGCATGTATAAATTAAATTTAGTAGAAAATGCATGAACCTTATAATAAAATAAAGATGAGAAATGAATAAATCATGCATGAGATGATATTATCAAACATCAATTCAATACTTGTTTTTTCCTCAAATATTACTACTACTACTACTACTACTATTACTACTACTACTACTCCTCCTTTTCCTCCTCCTCATCCTCCTCCTAATAATAATAATAATAATAATAATAATAATAATAATAATAATAATAATAATAATAATAATAATAAATTTGCATAATTTTATCAACATAAATTACTAATGACCTTAAAATATGGATTGCTTAATATCATGGAGACGAGGAATATTAACTAAATATATAGTTATGAAAAATCACTCATCCTACGAAAATGACTATTCTTAAATGTAAATTATGCATGTCAATAGATCACGAATGATTTTTTTAATCAGCATTTCATTCTCAGCTAGTCTATTTATATCAACCACCATATAATATTCAAATTCTTAAATCAATCTTATTAATCTTATCGTACTTTGAAATTATAAATGACCTCGCCTCACATATAAAATATATTATAACAATAATATATATTTCTATAAGGATTTTGAATAAATTAAATTGATGATAATGTATGTCTAACTAAACATTATTTTTACTATCACGATCACAAAGGATATGATTAGACTTGCCTTAGTAATTTGTTATAGCTAACTATCTCCTTTAACTTCTAAGTAAATATGATCACTATAAACCGACATATGAGTTGAGTCAACATTTTGATGCCAAAAAAATAAAGGCATGCCTTATTTAAATAATTTAGTACAATTCATAATTTTTTCCAACAAAGTACATTAAAATTTTAGGCCATAAATTAAAATGTTGTAAAATTTTTGATCGTGTAAATTATAATTTGGTCTATTTTAAATACTACTCCCTTCGTTCATGATAAGTATGGTCTGATTTCCTTTTTTCATTGTCCACGATAAGTGTGGTCCGATCATAAATAGAAACGACCTCACTTAGTATGTTATCCTTTTATCCCTACAAAATCTTTTTATTTACCAAAAAAATCAATAAAGTTAACACATTTACCTTCTACACTCTCCTCACCCACTCTCTTTTATTTATCTAAAGTTAATATATTTACCTTCCCCTTTCTCACTCACTCTCTTTTATTCCACTAAAGTTACACATCTATCTTCTCACTATCACCCACTCTCCTTCATTCTTAAACATGTGCCACTCCCTCTGGACCACATTTATCGTGGACGGAGGAAATACTAAAGTTTTATTTTCGACTCTATACTTGTTAAAAGTCCATTCATTTTTAAGGTGTATATATATACTTCGACACCATTAATCAACATATCTAATCTTCGCGTTAGAGATAAGACATGTTTTATCTACCTTAATCATTCTTTTTTTTTTCTAAATTTAATTAAATACATCTTATTTTCCCACCATTAAATTTTATGTCTTGCTTTTGTTTTTGGTTTGTCTCATTATTAATGTTATGTCCTAAAAATAATTACATTTTTAAAGTGACGAGACTTATACCCATTTTCTCTCATTTTACATCTCCTTAATAAATATGCTAAAAAACATAACAATAATAATGGGATGAGGGGGAGTAATATTCAGTTTAATCCAATTGCAATAAATTAATTCCAATAAAAAATTGTCAATTCTATTAAAAAAATTATTCATTTTAATTATGAATTATCTATTCTCACCAAACTGTATTATACTCCATGCATATTACAATAGTTTATGATAAATTATAAATATACACGATATAGTATTTTGTTTTCCATATTAATAGTAGGATTTTATTAAACTTATTATAGAGTTTTATTTGCAGTGTTTGTACACGTGAAAAATTCTAAAGATTTGATTATAAATAAGTAGACCAAATTGTTATATCTGATCCTTATAGGTTGCTCGAATAATATAATTTAACTTAACCTTAAATTCGTAGACTAACTCACTGATAAAAAGAACTTTATGTTAGACTTGTTAATTATCCTTGTGATTTTACTTTTAATGCACCATATCTCCTAAATTAGAAAAAAAAAAATACTAAAATAAAAAGTATTAAATTATATATAAATTATTATGCTAAGTAATCACTTGATAAATCATAAATTAATTAGCAAGATTAGAAATAAGATAATCTTGGATATCTTATACTATGATCATATTTAATATTTTAATTAATAAAGACACGTGATGATGATTTTTCCTTACTTATCTGATTACTTTTTTTTTTCTCTTATCCTTTTTCTTTTCATCTTCAAGTACAATTCTAATATAATTACAATTCTTAAACTTCACTTAATCTATTTTTTCCATAAATTATTTTTTGAATATTTTCATAATGTTCCAATTAATAATGTAAATTTACATTTTTGTCCTTAAAATAACTATAATAAGAGGGATATATTAGGCAAATCAAATTTTGTAAGAATCTGCTCTTTTATAATAGATATAGATGAAGTAATTTTATTATTTCTAGTAGTCGATATTCGTATTTTAAATAAACCATTGTATAACCCGTCGATTTTCGACGGGAAAGTATATTTAATAAATTTAATAAAATCATTAGATAGTAATATGTGATAGATTACGACAAATATTATTTGTTAATTAGTTTAGGTTCAATTATTCGACTATGCAATCTATTAAACTCATCTCAATTTATACGTATTAGAATATATCTCAAATTCAATTAAAAAGTAATTTAACCTTTATAACAAATGCTCTACTCCATAAATACTAAACAATTGTCAAGGGCACCTAAAAGTTTCAAACTTGTTTGGTATAGGGTTACCTTAGACAAACATTATTTTCATAAAGTGTAATAAGGACTCGTTAGGTATCCATGCATATAAATATATCAGGGGTATGGGTATCAATATATATGGCTCATGTCCATACCCTGTGTTGGTATACCACTATATGAGTATCAAATTGATATAGTTGATATACTTGATATGTTAATTTTCAATACTTTCATATGCCAATTTTGCTAATATATGATTCATATCTCTGCTTTCTTTCTCACTTGATATCAATTGATATCTTTAACATATAAAACACGTAAGAATATCAAATATCAATCTGATACTCATACCTTATATGTGTTGGAAATATAAGAAATATATATGTGGGAGAATTAATTAAATATTGGAGGATTTTATATATTTGTAAAGTGTGGGTGTGTGGACGTGTATGTGTGTACGAGAGTGGGAGACAAGTTTTTTAATTCACTTCACTTCTACAATTCATTTCATCTACATAATTAAGCATACATCATCATATTTATAGATACATATGTGGTTAGGAATAGTTTATCTAGATAATTCCTTTTCTAGATTTTTCTACCACATTTCCTTAATTTCTCATTTCTAGATTTTTCTAATCTTTTCTCACTAATTCTTTACAATTCTAGAATATTCTCTACTTTTCTTTTGATTATTGTATCTAGATATTTCTTAACAAAATATCTACTACAAAATCAAGTTTAATTATTTTTTATATTTTCCAACAATATGTGATACTCGTACCCATATGTGATATACTGGTACATGAATACCAAAGGGGCCCTAAGACATCCCATATAATCATATCATGTCGGCACAATATTGAACATGCGTATTCGCCCGACAATATATATCCTTATTGTCACAACATATTTCATGAGAGAATGAGAGATTATATCAGATCCCATCAAAAATAGTTAACTTTCTGCTACAATTATCAATAATAAGCAAAGCACATACATCAAAATCATAGGTGTTGTTTTGGCAAGATTTATCAATAGTAAACACAGCAGATACATCAAAATAATTTGTTTACAGTTGGATCCTATCCATAATAAGCAGATCAAGGAATTGGCCACTGAACGATAAACAGGTTCAAATACAAGCATGGAACTGCAAATATCGATAGTGAATCATATTCAACATCGTACATGTATTTGCAACCATGGATCAGATTCAGACTTCTCCATTTCCTTGTTTGCTAGATATTTGACTGAGCAGAGCATTGGTGAGAGCAGTAGTGGATGCAAGAGATGCTTTCAGTATTCTTAAACACCATGTATTCAACTCAGGCTCAGCGCCATGTATTGATATATACATATACAGAAATGGAAAAAATTTCAAATGATATATTACCTCTTTCAATCCGATTTTCATTTCCAGTTCTTTCACATAATCTATTGATATGTTTGAGTCACAGGCACTGAAAAGAATGGAGCCGATACAAAAAGGTGCCACAGTTAGATCATCTGTAACCTTATAAGTTTGTAGTCCTTTTAAATCTCCCCTGCCCTTTGGGAAACTTAGCAGAAGAAATACTTTGAGAGATTATTAGTGTAGTCAGGAGGCAAGGGTTCTTCAGTGGTGTTGTTTTGCTTAGGATGACATCCGACAGTGGAGTTGGAGACGTCAAGGATGCCTTCAACAAGTTCATAATGTAGGAACAATACACAAACAAATATAAGTGAAAACAAAAGTAGGAGGAAGAGTGAGATCAAGAGAATCAAGAATCACCTCACTCAACCAAAAATCAACTAGAATTGGCTTGGCCGTATCCGTATCTTTTAAGGCCAAGACTGCTGCTGATTTCTAAACGTTCCATCTCATATGGATGCATGAGCAGACCATCAAAGATTACGAAAGATGATGCATGCTTAGTGAAAACGCCATAACTAGAAGAAGCTAATTCAGAGCTCTTCGGATTCTGATTTACTTGTTTACTCATTGTACGTCCATAATAATAGCAATATTCAAGTGTATCGTAGTACGCACTTACACTACGAAACATATCCCAAATGGACTTGGCACAAATGAAACATTCAGCAGCAGGCGGAGAATCCTTGATATCGAGCTTTAGCATTTGATATTCAGCTTCAAAAGAATTTTTAGGATTGAGCAGAAACTGCTTAGCTCCCTCCGTCACGAAATGAGAGCCTTCAAGATTTGCTAAGCTATGCTAGGTCCTAGGTGCCTTATCTCCATCAAGATTTGTTGTATATTCACACAGTTATATGATTAATGGAGCTTACACGGATTGCAAAACACTGCTTTAACATGGAGACATAGACATAATATTGAAGTCCAAAAAATTAGCCATACTACAGTGTACTTCGACACTAAAGACATAGACATAATATTGAAGTCCAAAAACACTGCTTTAACATTGATTGTTGTTGAGATTGTCGGTTCAATATCTCCTCTTACCTATGAACATCATAAAGTTATTGTTCTTCTTGTGCTTGAAGTTGTTCGGCATAGGCCCTAGAAATTTCTTCCGCCGCCATCGCACGGGATTGTTTTCCTGATCTTCCTCGACGAGGTGGAGCAATGTCTCCTTGATTTTCGGCGGGAGCCTTACCCATGTCGACACGAGATGCGGATGACACGGTGGTGGAGAGTGGTGGTGGAGGTGCAGGCGACGAAGATGAAGGTGGAGAGTGGGGATGGAAATGGTGAAACTGAAAGAAATATGATCTAGATAGGATTAATTAAATATAGTTTTGGATATATATTAATTAATTAATAGTTGGGCTATTAGATTAATTAATTGGAGACAAAAGAAAAGTCTGGCCCATATTAGCTAGGGTAATAGGCGCGGTTATAGGAATTTTTTTTTCTTTTACAGGTGATTTACGTATTATCATTCTCTACTTCAAAACTAGGGTTTAGTTCTTACATAAATATTAGAAGCACTACATGATTTGATTTGGAGAATTCCTAGCGTTCTTGAATCAAATCTGCACAGTGGAATTGTTCCTACATCAGTTCAACACTACACATGGATACCATAATAGCAGATTCAGATACAGCAATTGGAACGAGTTGATATTCTACAAGTAAATTTTCTTTCTATTGTGTTTATAGAAATCTCCATATACGAAGTTAATTGTAAGTCTAGATCTGTTTCTTGACAATTAATTCCGCTGCGTATCATTAGATGATGTTAAGAAAACCCAACACTGGTATCAGAGCCAAGGGGTCGATCTATAATTTATTTCGTGTGTTGTAGTAATTAGTACATGGGTTAACGATTTAATAATTTGAATATTAGTTGGGATGATGTTTTTCGAAAACATTCTGCAATTTTATTAATTGAAAAGCTTGGTCAAAATTAATGATTAATTGGTCAAAATTGGCTGCAAAACTTTGTTGACAATGCGTTGCTTTTCAATTTGTAATTGAAATTGGAAGTTTGCTGCTCGTCGTTTTACGGCGCTGCAAAGGTTGTGTGCTCAATTGCTGCAAAAATTCGGCAATAGAAGCTTTGACGCTGCTGATTTTCTCTGTTTGCTGCTGCCCCGTGTCTAAGGAGACTAATTGGGGCTTGCAAATATGCTGCACCTGACGACCAGCCATCACTGGAGATAAATTGGCCATCAGCGCTAGGCGCGGCCATGCTCTAGGCATGAGATTGCCACCGCTGCTGTAACTTTTCGAGGAGCTTGACAATGGTCTGTCGAGGCTTCTCGTGTGCTCTCAACAGCCCATCGTTGCCTACAATAGAGGGGCGGTTGGCATTGGACGCTGCCACACTCCGGGCATGCTCTTGTTAAAGTTTGCTGCTGCTGCATCTTCTTCAAAGAAGACAGATTTAAGTGCTCAGGAGGGCAGCAGTTCAACCGGGTCTGACCCGGTTCGATCGGGTCTAACCTGGTTTAACCAGAAAATTAAAATATTTATTATTATTTTAGAAATATTGATATAAATTTTATTTATATTAATTTAGAATTAATATAAAATCTTAAACCCAATTTCATCTAAAAGATAATTTTATTAATTAGATTAATATATATTATCTTATACTTTTAATATTATTATTTTTGAAATAATAAGTGTTAAATTTATATTAATTTAGAATTAATATAAATCTCTTAATCTATTTTATCTTATACTTTTAATATTACTATTTTTGAAATAATAAGTGTCAAATTTATATTATTTTAGAATTAATATAAATCTCTTAACCCATATTTTAATTAGAGAATAAATTTTTAATTAGATTAGTAAATTTTATTCGTGGAGATTTTATGTGCTATTTTGTGAGATACACATGATATTTGTTTTTATGCTTTATTTTAACTATAGTAGTTAGAGACCGCTATTATACTTGGGTAGGCGGCACCCAGTACTTGTAGTCCGTATTAATATGTTTGGGTAGACAGCGCCCAGTATATGTGGTCCGCATTTGTATGTCTTGGTAGGCGGCACCCAATAATTGTTTGACAATTTGTATCACATAATAATATCCCCATTTTAAAATACAAGTCTAATTTGGAATAATACACATCGTCCATTATAATTAATTGAGTGCAAAAACCTTTTCGATCAAGAGTATTTACACCAAAGTGTTTGCTCTAGTCTACAAGGCTAAGGCTCAATCATAGATGCATGGTGGCATCGTGTAATGGGGTTGACTTGCTTAGATCAGTTTTGGCGCCAAAGTGTCCAAAATGTTTAAGGGCGCAGATTAATTGGATTAATCAACCAGGAATTGCGAAATTGTTGTTGCAATTGGCTTAGAGGCCTACTAGGTGATATTATTACAGTCATCAACCAAAGCAGAGGCCGTGATAATATAGACCTGGGTCTTGGTCCACTAAGATTTATATATAAATCCGTACTTTGCGTTTGGGGTCGCAGAGTGTGTCAAAATTAGTGGGAACTAATCAATACAAAAGGCCTTGTTTGATTAGTGTGATATAAACGTGATCTTTGTTTATTCTATTCTAATTTGTTTTTCTATTTATTTATTGATCAGATAAGAATGTCGTCAAATTTGTCTTCGAAATGCTTGATGGAGACCAACAAGTTGACTGGGTCGAACTTTCCGGATTGGCTCCAATGCTTGCGTTTAGTACTAAGGCAAGATAGAATTGAATATGTCTTGGATAAATCAATTGGTGTCATTCCTGATAAGGAATCTGAAGAGTATGAATCATTTGATGAAGATGCTCATAAGAAACATGTGGATGATGCGACTACGGCTCAATGTGTTATGTTGTCATTGATGACTTTAGAGTTACACAGTCAGCATGAACACATGTTCCCTTATGAGATGCCTAAACACTTGGAGAGCTTGTATGCTTCACAAGCTCAAACTATGGAGTATGAGATTCTTAGAGATCTCTTCGAGTGTAAGCTCAAAGAAGGGGGCAAGGTTTCTGACCATGTTTTGAAGATGATCGGATTGATTGAGAGGTTAGCTGTGATTGGAACACAACTACCCATTAATATCTCAGTCAATATGATTTTGCATTCTCTGCCTGTTTTATTTGAAAACTTCATAGTGAATTTCAATATGAACAGTACAAAGGTAAGTCTGCCAGAGCTTCATAACATGTGGAAGACTTATGAGTCTTCTACCTCTAAGGGCAATCTATTCTCATGGTGAGCTCTTCTGCAAAATCTTCCAACTCTAAAGGGAACAACAAGCAAAAGAAGAAGAAGAAATCAGTGATTAATGCAGCTTTGAAGTCTAAAGAGGGAACTCAGAAAAAGCCAAAATTTTCAAAGGATAAGTGTTTGTACTGTCATGAAAATGGACATTGGAAGAGAGACTGCCCGAAGTTCAAGGCACAAGGTGCCTCGGCTATGAGCTCAGGTATGTTTGTCATTGAATTAAACATATCTATTAATAATTCACATTCCTGAGTATTAGAAACAGCTTGTGGCTCACACATTTGTAATAATGTGCAAGGGTTAAGTGATCGCAGGATGGTGAGACCCAGGGAAGTCGATCTACGTGTTGGAAATGGAGCAAGAGTTGCTGCTAAATGCGTAGGGACTTATAGATTAGATCTTCCTTCGGGAAATAGACTAGTTTTATCATATTGTTATTTTGTACCTTCGATTTCGAAGAATATTATTTCCGTACCTATGTTAGACATTGAAGGTTTTGACTTCCATGTTGGAAACAGAAGATGTTCGTTTTCATTTAATGGAATTGTTTATGGAAATGCCACTCTTATGAATGATTTATATATGCTTGAATGCGAACAAAATATTCTCAATGTGCAAAACAAACGTCCTAAGCTAGGTAATGCTAATAACCATACTTATCTTTGGCATTGTAGACTTGGTCATATTAATGAGAAGAGAATTGCAAGATTAAGAAAATTAGATTATCTTACATCATTTGACTTGGAGTCTTATGGTACTTGCGAGTCTTGTCTCAAAGGAAAGATGACCAATAAACCACTTTCTGGGAAAGGACTACGAGCCAAATAAGTGTTAGAGTTAGTCCACACAGATGTGTGTGGACAGCTTTCGATACAAGCAAGAGGTGGATATTCGTACTTTATAACTTTTACTGATGATTTCTCAAGATATGGATATGTGTATCTTATGAAACAAAAATCTGAGGCTTTTGAGAAATTTAATGAGTTTAAGTTAGAAGTCGAGAAACAACTTGGCAAGAACATTAAAACCCTTCGATCGGATCGAGGAGGAGAATACTTGAGTCAAGAATTTACCGATTACCTGAAGTCACATGGAATCCATTCAGAATGGATCCCTCCTGGGACACCTCAAATGAATGGGGTATCCGAAAGGAGAAATCGAACTTTATTGGAGATGCTTCGATCCATGATGAGCTTCTCAAATCTTCTAACATTCCTTTGGGTTTATGCCTTTCTTAGTGCTGCTTATATTCTGAATAGGGTTCCTTCTAAATCAGTTGAGAAAACACCATATAAGTTATGGTGCGGCAAGAAGCCGAGTCTTGGGCATATACGGACCTGGGATTGTCTTGCATTTGTCAGAAAATGATAACTGATCAGTTGGAATCTAAAAGTGAGAAATATTATTTTATGGGATATTCTAAGGAAACTAGAGGATATTATTTCTACCATCCTGGAGATCACAAGGTGATAGTCTCTAGGAATGCGATGTTCCTTGTAGACGATTACGTATATAAGGAACAAAGTCATAATACGATAGAACTTGAAGAAATTCGAGAACCACAAAATGACGTATATGATGAAATCTTGCCTAATGGTGTAGACAAGAATTCAGTGGAAGTCTTTGATGGTCTATTGGATGGGGGATTGTCTCTTAGCAGACGACCTGAAAACACTGAGACTCATCAAAGTGAAGATGATGCACGGATTACATCACCTCCATCTCAGGAAGAACAAGAAAATAAAATTCCTGAAAACTCTCAAAGTGTTGAATCGTCCAACATACTAGAATCTTCTCACATTCAGAATGATAGACCTATTCAAATATAAGGCCAACTCAATAGGCCTCAACGGAATCGTCGTCCAACTGATAGACTCAATCTTTTGGTTCAAAACTAAAATGATGAAAATGAATTAGAGGATGACGATCCTAAGACCTATACCGAAGCGGTGACGGCCACCGATTCGGAGATATGGCTTGCTGCCTTAGAATCTGAAATGGACTCAATGGGTTTCAATCTAGTCTAGGAACTAGTTGATGACTTGCCAGATGGGGTTATACCCATAGGTTGCAAATGGATCTTCAAAAAGAAGAGAGATGCAAATGGCAATGTTCAAACCTACAAAGTTAGATTGGTAGCGAAGGGTTATAGTCAACGAGAGGGCATTGATTATGACAAAACCTTTTCACCAGTTGCTAAGATCACGTCCATTAGGATTTTACTTGCTATAGCTGCATACTATGATTTTGATATTTGGCAAATGGATGTTAAAACAGCGTTTCTCAATGGAGAACTTGAGGAAGTTGTCTACATGAAACAGCCTGAAGGTTTTGTATCTAAAACTAGGCCAAATGCAGTATGCAGATTGAAAAAGTCCATTTATGGACTAAAGCAAATATCTAGGAGTTGGAATTTTTGTTTTGACAAAGCTATCAAAAAGTTTGATTTTGTCAGAAGCAAAGAGGATCATTGTGTTTATAGTAAATGTGACAATGGGAACATAGTGTTTCTCATCATATATGTTGATGACATATTTATTTTGGAAAACAATCGTCCTATGATGAAATCCGTGAAAGATTGGTTGTCTAGCTCCTTCATGATGAAGGACTTGGGTGAGGCCTGTTACATCTTTGGAATTAGAATCTATCGAGAAAGACCTAATAGGTTGTTGGGGTTGTCACAATCCACTTACATAGACAAAGTACTAAAGCGTTTTTCCATGGAAAATTCCAAGAAAGGAAATCTTCCTATTGGACATGGCATCAAATTGTCTAAAAAGGATTGTCCTTCTAATGACAAGGAAATCCAATACATGAAAAGGGTCCTATATGCTTCAGCTATAGGATCAGTAATGTATGCCATGACGTGTACTAGGCCAGATGTGGCTTATGCACTTAATGTGACTGGCAGATTTCAGCATAATCGTGGTGAGGAACATCGGAAGACTGTCAAGACTATTCTTAAGTACCTTAGAAGGACTAAAAATACTTCTTAGTCTATGGTGGGCAGCAAGAGTTGTCAGTTACTGGGTATACTGATGCTAGCTTCCAAACATACCACGACGACTATAAGTATCGGTCTGGCTATGTCTTTGTTCTAAATGGTGGGGCAGTAAGCTGGAATAGTTCCAAACAATAGACACTTGCCGATTTATCTACCGAAGCTGAGTATATTGTTGCATCTGAAGCTGCCAAGGAAGTTGTTTATTTGTTAGAGTTCGTGAACGAACTAGGTTTTGTTCCAAGTGCCAATAGTGCTATAACTTTGTATTGTGACAATAATAGCACAATTGCGCAAGCAAAAGAACCAAGAGCCACGAACAGAAACAAACATATTAGGAGAAAGTATCATCTTATCAGAGAAATAATAGAGAGGGGCGATGTGAAATTAGAACGAGTACACACTGATAATAACCTAGCTGATCCATGTTCCAAGCCATTGAGTATAGCAAAACACAATGGACATTTTGATAATTTAGGTATTAGATATGTTAGTAATTGGCTTTAACTCAGTGGGAGTTTAAAGTTAGTATGTCTTAGAAACAATATTGTATTGAGACATAAATACTTGATCGCATTTATTTATAAATTTGGTTTTATTATGGGCTTGTGCATTTATTAGAATAATTATTTTGATTGTTTGTTATTATTCTTATATTTGTTCCCATGAGTTAGTATTGTCGTTAATGGTGTGAGACATTAATGATTTAGTTTAACTCTTAAATGCCCTGACCAATGATTATTAAGATTGGGATATTGATAATATGTTATAGGTTGGCATGTGGTCTGCATCACATTCTTTGAGAATGTAGTCAGTCTCACGACTATGAGATATTAGATACTCGTGATGGAAACATGGATACTTTGGAGAGTATTGGTATACCCTACTATTAAATCATTTGTTCTAGTGTGTGTGATTTATTAGTATGTGAAGTATGTGGCAGTCCTTTTACTTAAGGTCATTATTCATTTTATTTGTTAAGTGGTGTACTTTGACTAAGTACAAAGCTTGCACTCTGAAAATGGTAGATACGGCTTGTGTTGGGTACATGATAAGGCAAATGAAAATGGTAGTTGAGCCAATAATAGGATTCATTCCTAGATTGAAAATTCGAGAAGAACACTCATTTTCTCTATATTATTTGACCATCAAGTCATTAGCCAATGCAAAAGATGTATTCAATTAAAGTAATTGAATATGATCGAATGGGTCATATAATAAAGATAAGATAAATTGATTAAGCTATTTGGATAGACACATGGCAGATCCTAGGCTTAATCGAGTAGTTCGTGAACGAAGGGATATTAAATAAACTCATATAAAGGTAAAGTTTACAAAATCTGCGTAAACGTTCTTCATATATGGAGTTCGCTATACAACGCCGTCTAGGAGTTTTGTATAAACTTTAATTTGATTATCGTCGACAATGGAGGCCTATAGTGTCACACAATATGTGTTTTGATGATGTGTTCAAGGGTGCAAAACTAGTGCGTGATATTGATATCCAATGCTAGACCAAGTGGGAGATTGAAAGAAATATGGTCTAGATAGGATTAATTAAATATAGTTTTGGATATATATTAATTAATTAATTGTTGGGCTATTAGATTAATTAATTGGAGACAAAAGAAAAGTCCGGCTCATATTACGTAGGGTAATAGGCACGGTTATTATTCATATAAGTATAGGAATTTTGTTTTCTTTTACAAGTGATTTACGTATTATCATTCTCTACTCCAAAACTAGGATTTAGTTCTTAGAGAAATATTAGGAGCACTACATGATTTGATTTGGAGAATTCATAGTGTTCTTGAATCAAATCTGTACCGTGGAATTGTTCCTGCATTAGTTCAACACTACACGTGGATACCATAATAGCGGATTCGGATACAACAATTGGAATGAGTTGATATTCTACACAACAAGTAAGTTTTCTTTCTGTTGTGTTTATAGAAATCTCCACACACGAAGTTAATTGTAAGTCTAGATCTGTTTCTTGACAATTACTGCGTATCATTAGATGATGTCAAGAAAACCCAACAGATACAAATTCAACAAACACAATAGAGCAAGAGAGCTTAAATTACAAGAAATTAAGAAAGAAAGAGATGAGAGAATTGGTGTGAGGAATGAAGTGGAGAATTAAGGTGAGTATTTATAGGGTGAAGAAAGGGAAACAAACGACTTTGGCAGCCGACTGCCCAGTTTTCGTTGGAACCAGCCGTTTCGGCATACGTGCCAGTTGGGGCCCGCCGGTTTCAATAACGGCTATTTTTATTTTTTATTTAATACGTGATCAACTATTAACCGCCGGTTACGGTTCAATAGATTTTGAGCCCGAAACCGGCCCTTCCCCTGCCGATTCTGGTTCCAGTTCCGGCTCGTTGACCAGCGTGCTGGTTCTAGTTTGGGCCCGCCGGTCCAGGCAGTTTGGGCACGACTAAGTTGTGGCGGTCGTGACAGTCATGGAGGGCATGGCAGCCATGGTGGTCGTTGTAGTGGTAGCGGCCGCAGGTCTTGAGACTGCGGAAAAGAGGCAGAAGACAATGCTTCTTCCGGCTATCTCGATGTCGAGACGAAGATCATGGAGCGTTGTTGGATTGACATAAGTCCAAAGGTTGCCGTTGAAAACGCTCATAAAAAGCAAGAGAAATCTAATGCATCTTTATTAGAACCGGACTAAACATTCCTTGACCGACTTTCAACTCTTGTACAAGGATTGAGTGACGAAGTATCGATCCGGTGAGAGTGACTACAGCATGATTACAAGTGGCAAGCTAGTCACAACGCCACGCGTTAAAGCACTTGGAAACATGAAGACTCGTAGGGATGTTCAGAAGTTCGCCACGGTGGTTGGCTTAATAATCACAGTCGACGGTGCACAAAAGCGGGCGAAGATGGGAGCTACACCATGTCTGAGATGTTGTCGAACTCGGCAAGCAACCCGAGCTCAGCAAGAGAGAGCACTCTCGCAAACACTCAGGCGAGAAGCCAATTTGGCTCAGAGTGCGACCGCGAGTAGCCAATTTGTTCGAGACACGACGAAGGCGGCGAAAAGATTGCTAGCAGTGGCAAGAGGAAAGAAAAAGGTCGACGAGACGTCCGAGAAGTTTGCGGTGGCCACCGAGCAAATCGTTGAGATTAGTGAGGAGTTGAAGAAAATGTTCGACTACCAAATCCTCACGAAAGACATGTCGAATTTGGAACTGGCGGCAAAGCGAAACCACAACCGATTTATGGCGATGGTGAAGAAAAATTATGAAACTTTTAGTGATGATGATGAGTAGGTTTTTCTTTTAATTAATGTAGCATTTTTTTTTAATTATTGTAGTTTTTTATTCAATTGAATAAAATTAGTATTCTCAAAAAATTGAATTAAAAATAATTTAAAAAACAAAAATAAATCTACTGCAATCACCAAATATACTGCAATCACCAAGTTAGGTGATCGTTGATGTGAGATAAAACATCCGATCACAATGGGCCCACAAACAAACCTAAAAAAAGTCAGCGATCACTATATGGTATTGCCGTTGTGGATAGTCTAAAACCAATAACAAAGTTTTTGTTGTGAATGAAGGTAAGAATCATTATTTTACTTTTTACATTCCCTCGAACCCACTACATTCCTGCCTCGGCCACCTCCCCGTCGCCGCTACCACCATATCGCCGCTACCACCCACTGCAGGTCATCTTCTCCGAATATGGTAGTGGGTTAGTTTCGCCGTCGTTCTCGCTTTCCTCCACCTACAGATCCCCTCCGCCACAATATCTCCCTATTGCTGCCACTGGATTCCCTCCGCCACCATACTGCCACCGGTCATCTCCTCCGTTAACATTCATTTTATTCTCCAGTCATCTCCCTTTTTTACGGACATCTTCATTCTTTCCAGTAGATCTAAAAAATGGCCAATGGAAACAAAAATCCTCCGTCTGATCAACAAGAAAACAACAAATTCCAGATCTAGAGTCTAACACACAAGATCCAAATTCTCTGACAAATTCATAGATGAAGACGAACTGGTGATCTTTTTTTAGCCAGAGACGTTTTTTTTTTTCGTAAATTTCTGTATGTAAAACAAACTCAATATTTGTTATTGTTCGCTTACTAGGTTGGAAAAGGCAATTCTTTTCGATGAATAACGTTTTTTTAAAGATGAATGTTTACGGAATAAAATCATGTGATTTATTCATGTTCACAAAAAAACGTATGAGTAAGTAAGTTTAACTGTAAAAGTTTGAGAATATTATTTTATAATTTGGTTTGTCAATTGCATTTATGTTCATTTTTTCGTGAGAAATATTATTGTTTATGTGAAATTTGAATAGTACACATACATTAATATGTGAACGAACATGTTATCTTAAGTGAAAACGTGAATTAACTATTTCAAAATACGTTTTTAAAATAGTTCACGAATAAAATTTCGTTATAACTTATTAAAATGACAGGAAATTAATTGTCACACATTTTGCTTTGAGCAATCACACAAAAACAATTTGTGAATACACACATAACAGTTTGTGAATGCACATACAAACATACGTAAAAGTCGGGAAAAATTAAGAATAGTCATATTCAACAAGTCATCTTTTGTGCGAATCATAAAAATCTATCACATAATCTATTTTGTGAATCACAAAAAATTCAATGTGCACAAAAAAAATTGGGAGGACACAAATAAATTAGCAGAGTGAAAGCTGGAATTTACATCTGAGATCTGTCTCAGACCTGGAAAAAAAAAGAAAAAAGAAAACCGACCACCGGGCGGAGCAGCCACATGCCACAACGGCGAAGGTTGAGGAGAATTCTGAGAGGAAGGAGGCGGCGACTGATATGAATGAGTGTAGCATCGGCATCACGATGTCCACCCATAGGAAGCAACAATCCTACTGCGATCAGAAATTCACATCAATGATTGCCTCGATGAGCGAGTTCGAGCCTCCAACCATGATTGGAAGCTACTGGCGGCTCAGAATTGATCATAAGGAAATGCCATGGAATAGAATTTTGCGGCGGAGAAGTTGGATTCGGGATCGGCGACACGGAGGGGGTGGTGGGGACAAGTAGGACGCGAGATTTTCTGTCCCCGGTGGTGCTCATCAACACCACCACCTTCTTCTTCGACGGGAAGTGGTAGTGTTGCCGCTGGTTTTTAGAGAAAGAGATGAAAAGAAATGAAAATAAGTAAAAAAAATAAATAAATAAACAAAACAGTTATAGAGAAGGAAAAAGTGTAAACGGTGAGAGGATGAGTATAAATATCCAAAAGCGCAAGAACTTTCAAAAACTGATAGGAGTGCTAGAATTTAAAATGAGAATATCATGTCATATGGCCATAATCAACATTCAAATATAAATTATAGTCTTCCTTCTTTATAAATATAAATTTTGGCCAATATTAATATAAGTGAACCTATATACCTTTATTACTTGACCCAAACTAATCTGACCCGGATCTGATTTACCCACCCGGATCTTAACCCATTTTTTCTGGCCCGAATTAAACTCTCACAGCTTGATTTCTGTTTTCTCTCTCTCTCAACTCGACAAAAGAAACTGTCTTAGGTTATCCTCATCTGTTTTTCCTATCTCCCTATCTCATCTCTTCAATCGGTCGTCATCGGCGTCGGCGTTGTAATCCAGTGCGGCTATGTTTTAGTTAGTGAAATTCCATAATTTTCTCTCAGCTTGGAGTTGGATTTGTCGATTCTCTCTCTCTCAGCTCGAGAAATTCTCTCAGACCTCATCCTCTTTTCCTCTGTTTGTCTCTCGCTCTCTCATGTCTCTGTCAATATGAGATCTGTCTTCATCGGCGTCGGCGTTGGCGTTCTTAATTGAGGCCTGCGAGGTCATCCAATTCTCCAGCTCGAATATTTTTTGTGCGTTTGTATTCTGCAATTGTGGCTCAGGTAATTTCTCCAGTCCTTTTTACTCTTTGTCATCCTCTTCATTTTATGAATTTACTGCGTTGCTTATTATTTTATTTGGTACTATTGTCATAAACGACTGATCATTTGTGCCAATAGTGCCAATACTGGGGACAGAAGATGTTGTTTTATTTTATATTCATTGCCTTTATGGTTTTTTCAGATGATTCCAAAGTCTATAATCATTGCTCATGGAGGGACATGGATTAATGACATCTATGAGGGTGGACGAAGAGAATGTATGCCTATACCGTCGAGTGGTATGACTTATGACACTTTAATCAGTAAGTTTGAACTCCGTTTACTTAAGGATAAGAGTACCTTTATGTATGAGATTGATGCCTTGTATAAGTTACCTGGTTGTGAGATGATGAGAATGAAAATAACCGATGATTTTTAATTGTCGTATTTGTTGGATTCTGTGGAAGTTCCTATACTGCATATTACTCTTTCTCGTAGAAGTGATCAGTCCTCGAAGCATGTGTTATGTGATCCTGTAGTTGAACCTTGTGTTGATAATGTTACTGCTTCAAGCTGTTTGAATGTGTCTGTTTCGAGTGATAATCATCGGGATGATTATGATTATGATGATGATGATGATGATGATGATGATGATGATGATGATGATGATGATGATGTTGTCGATTGTGATGTTGTTGATGATGATGATGAGAATGAGGAGAAGGAATAATTAGTTGGAGGATCTGATTATGGGGATGATGACGATGATGACGATTATGATCATTGTTGTGGTAGAGATTGTCACAATGTGCCATTGGGTGATGATTCTGATGAAGCTGCTGAAGAGACTCATGAACCTATTGGACAGTGGATTATTCCCGGTGCAGCTTATCAAGCTTCAATCCCTTCCCAAGAATTAGGCATAGTTGAAGAAGAGGAGTTTGGATGTGATACTGTCGCTCTTGGTAGTATTTTTGCAAACAAGAAAAAATTACTTGTAGCATGTGGAGTCTATCATCTTCTTAATCATGCAGCATTTGTTACAGTTCGTTCTAACCTGTTTAGATATCATATTGCTTGCAAATTTGGAGGTAGTTGCCCATTTATTGTTCGTGGAAAAGCATTGGGAAAAATGTGGACTATTACAGAATTTGTTCCACATAGTTGTGAGATGGATCTTAGGTATCATGCTCACCCAAGAGTCTCTGTTGTGGTCTTAGCATCATATTTTGTACCTAATTTGATGGCTACTGGTGTTACGCTTACACCAAAAGCTATTCAGGCTCAGCTACTCCACAAGTATGGTGTTGACATGAAATATCAAACTGGGAGGAATTTAGCTCTTAAAAATGCATATGGTGATCCAGACAAATCCTTTCAGCTTATCTCGAAGTTACTGTACATGTTACAACAGTCAAATCCTGGTTCAGTTGTGGATATGTAGCTTGATAAAGATGATGCGTTCGAGTATTGCTTCATTGCTTTGTCTGCTTGTATTAGAGCATTCAAGTCATGTCGTCCATTGATAGTGGTTGATGGTACGCATCTTAAGGGCAAATACAAAGGTATCTTATTCATTGATGCTACTAAGGATGCAAATGAACAGGTTCTGCCATTAGCTTTTGGGATTGCAGATAAAGAATGTGATGCATCATGGATTTATTTTTTTAGACAGCTGCGACAAACTTTTGGTGTTCGCGACGACTTTGTTCGTTTCTGACCAGCATTTGAGTATTAAAAATGCCATAGATGTTGTCTTTCCAAGAACCCCACAGGCACTTTGTACGTTTCACATACAAGGCAATCTCAAGACGTTTGGGACTGATGTTATTACTGTCTTTAAGCTTGCTGCAAGGGCGTATACGATTCAAGAGTTTGAGGAGCATATGAATAATCTAAAGTCTTTTAAAGCTCGTGCATATGAGAAACTGATGAGAATTGGTCCAAGCAGATGGGCTCGTTCACACTGTCATGTGCGTCGGTATATGCTGATGACATCTAATGTGGCTGAATGCATGAACAACTATCTTCGATGGTCCAGAAGGTTGCCAGTTTGCACCCTATTGGAGACTATTCGATATAAGATTGGAAGTTGGTTCTATGAGCGTAGGGTTATTGTTGTAGAAAGACCACTGGAGTTAACAGATTGGGCATCAATGAAATTGGCAAAATCAGTACACTTGGGGCGGAGGAAGTCCGTTGAACCAATTTCTCTAACGAAGTTTACTGTCAATTCTGATGATAAGCATTTTATTGTTGACCTTGGCAGTCATACGTGCATGTGTCTTGTGTTTCAGTTCCAAACGATACCATGTCCTCATGCAGCAGCTGCAATCAGGTGATTACGATTTGTTTTTTATTTTCATTTTTTGTTGTGTTTTCTTTTTTGACTCTGGTGCCCCAATATTTGGTACATATGGAACAACTTTTCATATTAGTTCCATATGTACCAGAACATCTGGTACTAATGATGTATATTTGTTCCAAATGTACCAGTGCATCTGACACTAATGACTTATATTTGTTCCATATGTACCAGATAGAGTTGATCCGTTTTCTTGTCATTTCTTTGCTTGATGCAGTAAGGTTAACCAGAAACCATCGTCATATGTGAGTTCTTATTTTCAACTGATACTTTACGTGAGATATATTCTGGAGAGGTGATGCCCCTGCCAAATCGTGAAGATTAACGTGTTCCCCCCGAGATTGTTTCTAGGGTTGTGCTAACACCGGGTAGTCCACGACAAGCTGGGCGACCGCGTGCAAAGATGATCAAGAGCGGTACTTCTACTTCATCAGCTAGTCGATCGCGTGAAAAAAGGGTTAAGAGTGGTGATTCTACTTCATCGGGGGGTTCAAGTAGTCGTGTTTGTTCTCGATGCCATGAGAAAGGTCACTATCAGAATACTTGCACTGCATTTATTCCGATTACACCGCAGGAAGAAGTCAGCAGCAGTGAGTCTAGTGTTAGTGGTCGTAGAAAGAGACGATGCAGTCTTTGTAGGTCGGATGAGCATACTCGGTTGAACTGCCTTCTTAGATGTAGTTGAAACTTTTTACATTTTATGTATTGACTTGTTTCTTTAATCATTTCTGATTATGTAATGACCTTTTGTATATTATTATGTATCTGTTGAAGTTTTTATTTTATAAAGACAATTGTTTCTTATTTTTGTTTGCCTCTTCGTTTTTTTGTTTGCCACTTCGTTTTTTTATTTGCCACTTCTTCTTTGGTCAAGATTCGAGCGAGGGAGTCGAAGACCTCGGAGCGAGCCGAAAAAGTCCAAATTGTTGCCCGTTGATTATCCTTATATTTGTAATCGGAGCGAAGGTAGAGCCGTAAAATCGGAGTCGAAGGCGGAGTCGTAAAATCGGAGCCGAAGGCTTATTTTATAAAGACAATTGTTTCTTATTTTTGTTTGCCTCTTTGTTTTTTTGTTTGCCGCTTCGTTGTTTTATTTGTCGTTTCTTTGGTCAAGATTCGAGTGAGGGGAGCCGAAGGCGTCGGAGCGAGCCGAAAAAGTCCAAATTATTGCCCGCCGATTATCCTTATATTTGTAATCGGAGCGAAGGCAGAGCCGTTAAATCGGAGCCGAAGGTGGAGACGTAAAATCGGAGCTGAAGGCTTATTTTATAAAGACAATTGTTTCTTATTTTTGTTTGACTCTTCGTTTTTTTGTTTTGCCGCTTCGTTTCTTTATTTGCCGCTTCTTCTTTGGTCAAGATTCGAGCGAAGGGAGCCGAAGGCCTCGGAACGAGCCGAAAAAGTCCAAATTATTGTCCGCCGATTATCCTTATATTTGTAATCGGAGCGAAGGCGAAGCCGTAAAATCGGAGCCGAAGGCGGAGTCGTAAAATCGGAGCCGAAGGCTCCACCTTAAAATAAAAATATTTATGTTGTTGTAGAAACATGCATTTTTTATATTTTGGTACAATTGGTACTATTGTAACTAATTATTTATTTTTGTACTATTGTAACTAATTATTTATTTTTGTACTAGTACTATTGGTACATCTAGAACGAATTGGGACAAATGTACCAGATAAATCTGTCCAGAGTATGATTCAACATGAATTGAGATATAAATACTAAATATAAGGCTGATATAACACCTAAACATATGTTTTCATAAAATCATGATTAATGTAGCAAAATATACGATGGCTCCAAATGTAGCAAACTAGCCAAGTGTAGCAAAATATAATGCATCATACATGCGAAAGTTTATCAAAATATATAAACACTGTACTTGAAACATGAATTTTGAAACTAGTCTTCTTCGAGGTTGGCTGCTTCCTGAGTTCCAATGGTACTTTCATCCGTGCTGAATTTGTAGATGCTTTCGGCAATGTGAGCACGATAATCTGTGATATTATTCTTTGTCATGTTCTTGTCCATGTATTTTCCTGTCAGGTGCATCTCCACATACTTTAGAGCTAGTGGCCCACAGCTCTTGCTATCTCTTTGCTTCAGCTCATTACTTCCGTCTGGGTACGAGTAGTCCCACTCTGTATATTTCGGTGTAATATCCTTCTTCCCTTCATAGTACCCGATCTTCTTCAGGATTTGTGGGACTATTCTGCAAATTGGTCGGAATGCATCTTCGCGTAGTTCATAATGGATGTCATTGAATTTGTGTTGATTTGAGTCATAGACAACAAACTCGCATGCATTGAAATCGAACAAACAGGTGGCCCAGTGTTTGTTGAAGTGACAAGCCATTATTAGCTGTCAAAATATCAAGTAATTTTCCATCAGTCAAATAAGTCAAATATGATAAGTGACAATTGCTAGCTAGAATGTATTTTAACCCAAATTGTATGTCTAACCTTGTTTACATCCTTCCATTGCTTTGAGTAATTCCCCCAATTTGGTAGTTGTCCCTCAGCAAACATGCATAGCCTTTCTAGCTCTTCATCAGGTACAATTTCTTCGGTATTTTCATCGTACTTGGTGCCTTTCGGATCATTTTCATGCAATGTTTTCCAGACTTCTTGTAAGGCGACCTACATATTATTTTCATTTCAACTGTCATATATTTGAATTATTATAGATTGAAAACTATTTAAATTTTGTTTAACTTACCATGAAAGTTGTGCTTGTGATAGCAATGTTATCATGGAAATCACTGTCTTTAAATCCAGCGCATTCTGGTTTTGATGCCAGAACAGCAAGGTACGAGTCGATGTGTTCATTCCCAA
This sequence comes from Schizonepeta tenuifolia, assembly GCA_029490685.1. Taxonomy (NCBI): domain Eukaryota; kingdom Viridiplantae; phylum Streptophyta; class Magnoliopsida; order Lamiales; family Lamiaceae; genus Schizonepeta; species Schizonepeta tenuifolia. The sequence continues at coordinate 132,407,999 of CM055955.1, forward strand.
GTTCTTTGTTGATATTCTTTATGTACGAAAACCATGTTCTATCTACGCTATATAATAATCCCACATTTCTCCTGTACAACGATGCATATAAATAACAATTTTAATTAAGATTGAATTATAGAATTTGCGGACTTACTTTTCGTTTTTGTTCTTCATGAAATTTTTGAAGTCAGTCCCTCTGACATTATCTTTGAGGAATGGACTTTTACAAACTGCAGACGGCATCCTATTTCAGATCGGCCTGTTCATTCCTTCTTGATGTGCGAGTGTGGCTTGCTCTTTTTCTATTGATGTTGGTCCTGGTGGTGCTTCTGCTGTTTTGGCTGCTGTTTGTGCTTCTCTCACATGTACTGGTGCTTCTTCTGCTGTTTGTGTTGCTGTTGGAACGTACGATTCTGGTGTTCCCCATACCGATTTGTGGAATCTCAATTGAGATTGATAGTTCCGCTCCCACTCGGACATACTCACATCAGAAGTTCCCACTGGTTGATTCTATTTTTGAAGATGAATTGTTCAGTTAATAATAATTCAATGATAAATTGTAATATTTATACTGATTGCTAGGGACTTGGCACTATTGGCACGAATGGACACATTTGTGCCAATAGTTCTATATCAATTGGTACAAATGTTCTATATTTGTACCAATTGTACCAGTTAAGATAAGTACCAGTTTTTACCTGAGTTGGCGGCCTCAATGTTAGAAAGTCTTGAAATCTACTGATCACGTACTCACCAACATCCTTGATGAATTCTTAGCGATTGAAACGTGAATCAAATTCTACACAAGCTCTCTTTGCAACAACTTCGCTCATGTCATCGATAAAAGCCCTGTTTTCTGCTAGTGTGAACCTAGGAATTAATACCTCCTGCCTATTTGCAAGATTCTCTGCGTTGCCATCTTCATCTTGTGGCAGTATTGGTCGGACATTGACGTGGGGCGGCCTTGCTCCATATCTAGCTTCCATCTTGGTTGCTCTTTTTTTGTTTGGATCTGCATTTGGATCGTACCGTAATTGGAATGGGGTGCCGTCATCTTCTATGTACTTCCAATTCTCTGTGCTCTTCTCCTCATCAGTTGCCTCAAATTTACGATTAATCTGTAAAAATTCATGAGATATTAATCATTTATATAGAAATAGTTCTAATGGTATTTGTCCTTTATTTTTACCTTTTTGTTTACTTGTACATCGATGAATGACTTGGGGTATGTAAACATGAGAAGGCGAGGAATTGTGGCCCTTTGCATTCTTCCACCAATATTCAATCCCAGCTCCGGCAGAGCGCAGTAAATCCAAGCCTAATAAAACAAAATTTGATAAATTAGTGTACTTTTATTTGCAAAATTAAAATACTAATAATGCAATATTTAGTGACAACTTTCCAAGAAGGCGATAGTGTTCCAAGTTAAATGATATGTCTCTCCCTTTTTGTTCTTTGTTAAAAGACAACGAACACTGCCTACTCCTTTTATTGTTATCTGATATGAGAGGCTTCCCCGTGGAAATTCCTCCCATTTTCCTTCATCCTCAAGAAGTACCCATAGCCAATCCGGAATTATGTAGTTAAATGCATCAAATCCAAATAGTAGGACTGTAACTATTAGCATCTTTGCGACTTTGATATAGACCTGTGGATCGTCTCCCAATTCCCTTTTTATGAACTTTTTGTACAAGGTGTTGGAGTTGATTTCTACACCACCAAGAATTCTGTGATATAAAGAGTCTTCTGCAACTGTGTGATCTGCATATGGGTCAAATGTGCTTGATCCAAACCTCAGTCTTATCAAGTAATATTCAAACCTAGAAAATCTCATAATTTTATTGTTCACTAAGAACCACGGAGCCGTTTTATCTTGTTCAGGATCGCCTTCAACTTCTCTGGAGACCATGTAGTGTATGCATTTACCAGATCTCATTATGTGATCTGGCAGCTTCATCATACTACCAAAAGCCGAGTTTTTAAACTCCAGCAATATCTCTTCACCAAAATCATTCAAGACTCTTCTTATGTCTCCTATTATGTTTTCTTTTCCCGTTGTTTGCACCTTGTGGCCTACACCAATCATTTCTTCACGTCTTAAGGTCCAATCCACCTTCATTATGAAAGAACAGAACATGTTAAATGCATGTTTTAAAAGTAAACTGTGTTGATTGGTATTGGAACAACTGGTATAAATGGGTATATTTCTGCCTGTCGTGCCACAAAGTTGAGTGAGTTGGCACTATTGGCACAAATAAGTCCATTTGTACCAACTGTACCATCGTTGAAACTAGTATCCACAACAATCATGTACAAGAGTCAACAAATCTCAATACATTCTCTTCTTAAAAATCATACCTAAACATCTACTCAACAACAACAAATATGAACAATTATAGATATGGCAGAAATTGAACGAACAATGTGTAGTTTATTGCCCAAACAGAAATTAATGCGAATGCTGAAAAATTTCTAAAAAAATCATCCTAAAACTCATCATATAACTCCAAAAATATCATACTAATGATATTTCACTTCTGAAATCATGAATTAAAGTATGATTATTGAACATCGTAGAGAAAGTTAGGGTTTGAGAACTTACATTCTCCATCATTGAATCTGTCGAATCTTCATTTGTTTGAGGATTTGAGTTGTTGGATTCCGCAGATCTGGAGTTTTTTGGTTTGAATTGTTTGAGTTCAAAGAGTTGGTGCGACGTGAGTAAGAATTATCTTCAGATGGTGCCATTTTCGCCTTTGCACTGGATTTCTAGCGAGAAACTTTGAGTAGAATCGATTCCAGCGGAATTGACGGCAAAACGGCGGCATAAACTAGGTGAAGGCGGTGGAATCTCGACGGTGGAATCTCGATAGTGTAGGAGGCGGAGCTAGGGTGTGGTTTCGCGAGAGAGAATTGGAATGGGAGAGAATGGGGTGAAACTGTAAAAATGTAAAAATTTGTTACTGAAATGTAAAACCAGTCTTTATACCAGCCCCACCCACATCACTTAATAGCTGACCCGAACCCAAACCCGACCCGACAGATGCCGATCCGAACCCTACCCGATAGATGCCCCATACCCGCGCCCCTTAAGGGTATTTTTGTCCCCACTTATAAAAAATGGCTAGAATTTATATTTTTAAAGAAGGTGGGCTATAATTTATATTGTAATGCTCATTATGGCTATTTCAAAATTTCACTCGTTTAAAATTGTAATATTATAAGTGTTACTGTTGGGAAATTCTCATAAGAATAAGAAAATTACATTAATAGATAAAACAAAAATTACATAAAAATAGATGAAAATTATTAATCCGATCCTAGAAGCCCAAATCGCCTCTAAATGTACTTGACACAAATATAATATTAATAGAAATTTCATAAATTAAAATATAAAACAATGATACTAATTTACATTTTTTATTTAAAAAACTAATTAAGATAATTGAAGTACAAAAACATTTCTAAAAAAACTTGGAAGCCCACAAACAGAAATATACTCCTTCCATTCCTAAATAGTAAAGTTCTTTGTGGACGACACAAATTTTAATGAAATATACTCTCACATGGATGGTCTTGGAACAATTCTTGGGGGCACATTTTTTATTTTTTTTCTTTATTCTCATTTTTTGCATTATTATACCTATTGAGACACTTTGAAGTGTCCTAATAGTTGGGTGATAGGACATTTTTATGTGTCCTATTATCCGTTTGATTATTTTTTTTCTTTTTCTTTTTAAATATTTTGTTTACAAATTATTTATTCTATTATATTTATTACTCCCCAATTAGATTTTATTTTGAGTTTTTTAGAATTATATTTTTGAAACATTATATTTTTTCATATCAATAATTACTTCACCAAATCATTGTACAAGTTGTCGTGAAAAAAAAAATATAAACATTATCGGTAAAATATCAATAATTTTTCTTACGACAATAATCACTTGACCAACTAAATAAAAGTAGTTTTGAGACATTACCTTTCTTCATATGAATAATTTTTCTTACGACAATAATTACTTGAGTAAATAAATAAAAGTACAATTTGTCGTGAATAAAAGTAAACATTGTCATTAAGAAAATTAATTGTTGTGAGACATTAGCTTTCTTCGTATCAAAAATTACTTTTTATCAGGAGAATAATTAGTTGACCAAATAATCAAAAGTTTAAGTTGTCGTGAATAAAAATAAATATTGTCCTTAAGAAAAGTAAAGATTGTGAAACATTACCTTTTTTCAATACAATAATTACTTTTCATCGCGACAATAGTTAGTTGACCGAATTACTAAAAAATACAAGTTGTCGTGAATAAAAGCAAACATTGTCGTTAAGAAAAATATTAATTGTGAATCATTATCTTTCTTCATGTCTGATGGTCCCGGTAACGGAGTTAACTGATGTATAAAGGGGAATACACCAGTATAAATTTTTACTTAAAACTTAACTTTGATTTCTCAACAACTGGAATACACAGTTGGACAGTCGCACAATTGGCTTTACAGTTGACTTCTTTAACTGTAATAGCTAACTGAGGTTTTAAGTACGGTGCAGGATGTGGTGGAAAATTGATTAACTTGTTTTATAGAAAATCCAATGTGAAGGTGAAGTTCGCAAACAACTTTTATGTTGTTTGTAAATATGCTTGTAGGTTAGTTTTCAGTTAGTGATAAAATAGTGATCAAAACACTAAGTAAAAACACACAAGTTTCTACGTGGTTCGGAGCTCAACTCATACGTCCACGACCAACTAGCTTGCTGGTAATCCACTAAGTTGTCTGCACGTACAACTTGAACGTACCAAGCAACCTTACAAAGTTGATTTGCAGGCTCAACAAGACCTAATCTATCTGATTACGGGTTCAGATAAAACTACCTTCTTTGTTTGCGGGTACAAAGAGACCTATAACCTTGTAAACCTGGTTAAGGTGTGGAAAGGTTTTGTAGCTAGGGGGGTTTTCCAACTAAGAAAACTAACACACTTAGAGTGGTGATTTTCTCTTCTAATACTGAATTTCTCTAACTCTAATGAGTAAGTAGGCTTAAGGTAGCTAGTGAAAATCTTCTAAGATTTTATCGAAGAAATTGTGTTCTTGGAGAGCTAAGAAGAGAGCACAAGGAGAAGGAAGAAGTCCCAGACTTGTAAGCTTCAATCGATGTTGTAAATACTTGCAATCTCTTGAATGTTATCAGTATCTTCGGTAGTCTTCATATTGGGAGTGATCCTCTATTTATAGGCGTAGATGTCGAACTAGCCATTGGAAGGAACCGTTTAATCTTTGCCATGAAAGCGATGGGCTCCTCTCGCACTTCTACAACCTTTCCTGAAATGGCAATTGCATAGCTTGCATTTTAACTGCGCATCTTCCGCGTCAACCCATATTAAGAAATGACAGTCTCTCTTGTTTTCACGTGATCTTGTGTCGTTTGAATTTGAACTCTGATCCAAGCCTTTGCTTCAGACTTTTTCTCACTTATGACTGCTACGGTTCTTAGCACAGCTGATGACCTAGTGTGTAACTCAAGTTCCGGAGTCATGTGTGACTCTATCTGACTTGATCAGTTGAACTTTGTGTTCAGTTTTCTTTTCAGTTTGAGTCATATAAAGGTAAAAATAGTATGCTAAAACAATGAGCTTTAACTAGAAGACTCAACGGTGCATATACTCGGTTGGAATTAGTTGGATTTTGGTATAAATCAAAACCTTACTTGTTGTCTCAACAATATCAATAATTATTTTTCATTGCGGCAATAATTACTTGACCAAATAACTAAAAGTATAAATTGTCGTAAATAAAATAAACATTGTCGTTAAGAAAAGTAATAATTGTGAAACATTATTTTTGTTCATGATAATATTACTTTTTCTTAGGACAATAATTACCACATTTATTGTAATTAAAAAGTATAAATAGTTCAAAGTAATTACACACAATAAGTATATTTTTTTCACGACAATTATTTTTATTCACGAAAATTTGTCAAACATAAATGTAAAATGTTTAATTTATAAATAAGTGAAAGTAATTGAAAAAATAAATTAAGAAAATAGAAAAGAAAGAGAGGAAAAGAAAAGAAACTAAAAACAAAGAGAAAGAAATAAGGCAGAAAAAAAGGGACAAACTGGCTGGGAATCATGTAGGTGTACTGTGTGTAGTACACGTACACCTTATAAGAATTTTTTGTGGGAGAGACTTAAACAACAGTACCAATGGGCTAGCAAGTCAACTATTGTTTATTTCCAATAATTCGATATATATTTATTTCCTTGGGTTGAATCCGGTCAGAAAAATCCGGGTGTATCACATATCCGGGCGTATGTGATATCATAACACGTGGTTACCTGCTATATATATAGAAGTTCTGCTGCGCGGTCTGATATCATAACACAAAGCAATGAGGGATGCTTATCAAGAAATTATATTTTGTGTCCATGGTTATTATTTTCTTATCGTAAATTTAATTCCAAATTGAGTTTGAATCTAACACGTGGTTACCTGCTACGAAATCCTAGTTTCCAAAATGGGGCAGTCTGCGTGGCCACGTTACATGACGATTTATATTATATAATGTTTAAACTTAAATCATGATGCATGTCAACAGCCACTCTCACCTATTATTTTCATTATTTCAAAATAATACTACAAAATTTTCAACATAGGCAGTACGTACGTAGCTACCTACATAGATACATTACACACACATACATGTGTATTATACGTGTATCATATGGGGTCCGTGGGAATCAAAATCTTATTTTTCATTTGATCAATGGTGCGAATCACTATATTCAAAATAGAGCCATAGATTATTGATGTTTGAATATCGAGTAAGAAGTTTAATTACTTGTAATTGGGGCTCCTTTTTGGGACTAGTATAAGAAACATGCACCCGCGCGTTAAAAGAATGATTAACTAAATAAATAATGATTAATTAATTTATCATAAATTAATATTTATAGTTTATGTAATTCTTTTTTATTAAAATTTTTACAATTTTTCAAAAATTAATATTCTATCAATTAATGGAAAAAATAAAAAATAATAAAAATATTTAATTGTAAAGAGCACTCTTATTTTTTCTTATGTATGCAAAATACAATAACTATTATTTACATTTTAATTCAAGTATTCTATCAGTGTCATTATAAAAGTACTAATAAATTGTCATTATATAAAATAAGTGAAGTTTCTTGATCAACAGACTGCTCTCTTTGCATTAGGAAGGTGGTTTCTTGATGCTTTTGTCTAGAATATAAAGAACAAAGAATCAATATAAGTTAAAACTTATGCTTCTTACCATTTTCTTCAAGATCAATAACAATTTTGCACATTGCAGGTAATTAAACAATGGAAACTTCGGAGTACTGACATTAAATTTCGAAATTCCGAAAGCCAAGACATGCTACATAGGTACAAATTGCACATAGTTACAAAAGTTATTCTGTTATATATATATTCCTTGTACAAGGAGGGTTCACAAACTAGTTGAAGCCAAGTAGGAGAAATGACAATTTGAAAGAACAAAAGCATACCCCAGAACATACAATCAAGTAGATGTAGTTTGGTTTTTTGTTTTAAACTTTTAAATTCAAATTCAACTAAAATGGGGGACATGAGCCATTTAAACATAAAAGAGAAAGTAAATGTTGCTCGCGCTTTTTCCTGTGTACGTAATCTAACATATCTTGACACATTTCCATCAATGCTTTCTAACATTGCTTCTCAATAAGGAACTTATAATAAAATGTATGATATTGGCAAAAATCATCTTCCTGACAACGTACAGGATTCTCCAATAACCCCTTCTGTTTGAATATTTGATTTTAGATCCCATGCAACTTTATTGGTCTCTAGAACTAACTTAAGCAACGTGCTCAAGACGGATCTAGATCATAAAAAGAGTATTAATGTAGTTCAAAAGGTACTCAGGTCTACGGGGGACCTCAACCATTTACTTGACCACAGCAATACTCAATTCGAGAGCTGATACAATGATGGGAACTGGTAATAAAGTATAAAAAGTATAGTGAGGCCTTCGGAGAGCTCATCAGGACTCTTGTTAAAGACCTGCCTTGAGGTCTCCCCCTGAGGTCTTTTGCTGAGGTCCCTCGGTGAGGTCTCTTATTGGGGTCTCTTCTCTGCGGTGCACCTAGCAAGCAAGACGCTTTAATTAATGCACACATAGTACCGTCAGAAAGTATATCTTGTGTAGCCAATTGAAGCGTAACACGTGTAAACACCGGGATAGGAAATACCATAACAAGACAACTTCACTCTCAAGAAAACACACGGGTATATATACACTAAAACAAATCCAACACAAACACATACAACTTGACTCATTTCCTGTTACATTCACCTCTACAAAAATCCAGAAAACTGACTTAGGCTTCGGAGGTGGTTCGCCGGGAAACACTTCCGGCCCTCCTTTTCTTGTAGAATCTCAGAGGATTGTCCTGGAGGAGGTGCAATTCGTGCGACACGAGAAGACAGGGAGGTGCAATTTAGCTAAACACCATCGTTTACTCATTTTTTTCACTCTGATTTTATATGATGTATTTTTTCTGGTTACATCATCTGGCGCCGTCTGTAGGAAACGGAGTTTTTCCTGGAAATTTTTTCTTAAAAATGTTTTCATAGAGAGTTCTTCATACTCCTTTTATCAATAAAGTCAGATTTCAGCTCAAACCCGAAGGAAGGGGGGATTTCCCCCTTTCAAGGGAACCCCTCAATGGTGGTAGATGATTTTTCGGGCAGGAGAAAGTATTATGAAAACGTAGAAGTAGCGAAGTTGAAACATTTCATAAAATAGTTAGTTCCCAGTTTTGCTAATGGAAGTTTTGTTGCTTCTAAAAGAGACGGATTTCTGACCTGGAAACCTTTATGTTGTAATCCTTCTCTTTTTTTTCTGTGTAAGTTCTTTCATCTTCTCTTAAAACCTTTATTTCATAATCTCAAGAAAAAATGTTAGTGGTGTGCCTAGATAGATTAAGCTGTTGCTGTTAAGAAATGGCAAGAAGTTGGGTGATTTCAAGAAATGAACCCCCTCCCCCCTCCCCAGCTCGGGGGAATGAAACTTAGAGGGATGTGAGGTCCTCAGAGCAGGTCTCACTTAGCCTCAGTTTCAATTGAGATAAGAATATAGAGAAGGGGAAGATGTTGAATAGTATTCCCTGAATTCTCTAGAGGTCCGGTGAGACCTGGTAATAACCTTTTGAAAAGGGTAGTGTTGAACACTTGATACACCTTTGACTATTGACTGATAGCTGAAAGCTTTGAAATGCAATTTAGTCATGGAGAGTATGTCGGTTCGAGACCAGGAACCCCCACCAGAAGGGGTAGTACGCGATGATAGCTCCTCAGAGGATCATGTCGAGGAAGAGAATTGGAAAGCAGCTTTACCAAAGCTAGTGACGCCCCAGAAAGAGGGGGCCTCTAAATCAGCAAGCCCTCAGAAAGAGGGAGGTTGCAAAAGTTCAGGGGGGTCGAGAGAGGAGCCTCAGACACCTGTGCAGCAGAATGTTACGTACGCACTCTCTATGGACCAGCTCAGCGCTATGGTGAATCAGGCTGTGTCCAAGGCTCTGATCCCGCTCGAGAGCCAAAATAAGAAATATAGTAACGTAGCAAAAGGAAAATCTAAACAGGTATAAGTGGGTCCGGTGAGACCTTGACTAGCACGAGAAGTTAATAAGGTGATTCAAGCCTTATTAACATGAGAATAGCTATTCACGATCTGAATACTCTTATTTTTTCTTCTCGACGGACAGAACCTGCAGAGGAAAACCAATATGAAAGTGACGGGTATGAAAGCCCTCAAACTGGATCAGAAAATGGTCAGTGGACGAATAGAGAAAATAAATATTGTTTCCAAATAACTTGTTCGTTAATGAAACAATGATTACTCATCTGTGTTGGCCTCCTTTTTTGTTGAAAATGTGCAGAGGACGAAGCGAGGGTAAAGTCTCGAGATGAGGGAGCTACTGCAAAAATCGCAACCCTCAAGCAGCAGTTAAAAGACCTTCAGAAGAAGACTTTCTCTTCCAAGAAGTCTCCTAAGAAACCTGTTAAAACCAATAACAACCAATCCCCTTTCTCAAGAGACATCATAGAGGATTAATTACCTCTAAATTTCAAGACACTGACTTTGGAGTACGACGGTTCCACGGATCCGTACGAGCACATGATGAGATTTGAAAATGGTGCAATGTTGCACCAGTACACAGAAGAAGTTAAGTGCAGAGTTTTCCTTATGACTCTATCAAAAGTAGCTCAACAATGGTTCTCTCAGTTGCCTTCTATTAGTATAAGTTCATTCATCGAGTTCAAGTCCATGTTTCTCCACCAATTTGCTAGTGCAAGGAGGTATATAAAGACGTCCTCCTCACTCATGGCATTGAGGCAAGGACTCTCAGAGAGCTTACGAGAATATGTGACACGCTTTAACGCTGAAGCGTTGCAAGTTCCTCTGGCTTTAGATGATGTGAATGTGCAAGCGCTCATACAAGGATTAGCACATGGCTTATTTTTTAATTCGCTAAACAAGAGAGCCCCCCTATTCTTCGAGGAGTTGCTGCAGAGAGCTGAAAAATATGTCAATCTCGAGGAAGCTCAAAAGGCTCGTAAAGTGCAAGAACAATCCCCTTGATGTGGCCAAAAATACACATCATGTAAAATCAGAACAAATGAGTAAATGAAGTTCAACACTCACTGATGTATCCAGAAATAGTGTGTCGTAATGAACGATAATAGTAAAGGCAATGAACCCAATAGTTACCTAAGTATTCTTCTTCTTCTTCTTGACACGAAGGATATCCAGCCCGCCTAAGCTGCTTGTAGTCTAGTTCTGCAGGAAAAAGAAGGGCCGGAAGTGTTCTCCGGCAAACCACCTCCGATGCTCAAGTTAGTTTTCTGGGTTTATAGATGAAGAAAAGAACGCAAAAGTAGTTGAGGAAGAAAAAATGGTGAACCCTTGTGAAATGAGTATCCTTCGACTTATATACTCGTGAGATTAATTGGAAATGAAGTTGTCCTTTTCCTAATTCTTGTTGTTATTACCTTTACACGCGTCTTATTGTCATTTGCTATGAAACGGATGTACTATCTGACAAACCCTAACTCGCCTGGGTAAAGCGTTCTGCCAGTGTCAGATTCATTAAAGAGTTAGAGACCTGGTTATAGTCCTTTCTCCATGTTCTGATCTGAGATGTCCCTGAGGCACCTGAGATGGTACCTGATACATACACCTGTTTTAATATCTATTGAGGTCTAACCAAAAGACATCAGTAGCACCTCTCTTCAGGTGTGATTAGCTTCAGGTCAACGGCCAGGTCTCCATGAGACCTGAGAGATTTTATGCTATAATACCCCTGTTCCCAAAAGGGAGACCTCGGAGAAAAGGTCGTCTTCAACATCGAGAGGTAAAAAGGATAAAGGAGGGCAGAAGCCCAAGAGAGCTCCAGAGAGGTTTGACCATTATACTCATCTTAACGCATCTTTGGTAGAGGTCATGGAAGCCGCGGCTAGGTCTCCTCACTTTAAATTTTCGAGCACTTATAAGAAAGCCCCTCGCAATCCGCGATCAGAGCTATACTGTAAATATCACAACGATTATGGTCATGACACAAACTCATGCAAGCATCTTAAGGATGCCATTGAGCATTTGTTAAAGAAAGATGATACGCTACTCCAATTCGTCAAAAAAGAAAAAGAAAAGGGGTTACAAAAGAAAAGAACCAGAACCGAGGAAAATGGATCAGAAGGAAAGGACTCCTCCTCGTCGGGAAGATCCCCCGCTTAAAAGAGGAAACATTAATATGATTATGGGAGGAAATGTCAACGGCGACTCAGGCCAAGCTCACAAAGCCCATGTGCGAGCTGCTAAAGCTCAGGTGAGCAAAGAAGTCCAGGAAATCGCAGAGGCAGTTGGCATGGAGATTGATGTGGTAGACTCGTTTCCAGGAGAGGAGACGAACCCAAGGGCATGTATGAGTTTTGGTCCTAAAGATCTGGTTGGTGAGGCGCCCCATAATGATGCACTGGTAATTAGCGCTGAGGTGGCTAATTGGAGGGTAGCGAGAATCTTTATAGACACGAGGAGTGCCGCGAATGTGCTCTTCTGGGATTGCTTCCAGAAGATGAAGATCAATGATGATCTAACGCTAGTAAACATAGCATTATATGGCTTTGCTGGAGGTGAGATACAACCCAAAGGAAAAGTAACCCTTCAGGTAACATTAGGGAGTTGAGAGGCGTCAAACACTCGGATGGTGAAATTCCTAGTGGTGGATACACCTTCAGCGTACAACATAATATTGGAGAGGCCCGCATTAAACGACTTTCAGGTCGTGGTCTCCACTTACCACATGAAGATGAAATTTTCAGCTCACAAGGAGGGGTTGGTAGGCAAGGTCTCAGGGGACCAAGAAGTATCGAAAGAATCTTATGTAAAATCCATTAAACATGCCAAGCAAAAGGCGAAGGGGACCTTAGCGATAGAGCGTCTACCGCAGGATGAAAATGCAAAAATGAAAAATGTAGAGGCAGACCTGGAACCTAGAATGCAGCCAGCAGAGGAAGAGCTGAGGATGGTAGAGCTGTTTTCAGGAAAAACAGGTTTCACCATGAAGATGGGGAAACAAAAAACTGAGGAACAGAGAAAGGCTGTAATTCAGTGATTACGGGGAAATGCAGACCTATTTGCGTTTAACCCTGAAGATATGATAGGGGTAGACCCATCCATAGCTCTACATCATTTAAATGTAGACCCAAAAGTAAAGCCAGTGAGGCAGAAAAAGAGATCCTTCGGGCCTGAGAAGGAAAAAGTGATCAGGGAAGAGATTGAACGGTTGTTAGATGCTAGCCATATTGTTAGAATTCAATATTCTGAGTGGTTGTCGAATGCAGTAATGGTAGCCAAGAGCAATGGTAGCTGGCGAATGTGCATAGACTTCGGAGATCTAAACAAAGCATGTCCAAAAGACCATTACCCGTTGCCATGCATTAATCAACTGGTCGATTCAACTTCGGGATGTGAGTTGTTGTCCATGCTTGATGCATATCAGGGGTATCACCAGATACAGCTAGCTCCTGAAGACGTGGTCGAAACAGCCTTTGTAACTATATGCGGCACGTTCGCGTACATAAGAATGCCTTTTGGCCTAAAAAATGCGGGAGCTACTTACCAAAGAATGATGGATGCAATATTTGAAAACCAGATAGGAAGGATCCTAGAAGTGTATGTGGACGGCATCCTTGTGAAAAGCGTGAAGGCAGAACACCACGCTAGAGACCTGGAGGAGGTTATGATTGTAGTAAGGAAGTATAATCTGTGGTTAAATCCGGCAAAATGCACGTTTGGAGTCAGATCAGGGAAGTTTCTGGGATACATGGTGACACCAAAAGGAATTGAAGTAAATCAAGATAAAATTCGAGTCGTATTGGAAATGACAGCTCCTACTAATGTAAGGGATGTACATCGATTAAATGGAAGAATCACGGCGCTCAGTCGGTTCATATCAACTTCGGCTGAAAGAAGCTTCCCATTTTTCAAGATATTGAAAAAGGCTAGCAAATTTGAATGAGATGAGAGCTGTTAGAGAGCGTTTGAGGATTTGAAAGTCCATCTAGCGAGTTTGCCAGTGCTAACTAAACCAATATCATGAGAAACCCTGTATCTGTACATATCTGTAGAGGACCATTCACTAAGTGCGGTCCTCATAAGAGAGGAAAGCTCCCAACAGAAACCCATCTACTATATCAGTAAAGCTCTACAGGGAGCTAAGCACAGATACTCAGATGTGGAGAGAGCTGCCCTGGCCATCATGACAACAGCGAAGAGGTTAAGATTGTATTTCTTAGCTCACAAGGTAGTGGTAAGAATCAATTTCCCCTTTAAACAAGTACTGAGTAAGCCAGACCTCTCAGAAAGAATGGTAAAATGGAGTGTGGAGCTAGGAGAGTATGATGTAGAATTCAAGCCGCGCACAACTATCAAGGCGCAAGCCCTAGCAGACTTTATTCAAGAAACTACTCAACCCATGCAATGGTCTGAGTGGAAAGTCTTTGTGGATGGTTCGGTAACAGTTGAGGGGTGTGGCGCTGGAGTTGTCATAGTAACACTAGATCAGGATGAGCTTAACTTTGCACTGAGATTCGAATTCAGAGTTTTCAACAACGAAGCTGAATACGAGGCGTTTGTTATAGGACTGGAGATGGTTGCTGAGTTGGGAGCTCAGAGGATTGTCATTTACTCTGACTCTTAGTTGGTAATTCAGCAGGTGTCAGGAAACTATGAGATCAAGGAAGAAAGAATGGCCAAATATGTGGAACAGGTCAAAATTTTAAGTAAGAACTTTCAGCACCTGGCAATGGAGCAGATACCCGGAGACCTCAACGTACAGGCGGACAGACTCGCTAAATTGGCTAGTTCATTGAATGGTTCGATACTGGAAAGGGTAACTTTACTGAGAATGACGAGGTGTCGAATAGAGAAGAACATCCACGAGATAGAAGAAAAAAGCAATTGGAGAGCACCCATTCTACATTTCTTAAGAACGGGAGAACTGATAGAAGAAGAAAATCTACGCTAAATACTACGTAATTGGAGGACATCTGTTCAGAAGAGCTTATTCAAAACCGTTACTTAGATGTATGACGGAGGCAGAGGGATTGCAAGTGATCAAGGAAGTGCATCAGGGGATAGCAGGATGCCATACGGGGTTTCGGGACCTGATCCGACGACTGTTGAGAGCTGGGTATTACTGGCCTTCTTTGAAAAGAGATGCTGAAGCTTTTGTAAGAAGGTGTCCTAGCTGTCAAAAGCACGGCCCATTAATTCTTAGACCTGCAGAAGAGCTGGGAGTTCAGTACGCAGAGTGCCCCTTCGACAAGTGGGGTATAGACCTAGTAGGCAAACTCCCCATGGCAGTGGGGAAAAAATGCTATATTATAGTAGCAGTGGACTACTTTAGTAAGTGGGTAGAGGCAGAGCCGCTGTCTTCGATAACGGAGAAGAGCATTATAAAGTTCATATAGAAGAATATTTGTTGCACATATGGCTTACCCAGAGTGCTGATATCCGATATTGGAACGCAGTTCTTTGGAAAGAAAACACAAGCTTGGTGTAAGGCTAGAGGGATAGAGCAGAGGTTTGCTGTTGTTGCCCACCCTGAGACCTGCGGACAAGTAGAGGTTACCAATAGAACTATAGTTAACGGTATCAAAGCAAGGCCGGAGAAGGAAAGATCCCAGTGGGTGGAAGAGTTAAACTAGGTATTGTGGGCATACCGAACTGGGCTAAAGACAGCTACGGGGCAAACTCCTTTCTGTCTGGTGTATGGCACTGACGTTGTCATGCCAATGGAGGTAATGGTGTCAACGCACAAAATTTTGACCTATGATGAGGACCAGAACAAGGATTTGAGAGCTAATAGCTTAGACGTGATTGCTGAGGTACGAGAGGAAGCTCACCGGCGAGCTTTGGCCTATAAGGCTCGCATAAAGACTGCATATGATGCGAAAGTGAAGATTAGGAAGTTTGAGGAAGGAGATCTCGTGCTCAAAAGAGCTGATGCAATGCACCTAGTGAGAAAATTTGAACCAAACTGGGAAGGACCTTTCGTGGTAACCAAATGCTCCCTGGGGGAGCATATGAGCTCACAAATCATGAGGGATATGTGGAGCCGAGGCCGTGGAATATAAGCAACCTGAAGAAATATTATGTTTAGAGTTTTTGATGAAAACTTTAGAAATTTTATCTTTAAGGGAGGAATATAAGCAACCAAAGTGCTCACTCGGTTTGGTATGCCTTTTGCTAGTTCTTGTCTGGCAAGTCGGTTCATAGTCTTGAAATTCAGATGGTAGAGCCTTTTGTGCCACAGCCAGCTCATATCTGAACTGTTCTTTGATAACAGGCAGGTGTCATGAGGACTACTGTTCCAGTCAGCATAGTAGACATTCCCGGTTGGGGATCGATTTCCCAACAATATGACCTGCTTTGATCCGACATTTTTAACCCTGCAACCCTGTGCATCAAACTTGACAGAGAAACCATTATCACAGAATTGACTGATGGAGAGCAAGTTATGCTTCAATCCATCAACATAAGAAACATTAGAAATCGAAACATGATTGGTTTCAAGGGTACCGTAACCTCTGGTGTGACCTTTTGAGTTGTCACTTAAGGTAACTGAAGGTCCTTCTTTCTCTACAAAACTCCCAAGCAAATCCTTCAGATTTGTCATATGTTTCGAATATCCACTATCCTTCACCCACATAGTTCGTGATGCTTTATTCTTCCTCAGCTGTTTCTCCTGTACCTGCAAGGAGAAACTCGCTTAGGTCCTCAATTTCAATTGGGTCCTGGAGGGTTAGAACCAGTTCCCCCTTGAACTGTGGGTCATTTTTCCCTGTATACTCGGATAGATTTATCATTCCAGATCATTTTTCCTTCATCATCAACTATAACAACACCTCGGTTATCCTTAGGCTTGTTGTTAGTAGTGATGTTCTGTTTCTTGGGAGGAGTTGGATTTCTCCCATTTTGATCTTTAGGATGAGAGGCTTTCCCCCTGTTTTGATGGCAGTTTTTATCCTGTTGGATTCGTTGTTGAGGTCGGACGCCATGTTGGAATCGTTGTGGCTGATTCTGATTCCAGCTTCTTGAATGTTGTCGATAGCTGTTCATGCCCTGTTGGTGGTTCATGCTGTGGCATGAATATCTCCAGCTGTTCGACCTGTTCCTTATCGGTTGACTTGGTTGGAACCTCTGGTTGAACTGATGATGGAACCGCTGTTGATTCAGATGGTTGGATCCTTGTCGGTTCTGCAGTCGGTTCCATTCTTTCTGATATTGACTCTGAGGTTGATGCAGAGGTCGGTTCTGATTCTGAGTTCGGTTGCGATTGTGTCTTCGACGCCTCTGATTTCTCTTCTGACTTTTGGAACATTCCCCCCCGGTCGATGTCCCAACCGATGGAACATTCTGTCCTCCATCTACTGCTCCTTTTCCCTTCTCAGTTGTGGTTCCCTTGGTCGGTTGAGCTTGCTGAGAGGTGGAGGTTGGATTACTTTGAGGAGATTCAGACTCAGCTGTGTTACGTTCGACAGCCTTGATCTCCACAGCTTTGATGAATGTTGCTGAAGGAATTCCAGAATCTTTGATTATATCATAACCGAGTCCTGACACGTCATCTATCTATCGGCTGTAACTGATAAGATTCTCGATGATCTTGGATGACTGATATAGCTTGATTAAGTTGTCCTTCTCAGTTTGTAACTCCTTGAGGAGGACAGCTATATGCTCGGTTTGTCCGTCTGACTTCTTTATCAGCTGGTCGATCTGAGCCTCTTGATTTTTCAACTGTTCTTGCTGCTCCTTGATCTGCTTTGTCAATTCCTCATCGGTTGGAGCATTACTTCGGTTGACCGCATTCAGTTGACTTTTAAGATTATCTATCTCTTCAGTTTGACTCTTGATCAGATCGTCCTTTTCGGTTAAGGATTCTTCAAGTTTTGAGAACTGTTCTTGAAGACTCTTAAACTCAACCGATTGCTGATGTAGTTCCTCACTGAGTTCTTGAAAGTCACTCCAGGAGGGTTCCAACTCTTCATCCAGTGATTCCTGCATGTTAGAAATATTGGAAGAATTTAACTTAGCAGGATTAGAGTGTACCTCAGTACCATCCTGGTCTGTTCTAAGTGCCATGAGGCATTGATCCTGACTAATAGCGTTGTTGGTGGAAGTCAGCTCATCCTCATCTTCAGTGTTAGTGAAGATGTCCATGTCATCAGCTGCTTCTTCTGCAACCATGGCCTTGTTCTTTCCAGCTTGCTTGGCCCTCAACGCTTCTCTCTCTTTCTTCGAGAGTTCTGGACAATCTGCTTTGAAATGTCCCTCCTTGCCGCATTCAAAGCAACCGTTGTTCACAGGCTTTGAATTATCTCAAGTTCAGTTGGACTTATAGAATCTCTTGTATTTTCCGAATCGAGTGTCCATGTCAGCTAGTTTCTTTGACAGGGCGGCTATGTTCTGTTGCAGCTCTTCTCTGCTTGGCTCCTTCGTAGCTGTGGCCGCAGATCTTGTTGGCCTCGATGTTCTCGATTTGGAGTAGTCAGCTCGAAGTGCCACTGACTTTGTGGCTGAACCAACATCCTCATGTCGACTCGTCTGAACCGAGGACTGAGATTTTCGTCGGTTCACCTTGTACTCATTTCCCTTTAGAATTGAGAACAATCTTTCAGTTCCCATCTCACCAAGGTCAGCTCGGCTCTCGTGGATATTAGTGAAGGTATCCCACTCAGCCGGTAGAGCTTGTAACACTTTGAGATTGATTTTCTCTCAAAGTGTATTTTCCTCTTCGGATTGTCTGGATCCTTCTGATGATGTCCATAAATCGGAGCTCTAACTGATCGATGGTTTCATCAGATTTTAGACAAAAGTTGTCGAAGTCTTGGCAGGCATGTGAGAACTTGTTCTCATTTGTCTCGTCGCTTCCTTCATTCAGCGATGCCAAGATATCCCACATCTCTTTGGCAGTCTCGCACTCTTCTATCCAAGGGAGGTAATCTTGCCCAACAGTGGACATGATCGTGCTCTGAGCCCAGATGTCCAACTGGCTCACTTTGGCTTCCTCTGGAGTGTAGTCTTTTGGATTCTTCTCCACTAACTCCACAGTTGCATCCCCATCGTTGGGATTTGTAGGAGTGCGGGTGATTCTCTTCCTGATGATGATCGGTCCGGATGTGAGTACTTGTTGCATCCGATGATGCTTTGACAGTAAGATCTTCTTCATCCGAGTTCTCCAGGAAGTATAGTTCACAACCGAGAACATGACCACGATCTTATCCTTGACATTCATCTGCACACAACAACAGAAGAAATATGCAAGCAGATATGCACTAGCGTGATAAAAAGATCTGTTCAGTTGACCACTGAAGAAAACACCTCGAATTCACACCTTGTGAAACAGAGTCAGCAGTCTTTTGAACCACCGCTCTGATACCACTTGATGGTCCCGATACGAGTTCTGGTGTATGGGGGGGAATTCACCAGATAAAACTTTTTAAAACAACCCCCTAAAAACAACTCAATCGAGTAATGCAACTCAGTTGGAATCACAACCGAGTAAGAAACACTCGGTTGGAAGTGATGTGCTGTGCGGAATGTGGTGGAAATAAACTCGTAAATAATTAACTCACGCTTTTATGCACGGTTGGTCAAAGATCAAAACAGTTGAGAAAGAATACAGTTTGTATGCAGGTTAGATAGTCAGTTGAATATGCAATAATATAACTGAAAATAAACACAACACACAAAGATTTAAAGTGGTTCGGAGAGAACTCTTACGTCGATGGGAAGTTGTGAGTCCACACAACTCAGTCCAAGTTCTTCTGGACAAACCACAAAGCTTACGCGGGCTTTGCAACCATTGAGATAAGTTTATGGGTACTTATCAACCTTACAGTTTAGTTTTCGGGTACTAAACAACCTATCTATTCAGTTACGGGAAGAGTAGGGTCCTAAAACCTTTTCAGGTGAAAGAAAGGATGGGGTTCCAACTAAATAGCTCGAACAAGAAGTGAGCTAAGATCTAACACTCTACGAACTCTCACAAAGTGATGTTCTCAAGGTTGGATCGAAAGACACAGAAACTAATTCTAACACTCTAGAACTCTCAACAAGTGATGTTCTAAGAGGATAACTAGTTAAGCTTGAGTGCAGAATGAAGTTGTTCTTTGCTTGAATATTTCTTCTCGCACTTGTTCGTATCGTGTGTCTTATCTTGTGAGTGAATGAATGCCTCTATTTATAGGCGGAGAGAGTCAACTAGCCGTTGGAAGAGCTGTTGATCTCTGTTCTTTGAAAGCAATGGCTTGTCTCTCATCTCTGCAGACTTTCCGGATTTGGCAACTGCGTGCTTCTGCTTTCCATCTGAGACAGCCTTGTGTTGGGCCAAATGAGGTAATGACAGAGAGTCAAACCTTCACGTGACTTCCTTATTTGAAATTCAAATCTTAACCTTTGACCTCCAACACTTGATAGTTGGTTGAGTCGTCTGATCTTCATCTGATTGGTCTTCAGCTGATGTTCTATCTGAACGTGTGAACTCTCAGCTGATCTGAACTTTATGCTGTTGATCTTCTTGGTTTGAGGTCCTACAACTGATGTTCTGAAACTGAACACTCAGTTGTCTTCCTTGTATCTGATCAGTTGGATTGAACGCTCAGATGACTTTCTTTCATCTGCTGTTCTCTTCCTCCTTTCTACTTCTCATCTGATGAACGCTCAGTTGTTTTCCTTACGACTGATGTTCTATCGCTTGAACGCTCAGTTGTCTTTCTCACAACTGATGTTCTATCTCTTGAGTGTAACTTCCCCCTTTTTCAATGCTTCATCTGATGAACGCTCAGTTGTCTTCCTCACAACTGATATTTTATCCGAGTGAAGCCTTGTTACCGTCTTCAGCTGGAGTTCTGTAAAGATAAAATCTTAACAATGCTCAAACAGGGAGCCTAACTACTAACATTAGGATCTGACAACATCTACTCGGTTGGGGTCAGTTGGTTTTGGAATCAATCAAAACTTTAATAAATTTCCCAACAATTTCTCCCTTTTTGATGATGCCAAAACCCTTTATAAGAATTTTAAAACCCTTACAGATCACAACTGATCTAAATCTAACTGACTTATCTAAAATCTCAGCTGAAATTCTAGACTTTCTATAAGATGAAAACATCAAAGGGTTAGCACAGTTATAACATGGTATTGAAATAACTTTGCGATTCAGAGCTTGGACAATGAAAGATTGTTCATCAAGGTGAATCTTATAACTGAATAGTTTTCATTACAACTGATGATTGCAGAGATAAGCACAAAACCAAGAAATTACATCAGTTGCTCAAAAACTATCTGAGTTAAAATTGTAGCCCATACTTACTGAAAATTCTCACAAAAATTTCTCTCTTAGCAGCTGACTCCTTGGAAATATCCACCCAATGCTCTTTGCAAACCTACCTTGCCTCGGCTGCCATTTTCGTCCGGTTGGGGGTGCGGGAGTCTGGGAGGAAAGGAGGCTTGTATG
Source organism: Schizonepeta tenuifolia (assembly GCA_029490685.1). Taxonomy (NCBI): domain Eukaryota; kingdom Viridiplantae; phylum Streptophyta; class Magnoliopsida; order Lamiales; family Lamiaceae; genus Schizonepeta; species Schizonepeta tenuifolia. Next base: position 132,429,067 of record CM055955.1, read on the forward strand.
TGACCTTCTGAGGGACGGGGACAGTGTTCAGATTCAGTTTGGCTTCTATCATTGCACGTCTGAACTGGCTGAATATCCCTGGGTCCCCAGTGTGCAGCTTGGTTAACGCTTCCCTGAAGGCTTTCCTCGGATCGTCAGTTGCGTAAACCTTCATGTAATAGAAGTCGTTTATGAACTCCTGCTTGAACAGCTCCCATTCCTCGTTCCATTCAGCCGGCATCCATTTATCCACATGCCTGAACCGACTCTGAAGCTTATTCTTCCCCAGCAACCTCTGTTGTCTTAGCCGAGCTTCAGCCTTGACTTGATGTTTATCGATTTGGCGATGGCTGCGGGAGGCAATGTTTCCATCCAAGTTCTTGGTCATCTTGTCTAGCTCTTCTTCAAATTGGTTGACCCTTCGAGCTTGGCTGGCGGCGAACTTCCGGATCCAGCTCGGGTTCATGTAATCTTTCTCCTCAACATCCATAGCCTTGGCAGCTGCAATGCACTCTTCGGTTGTGATACCGTCGAGTTCCGAATCAAGCTCGGCTGCGATCTTGGCTATGGAGTTGTACGAAACTCCACACTTCTCTGCCAGCTCCAAGTCTTTTGACATTTCAGCTCCACCGACTTCGGTTGACTTGGGAGCGGCCTTCTTCGACTTCATCCTCAGCTGAGATTTTCCTGCAGCTGGCATTTCTTCCTCGGCTTGGGTCTCTTCTTCTCCCTGCAAATCAACATCCGTTTCTTTATCTTCCCCCTTTTTGGCATCAGCAACAAGATTTGCTACTGAACCATCCAGAGAGGTGAGCTGTAGTTCGGCCTGTTGAATGCGGTTGAAGAGTTCATCGATCGCGCACTCGATCTCCATCTTTTTCGCCAGTTCAGAGTCCTGGCGCTCTTGTTCAGCTTTCTTCAAGGCAGAGAGGTTCTCGATGACCTCAGTTTGAAAAGCAGCGAACACAGCCCATCGCGACTCGAACCGAGACTCCCATTCAACATCTTGAGTCTGTTGGGACTTGGCAAGATTGGAGTCGGACAAGGATTTGATGACGTTTAGCTCCGACTTGAATCCCAGAAGAGTTGTCTTTACTTCAGAAATGTCTTGGCTGGTGGAGGAGGAGAATTCTTCCAGCTTTGTCTTCATCGCAACATTCTCCTCCACCAGCTGCTTGGTCTTCTCGTCTTGTGCTTCCAACACCCTCAGCTAGTCTCTTTTTGTTGCTGGAGGTTGGGAAGCATCTCAGTTCGCAGCTGGTTCACCCTCTCAGCTATCAGCTCGCAGATTTCTTCAGAGAAGGGAGCTGGCTGATCAGCTAGAGGAGCTTGTTCAATCAAGGGTTGTTGCTCAACTGTCACCATGGCTTGGCGGTTGGCCAGGTACAGTTGCAGCTCTTGTTCCTCGTCCTTTGCTGCGGCGGCAACTGCATCCAGATCGTCGAGGAAGTCAGCTGACTTGATTATCATGCTGTCGAGAAAGTCGATGCAATCTTGTCCAGCTGCCTCCCTAGTGTCTGTCCCTTCTGCCTTGCTCTGGTCCAGCCGACGTGTGAGCAACGCAACCTTGTTATTGTAAGCCACTTCCAGGTTGGAGAAGTTGAAGTAGGCTTGGATGCGAGACTCGTCTGACTTCAGCCTGTCCCAGTTGTGCACCCTGATTGTATCTTCCTTCACGTGCCAGTGACTGAAGATCAGGTTGAACTGGTACAACAGCTCGGTTCCAAGAGTGGCGAAGACCGGCATGTCACGAGCTTCAGGGAACATGGCTATCAGCTTCTGGAAGCAGTAGGCCACCTTGCCTTCGTGCTCCAGCGTGATTGCCTGTCGGTCAGCTTCATCGTCAATTGGCGAGGAAGATAGATTCTCGAAAGGCAAAGGTTCAAAGTCTTCATCAATGTTGGCCAAAGAATCGGTCACAACATTGGCATCGAGCTGGGAGCTCGGAATATCGAATTCAGTTGGGAGGGGGGTTTCAATCTGTTCCTCAACATTGGCCGAAGGAGCGGTCACAATGTTGGCATCGAGCAATGTGCTCGGAACATTTGGCTGTGATTGTTCGGTTGAGAGAGCAAGAGACTCTTTAGGAGGTACGGCATCAACTCCTGCCGTGGGGGGGAGGGTGGGAAAGTCTTCAACGTCCTCAGATGAGGAAGAATCATCTGACGTCAAATCCGTCTCCATTCCTTCAGCCTCGTCAGCTCCGGTGGCTCGAGAAACGATCTCGAAAGTGGTAGCCTCAGCTAAGCGCCTCGACTCAGATGGCTCCTCAGCTGGTATCGCCTCCTCAGCTGGTGCATCCACAGCTGGTACGTTAGCTGGCTCCTCAGCTGGAATTTCTTCACCATGCTCCTCAGCCGGCTCCTCAGCTGACATCTCCTCAGCTGGAATAACCTCGGCTGGTGCTTCAACCGACTTCTTGAATTTTACCCTTAGCCTTTTCTTGGCAGGCTCCTCCTCCTTCTCTTGCACTGACTCAGCTTGTCGTCGGCGTGCAGCTTTGGATTTTGTGGGTCGAACGACAGCTGGTTCCCCCTCAGCTGTGGGCTCGGCAGTCTTCCCGGTCTCCTTCTTCTCATTAGGAGTGTAGACACTCTTAAGTACCTCCGGTGTCTTCTTAGCTGTTGGGAACAGCATCAACTTCTTAAAAGGCGTCTCCTCACAGTCGTCCCAGACCATGTTGCGACCCTCGGTTGCGAGCAGGATCAGGGCTGAGATCTTGCAGCCGAAGTTGAGTGTCCCTTTCACATTCAACAGTTTCTCTCCCGAGTCTGTTGTTGCCTCGGAGATCTTCGACTTCTCCACCATCAGCTGGTTCAAAAAGTATTGAAACCAGTCGATCTCTTGCTTGTGCTCCAAAGCCACCAGTTGCTTCAACTTTGGTCGGCTGATGTCACCGAAGGCTCCACTGTAGCCGAACACTACCTTAGAAATAACATCGAACAGGAGGCGATGTTCTGGCTTCAGTTTCGTTCTCTGCATGTTGCTCTTCAACCTTTCCGGGGTGATTAAAGCCTTCTCCAGGAACTCGTCGGCGTGCTCGTCGGTTATGTTTTCCAAAAATTCTGTGGCGGTGTGGTTGACGAGGATGATGTGGCGAAGGGCATCGGAAACAGTGATGGGGAAGGTGACACGGCGAATAGTCCTAGCTGGAACGTTGCGTTGCCGACAGGAGACTTCCGTTGTAACTCCTTCTCGGCTATCGATGGAGGCATTAAGATTCACGTAGAACTCCCCGACCTGGCGCCTGAGCAGGTGGGAAGGGCAGAGCTTCGCCCATTCTAGGAGCCCGTTCTCCCTGAGTGTATTGGCAAGGGGAGCCAACACCGGTGACTCCAAATCATCGTCGGAAAGTATCTGTTCGAAGTGGATCTTCGACACCAGCATGTCGAATGATTCTTCATATGAGGTGGGGACAAGAGAAGATCCTGAAGAGGCCATTTTCTTGCTTTTGGGGGCCATTTAAGATCACTGCAAAGGTATATATAGGAAGATGTAAGGGAAATCTTTTGCAGAAAATAGTTAGACAATCTCTGAGAAGACGATGAACAGTTATTGCAGATAGATACGAATGTGGAAGGTAAGAGATCACTTCCTGATTTTCCGTTATTTATAGGTTTTTGACTCGATTGAGATCGACAGCTGGGGTTAAATGGAGCGAATCCATCAACGGCTGAGATCACGCGACTATTGACTATCTTTGACTTGACGTCATAAACCGAGTTCCAACCCGCGCGTGAGAAGGTGTACAGTTTTTCTTGTCAGCCCAGTCGTACTATAAAATAGGCTATAGATGTTCAGCCGTACATTACATTTAATGCGACATGATGGCTATTTTAATGTAACTGACTAGCTCAGGAATGTTTGAATTTATTTCAAACATTCTCATTAAGAACATAACACCTTCAGCCATAAATGTTACCTGCCAGCTGATGTCGGAATCAGTTGTGTTCCTATGTTGCGGCATACCATCAGCTGACTCGAGTTCGTCTGTTCAGCTGACGTCTGATCTAATATTGCAGCATACCATCAGCTGACTCGAATTCGTCTGTTCAGCTGACGTCTGATGTCTTCGGTTGGCAATCCGCATCTGAGATTCCCCCTTCATCTGAGCTTCCCCCTCAGATGGATAACTATCTCTTCACCTCAGCTGGTTCTTCATTTGATGGATCCAGCAATCCAAGTAAATCACATAACATCTTGAACCGTGCTTCGGCTAGAGGTTTGGTGAAGATATCAGCTCTCTGAATCTCAGTTGGAATCTTCTCCATGGAAACGTCCTTCTTCTCAATATGGTCTCGGATGAAATGATGTCGGATGTCAATGTGCTTTGTCCGAGAATGATGAACAGGATTCAAAGAGATAGCAATGGCACTTGAGCTATCACAATGAATGGGAACCTGTCCAGTTGAGACTTCATAATCTCTCAGTTGTTGCTTGAGCCACAATACTTGCATGCAACAACTTCCGGCAGCCATATACTCTGACTCGGTTGTAAAAGTGGCAACATATGCTTGTTTCTTGGAGAACCACAAAACTAGCTTGTTTCCCATGAACTGACAGTGTCCAGATGTGGACTTCCTGTCCAACCGATCTCCGGCTAAATCTGCATCTGAGTATCCAGTCAGTTGGATATTGTCGTCGGTTGGATACCACAACCCAACATTTACAGTTCCCTTCAGATACTTGATGATGTTCTTTGCTGCCAACATGTGAGCTTCCCTCGGTTGAACTTGAAATCGAGCACACACTCCAACCGCATAAGATATGTCTGGCCGACTGACAGTTAGATAGAGCAAAGAACCGATGATCCCTCTATACTTACTGGCATCCACGAGCTTTCCTTCAGATCCAGGTTCAATCTTCCAGTTAGTATTCATCGGGATCCTTGTGGTCTTACTTGTCTGCAACCCGAACTTGGTGATGAGCTCCTTAGTATACTTGGACTGATTGATGAATATCCCTTCTGGTGGCTGCTTCACTTGAAGTCCAAGAAAATAGTTCATCTCGCCCATCATTGACATCTCGAACTTCTCATTCATGAGATTTGAGAATTTTTCACACAGCTCCTCCGACTTGGAACCGAATATGATGTCGTCGACGTAGATTTGCACAACAAGTATATCTTCTCCAACTTTGATGGTGAACAGGGTTTTGTCAACTAACCCTCGTTTGAACCCCGAGTTCAGAAGAAAACCACAAATAGTGTCATACCAAGCCCTGGGTGCTTGTTTCAGTCCATAGATTGCTTTCTTCAACTTGTACACTCTTCCATCTCCAGTTTCAAAACCGGGAGGCTGTTCAACATATGCATCTTCCTTGATATCTTCGTTGAGGAATGCACACTTCACATCCATCTGATAGACCTTGAACTTGTGAAATGCAGCATAGGCTAGAAAGATTCGGATGGCTTCCAGCCTTGCAACCGGCACGAAGGAGTCCTCGAAATCGATTCCTTCTTGTTGGCAATATCCTTGAGCTACCAACCTTGCCTTATTCCTCACGATGAATCCAATGGCGTCTCTGTTGTTCTTGAAAATCCATTTTAATCCAATGACTTTGACACCATTTGGTCTTTCTACCAACTCCCATACACAGTTGAGTAGAAATTCATTCAGTTCTTCTTGCATGGCTGTTGTCCAGTGTACACAGTTGAGAGCTTCCACAACATTCTTCGGTTCTGGCACATCAGCTACGAAGCAAGAAACCATGGCAACGTCTCCAGCTTGCTCGAACTCCTCAAGAACTGCCAACTCCTCAGCATATTGGGCATAAGTGTTGGAATCTTCCTCAGTTGAATCTGGAATCGCAACTCTGCTCCTTGTACGCATACCTTCGGTTGGATCTCCGATGATGTTGTCAGTGGAATGATCTTCATACCATCTTCGGTTGCGTCTTCCTTCTTCTTCCAACTGTGGCTGTTCCGTGATCTGAGCTGGAGTCTTCAGAATTGGTGATTGATTAGCTGTTGAGTCTGGATCCTCAACATTGATAACATTTTGAACCGGGCTTGGTTGGGCTTCGGATGCTGATGCAGTTGGAGAGGCATCAGCTGGAGTTCCCCCTTGAGATGAGCGGGGGTCCTCGCATTCATCTTCAGAGGAATAAGGATCATCATCCTCAGTTGCCCATACCAATGGTTCAGCTAGATTCTTTTCCCTTAATGCTTGTGATCTGGTGAGAACAGGTGGAACTTGTGGATCAGCCTGTTGTCCTTTAGCCTGTTGTCCTTTAGCCTGTTCCCTACACTCAAAAGTAGATTCATCAAAACTAACATGAGGTGTTATCTCCACAACACGAGAGCTATTGTTGAAAACGCTATAGTGGCATATCCGAGAAATATGCCTTTCGAAGCCTTGGCATCAAAAGTTTTCAACTGAGTCTTCCCATTGTTGTCAATATAACACTTAGAACCAAAAACGCGAAAATATGAAATATCTGTCTTCCTGCGTCTCCATAGCTCATATGGTGTCCTTCCCAACCGCTTGGTCAGAAGAGACCGGTTCTGGGTGTAGCATGCTGTGTTGATGGCCTCAGCCCAAAATCTCTTTGGCAGAGCTGAGCTTATTAACATGGATGTAGCTGCATCTTTCAGTGTACGGTTTCTTCGCTCAGCTACTCCATTCTGTTGCGGAGTACGCGCAGCTGATGTCTGATGAGTAATTCCATGCTTCTCGCAGTACTCGATGATGGTTTCATTTAGAAACTCGGTTCCACGATCTGATCGGATGAAAATGATTTTCATCTCTTGTTGGTTCGATATCCGATCCATCAACTTGGGTAGCTCATCTCGGGTTTCACTCTTGTGTCGCATGAAAATGGTCCACGTGTATCTGGAATAATCATCAATTACAGCAAGTGTATATTCGTTGCCATTCATGCTTTTTGGTGTGACTAATCCAAAGAGATCCATGTGGATCAGCTGTAACACTCGGTCGGTTGAGGGAGTTATCTTCAATTGGAAGGAGGATCTAGCGAGCTTTCCCAACTGGCATGCACTGCAGATATGTGTTGTTGAAAACACTCGGTTTGGTATGCCTTTTGCTAGTTCTTGTCTGGCAAGTCGGTTCATAGTCTTGAAATTCAGATGGTTGAGCCTTTTGTGCCACAGCCAGCTCACATCAGAACTGCTCTTTGATAACAGGCAGGTGTCATGAGGACTACTGTTCCAGTCAGCATAGTAGGCATTCCCGGTTGGGGATCGATTTCCCAACAATATGACCTGCTTTGATCCGACATTTTTAACCCTGCAACCCTGTGCATCAAACTTGACAGAGAAACCATTATCACAGAATTGACTGATGGAAAGCAAGTTATGCTTCAAACCATCAACATAAGAAACATTAGAAATCGAAACATGATTGGTTTCAAGGGTACCGTAACCTCTGGTGTGACCTTTTGAGTTGTCATCAAAGGTAACTGAAGGTTCTTCTTTCTCCACGAAACTCCTAAGCAAATCCTTCAGATTTGTCATGTATTTCGAACATCCACTATCCATCATCACCCACAGAGTTCATGATGCTTTATTCTTCCTCAGCTGTTTCTCTTGTACCTGCAAGGAGAAACTCGCTTAGGTCCTTAATTTCAGTTGGGTCCTGGAGGGTTAGAACCAGTTCCCCCTTGAACTGTGGGTCGTTTTTTCCTGTATACTCGGATAGATTTATCATTCCAGATCACTTTTCCTTCATCATCAACTATAACAATACCTCGGTTATCCTTAGGCTTGTTGTTAGTAGTGATGTTCTGTTTCTTGGGAGGAGTTGGATTTCTCCCATTTTGATCTTTCGGAGGAGAGGCTTTCCCCCTGTTTTGATGGCGGTTTTTATCCTGTTGGATTCGTTGTTGAGGTCGGACGCCATATTGGAAACTACTCAACCCATGCAATGGTCTGAGTGGAAGTCTTTGTGGATGGTTCGGTAACAGTTGAGGGGTGTGGCGCTGGAGTTGTCATAGTAACACTAGATCATGATGAGCTTAACTTTGCACTGAGATTCGAATTCAGAGTTTTCAACAACGAAGCTGAATACGAGGCGTTTGTTATAGGACTGGAGATGGTTGTTGAGTTGGGAGCTCAGAGGATTGTCATTTACTCTGACTCTTAGTTGGTAATTCAGCAGGTGTCAGGAAACTACTAGATCAAGGAAGAAAGAATGGCCAAATATATGGAACAGGTCAAAATTTTAAGTAAGAACTTTCAGCACCTCGCAATGGAGCAGATACCCGGAGACCTCAATGCATAGGAGGACAGCCTCGCTAAATTGGCTAGTTCATTGAATGGTTCGATACCGGAAAGGGTAACTTTACGGAGAATGGTAGGTATCGAATAGAGAAGAACATCCACGAGATAGAAGAAAAAAGCAATTGGAGAGCACCCATTCTACATTTCTTAAGAACGGGAGAACTGATAAAAGGAGAAAGATCGGGAAAGAAGAAAATCTACGCTAAATACTACGTAATTGGAGGACATCTGTTCAGAAGAGCTTATTCAAAACCGTTACTTAAATGTATGACGGAGGCAGAGGGATTGCAAGTGATCAAGAAAGTGCATCAGGGGATAGCAGGATGCCATAGGGGGTTTCAGGACCTGATCCGACGAGTGTTGAAAGCTGGGTATTACTGGTCTTCTTTGAAAAGAGATGTTGAAGCTTTTGTAAGAAGGTGTCCTAGCTGTCAAAAGCACGGCCCATTGATTCTTAGACCTGCAGAAGAGCTGGGAGTTCAGTACGCAGAGTGCCCCTTCGACAAGTGGGGTATAGACCTAGTAGGCAAACTCCCCATGGCAGTGGGGAAAAAATGCTATATTATAGTAGCAGTGGACTACTTTAGTAAGTGGGTAGAGGCAGAGCCACTGTCTTCGATAACGGAGAAGAGCATTATAAAGTTCATATGGAAGAATATTTGTTGCAGATATGGCTTACCCAGAGTGCTGATATCCGATATTGGAACGCAGTTCTTTGGAAAGAAAACGCAAGCTTGGTGTAAGGCTAGAGGGATAAAGCAGAGGTTTGCTGTTGTTGCCCACCCTGAGACCTACAGACAAGTAGAGGTTACCAATAGAACTATAGTTAACGGTATCAAAGCAAGGCTGGAGAAGGAAAGATCCCAGTGGGTGGAAGAGTTAAACTCGGTATTGTGGGCATACCGAACTGGGCTAAAGACAGCTACGGGGCAAACTCCTTTCTGTCTGGTGTATGGCACTGACGTTGTCATGCCAATGGAGGTAATGGTGTCAACGCACAGAATTTTGACCTATGATGAGGACCAGAACAAGGATTTGAGAGCTAATAGCTTAGACGTGATTGCTGAGGTACGAGAGGAAGCTCACCGGCGAGCTCTGGCCTATAAGGCTCGCATAAAGATTGCATACGACGCGAAAGTGAAGATTAGGAAGTTTGAGGAAGGAGATCTCGTGCTCAAAAGAGCTGATGCAATGCACCCAGTGAGAAAATTTGAACCAAATTGGGAAGGACCTTTCGTGGTAACCAAAGTGCTCCCTGGGGGAGCATATCAGCTCACAAATCATGAGGGATATGTGGAGCCGAGGCCGTGGAATATAAGCAACCTGAAGAAATATTATGTTTAGAGTTTTTGATGAAAACTTTAGAAATTTTATCTTTAAGGGAGGAATATAAGCAACCAAAGTGCTCACTCGGTTTGGTATGCCTTTTGCTAGTTCTTGTCTGGCAAGTCGGTTCATAGTCTTGAAATTCAGATGGTAGAGCCTTTTGTGCCACAGCCAGCTCACATCTGAACTGCTCTTTGATAACAGGTAGGTGTCATGAGGACTACTGTTCCAGTCAGCATAGTAGACATTCCCGGTTGGGGATCGATTTCCCAACAATATGACCTGCTTTAATCCGATATTTTTAACCCTACAACCCTGTGCATCAAACTTGACAGAGAAATCATTATCATAGAATTGACTGATGGAGAGCAAGTTATGCTTCAATCCATCAACATAAGAAACATTAGAAATCGAAACATGATTGGTTTCAAGGGTACCGTAACCTCTGGTGTGACCTTTTGAGTTGTCACCAAAGGTAACTGAAGGTCCTTCTTTCTGCACGAAACTCCCAAGCAAATCCTTCAGATTTGTCATGTGTTTCGAACATCCACTATCCATCACCCACAGAGTTCGTGATGCTTTATTCTTCCTCAGTTGTTTCTCCTGTACCTGCAAGGAGAAACTCGCTTAGGTCCCCAATTTCAGTTGGGTCCTGGAGGGTTAGAACCAGTTCCCCCTTGAACTGTGGGTCATTTTTCCCTGTATACTCGGATAGATTTATCATTCCAGATCACTTTTCCTTCATCATCAACTATAACAACACCTCGGTTATCCTTAGGCTTGTTGTTAGTAGTGATGTTCTGTTTCTTGGGAGGAGTTTGATTTCTCCCATTTTGATATTTCGGAGGAGAGGCTTTCCCCCTGTTTTGATGGCGGTTTTTATCCTGTTGGATTCGTTGTTGAGGTCGGACGCCATGTTGGAATCTTTGAGGCTGATTCTGATTCCAGCTTCTTGAATATTGTCGATAGTTGTTCATGCCCTGTTGGTGGTTCATGTTGTGGCATGAATATCTCCAGCTGTTCGACCTGTTCCTTATCGGTTGACTTGGTTGGAACCTCTGGTTGAACTGATGATGGAACCGCTGTTGATTCAGATGGTTGGATCCTTGTCGGTTCTGCAGTCGGTTCCATTCTTTCTGATGTTGACTCTGAGGTTGATGCAGAGGTCGGTTCTGATTCTGAGTTCGGTTGCGATTGTGTCTTCGACACCTCTGATTCCTCTTCTGACTTTTGGAACATTCCCCCTCGGTCGATGTCCCAACCGATGGAACATTCTGTCCTCCATCTACTGCTCCTTTTCCCTTCTCAGTTGTAGTTCCCTTGGTCGGTTGAGCTTGCTGAGAGGTGGAGGTTGGATTACTTTGAGGAGATTCAGACTCAGCTGTGTTAGGTTCGACAACCTTGATCTCCACAGCTTTGATGAATGTTGCTGGAGGAATTCCAGAATCTTTGATTATATCATAACCGAGTGCTGACACGTCATCTATCCGTCGGCTGTAACTGATAAGATTCTCGATGATCTTGGATGACTGATATAGCTTGATTAAGTTGTCCTTCTCAGTTTGTAACTCCTTGAGGAGGACAGCTATATGCTCGGTTTGTCCGTCTGACTTCTTTATCAGCTGGTCGATCTGAGCCTCTTGATTTTTCAACTGTTCTTGCTGCTCCTTGATCTGCTTTGTCAATTCCTCATCGGTTGGAGCATTACTTCGGTTGACCGCATTCAGTTGACTTTTAAGATTATTTATCTCTTCAGTTTGACTCTTGATCAGATCGTCCTTTTCAGTTAAGGATTCTTCAAGTTTTGAGAACTGTTCTTGAAGACTCTTAAACTCAACCGATTGCTGATGTAGTTCCTCACTGAGTTCTTGAAAGTCACTTCAGGAGGGTTCCAACTCTTCATCCAGTGATTCCTGCATGTTAGAAATATTGGAAGAATTTAACTTAGCAGGATTAGAGTGTACCTCAGTATCATCCTGGTCTATTCCAAGTGCCATGAGGCATTAATCCTGACTGATAGCGTTGTTGGTGGAAGTCAGCTCATCCTCATCTTTAGTGTCAGTGAAGATGTCCATGTCATCAGCTGCTTCTTCTGCAACCATGGCCTTGTTCTTTCCAGCTTGCTTGGCCCTCAACGCTTCTCTCTCTTTCTTCGAGAGGTATGGACAATCTGCTTTGAAATGTCCCTCCTTGCCGCATTCAAAGCAACTGTTGTTCACAGGCTTTGAATTATCTCGAGTTCGGTTGGACTTATAGAATCTCTTGTATTTTCCGAATCGAGTGTCCATGTCAGCTAGTTTCTTTGACAGGGCGGCTATGTTCTGTTGCAGCTCTCCTCTGCTTGGCTCCTTCGTAGCTGTGTCCGCAGATCTTGTTGGCCTCGATGTTCTCGATTTGGAGTAGTCAGCTCGAAGTGCCACTGACTTTGTGGTTGAACCAACATCCTCATGTCGACTCGTCTGAACCGAGGACTGAGATTTTCGTCGGTTCACCTTGTACTCATTTCCCTTTAGAATTGAGAACAATCTTTCAGTTCCCATCTCACCAAGGTCAGCTCGGCTCTCGTGGATATTAGTGAAGGTATCCCACTCAGCCGGTAGAGCTTGTAACACTTTGAGATTGATTTTCTCTCAAAGTGTATTTTCCTCTTCGGATTGTCTGGATCCTTCTGATAATGTCCATAAATCGGAGCTCTAACTGATCGATGGTTTCATCAGATTTCAGAAAAAAGTTGTCGAAGTCTTGGCAGGCATGTGAGAACTTGTTCTCATTTGTCTCGTCGCTTCCTTCATTCAGCGATGCCAAGATATCCCACATCTCTTTGGCAGTCTCGCACTCTTCTATCCAAGGGAGGTAATCTTGCCCAACAGTGGACATGATCGTGCTCTGAGCCCAGATGTCCAACTGGCTCACTTTGGCTTCCTCTGGAGTGTAGTCTTTTGGATTCTTCTCCACTAACTCCACAGTTGCATCCCCATCGTTGGGATTTGTAGGAGTGCGGGTGATTCTCTTCCTGATGATGATCGGTCCGGATGTGAGTACTTGTTGTATCCGATGATGCTTTGACAGTAAGATCTTCTTCATCCGAGTTCTCCAGGAAGTATAGTTCACAACCGAGAACATGACCACGATCTTATCCTTGACATTCATCTGCACACAACAACAGAAGAAATATGCAAGCAGATATGCACTAGCGTGATAAAAAGATCTGTTCAGTTGACCACTGAAGAAAACACCTCGAATTCACACCTTGTGAAACAGAGTCAGCAGTCTTTTGAACCACCGCTCTGATACCACTTGATGGTCCCGATACGAGTTCTGGTGTATGGGGGGGAATTCACCAGATAAAACTTTTTAAAACAACCCCCTAAAAACAACTCAACCGAGTAATGCAACTCAGTTGGAATCACAACCGAGTAAGAAACACTCGGTTGGAAGTGATGTGCTGTGCGGAATGTGGTGGAAATAAACTCGTAAAAAATTAACTCACACTTTTATGCACGGTTGGTCAAAGATCAAAACAGTTGAGAAAGAATGCAGTTTGTATGCAGGTTAGATAGTCAGTTGAATACGCAATAATATAACTGAAAATAAACACAACACACAAAGATTTAACGTGGTTCGGAGAGAACTCCTACGTCCACGGGGAGTTGTGAGTCCACACAACTCAGTCCAAGTTCTTCTGGACAAACCACAAAGCTTACGTGGGCTTTGCAACCGTTGAGATAAGTTTACGGGTACTTATCAACCTTACAGTTTAGTTTTCGGGTACTAAACAACCTATCTACTCAGTTACGGGAAGAGTAGGGTCCTAAAACCTTTTCAGGTGAAAGAAAGGATGGGGTTCCAACTAAATAGCTCGAACAAGAAGTGAGCTAAGATCTAACACTCTACGAACTCTCACAAAGTGATGTTCTCAAGGTTGGATCGAAAGACACAGAAACTAATTCTAACATTCTAGAACTCTCAACAAGTGATGTTCTAAGAGGATAACTAGTTAAGCTTAAGTGCAGAATGAAGTTGTTCTTTGCTTGAATATTTCTTCTCGCACTTGTTCGTCTCGTGTGTCTTATCTTGTGAGTGAATGAATGCCTCTATTTATAGGCGGAGAGAATCAACTAGCCGTTGGAAGAGCTGTTGATCTCTGTTCTTTGAAAGCGATGGCTTGTCTCTCATCTCTGCAGACTTTCCGGATTTGGCAACTGCGTGCTTCTGCTTTCCATCTGAGACAGCCTTGTGTTGGGCCAAATGAGGTAATGACAGAGAGTCAAACCTTCACGTGACTTCCTTATTTGAAATTCAAATCTTAACCTTTGACCTCCAACACTTGATAGTTGGTTGAGTCGTCTGATCTTCATCTGATTGGTCTTCAGCTGATGTTCTATCTGAACGTGTGAACTTTCAGCTGATCTGAACTTCATGATGTTGATCTTCTTGGTTTGAGGTCCTACAACTGATGTTCTGAAACTGAACACTCAGTTGTCTTCCTTGTATGTGATCAGTTGGGTTGAACGCTCAGATGACTTTCTTTCATCTGATGTTCTCTTCCTCCTTTCTACTTCTCATCTGATGAACGCTCAGTTGTTTTCCTTACGACTGATGTTCTATCGCTTGAACGCTCAGTTGTCTTTCTCACAACTGATGTTCTATCTCTTGAGTGTAACTTCCCCCTTTTTCAATGCTTCATCTGATGAACGCTCAGTTGTCTTCCTCACAACTGATGTTTTATCCGAGTGAAGCCTTGTTGCCGTCTTCAGCTGGAGTCCTGTAAAGATAAAATCTTAACAATGCTTAAACAGCGAGCCTAACTACTAACATTAGGATCTGGCAACATCTACTCGGTTGGGGTCACTTGGATTTGGAATCAATCAAAACTTTAATAAATTTCCCAACAGGAACAAAGCATTTACTCTAAATGGTTTGACAATAGGATAAAACCATCTAGAGTAGGGGGGGAGTAGGGGTGTACCTTACGCCCCTAAGGGAGTCTAGAAATACCTCATGAAAATGCAAAATTGCGTACATAATAACAAAACAACCATGGCAGTTTAAGCTGAGAATAAGGAACACAGCATACATACATAGAAACTGATGGTAAAACAGAGGACAATTGTTCAGGTAGCCAAAGAGTAGACACGGCACAAAAAGGAAAAGAAAGTTGTCTAGTACGGAAACAGGTAGAAATATTGTTCAAAGTTTAAGACAAACGCAAACTACGCTAAGTAGTTTGCGGCATCATCAGCAGGGTCAGCTCTTCCAACGTCAGCAGACTCATCCCCAGGAGTACCTTTCAGCCCTCTTAGCCCGTCACCAGCAACCTGTGAGGTCCCACCAGCCAAAGGTGTATCTAAAAAAAAAGAGAAAAAGAGAAAGAAAAAGAGAAATGAGAAACGGATGACCAAAAAGGGACGAAGAGTGGTAATAGCAAATACGAAACTAAGTGCATAAAAGCAAGATAAGGTATAGGATACCTTGTGGTTTGGTAGCGTGAGAGAAGTCCTTTAGGAAGAAGTCATAAATGGGCTCAGGTGGCTCAGAGAAGGTCGCTTGCAAATCGCAAGGAGCAGTAAAAGCTTCAAATGCCCTTTGCATGACTGGAAGCCACCAAGCCATTCCTGAAGGGGTAGAGGGATCACCTTTGAAGGAGGGAGGTGGAGGCAGGCACTTCACTATAGGATCTACCTCAATGAGCTCTTTGAAACCAAGGCTGCGAGCTTTGGCCAACACAGTCATGCCACATCTCTTCGCTAGAGAAGCAATATCCTGGCGAATGGACAGCAAATACTCAGAAGAAGCCTTGAAGGACTCCAAGAGACCTTCGTGGAGGATTTGAAGAGCTTTCTGACCCAGAGAAGTTCGGAAGATGTAGCTGCGGTACCAGTGAACACCTTCAGTATAGCCTATTTGATAGGAAAGGTTAGCAGCTTGAAGAAGGCTTCTGGTTCCTTCAAGTTCTTTGCTAACTTGGGATAGATGATGGCTAAGTTCTGCATTCACGGTGCTGAGAGATGTATTCTCTTCAGATAAAGTGGACATCTTCTCCTGAGATGTGAGTAGTTCGTGGTTCTTCCTCTTTAGATCGTCATTGGCTAGGGAAAGCCTGCTACTGGTATCCAAGATATATTGATTCTGGTATTGCAGGTCCTCATTTGCCTTGGCCAATTCTTGTAGCAGTACTTGGCTGGCGACTAGTGCCTCCCTCAATTTTCCTATCTCATTCTCTTGAGAATTATCTTTGAATTGCAGCAGTCGACCATGAGCGCTGATTAGCTACAACAATACCAAACGGAAAAAGGGAGACATTAGATCATTCAAGCAAGGAGTTGATAATATGAAAGGTGAATGATCCCATAAAATGAGAGCATAATAATAGTGATACCTGCACCAAGCAATGAGCGCTGTCCTCTTGAAGATCAGTCAGAGAGGGAGATCTAGTTTTAGCCTCTTCTTTAGAAAGAGGGATGACCTATAGCAAGGAAAGGCATTCCGAGGGAGGCAACTGGCGAAGGGAGCTAGAGGTTTGACCTCTAAAAGCATAACCCGATGAGTCAATACCTTTAGGAGGGGAGCTGTCGTGGATTGAAGTATGCTTGGACTTTTTAGAGGTACCGCCACGAGGTCGCGGAGGGAAAGGCCTCTTGAGGTTGGCAGAAGCGCCCATGTTGGTTTTCTCCTTTGAGGAAGAAAAGGAGAGCCCACTAGAAGTAGCCTTATCTTTGTCGAGGCTCGGGGAGGGAACATCACGACTCAGCGATTTAGTAGTTGTGGGTTTAATAATTGCACTGGAAGATGTAGGAGGAGCCAGTTGAGATTGCAAAGACGTTGGAATGGCTAGAGAAATTTGGCTTGTCGGGGGCGAAGGATCGCGGGCTTGGGACTCTTGGCAAGCTTGTTCCTTTAGTAGAATGGCGAAATCAAATTCTTTATCATCAAGAAGCTTTACATCTTGAATCCAACTCGTTTCTGCATAAAATGGAACGTGAAAAAATATTAGATGAACCTAAAAAAAGAGAGAAGAAAAAAAGAAAATGACAGAAATGGGGTAAAAGTAAATAAAACCCACCCTCGATGGAAAAAGAATGATCTCCACGAAGCGCTAACCCAAAGAAGGAAAGCACACTAGAGTCGGATAGCAAGGAATTGAATGGAAAAGCGACGAGTTGTGCCCTTTGAGTTAGCTTGGTTAGCACCTTGAGATCGATAAGAGAAATATCCTTAATGGCAGGGCGAGGTTGCTTCAGACGAAGTGCCTGCCATGGGGGGTAAGCAAAAGGCCAATGACCCTGTTTTGGAGTAACAACAAAATACTTATCCTTCCATTCTTTACCCGGGCTTCGAGGTTGACATATGTATTGAGCGGGACCCTTGGATCTAGCACTAGCATAGTAGAAAGTACCAGTGGGTTTCATATCGTATACGGTTTGAAACAGAGAAGGGGTAGGAAAGCCCCCATTACCACGAAGTAGGATGAAAAAAGTAAGGAGGGCTTTGAGAGTAGAAGGGTGAAATTGGTTAAGCCATAAGTTATAAAGATCACAAGTTTGGGTCACGAAAGTGGAAAGAGGAAACCTTAAACCTGCTTCTATTTTATTATACCAGAATGCTACTGATGGATAATCTAACAGATGAGGGCGGTCATATGGTTCAGGCACGCTAATATCGAAAAATTCATCACAGTTCAACAGTGATCTTACTGATTCTAATTCTACAAGAGTCAGGGAGGATTCACCTACGATGGTGTTCGGAGCCTTAGCGGGGAGGGCGGAAATCTTCGAGGAATGAGAAGTTTCAGCGGGGGGTAGTGAGGAACTTGCTTCTTTGAGCTCCTGACCAGATGGAGAAGAACCTTCGGTTAAATTTATAATCTCTTCGGGATGGGAAGAAGGCATCGAACTTGATAAATTTTTTAACGCCACCCGCCGAGAGCGGCGAACAGAATGTTGTTTCCTTTTGACCTGAGTATGGAAAGAAGTGTCCGACTGTGAATCTTCATGTGATGATGGATGGGGCTGAGTGTCAGATGTTTGAAATGTGGGTTGATCAGAGATGGTGTCTTCTTCGGAGTGAGAGGAAGATTGAGCCATGAGGGAATCATAGTAAAATTGAGGAAAATGCAAGAGTGAAGAAAGGTAAAAGTAAAAACCCTAATATAAGAGAGAGAGAGAGAGAGAGAGAGAGAGAGAGAGAGGTGGTTGAGTAAAAGTAGTGGGAAGTTGCAGAGTTTTTCCCACTGCCCGATAAAGTAATGATGAGGCCTGGTTCAAAAACTCGTATCTGGACACTTTGTTATAAGTTAGACTACTCTGTACTTCTAAAAGAAAGATCTTTCGAAATTCAGAGTAGGAGAGAGTAGATAATGTAGTTCAAAAGGTACAGAGGTCTACGGGGGACCTGAGCCCTTTACTTGATCATAGCAATACTCAATTCGAGAGCTGATACAATGATGGAAACCGGTAATAAAGTATAAAAAGTATAGTGAGGCCTTTGGAGAGCTCATCAGGACTCTCGTTAAGACAACTTACTCTCAAGAAAACACATGGGTATATATACACTAAAACAAATCCAACACACACAGATACAACTTGACTCATTTCCTGTTACATTCACCTCTACAAAAATCCAGAAAACTGACTTAGGTTTTGGAGGTGGTTCGCTGGGAAGCACTCCCGGCCCCCCTTTTCTTGCAGAATCTCAGAGGATTGTCCTGGAGGAGGTGCAATTCGTACGACACGAGAAGACAGAGAGGTGCAATTTAGCTAAACACCATCGTTTACTCATTTTTTCACTCTGATTTTATATGATGTATTTTTTCTGGTTACATCAAGTATAAACACAATTATGAATCTATAAGATAAACACAGAGCTGATTTGAAATATCCGCTTTCATTTTGAATAAATCTTTCTTAGATCACCTACAACTATAATTGGTGACCTTATTATAGCTAAGTTCCACTTATGCAACTTCGCAGCCAAATATCTCAATCATGTACTGAAAATAAACAGGGGCATTCCATCAAACATAAGAATAAACCCAACCTTCTTGATAAGTGTGTTTTTGGTTGTTCAGAATTTGAGGTTTTCTATTGTTTTATGTGGATATAATGCACGTCTTTCTGTTATTTTGAGCAGGAATTGGAGAGTTCGAGAGTGTAGAGATGTGAATGCGAGAAGTCGAGAAAAGAGGAGATTTTGTACAAAGTATTGTTGTGGGATTAAAAGAAGAAAGAGATGGGCTGAATTTATTTTCTTAGTGGATGTAATTATAGCTTAGTATTTTATTGGTATTGGGCTAATTAATATTAAGCACATATATCTTTAGGCTTTGACGGCTGATTTTGGAAAAAGGATTTACTTCCCTATTTTATTTTCATTATTAGCCGCCTAGGATTAGTTATAGCCGCCATATATTTTCCCAATTCCATACTTTGTTTATTGTTAATTTTTTAGCTACTTAAATTAGGAACAGAGGTGACTTTGTTTTATTTTCTAGTATCTTCTTGGAGTTTGACTTTGGTTCAACGAATTACTGGTGACAAGTTTTATTTATTTTCTTTCCTTTTATTATGTTATCTTTTTATTATATAATTGTGCTTTATTTTATTATTATGGGTAGTTAATTTTCTTGATTTGGCGAGAATATTGAAGCACTAGTTTAATAATTTGTGAGACTTAATTGTTCGTATAATTAATTTCTAGGATTTTTATTTATTCCTTGTGTTTAAGGTTAATTCTAATTTTGTTTAAGCCTCATCAACTTAGATTAAATTGATTACAGTCAATTAGTTCCCCCAATCCGTAATTGTTGGAATAGGACTAATTGGCGATAAAGCTATCATGTTTCTTGTAGGACTAATTAGTGATATTGTTATCATGTTCCTATTAGAGCATTAAATCTAGGACTGACGTTTCCAGCTAGATTATATTTTAATAAGAGAAATAGTTAGGTATGACGTCTGCAGCTAGCTATCGATAAAGTACGTACGAATTGGAGTATGTCCGCTGCGTTCATGGTACCTTGTAACTGGTTTGTCCTAGATAATTGATTAATTTTTGCGCCGATGATCAGAACCTAGACTAGTGTGGATTTATTCAAAGCCGAATTACTTTCTTTTGATTTATATCTAGTTTGTTATTTAGTTAATTTCTTATTTTCGTAGTTAATAATTATAAAACAGCGTGGTGGCTACACCAAAGTTGATTTATAGGTAAAATAAGTTATATCCATTCTCTGTGGTTCGACCCTGCTTATTACTATACTCGTTTTGATTATGAGCAGAATTTGCAGGAATTATTTGGGAGTATACGATGCTCACCAAATTGGCACCGTTGCCGGGGAACGGTGTTGATTAATTTCTTTTTCCTATTGATTTTATTTTATTTTTTTCTATTGTTTATGAGCAGGTCTTCTGAGCCAACTCTTGTTTACGATTTTGAGATCGAGAAGACCGCGAAGAGGTTGAGAAAAGAGGCAAAAGAGAGGAAGCAACAAAGTCTATCGGATTCGGAAATTGTTCCGTCTGTCTAGACAGAACCGTTTTTAAAGGCTGAACCCAGTGCCTCAACTGCTGAAGAGGATCTATTTGCCCTAATGGACCTTGACTCAGACGCAGAAATAAACACCGAAGAGGAAGTTGAGTCTATTTCCTTCACGAGTACTGAAAGCGACATGGCTGCTAACGACCTTAGATTGTGTGACCTTTCCAGTCACGAGGTTGATGATCCTCCTACGCCGATCCGGTTGCCGGAGACTGCTACATCCATCGAGATAAAGCTTGGATTGCTCAATGTTCTTCCCAAGTTCTATGGCAAAAAGGGAGAGGATCCATGCAATTTTTTGAGCGAGTTTATCAAGATATGCAAGGTGCAGAAGCGACCAAGTGGAGTTTCCGAGGAACACTTCAAGCTAGTCGCATTTCCTTTCACTCAAACGGCAGAAGCGAATGCTTGGTTCACCAGTCTTTCGCCAAACTCCATATTCACATGGCCTGAAATGAAGAAGGTTTTTTTGGAACACTTATTTCCTCCTACAAAGACTCATGCATTGAAGAAGGAGATTAGTGGAGTGAAACAAGAATATGATGAATCATTGAGTACTTATTGGACAAGATTCAGGAAATTGGTGGATAGGTGCCCAAATCATAAGTTTTCTGATGGGACTTGTAGCAATATTCTACGAAGGCATGACTGTCAACACGAAGGATTTCGTCAACTCATCAAGCAAAGGAGGATATTCATATTGCCGAGTTAGTGAAGCAAAGAAGTTGATTCAACAATTGGTGAAAGCAACAAGGGAATATGAGGAGCCTAGAGTTAGCTTGCTTAAGAGAGCCTCACAGTCGCTCGAGTTTCTCCGATTTTGAAGAGAAATTTGAAGAAAGAATAGGAAGGATGGAACGAATGCTGAGTACTGTTGTTGAGAAGGTTGCAAGTGTTGAACCAACGGAGAGATCATGTGGTATGTGTGGTAATTTGGGCCATTCAACATGACAGTGCAAATTGAATGAAGAGAATCTCATTGCTCGTGCAAATTCCTTTGAAAGTTGGTATGGTAATCCACCACCAATCACTTACAATCCATGTTTTATAGCAATCAAAGCGAGCAAGATCAGTAGCAACAGGTTTATCGATCCCCTCATCAAAGAGGGTTTCAGCAAATACCACCATCTCCACCACTACAAGAAAAGCAAGGCAAGTCACTTGAGGAGATGATGGCTGATTTGATTGGATCACAACAATTTTTGCAGAATAATGTGCAGCAACTTCATCAGTCTCAAGCTGAGCAAAAGGTATGTATGGATGGTTTAGCTCATCAAATCTCTCAACTTTCGACTTCTATAACTGAGCTCAAGGGAAATCAAGGCTGTTTGTGGTCACAAGTTCAAATGAATCCCATAGAACAAGTGAACTTAATTACCTTGAGAAGTGACAAGGAGTTGGAGAAGCCCCCAGTAAGGAAGTTGGAAAAGAGTTTGAGAAATGAATCTGAAGAAGGTGCTCGTTTGCCCAAACTGGACGATTCTGACGTTGAAGCAGTAGCAGATGATGAAGATGAAAATCAGTTCTGTTTGGCCAAATAGGACAGTGATCCGGCAATTGTGCTGAAGGAAAAGAAGGCCGGAAAGGAAATTGCACCGGAGGAGCCGACTAAAGTTCATAAGCCCTTGAGTTTATATAATCCTAATATTATGATACTTGTTCCTTTTCCTCGAAGATTAGCAAAGAAGAAGCCGGAGGAAGATCCCATGGACTTCATGTCGATATTTGGAACATTGGAGATTAATCTTCCATTTCTTCAAGCGATCAAGCTTCTTCCGTTGAGCAAATTCATGAAGGATTTCATTGCTAGAAAGAAGAAGGATTTTGGCAAGATTTTGATGAGTGGAAATGTATGAGCCGTCATGTAAAGGAAATTTTCACCTAAATGCAAAGATCTAGGTATGTTCTCTTTATCTTGTTCTATTGGAGGTACAAAGCTCAAGCATGCTATGTGTGATTTAGGAGCATCTGTTAACGTCATGCCATTATATATTTATAATAGCTTATCTGGTGTGGAGTTGGTAGATACTAATGTTAAGATGCAATTGGCTAATAGAGCATGCATTTATTCTGAGGGTCTATTGGAGAATGTTCTTGTGAAAATGCATGACTTTGTTTATCCTGCTGATTTTTATGTGGTTAAGATGAGCAATATGCAGTCAAAGAATTTTTCTGGAGTTCTATTAGGTCGTCCTTTCTTAAGGACTGCTAAGTCGGTCATTGATGTCTTTAATGTTACTATTTGTTTGGATTATCATGGAGAGAAATTCACCCACAACATTGATGATGCCTTGAATAATCGTTATGATGCTAAAGATGTTTGTGCCATTGATGTGACTGACTCTCTCGTCCAAGAATTTCTTGAGGCTAAACTAGTGCAGGAAAAACAAAGTATAATTTCAATAAAACAGGTGACTACTCTTGATACTCAAGGTTCTGGAAAAATGTCCCGTTTTTCCAAACAGGATGTCTGTGACAGATCCATACCATGTGATGAGAAGCTACCCAAGTTGGAGTTTAAGCCACCTAAGTTCGAAAGAAAAGGCTCGGGTGATTTCTTTCCCTTTCTTTATTTTCATTTATTATTTTTGTTTTTATTATTTCTTTTGTTTTATTTTTTAGTCTGTGTTTGTTTCTCCTTGTTCATGCTTATCTTTGTTTTCTTGAGGGCAAGCAAAGCTTAAGTGTGAGGAAGTTATTTATGTGTGCTTAAGTTCGTTGTTTTATTGAGTCGATTTTTTTTGTGTCAAGTAAGCCAAGTACTATCGAATTTGTTGATGTTTGTGAATATACTCTGCCTGTATGAGTCTTGTGATAAACTTGGTGATTCAATATGCTTTCAAATGGTGAGATGCGATTTAAAGTTTGAGTATTTATCGATGATACTTGGGACGATGAAAAAGGACAGTAGTTGAGTTTCTTTACTCGCACTTATGTATGAGATTTGAGCCTGAAGATAGTAGAGAACTCTCTACTTAATTTCTTTTTTAGAGAATTTTTGTTCATAAGGTTGCGATATCATGTGTGTCATGTGTAATAAATGATTAAAGTCACTAGGATACACCAATTTTGGCCTACTTTTCGTTGCCTAACATGTGCAATAATCCCTAGTGAGCCACTTTGAAGCCTTGACCATGTTCTTTGATTTAAGTCACTAAATATGAAACCAAGGTTGTTTTTATACTCTCTTTGGCTAGTGATGCATGTTCTAAATTCGGAACTTCATTCCATTATTTGTTAGAGAAGAGGAAGTTGTGCTTATATGTTCAGTTTGCCCAAACCGCTGTCTTGCACTTTGATTATATGGATTTGTGATCTTTGGCTAGACAAAGGCATTGATTCCAGATAGGATTTGGATGATGATTGGTTGGTGATATTTAGAGATGATTGTTGCATGTCGTTGCATTATATAGAGAAAAGGAAGGTGTTGTTGTTTATTCTTGTTTTATTTGTTTAAAAAAAATGAAAAAAAAAAGAAAAAAAAGGAAAAAAAAAAAGAAAAAAAAGAAAAAAAATGAAAAAAAAAAGAGAGGTTGCACCTAATTTGAATTGAGCATGTGGTTTCAGTGTTCTAGGTGGAATTCTTAACCCCAAGATATGTTAGTTGCTTTCTTTTCTAAGCACTTGAGATTGTAGATGATGTTTCAGATTGGATCTGCACACTTTTGATCTTAATTTCTTAAGCCTAGGAACCCCCTTAGATCCTTCCAAAGTTATGAATGGTCCCTAGCCCTCTTACGCCAAATGAACAAAAACCTTTTTGAGTTACAATTTGACTGTTATATATCGCAACTGCGTGAACCTTATTTTTGTGTGGTTGTCCTTGACACTATAATGAGTGAATGAGTGATATATGTGAGCGATGCTCGATTGTAGCCTAATTTTGACCAAGTTGATGATAATGATGCATTTTTGAGATTTCATCTTTCTAATTTGACTGTTGAGAATCTCTTGTGAGTTGCTTGATTCATGTGAGCAGAATAAGTTTGCATTCCGACATGTTGGTTTTACTTGGCTGTTTTGGGTCGAGTCAGATCGTGTCTCATCTCTTCACTTTCCATCTTTCTTTTGAGTTTTGTGTTTAGTTAGTTGTCTGTTGAGTTTGTGGAGTTTGTTGGTTCTGAACAACCATGTGCTTTGATTTAGTCTTATCTTTATTTCATACTTGAGGGCAAGTATGATTCAAGTGTGAGGAGATTTGATAAGTGTGTTTCTGGTTGTTCAAAATTTGAGATTTTCTATTGTTTTATGTAGATATAATGCACGTCTTTCTATTATTTTGAGCAGAAATTGGAGAGTTCGAGAGTGTAGAGATGTGGATGCGAGAAGTCGAGAAAAGAGCAGATTTTGTACAAAGTATTGTTATGGAATTAAAAGAAGAAAGAGATGGGCTGAATTTATTTTCTTAGTGGATGTAATTATAGCTTAGTAATTTATTAGTATTGGGCTAATTAATATTAAACCCATATATCTTTAGGCTTTGACGGCTGATTTTGGAAAAGGAATTTACTTCCCCATTTTAGTTTCATTATTAGCCGCCTAGGATTAGTTATTAGCCGCCATATATTTTCCCAATTCCATACTTTGTTTATTGTTTACTCCCTCCGTCCAAAAATCATGTTCCCATTTGGGTCCTGCCACGCGGATTAAGAAAAGTTGAAAAAGTTGTTTTGAGTGAGTAAAGTTATAATGTAGGGGTAGTGAGATAATGACAAAAAAAACAGTGGTAATGGCAAAAAGATGGTGGTATTGACCAAAAAGTAAGAATAAAGTTGTTGTAAGGTGGGGCCACCAATGGTAAAGGGTAGTAAATAAAAGAAAAGTAGGAGGGTATGGTTGTACGAAAAGGTAAGTAAAAATGATTTGTGGACAAAAAAAAGGGCTAAGTAGGAAGATGATTTTTGGACTCAGGGAGTATTTTTTAGCTGCTTAGCTTAGGAACAGAGGTGACTTGGTTTTATTTTCTAGTGTTCTTCTTGGAGTTTGACTTTGGTTCAACGAATTGTCGGTGACAAGTTTTATTTATTTTCGTTCCTTTTATTATGTTATCTTTTCATTATTTAATCGTGCTTTATTTTATTATTATGGGTAGTTAATTTTCTTGATTCGGCGAGAATATTGAAGCGCTAATTTAATAATCTGTGAAAACTTAATTGTTCGTATAATTAATTTCTTGAATTTTGATTTATTCCTTGTGTTTAAGGTTAATTCCGATTTTATTTAAGCCTGATCAACTTAGATTAAATTGGATTACAGTCAATTAGTTTCCTCAATCCGTAATTGTTGGAATATGGCTAATTAGTGATAAAACTACCATGTTCGTAGTAGGAATAAATTGGTAAACGAATTATTACTTGCGTTCTTGGGTAATTCATTTAAATTGTGTTCCTTCAAAACTAAAAGCTATTAGAGCATTAAATCTAGGACTGACGTTTCCAGCTAGGTTATGTTTTGATAAGAGAAATAGTTAGGTGTGGCGTATACAGCTAACTATCGATAAAGTACGTAGGAATTGGGGTATATCCGCTGCATTCACGGTACCCTATAACTGGTTGGTCCTAGATAATTGATTAATTTTTGCGTCGATGATCAGAGCCTAGACTAGTGTGGATTTATTCGAAGCCGAATTACTTTCTTTTGATTTATATCTAGTTTGCTATTTAGTTAATTTTTTATTTTCGTAGTTAATATTTATAAAACCCAAATTTAAGGAGTGATGGGTACACCAAAGTTGATTTATAGGAAAATTAAGTTATATCCCGTTCTCTGTGGTTCGACTCTGCTTATTGCTATACTCATTTTGATTTTAAGCAGAATTTGTAAGAATTATTTGGAAGTATACGACGCTCACCACACTTCTTGTTCAGGTTGATCCCCGGCCCCGACAAACTTTACAACCACCACACCCATTTTCAAGTAACTATAATCTGTTTGATATTTAACGAGGGCTAAAAACAGAGGTGCACTTGACGCGTTTCATGAATTACCTAACGAAATAGCACAACATCCAAATTCCTAAATTGGCAAACCCCGCCAAAAGCATTGTAAGCAGTATGCTAATCATTCACTAAAAAGTAAGCTCCGAGGAACCCCGAACCCCGCCCACGAAAAATGTGTCTTGTTTTACCCTCTTTTTCGAAGGGACACTCTAGTACACCCGTTGTATAGGATAACAATAGAGTCAGATCACACCCACGTGAGAAATCTATATATATACTACTCCCTCCCTCGACGAAAATTATAGTAAAATTTTCATTTTGGTCCGTCCATAAAAATTATACTAATTTTTTCATTAATGAAATGACTTTACACACTCTTTACTTTTCTAATTAACCTCATTGTTTTTCAATATTTACCTACTTTTTTACTCCAATTAAAATATTTACCTATTTTTCAATATAAAAAGTGAATGGTATAATTATTGTGGACGGAGTAAGTGTATTAGTACAGTTTTTTAAAAAGTGAATGGTATAATTATCTGGATAAGTTTTATTCAGTTTTAATTTGCTTTCACACGGCACAGCTCTTCATGAAATGTCGGGATGTAAACTGATTATATTGAAATTAAGTTTACATATGCACACACTCATTGCACATTAATTAATCCATTTTATTTTTGCCGGCGTCCGGCGATATGTAGAAATTGAAGCCCCATAATTTCCAAAAAAATTTAGAACTATCCGATCTCCGGAAAAGCCCTCAATTTTAGATTTTTCGATAATTTATTGCAGGTATTTTCTCTTCCATTTCTCCACTTTCACACACAATTTTTCTCTTTATCTCTTGATTTTTGTCGACGACCGCTACTTACTTGTCGGCTCCAATGTCGCTGATTCTTTCTCTATTTCCATTCATCTGTTCCAGTCATGATTACGATTTTGTTTCTTCGTTGTGATCACTTATAAAAAAAGAATCCTATTAAATTTTTTTATCAATTTGTGTATTCGTTTTGTTTGGTGATTGGCATGAACAACTTCGGCCATGCTACACCCTCGCACAACTTCTCCATGAAGCAGCAGACAATTAAGTTTAAATCTAATTATGGTGTTTTATGTTATGGGATTTAATAAATATAAATATTGATTGGGATATATCAACTCTAATTGAAACTTAATAAGTCAATATCAATCAATATATTGTTGCTAAGTTGATTGGGAGGACCACATTCATCCCCATGTCTAGGTGGAATTTTTAGGTTTTTTTCTTTGTTAATTATCTAAAATGCAAATTTTGAAGTATGTATGAAACAAGTGTTTGGTAGTTACAATTTTTTAAAGGGTATATTTTAATTATCTATTAATATTATCCAATTACTATTTATTATTATTATCCAGTTATATATTAATAATTTTCAATCATAAAATTAATATAAGACGTTACAAAACATAATTCATAGTGAGTAATTAATTCCTTTCCTGATTATTAAATGTTTCATGCCTATATATTTTAGAATTTTGCGAAAAACAAAAATACTCACATCTTCACTTTCTTTTTGCTCCTTCATTTGTTTTTGTATCTAAAACAAGCACATGATTATTATAATAAAATATAAAAATGAGAGCATTTTTGTTGAAATTTTCAAAACTATACATAAAAAAAGTGATTGCTCATACGATATCTTAGTAAGGGCTAACGAATTTGAGATGTAATGGTCAACACTACTTTAAATTGAATTTACTACTGCAACAACTCCCTAACACGATTATATGATTTTTTTAGTGTTGATTCAGTATTGCACCTAATATAATTACATAGTATATGTGTTTTTTTTTTTTTTTATATTTGAATCTGTTTAACCTTTTAATAATTCATGTATTGATCAGTTCTATTTTTGCAAGGAGCACCGTGCAAATGATTTTCAGTATGCACTTTGTCTACTTTGATCTCATTATTATGCAATAAAAAATAAAAGAACCCTGAAACATGCTTGTAACCGCTGAGAACTGCCTGTGGAACCGAACAGTGGCAGCTTCTATTTGTACCCGTTTCCAATCGGGGTACAAAGTCATAATACCACGAGAAAAGTTTAATATTAAGTTGACAAAAAGTAACATAAATTCCAGTCAAATTTCCGACCGACGTGGCATTTGGTGTAGCAGAAAATTTTTGATAATACATGTACATAGCACTATCGCTCCCACAATAAAATATTCTCTCAACATAAATTTTCTTTTTGTTTTATTTTGTGTCAACTATCTCTTCTAATTAGCCAAAAAATATCTCATTTGAAATGGAATTTTTAATCATTAATTGTAATTCTAAAATTGATTGCTTGATTTCAACTTTACCCAATTAAATCTGGGCGTGTAGTATAGACTCATTGGAAAGTTTCTGTTGAAATTTTTTGATTTTAGATAAATATCGATGAAATATAGAGAAAATTCCACGCAGGCATAGAGGAAATTTACTTGAAATTTAAAGGGTCACTTAACATTATGATATTTTTTTTAAAACATAATTAAATCATTTGTTTAAAGTCATAGTATGACCACAAATCACTAAAAGAATTGTTACGTTATCTACAAATGAAAAGAATATTTGAAGTGAAAAGAGGGGGTATATTCAATTTCTCCCAACTTATTTCAGGTGCAAGGAAACCAAAGAAAATCAAATTAAACACATGCATAAAATAAAAATAATCAATAGGGTCATAGCAAAGAAAACAACCTCGGAAACCAAATTGGAAATTTAGTAAAATCTAAGAGCTCATGATCATTCTTGTGATTGGAGACTTTCTGTTCGTATTCTTTCGTGCAATTAATATGGCTTCAATTATGCGGTCCCCAAGTTTAGTTACTGTCATCTTAGTACCATTACAAAACTCATTCGACGGATCGATATGTCTAAAAAATATGATGATGCATCCCTTCTTCAATTTGATTTTCGGACTTGGCAACGCCAAACACTTGATTGTGTTCGATTATTCAACCCAAAATATATCTTGATCAAGTTTTTCATCTATTTTGCATATATTGTCCAAACTAAGGTACACTCTTGCTACGCATCGAAATTCGACAGGGATAGACTAATGATATAAAATGTGAAAGACTTATTTTGACGTCATGTATTATATTATATGATGCCAATAGTTATTATTTAACTTAAGTGCAACGATAAGTAACATTTTTGTAATTTTTTTTAACATCAATAACTTACTCTATTCATAAGGAAAAGGACAAAAATGTACATATTTAGCTTGATAAAAATTCACTTCATGACAGTTTCAGTGTAAAATTAATTAACATAATACCAATTTTAACTCAGATAAATATAAATTTGTAACTTAGAGAATAACTATTTTCTGGCATAATAATTGGCGGTGACACCTTTAATTGACATGTGTCGCCGCATATCTTAAATGACGTGTTTTTTTTATATGAATTATATAATTTCACTATTAAGTCCATATAGATATTACGAAGTAAATGTGAATGTTAGATTATCGAAATACCCGTTTATTTATGTAGACGCACAAAAATTAAATAAATATTAATTTTATATTTTATTTATATTTTAGGAATTTTATTTAAAGATAAATCCTAAATTAAATAAATATAAATTGATATTTAAAAGATGGAGATTCTCGACGAACCAGAAATTGACAAGTGTCATTTCTTGGTCATTAAGTCAAAAATTTGATGGAGATAACTACCAAAATTGAGGAGCCAATAAAATTGTGCCACTTCAACCCTAAAGCCCGTCTTGGAGTCCAAAAGCCCATCAAGTCCACTACGTTTTCACCTATAAATAGGGGTGATTGGAGAGGTCAAAGGACACACCACAAATCATATTAAAGAGCTCAAGAGTTGTAGGAAAATTCTCTACAACATTCAAGGCGTTCTTCGCGGCATTCAAGGCGTTCTTCGTGGAGTTCAAGGAGTTCTTCACCAAAAGCGTCCCAAATCTAGCGTTTGATCCAGAAACAAGGCGTCGGCCCTCCGGATTAACATTATCAAGTCAAGTATCAAAACCGATCAAGATCAAGGAGGCTAAATCTCCAAGGATCCCGGAAGTTGCTTGAAGATCGTTCAAGAACAAGTGGAAGAGACGAATCAGAGGATAAAAGCTAGAGATCGAACTCGCATTTTACTTCAAATCTGCAAATACTTATTTGTACACGATTTATTGTGTTTGTTATAAACACATAAAATTTGTGTTTACAAATTTTGGCACGCCCGGTGGGACATCTCTACCTCTCATCTCAACTCTTCCCAAAATCTTGAAGAATGTCTCTGAAAGCTAAGGATTTTGGTGACTCTACTTCAAAGAAGCCTTTGGAAGGTGCTAACGACTTCACTTCAAAGAGCCTTGTCGAAGGTGGCGGCATGATGACGCAGAGGAAAGCTAAGATGTTGCAAGAAGCTGCGGAAGCTGCTAAAGCTGCCAAGTCAACTTTCGCCATGGAGAAGGAGCCATACGTCAAGGAAGATGGCAATGATGCAAGTAATGGTTTCGAATCCTCCAAAGGCAGTTCGGCGAAGAATTACTCATTTGAGGTGTCTGTTATGACAACCGGTGCTACGGGTTTAGAGGAGCAAATGGCAAGTCTAATGGCGATGATGGAAGCTATGGACAAGCGTATGATCAAACAAGATGCTATGATCCTAAAGCTTGCAAAACGAAAAGGAACACTTAAGCGTGATGATGAAGATGAAGAGAAAGATGAGAAAGATGAAGACGAGGACGACGATGATGATGATGATGATGATGCATCCAAAAGACGTGAAGAGAAGCAGTCGGATGGTAAAGAGTCTAAATCCGCTTCAGGCAATCTCATCTCAATCGAACAAGTCAAGCAGCTCATTGAAGGAACCATAAAAGATAAATTCGATGGGAGTTCCAAGTCTTCATTGGTTTACTCTAAACCATATACTCAAAGAATTGATAACTTAATGATGCCTCTCGGCTATCAGCCTCCAAAATTTCAGCAGTTCGATGGAAAGGGTAATCCGAAGCAGCACATAGCTCACTTCATCGAAACTTGCAATAATGCCGGCACCTTTGGAGATCATTTGGTGAAGCAGTTTGTTCGCTCACTTAAAGGGAATGCTTTCGATTGGTACACGGATTTAGAGCCAAACTCAATCGACCATTGGGAGCAGCTTGAGCACGAGTTTCTCAATCGATTTTATAGCACTAGAAGGACGGTCAGCATGGTGGAGCTCACAAGTTCCCGGCAGTTCAAAGATGAGCCAATAATTGACTACATCAATAGATGGAGGAACCTTTGCCTTAACTGCAAAGATCGATTGTCCGAGTCATCTGCCATCGAAATGTGTATTCAAGGGATGCATTGGGGCCTGCAATATATTCTGCGTGGAATTCAACCCAAGACGTTCGAGGAGTTGGCCACAAGAGCACATGATATGGAGTTGAGCATGGCATCAAATGGAGTTGGAGGACCGCCTGTTCAAGAACCCCGTCGATTTAAAGAGAAGCAAGAATTCAAGAAAGGAGGCAACTCTTTTGACAAAGTTCCAAAGAAAGAATCAATGGCGGTGAAAGCAACTCCTGTTAAGTTTGCAAGGAAAGAAGTCAATAAAGAGGATAAGCCGAATGCTTTTCAAGACATGGAGCAAAGGAGGACGACTCTAAAAGAGCAGCAACAAAAGAAGTATCCTTTCTTAGATTCGGATGTCTCTGGCATATTTGATGACTTAATCAAGGAGGGACTTGTTGAACTGCCTGAAATGAAGCGACCGAATGAAGCGGAGCAGACTAATGATCCAAAATATTGCAAGTACCATCGGTTAGTGGGTCATCCCATACATGATTGCTTCATCTTCAAGGACAAGGTTATGCAACTAGCTAGACAAGGAAAAATAACGCTCGAAGAAGACAATGTCGAGGCAAACCTCATCACTGTCGAAAGCATAGAAGAAAATAACGAAGCTTTTTGCGGAGTAGTGAATCAAGAGAATGAAGATGCGTTGATGGTGGCATTTTCCAATGAAGATTTACAGCTTGGATCCGAGCCTCATAATCGACCTCTGTTCGTGAGTTGTTAAACCAACGAGCAAAGGGTGAATAGAGTACTCATAGATGGAGGATCTGCGGTAAACATATTGCCGTTAAGAACTTTGAAAGAGTTAGGAATCCAAGTTGAGGAGCTCGCAAGCAGTCGGTTGCTAATTCATGGCTTCAATTATGAAGGACAAAGAGCTCTTGGGACAATAAGGTTGGACTTACTGATTGATGATATGAGATCAACCGCGTTATTCCAAGTAATTGATGCAAAGACCTCGTACAACATGCTTCTTGGTAGACCATGGTTGCATGAATATGGTGTCATCCCCTCGACATGGCATCAATGCTTCAAATATCACCAAGATGGTGCGGTAAAGACAGTTGTTGGTGATCATAAGCCCTTTTCGGAAACCGAATCATACTTCGCCGAAGCAAAGTACTACATGGTAAGGCCAAAAACTCCAAAAGAAGCACAAGTTCAATGCCAAGAGGGAGTTGAAAGGAGCAAGAAGGAGGATAAGCCTTTGGACGGGCTCACTATGCCTTTAACAAAGATTGATGCTACGAAACCCGCTCAACAATCATTTGGAGGATTTGTTTGGCCAAAACAAGGTAGTGCTACGGAGCATGGCGAACTTACAAGCCCTGAAGTTGCTAAGTGCTTTGGACCAAAGGCATATGAACTGCTTGTGAAAGCCGGATACGATCCCAAGGAGAATTCGAAGGTTACGAGCCAGCATGAGCGTGAACAAAAGGCAGGCATGAATGCATCAAAGAAAGAGGGCCCTGTAGTCCAAGGTACTAAAGCAGGCTTGAGATTCATCACACGAGGTCCAGTTCGTATTGCCATCAAAAGGGCAACTACAAATTATGTCTTTGAAGGAGAAATATCATCTGAATCGGATGCTTCTAAAAAGAAGAAAGTTGAAAGAGTGTCGGCTTTCAAGAGGATAGGAAAAGGATGGGTGAAACGAGTCTCTGTTTTCAAGAGGCTTGGTAAAGATAAAGGGGTCGAGCAAAGAACGACTCGAAAGTTGAGGAGTATTGTTCCATCTCGGATGAAGAGAAGTACTATATTGACTGTGTCATGTGGAAAGATGTTGAAAGCCAAGATGAAGACGGTCATTCATACGCAAGTCCCTAGAAAGGATGAAGATGAAGAAGATAGAGAAAGTGTGGCATCATGTAACTACGCCATGGAAGGTACTCAAAATCAAATCGCTCAGGATAAGCTACGTAGAGATATCGCCCGTCTACTTAGGAGTGGCATCATTAGAGCAAGTGACATAAGAATAATAGGAGAAAGACAAAGAGATGGAACGATGAGATTGCGCATAGACTTCCAAAGTCCTGTGCAGAGGAGTGAAGAACCTGTTGAGGAGGTCGCTTTGTCACATCATATTACTCTTTGTGAAGAAGGGAGTGTTGAAGAAGAAGATGCGGATATAGCACCCCCACAGTTTGAAGAAGGGGTCAAGTCCACCGTCGATGAATTAAAAGAGGTCAACTTGGGTACTATTGATGATCCACGACCCACCTACATCAGTGCTTCATTAATGCCGGATGAGGAGCATGCATATGTTGAGCTCTTGAAGGAGTTTAAGGACATATTCGCTTGGACATACAAGGAGATGCCTGGTTTGGATCCAAAGATAGCTGTTCATCACTTAGCTGTTAAAAAGGGGGCAAAGACTGTCAAGCAATCTCAACGTCGATTTCGACCGGAGTTGATCCCGTTGATCGAAGCCGGATTCATTAGAGAGGTGAAGTATCCAACATGGATCTCTAGCATTGTACCGGTAAGGAAGAAAAATGGACAAATCCGTGTTGACTTTAGAGATCTGAATGAAGCATGTCCTAAAGATGATTTTCCACTCCCTATCACTGAGTTGATGATTGATGCTGCCACCGGACATGAAGCTTTATCTTTTATGGATGGATCTTCCGGTTATAATCAAATTCGCATGTCGCCAGCCGATGAGGAGATGACAGCGTTTCGTACTCCAAAGGGAATATTCTGTTACGTTGTTATGCCGTTTGGATTGAAGAATGCGGGCGCCACATACCAAAGGGCCATGCAAATGATATTTGATGACATGCTCCATAAAAACATTGAGTGTTATGTGGACGATGTGGTTGTGAAATCGAAGGCAAGAAGTGATCATCTCCAAGACTTGAGGATGGTCTTTGAACGATTGAGAAAGTTTGAGCTAAGGATGAACCCGTTGAAGTGTGCATTTGGAGTGAAGTCTGGAAAATTCCTTGGTTTTATTGTCCGCCATCGAGGTATAGAGATCGAGCAAGCTAAGATCGACGCGATCATGAAGATGTCGGAGCCTCGAAATATACATGAGTTAAAAAGCTTGCAAGGGAAGTTGGCATATTTAAGAAGGTTTATCTCAAATCTTGCCGGACGGTGTCAACCTTTCAGTCGGCTCATGAAGAAAGGTATACCATTCGAGTGGGATCAATCATGCCAAAATGCCTTTAAGAGCATCAAGGATTATTTGATGAAACCTCCTGTTCTAGCTGCACCGGTTGCGGGCCGTCCGTTGATTTTGTATCTCGCTGCTCAAGAGCGCTCTATGGGGGCATTACTTGCACAAGTTAATGAAGATGGGAAAGAGAATGCATTGTACTACCTGAGTAGGACAATGACGCCAAATGAGCTCAATTATTCGCCAGTCGAGAAATTATGCTTAGCCTTGATATTCTCGATTCAAAAGCTGAAACACTATTTCCAAGCTCACACGGTGCGCTTGATTTCTAAGGCAAATCCATTAAAATATGTCATGTCCAAACCAGTTCTTTCGGATAGGCTTGCACGTTGGTACCTGCAGTTACAACAATTCGAAATCGTTTATGTTCCCCAAAAGGCAGTTAAAGGGCAAGTACTAGCGGATTTCTTGGCTAATCATCCACTACCGGCCGAGTGGGAGTTAACTGATAATCTCCCTGATGAAGACGTGTTGTTGATTGATGTTTGCCCTCCTTGGATTATGTATTTTCATGGGGCATCTCATAGAGAGGGAGCCGGAGCCGGAGTTGTATTTGTTACACCCGAAAAGGAAGTGTTGCCCTATTCTTTCACTCTGACTGAAAATTGCTCCAATAATGTAGCGGAGTATCAAGCATTGATCCTTGGTTTAGAGATGGTTGTGGACGCAAAGAGGTTGCATATGAAGCTGTATGGAGATTCCAAGTTAGTGGTAAACCAAATACTTGGACCGTATGAAGTAAAAAAGCCAGAGTTGCTGCCATATGTCAAGTACGCTCAACGCATGATCGCATGGCTTGGAGATGTGGAACTTGGGCATGTTCCAAGAAGTGAAAATAAGCAAGCTGACGCATTGGCTAAACTCGCTTCTACAATAGCTATGTCCGAGGAAAAGATTTCCGTACCAATTTGCCAAAATTGGGTTGTTCCACCTATTTTTGAGGATGAAAAGAAAAATTGTGAAGATGACGAAAGTCATGTAGTAGAAGTCTTCGAGATAGAAGAAGAGGATTGGCGCCAAGTATTTGTTGACTACTTAAAGTATGAGAAGTTGCCAAGTGATCCACATAGAAGAATAGATATTCGTCGTCGTGCTGCTCGCTTCATATATTTCAAAGGCACGCTCTATAGGCGCTCGTTTGACGGAATTTTCTTGAGGTGTTTGGGAAATGAAGAAGCTACAAAAGCCATGGAAGAGACACATTCTGGGATCTGCGGTGCTCATCAATCCGGTCCGAAGTTGCACTTTCGAATCAAGAGGATGGGCTATTATTGGCCAACCATGGTGAACGACTGCATGAAATATGCTCGAAGGTGTAAGCCTTGTCAGTTTCATGCAAATCTAATTCATCAACCACCCGAGCCGCTGCACCCCACGGTCGCGTCTTGGCCTTTTGATGCTAGGGGCATGGATGTCGTTGGACCTTTGACGAAATCATCAAAGGGGCATTTATACATCTTGGCTGCAACGGATTACTTCTCCAAGTGGGCCGAAGCAATCCCTTTGAAAGAAGTGAAGAAGGAGAATGTTGTTGATTTCATCAAAGGTCATATCATCTATCGTCATAGGATCCCTCGATACATAATCACCGACAATGGGAAGAATTTTAGTAATTCCTTCATTGACAAGTTATGTGAGAAGTTTGGGTTTAAGCAGAGGAAGTCATCCATGTACAACGCGCCGGCTAATGGATTGGCCGAGGCTTTTAATAAGACTTTGTGCAATTTGTTGAAGAAGGTTGTTGCAAAGACGAAGCGCGATTGGCATGAGAAAATTGGAGAAGCACTGTGGGCTTATAGAACGACGTATAGAACTCCGACACAAGCGACCCCGTATTCCTTGGTGTATGGTGTAGAAGCGGTGAATCCTCTCGAGCAACAAATTCCATTGCTAAGGATTGCTATCCAAGAGGGCTTAACTGAAGAAGAGAATGCTCGCCTACGGCTTGAGGAGTTGGAAGCCTTGGATGAAAAACGGTTGGAGGCTCAGCAAAGATTGGAATGCTATCAAGCTCGCCTCTTAAAGTCTTTCAATAAGAATGTGCAATTGCGTTCGTTTCAAGTTGGAGACTTAGTGCTAGCTGTGAGGAGGCCAATTATCACCACTCATCGTGTTGGAAACAAATTTGTCTCTAGATGGGACGGGCCTTATGTCGTCACCGAAGTTTACACCAACGGCGCATACAAGCTGATAGATGAAGAACGTGTGAGAGTTGGTCCGATTAATGGAAAGTTCTTAAAGCGCTACTATCCTTGAAGATTGGAGTGCTACCTGTGCAGAAATTAAAAAAAAAAAAAAAAAAAAAAAAAAAAAAAAAAAAATCGAAAAGGAGAAAAGCCAAGAAAGAGAAAGAAGTTCGCTCCATGACGCACGAGCTTAAACTGCATGTTACTCCTGGCCCGCATGAGTATAAACTGTGTAAAGGCACCCACCAATGAAAGTGTACGTGGTTAAACTGCTAACTTCTCCACCAAGAGTTAAGTTAATGTGGCTAAACTTAATTATCCCACCAAAAGGTAAAGTTATGTGGTTAAACTGTTATTTACTCCACTTTGTCTATATAGTGGTTAAATAAATAGTCACTCCTGGCCCGCATGAGTATAAACTGTGTACGGCTCCCCCCCTTTAAAACTCAAGTTAGTTTTACTTCTTGAACTACGTTTTGACTTGATCCTTTTTTTTATATAAAGAGGTACGTAGGCAGCTTGGATAGATTCTAAGTTCAGTCATGCTTTTAAGTCAATCATGCTTTGTGTCTTCCTTTAAATTGGATGAATGCAAGTAATTGAAATTCAAAATTGAAGCAAGTATTCAAGATAAAAAGAAGACATCCATGAATGACAAGAAGCAAGAGAAAAAAAAAACAAATACTTCATTGCATAAAAGTGTTCATCAAAAGTGCAACAAAAAGAGAAAAGAAGTAAAACAAAGTACGAAACAAAAAGGAAAAACTATGTCTAAGCAAAGGGCTTTTGGTCCTTCTATGATTGTTGAGCGGCCTCCAAAAGTTTCTTTGAGTCCTTCAAGTTCTTCAATACTTCATCATTCACTAAAGGTGCATCCATAAGTTTGTCAAGTTCTTCTTTGAATCCAAGCACTTTGTTTTGGGTAATTTGGAGTGTTCCTTGGAGTTGCTTCATCTTCAATGATAGCTTAGCAACCTCTTCCTTCATGGAGTCGACTTGAGCAGCTTGTTTCTTTGCCTCTTCACTTGCATCACGAAACTTCTTTTCAACTTCTTTCAAGTGCTGTGTAGCACATCCTTCAAAGTCATGAGAGGTCGATCGGGCTTTCTCATAGTCACCAGCCTTATCAAAAAGTGTGTTCAAGCTGTCTTCAAGATGAGATATATCAAAGTCATAAGAATACTATTGCATGTATGACATTCCCTTGCGAATTTCATCTTCTATGGAGGACAAGTCATCAATCGAAGTTCTCGCTATCTTAGCTTGAAGGTCGCCCCAAAACTCTTGCAAAAGTTTCTTACATCGGTCGGCAAAGAGAGCGGTACTATTGAACTCGGACTTAGCTCCGACTGGTGGTGTTTGTTTTGCTACCGCTTGTCTATTGGAATGGTGTGTCCCAAGTGACCGACTTGACCCACAAGATTGATGGCAGCTTTGAGAGTCTTCAAGATCATCGATGCCAAGGATTTTCTCTAACTACAAAACAGATAAAACAAAAGTTTGTTAGAATTAACTACTTCCGTGAAAAGAATGAAAGTAAAAATGGAGAAGTGAAACCTCAAGAGTAGCTTTGCGTTTACGATCGACACTATCTTCACAAGAAGCTTCTTTAGGCGGACTAACATGACTTTGCTGACGAGGATTTGCATTGTTGCTAAGAGAACCATCCAAGTGATTTGATGATGATTTTCGCTTTCCATTAGAAGATTCTTCCAAAGATGCTTTTCTTGTTCTTGAATCTTTCAACGGAATTGAAGTCGTTTTCTCCTCGCTCACTTGTAACACAACTTGTGCATCTTTTCCACATTCTTTGGAAGCATCATGTTCTTGAAATTGGGCCGAGGTCTTGAATTTCTTCTCAACAAACTCTCCATACACTTCGAGCCACCAATTCTTGTATCCAGGCGAAGTGAACTTCTTAGGATTTTGAAGCGAGCTCGGGATCATGGCCCTAGCTTGGGAGTCTTCAAGCACACAAGCCCGCCAAAATTGAATGCCATCATCCAAGTTAGCTCTACGAATATCTTTCTTGAGGATGCCAGAAGGAAGCTGATAATATCCAAACTGACGGCAAAAACGATGCGGACTATAAGGCTCAACAATAAATTCTTCACCAAGTCGCCAAGTCAAGTAGTTGGAGCGGATGGCCATAAAGAAGCGACGATCGACTTCGTTTACTTTCTTGTCATCTTTGTATGGAGTAACTTCTTTGTTCTCGATCATGGTGGAGTTCCAAGCAATTTGATCATACTTGTAGATCCGCTTTCGTGCATCTTCCATATTGTAGTTCCTTGCCCCTCCTTCGCCCGAGAATTGAACCATTCGAGGCGCACGCACCTTATCATCAAGAGGGAAGTGAGTCTTGAAGTAAAACGCCAGCCAACCATATACGAAGTGAATGGGAAAGACTGCATCGATTTTAGTAAGGTCATGAAGTTTTGAGATCTTGTTAAGACCCCTATAGATGCTCGTCAAGACAGGGACAGCTAGTGAAATCTTGTTCCTATTCGCCATGATGCTCGCCATCTTGAAAGTACTCGGCCGAATTACGTTTGCATCATCTTCGGGAAGAGCGAAAGTACTCAACCAACAAGCAAGGTAGGCCGCCAAATAAGCTTCCTCCATTTGGTGATCTCTAGCGCCTACGTCCATGAATGGGGCCTTGTGAGTAGAAGTCCACGCCGCATGCCCTTCAAGCTTCCCATTTGGATTGTGAGTTACCTTAGGACGCGTCTTCCCCTTGGACTCTTTTCGGGTTGGAGGCCTTGGATGTTTGAAGCTGTCCTTGAACCAAAATTTGATCCATTCATCAACAGAAACTGGAGTGGTGGGAGCTCTCGCCTTCTTCCGAAGTATGTGGTAGCCGTGAAGCAAGTGCTTGCAACTCGGACGGATAGCGGATCCTCTCTCGAACATCTCCTCCGTGGATGGAACCGCCTCGTCATAAAGCATGCCGTCTATAGAAAGTCCGGACAGGTAATGCAGATCCCAAAGTGAAATTGAAAGCTCCCCGGTCGAAGTGAGTAAAGTGTTGGTGGACGGGCACCAGGACTCGCAAAAGGCTTTAATAACTTCCTCATTGCGATCATAAGTGAAGAGGGAGGCATAAATAGCATCGTAGAGTCCGCTCGCTCGAAGGTCATCTTTGCAGCGGCAAAGTACGTCTTCCGTCCACTCCCAAAAGCCTTTTATGAAGTGTGCTTCTCCAGGAAACTCTGTGCGCTCTCCCCATGCAACCTTTTCGGCCATCAAGGGTCCCGTGCGCTCTCCCCATGCAACCTTTTCGGCCATCAAGGGTCCCGTGTGCTCTCCCCATGCAGCCTTTTCGGCCATCAAGGGTCCCGTGCGCTCTCCACATGCAGCCTTTTCGGCCATCATGCGTCTTCCCAAGGTCAATAGTGGTTCCGAGTTGCCCACAGAATGGTGATGAATGGAGCAAAGAGAGTAAACAATAGATAGAGATCTTCCCACTTCGTGGCTTTGGCACCATCCGTTGGTATGGAGCGAAGTTGAATATTTCGGCCATTGATCATGGGTGCTAGATTTATGCGTTCTCAAACGCGTTGCCTTCTCCAAGTGTTGACGTTTGTCATCCAAAGTGAGTAAATAAGTCCTTTTGTTCTCGGTGATATCCTTGAAGTAAACCATGATGATCTGCACAAAACAACAACAAAAGAAGGACAAGACAGATAATCAAACAGTTGGTGTGCACAAATATATGCAAGGAAAGGAAGGGAAAAATTTTCATTCAGAAATTTTATCAAACAAGTGGTGCTCAAGTATATTTACAAAGAAAAATAGAGGGATGAAGTGCAAACAAGATTGAGGAATTCGCTTTATGATCTTCCGGTTTCTTCTTGCCATTACTTCCTTGCAAAAGTCACAAAATGGGTGTCAGTTCAAAGTATCAAAAGGAGGAAAATCTGGTACTTTTCGTTCAGGCGTTTTGTCGAACACGTAGTGTGCACCATGTAGAAGGATGAAGTTTGATGAACTTAAAGATTGAAACTTACCAAAAAAAAAAAAAAATTAAATCAATGCAACAGGATATGAAACGAGAATCTCTCTACTACTGATCTCTGCGAGAATAAAAAAGGAGAA
Organism: Schizonepeta tenuifolia; assembly: GCA_029490685.1. Classification (NCBI taxonomy): domain Eukaryota; kingdom Viridiplantae; phylum Streptophyta; class Magnoliopsida; order Lamiales; family Lamiaceae; genus Schizonepeta; species Schizonepeta tenuifolia. The sequence continues at coordinate 132,469,899 of CM055955.1, forward strand.
GGAATCAGTTGAAAATTAGGCAAAACAAGGACAGAAAATCGGTTTTCTTTGTTCAGGAGGCTTTTAATCAAACGGTTGGCGTATAGAGTATAAAGGATGGAGTTTGGTTAACACAAGGATGAAACTTAAAGGATCCAAATAAATGCAGGGTGAATGTGATTTATTTGCTGTTGGAACTTCTCTGCATGAAATAATCGGTTTAGACTAAAAAAAACGAGAGAAAAAGGCTGCTTCTTTGCACTCGGACGAATGATCAAATACTTGGTGTGCAGAATTTTAGAAGAGCGAATCTGAAACATGGACGATGAAAGCTTACCAGGAAAAATCGATGAAACCAGCGGAAAGGAAGCTTGGGATTTGATTGCTCGTAAAAGCTTTGTATTTGTGTGAACCAAGTAAGAGAAGGAGGCACATATTTATAAGAGCTATACGTGAATTCAAGAAGGAAAAGAATTTTACCTTGAATAGGATTTTGGTTCACAAGGGAAACGTGTGGAAAAAGGAAAATATTGCCTTGTTATTATAGCCCTGGTAAGAAACGGGAAGAAGTCTAGTGCTGTGAACAACTGAAAAAATTTGCCGCAAAAGTTTTCGAAAAGAAAGCTATTGTCTCGGTAAAAAAAGAGTTTCTCTTCAGAAGTTTAAACTTGTTAATTGGGCCGGAAGTGGGCTAATAAATCAAATGAGAATTCATATGGGTAGGAAATTGGGCCATGAAATCTTGGCCCTGTCGTCGAATGTATCACCTAGTTGGATTAGAAAATTCTATTATGCTGTTAATTAGCTTGTTTCAATTGGTTCCATTATTATTATTATACAATAATTGGTTTTCAATTGCTAGAGTTGGATGAATTTTTATAATTCGTGTTGTCAAAATCGAGGAAATAAACCCAAATATTGCCCAGTCCAAGTATCAAATTCAAAAACTCCTAAATATGAGTTTAAACTATTTACAAATTCAAATTTTTAAATTCAAGAACTCCTAAACATGAGTATAAACTATTTATAAATTTAAATCTCAAATTGAAGAACTCTATGAAATGAGTATAAATTTTCATACTTCAAATTTAAGAGCTCCTTGATACGAGTTTAAACTATCTAATAAACTTCAAAGTCTTGAGACTTATTCGTTTCCAAGACAAATTGTCCACAAACAAGTCTCAAGGGGGGCATTTGTAGACGCACAAAAATTAAATAAATATTAATTTTATATTTTATTTATATTTTAGGAATTTTATTTAAAGATAAATCTTAAATTAAATACATATAAATTGATATTTAAAAGATGGAGATTCTTGACGAACCAGAAATTGACAAGTGTCATTTCTTGGTCATTAAGTCAAAGATTTGATGGAGATAACTACCAAAATTGAGGAGCCAATAGAATTGTGCCACCTCAGCCCTAAAGCCCGTCTTGGAGTCCAAAAGCCCACCAAGTCCACTACGTTTTCACCTATAAATAGGGGTGATTGGAGAGGTTAAAGGACACACCACAAATCATATTGAAGAGCTCAAGAGTTGTAGGAAAATTCTCTACAACATTCAAGGCGTTCTTCGCGGCATTCAAGGCGTTCTTCGTGGAGTTCAAGGAGTTCTTCACCAAAAGCGTCCCAAATCTAGCGTTTGATCCAGAAACAAGGCGTCGGCCCTCCGGATTAACGTTATCAAGTCAAGTATCAAAACCGATCAAGATCAAGGAGGCTAAATCTCCAAGGATCCCGGAAGTTGCTTGAAGATCGTTCAAGAACAAGTGGAAGAGACGAATCAGAGGATAAAAGCTAGAGATCGAACTCGCATTTTACTTCAAATCTGCAAATACTTATTTGTACACGATTTATTGTGTTTGTTATAAATACATAAAATTTGTGTTTACAATACATATATTCAATTTAGATATTTATACATGTTTTCTTTTATATATAGGTGTGTGTGTGTGTGTGTCTGTGTGTGCGTGTGCGTGTGTGTGTCTGTGTGTATACACCCGTTTCATATACATGTTAGTCATCTCAGTTCCAATTAATATATAATTTTACAATTTGTTATCGTCCAAACTCGCATGATAAAGTTCTAAATATTTTATATAGTAATTATAAAAAATATTCGTATAAATACCCGATTTGTTTTAAAACTCTTGTAGCAGTAAATAGTCGTTAATTAATCAAACTCATTTATTTATATACACATTCTGGTTCTTATTTGATTAAGAAAGATCAGCTTTTCAAATCATGCGGTCGTATTGCAATATGCTATTATTGAATATCACAGATTGTGTAATATTGTATGATTACCTTTTATTTTGTACCCTAAACGTCTCAAATTCGATTGAAAATAATTAGTTTTGCATTATCATCACAAACTCACATAGTTTTACATGATAAAGCTCCAAATATCATGAGAAACATTAAAAAAATTATTAAGAAGATAATTTAAATTATGAATTTGATAATTATATTACAATTTAAGGAAAGCAATATATGCCTACTCTGTCACATAGAGATTTAGCGGCAACTCTTTTTTTACAATTTAAGAATAATAATATGTGTCTCTAAATGACACTCTAAACCTAAAAAAACAAAAAACAAAAAACAAAAAAAAAAAACAAAAACAAAATCCACTACCATTACTGCCCAGTGTTGTTGCTGGGAAACCTCGACCCACTCAGCTCCCGTGGCACCACTATTTCCTCATGGTTTTACACTTCAGCCGTGTAACAATCCTCGTTTGGATAATGGTGGTAGATATTTTTAAGGTCAAAAGGTTTGGGTTTCGAATCCTATCAATATTTTTATAGGTAGAACTTATCTCACGGTTTACGCCTAATTTTTCAAGTGTGCTTTAACTCTCCTATATATTTAGTTTGACAATTATTGCACATGGACATCGAGCGCCAACATATTCTCACGATATTAATAAAATGAATTATCATATAGATTTTTCAGAACGTTAATACTCGTGTTAACTTTAATTATTAGTGTTGTTATGAATGAATGCCTTAATTTGTAATTATAGTTTTGACTATATGTATAGAATCTAGCTTATTATGTTATTTAAGAATCAAGTGCATCACATTCTAGTGATGCGGCTTCATTTTGTAATCAATGAGGTTTAGGGCTCAAACATCCACTCCTGTTCTCCCCACGTAAAAAAAAAATATATTATATTATAGTATGTAGATAAATTATAATCATATTAAGGATGTTAGAAAAGCAAAATACACAATTTTGGACCGATTAATTCACTATGTGACAAATGTAGCCCAATGTTTTTTTTTCTTTCCCTTTTCTTAGGAAAAATGTTGCCCTGTCTTAATATATAATACATTCATAATTGATAACTTAATTTATGACAATTTAAACTATTTAGTGCTCCGAAAAATCGAATTAACAACTGCTGCTATTGACACTCATAATGGCCGTAATGCGAGAAAATTCACATAATCTTAGCTTTGAACTTCTTTAGAAATTCCATGTCAATAGATATATACGATTGCAAAAATCACTGCACTGCCAACAAACTAATTATAAAAGCAATTTATTGCACTGCCAACAAATGTATTAAGAACATGCTATCACATACCAAAAAAAAAAATCGCAGCAATTGGGAGAAAACGAAAAATAAACTAAAGTCTGTAATCCTAGACAACAAATTAATTAATAATATAATCTAAGCTTTAACAATAAATCTAATGAAAAAAAATATCGAAATTAATTCAATGTTTTTCTCGATGAATTTACATCTGAAAGCTGAAAAGTCTACAACAATTTTTGTTGAAAATTTTCTCCCTCTAAAAACAAATTCAACTTAATTAGAGGTTTATTTTGATACATACAGTAAAGATTTTACTAATTTTTTAAATTAAGAGAGATAAATCATACACCATATGTCCATGTTATCTTATTTACAATATATAAACAAAGAACCCAAAAACTAAACACCCAAATCCTACCAACGTTTGTAAAACAACATGGTTTCTCATTGTACCTTGATTTATTGGTTTCTCTGGCTGAATGAGACACTAAACTTGAAGATCCCTCCTCTTTGTACTATCCATGTTACCATCTTAGATCCGATTAATATATAATTTTACATCTTGTTATCGTCCAAACGGTAATACGTGATAAAGCTCTAAATATTTTATATGTTAATTACAAAAAAATAGGCGTATAAATACCCGTTAATTAATCGAACTCCCCATTTATTTGATAAAAAAAAAAGATTAGCTTTTTAAATCTTATGCCCGTATAACAATATATGCTATTATCTGAATATCACAGATTATGTAATATATTGTATGATTATCCTTTATTTATGTACCCGCTAAACGTCTCAAATCCGATTGAAAATAATTTTACATTATCATCTCAAAGTCACATAGTTTTACATGATAAAGCTCTAAATATTTAAAAAAAAAAAAAGTGTAGCAGTCAAATGAATTTCGAGACCGTGCATATTTCAGTCAAATGCAGAAGGTGGTCTCCGTCTCTCCAATTTTGTTGGGAAATCAAATGATTTTATGGCTTATAGCAATGTCATTTCCGATTGAAGTGATTTGTGTAGGTCAATTTAGTTGTGAAGTTTTGAATTATAAAGGTATAAAATAATACAAAAAATAGAAATTAAAGTTAATGTTGCAATTAATATGCTACATAAATTACGCATTTGTAACATTTAATGTTGATTAGTTGATTGAAAAATACTAATGAACAATTATGATATATCATTAATAAAATTTATTTCAATGTTTATGATTTTTTCTAAATTTTGACCAATAAAAATACTCCATTGTAGGAGATAATAGTACATTAGAAGATTTTTTTAGAAATCAAAATTCGAGCGTGATTTGTAATATTGCAGCCTTAATTCCATTTCAAAAAAGAAAATTGCAGCCTTAATTGGATAAACGGAATTTTCAAAAAATTGTTACAAATTAATAGAATTATCTATTCAAAAATAGGATGGGTATATTTTTTTATAAAATCAATTTAGCTCTTTTATGAACTTCTTTTCAGTTTCAGCTATGGAATAATGTATAGTATAAGATAGATGGTCTGTATATGTTTCTTCATTAGTGAAGTTTATTCCCATTTAAAAAAAAATAGCTTTCGGCAATTGATATTCATTTTCTCACAAACTTCTTATATTATAAGTTACTATTATCTGAACTTTTTTTCTTAATTATGCCAAGATGCGAGTTGATGAAGTGTGATTTTGAATTATGAAATCATATCGTATTTTTACCATATTCAGTAAAAAAAGTATGTTAAAACATAATCTAAAAAATAAAAATACGTATGTAATTAGGAATGTAAGGTGAGAAATATTAATTATTTTATTTGTTAGTTAGAATATTATTATAAATGAAATGTTAATTCATCAATTGACCAATTTAGTAAATAATGCTCATATGTACGACATTACCCCAAATAATTTTATAAGAAAATTAAATTTGCTAAAATTTGAAAAATCAAGATTCAAGAAGCCAAATTTCCCACAAAAATAGGACATTGGGCATTGCACTACCTTATCTCTCTCTACTCTCTTTCTATATATCAAGATCTTCACTTTATGTTCATTTTTTCTTCTCCTAGTATGCTACAAAATTATGATACACTGTGTTGTTGCGCTTCGTGGAACACAATCAAGCTGTCTCCATTGGAGTATTCCAATTGCGGGCCTTACTACGGTGTTGACTTTTTGCAGTAACAACTACATGTTACCGCATTAAAATTGACTTGCGAATATTGAATTTCTGAGGAGAATCTGAATGCAACTTCTTGTTTGGATGCTCTAGAACCCTAGACAGCTCCGGGGACTGCTCGACTGGGACCTCTTCCGATAAAGGCTGCAGAAACTCCATGAAGAAGTATTATTCTCTAGCCAATAATTCTGTATATATAATTGATAATAACACAAAGCAAGATTTGTGTATTTGGCTAATAAATCTTACTCCCTCCGTCTATAAAAAATAGTTCTACTTACCACACTTTTCTTGTCCATGAAAAATAGTCCTACACTTTTTTCACTCACATCAAGTGGGACCTACAACAATTTTCACTCTCATTTTATTTTTTCCACTCACAATAAGTGGGACTCTCATTCCACTCACAACAATTTTAACTATATTTTATATTTTTCACTCACAACAAGTGGAACTCTTATTCCACTCACAATAATTTTACTTCCAATCCACTTCTACCACTCCCATTAAGTGGGATCCCTATTCTACTCAAAATCACTTTACCAACTTTCTTAATCTCTGTGCACAGCAGTAAATGGGACTATTTTTTGTGGACGGAGGGAGTATAAATTTATAGGCACAAAACATCATAAATCTAGATAAGAAATTTAATGTTGCCATCAATTAAGATTTTGTAACGGCTAAAATTAATTATTTGATTGAAAAATTAATTATTATTAACATATACAATGAAATCAAGCTGTGGAGAGGGAAAGGATTTCATTTATAATAGAGAGAAAAACTGAAGTTATAACTTATTTTTTTGGAGATATTTGATAAATACAAACAAAAATTCTAGAAAAATCCACCTAGAAAAGAGAATGAATGCGGTGCTTGCAATAAAGTTTGCTATTAGGAATAGGATGATTGTATGTTACGAAATTTAAAAATGAAGATTATAACTTCCATTTTTTGTATTTGCACTTCTATTTCAGGCTCAAAATCAATTATTTGAGCTTTTTGGTGACACCTAGAGCACGTTGCTGACGTGGCCGTATCATGTTACATTTTTGACAAAAAAAAATTAGCACATTTGTTATTATTGAAAGAATGAAAGAAACCAATTATCAAAACCAATTATTTGTCACATTTGCAGTGTAAAATAAAAATAACGACTAAAAATGAAAGAAATTCGTCATAATTTTTATCTCAAATAAATATGTATATTGTACTATACATTGTCTATATAGTAAATAAGCAATATTTATATAGTTAATAAGCAACAACTAAAACCTATTCAAGCAATATTTATGTTGTAAACAAGCAATACTTTGAATTTCAAAACATTTCAACACTGAATAAACATAAAGAGTAATATATATGTATTAAATTTGGAAATTGTCTACAAAAGTATCTCTATATATAATTTATTTCTTGGAATAATAATCTGAAACGTGAAATAGGAAATTAAGTGTTTTAGAAACAAAAGATTAAGTGGGAAAAAAACTTAATGTTATATCACGTTAATACAAATAAAAAAGGATCAAATAAGGAATATCCCGTGATTTAAGGATTTTAGTTGGCTACAGATCTTTTGAAACTTACAAGTATAACCTCCAGATTTAAGAAATGATAAAAAAAAAAAAAGGGAAATGACTTTTTGACGTTATGTCTTAGACATAAAGGGTTATATTAGTCAAATTGCAATTTTTGTTTTTTTGGAAATTAATTAATTGATTTAACCGTATTTTAGCAACTACTCTATTGTCCTTAGCACTAATTAAGGAAAACATTAGATGATTGATCTCAAATTTGGAAAATCAATACATATCAATCTATTCTATAATTACTTTCAAATATATCCATAATTATTTCATTAAATCATCCTATAATTAAGCAAATAAATCGAGTATAATTTAATTCATATTAAAATCTTAAATAAAATTTCGATTTTGAAGTATATTATTCGAATTAATTAAGCAATGCTCTTTAATCATCAGACGATCATATTCATTTTACTTCAGCAGAAATAAAATCCCCAATTAAAAATTTATTTATTTTATAGAAACAAACAAGTTGTTTTTTTTTCCTTCCCCCACCTCTCTCTCCTCTTCTCATTCTTCAATCCAAACAAAAACGAGCAAGAACAAGGCGGATTATCAATCACTCCTTTTTCCAACAATGATCAATACTCCTTCGGCATTAGTAATCATGTCCAGATCAAAACAATTTTCATCAAGATAAGAGTTCATATCATTATTGCCTACCATGCTTAATGAAATGAAAATTTCGATAAAGGTCTATATAGGTTCGAAAAATTTTCAATCTTAAATAAACTGTTGCAGCTTTGTTTCTTTCTTTCTTTCTTTTTTTTTAGAGATATTATGTAAACATTTGAAACATATATTTATATAAAAAAAATTAGTATGAATTAGCATAAGGAAAAAAAACCAGAAAATATGACACATGATAATTCAAGTTAATCATTAATAATTCGAAGAAATAAAAGTATAAATAAAACTAGATTATGTTTATGGTAGGAGATTTTGTTAACTAATTTCAAGGCTACACATTATATAAACCTAGAATAAAGACATTTGGACAACAATTGTCCGGACAACGGTCTAATATTCGTAATTAAATAGTCTTTTAATTTTTTTGATAATTAATATAATTAGTGTTTTGTCTATAATACCCTTTCCCACCTAATTATATGTTAATTTTTAAATTTAATTAATATTTTAAATTTTCAAAAAATTGTGCATGATATTAATTTATTTTAATTAATATTAGAAATTATCATACAATTAAGTGAAAAAGGGTTTTATAGACAAAATATTAATTATATTAATTATTTGAAAAAATTAAAAGAATATTTAATTACGAATGTGCCACCGTTGTCCGGAAAACTGTTGTCCAAATATCAATACTCATAAACCTAATAAAGATATGGTAGTATTTAAATCATTCCAAAATAACATAAGGGACACCATAATAAAATTGAGAACCGAAAAAAAAGGAACCGGTTGGAGCAAACCCGGTTTTAAATTTAATGGGCAAAATAAACCGGTTATGTCCTAGACATTATGTCTCATTATCACTACCCAAAAAAAAAATGGTAGGCAACAAGAAAATAAATTCTATACGTTAACAGATTAACACAAATGGATGAAGGGCTACACTTCCATGCAACCAGTTGCATACTATGCAGCCGGTTCGACCCATCAACCCGCCCCAACCCAAACCCGAACCCACGCTGGTGTCACATTTAAAAAAAAATTGCAGAAACTACCGTTATAAGGATTTGAACGCGGCGCTCAGAGAGCTAAAGCTCTAACATCCAACAATTTGCCACCGAACTACAGCCCTATGTGTTTAGTTTTAAGTAACGATTTTTATTTATACTTACACTTGGTTTTATTATTTTAAAGTACCATTTTTTGTTTTCTTTTTTCGATTTTTAATTTCTTTTTTTAATTTTTTTTTTGGTAAATAATTTTTTTTTTTATTTCACCGATTGAGAAAAGAGAAGTACAAAGCTACAACCACAACACCTCAAACTTCGACTAGCCAAGGAACAACTTTCCTAGCTATGAAGTAATCGCAACAACCGCCTATCTCCCTGACACCTCGACGCCACTATCCATTGGCATTGCTGAATAACTTGTTTTTTTTTCTTGCCTCATTGACTGAAACCTTCTGTTGTTCCATTCCTTCCAAAGCTGGTAAATCACCACAGCTAGAGTCATACGATAAAGCCTATGCTTGCTACCCTTCTTTCTGCATTGATTTATCATATGCTCCTTCTCAATATCCCAAGCCGCTGCTCTCGTAGGGTTTCCACACCATGCTGAGATTTCTTCCCAAACCCTTGCAGAATACCTGCACTGGAAAAAGAGATGGTCTCTCGACTCTGATTCTTGCTCACACAAGCTACATACTGGATCCAACGCGATCCCAATTTTGCTTAAATTATCACAAGTAGCTAACTTTCCCAAAATAACAAGCCAACTTATGAACACTGCCTTTGGGGGAGCTTTGTTGCAGCATAGCATTCTTTTCCAAGGCACTGTTGGGGCTGGTTCCTTCAATTCATTATAAAGCTTCTTAATAGAGAATTGTTGTTGATTGAGGAATCCCCCTCGCTGATCCGAGGCTGCAAATATGGCTCTTGCCTCAAGTATTTTCCTCACTACCCATGCAGCTTGTGGTGGTATCGGCATGGTTGTGAGGTATTGTGATTTCATATAGAACTCATGAATCCATTGAATCCAAATCTTTTCCTTCCTAAGAGCTACACTCCAATAATGTTTGCAGATCGCCGCCTTGTTCCACCAGTAAAGATCAATGATATTAAGACCTCGTGCACTTTTAGGGAGACAAATTTTGTCCCAAGCCACCAATGCTCTTTTGGACGCCTCAGATTTGTCTGTCCATAAAAAGGTTCTACAAATGGACTGGATTGCTTTTATGACTTTCTGAGGGAGGAGGAAAACCTTGCATGCCAAATAATATAGATTTTATCATTTGAACTCTTCCAGCATAAGAAAGGAATTTAGATGTCCAGTTTCCTATCCTCTTTGTGATTCTCTTTATCAAGGGCTGACATTGTTGGACAGATAGTTTCTTGGAAGAGAGATTTTTCATTTTCATTATGTTATATATTCAGTTTATTTTAGTTTCAGTTTTAACTTTTAAAAAAATATATTTATTCTTATTGTTTTCTTTTATTTTTAAGTATTTTTTTTGTTTCTTTTTTTTTTAATTTTTATTATATTGTCTCCTATTATTTATTTTTTCAATTTTTAAATTTTTTTTAGAAAAATAATATTATTGAAACATTACATTTTTTCATATCAATAATTACTTTTCATTATGAAAAAAAAATTAAATTGCTAATAATTTATGTACAAAATTAAAAATAAATTCTACATGTGGATTTAATAAACCCTAATTTTGGATTAATAAACCCTAAGGGGGTTGATTATTATTAAAGAATTTAATTAAAATTGATTAAACAAACATTTGTCCACAAAAAAAAAAACGTATAAAATAAATCAATTAATTATTGTCGTAATGAAAAGTAATTGTTAATATAAAGAAATGTAATGTTTCAAAAATATTACTTTTCTTCACGACAATAGTAACTTTTCATTACGATGATAATTACTTTACCAAATAACAAAAGTAGAAATTGTCGTGAATAACTGTAAACATTGTCGTTTGAAAAGTAATAATTGTGAAACATTACATTTCATCATGTCAATAATTACTTTTTATCACGAGAATACTTACTTGACTAAATTGCTAAAAGTACAAGTTATCGTAAATAAAAGTAAACATTGTTGTTAAGAAAAGTAATAGTTGTAAAATATTTATTTTTCCGTATAATTAGTTACTTTTCATATTACAAAAAAAAAGTTGATACTTGTTAGATTTGAGTGATTTGGTCAAGTAATTATTGTCGTGATGAATGTAATTATTGATATTAAGAAAGGTAATGTTTTACAAATATTACTTTTTTTCACACCGATTCTTACTTTTATTCATGACAATTTTAGTCACCATAACTCCTATTTTTTTATTAAGTTAAAAAATATATATTTATTTTAAAATAAACATAAAAATAAAATGGTAAATGTATATTAACAAATATTATTTAAACAAATAATTTAAAAACAAAAACAAATGAAAAATTAAAATAACATTTAAAAAAAATGTCAATAGATTATATATTTAGAAACAGTTAATTGGGACACTTCAAAGTGTCCCACTAGGTCAAATATTTAAACAAAAAATTAAAAGTTTGCAAGTCCAGGACTCGAACTTGGGCCTCCAAGAGAGCATAGCTCTATAGGGCTGCCTTCAGCCACTCAACCAACACATCACAATTGTTAATACCTACAGATAATGATATATGACCTATATAGCGGCAATTTTTTTTAAACACGTGGGTGTGGATCTGGGTCGGGTTATAACGCGGGTCAAAACCGATTGCACATCACAACCGGTTGTAGGAAAGTTTTTGCCATGGATGAATTACATTGAGTTTTAGATTTGCTCATGCGGAAAAGATTTTATTTAAACCTCCCTATAAGAAAGAGGTCAAGTAAAAAAAATTATCTATAGTTATATAAAAAGAGCCTTATTTTACAAAATTTGAATCGCCTAAAATATCCTTACTATTTATCAAAATTAGGGGCAATAACGTAATACAAGATATAATATATAATTTGCCATAAGAAATACAAACTTACCTTATTGATAATATATATTATTTACCTTATATTATATTATGATGTGAAAGAAATATATTATTAATTATACCTATCATGTATTTATATCCTTATTAATATGTGATATCAATCTTGTTATTTAGTCAATACGTGATTTTACACGTTATTGTGCAGTCTTTTTTCTTTACTTTTGTAACTTCAAGTTGCCTCCAAACAGGGCAACTTAAAATTCTTAAATATTTTTTAGGCTCAATTAATCCGTGTGAATTATTTAATCTTTTCGAGGTACCAAAACTTGGCACTAATTCTATTCCCACTCATGATCCATCAAAAAGGTCTACTGCATTTGCATATTTCAAAACGTAAACGTATAGTATATATTCATGATAAACCATATTAAGGTAATTTCTCTATACATATACTTGTGCGGTATACAAACTATTTTTTTGTTAATATATTCTTTTTATTCTCGACAGAAGCAAGAAGAAGCCACTTTATTAAATTATATATATATATATATATATATATAAATTTTTTCACGAAATTTCTTAACACAATTTCTTAATTCAAAGAGAGCAGCAATTTGAAGAACAGTCATATATCTTTAGGATCGAAAGGTTTCATTTTTTAAGATAAGTTGCTTTTTTTTTTCTTTTCTCGATTTTGTTTGTTATTGATAACCCTTTTTCTTTTGGATTGTGTGTATGATTGTTCAAAATTTGATTTAATGAGTTCAAGTTTGAAAGAACCAAAAAAAGTGAAATCTTTAGGATTTATTCTTTTTTTACTTTAGGAAGATCAACATGATATTCATTATATGAGATCAATGATTTATTTATGTCTAAAGATTATGGAGATAACTATATTTTCTTTTGTTCTATGTTATTAGAAGTTGACAATATATGATTATACGTGAAACCATATTTTGTTGTTTTACATGACTAGACAGTTTTATAAACATTCTTATAAGCCGAGATAGAAACAAAATAATTGTGTGAGTATCATAAGTTGACAACATTATTCTTCTTTCATTTTAATATAAGCATGCATTTTATAGTCTACATTGTGTCGTAGTTAAAACCGGCTACAACGACATGAAGAGATTGAAACTAATTGTATGTATTAATTAATAGAATGATGAATTGACATATATAAAAGATTTTAAAATTAGACTAGGACAATAATGTATAATTTTTTTAGAATGTGTTTTCTTCATGCAACGAATGCAAAACAGGAATATCAATCTACTTAGAGAGAATAGTTTCTTTTTCAAAGTAAGCACTTGATAAATTTTATGTATTATACTTTGAACTCTAAAATTAAATGGCTAATTAATGTGAGTCATAAGCTTTATTTTGAACTTTGTAATAATTATTGTTTTGAATGTACAAGTGCACGTTAATTATACTAGTATTTGTAAAATAGAAATAATCTGAATCACCCATTTAAATATATTAACAGCCTAGATTAGTGGACATTGGAAGGTGTTAATTCAACTAAATAAATGTATAAGACTGCCCGCAGCGGGGTGTCTCGACGGTGGCTCGAGACACCCGCTGCGACGGGACACCGCGATGCAGGGACGGAGGGCTTGAGATAGTCTCGAGATGGCGCGTGAAATAGGCGCGTGAAATTAGAAAAAAAAGAAAAATCGAACAACGGCTATAAGCATCCAACAACTACAAACAACGGCTATTCAGCCAATTTTAATTTTAATTTTTTTTTTTGTAATTCATCCCTATAAATATATACTTCATTCCACAATTTTTTCCACACCAAATTCATCTTCCTCCTTTTATTTTCTCTCTAGTTTTCTCTTAAATATTTTGCAAAAAAAAATGTCTTCGTCGTCCGACTTCTCAATCGGCTACTCTTCCCATGGCACCAACGACGAGATTTTAACGATGGTGACGAACCTCCAAGCTACTGTCGCTCGACTCTTTGCCAAAAAGAAAAAAAAGAAGGTGAAGAGGACGGTCGTACACCGCGATCGGGAGACGGCCCTACAGCAGTTGATGACCGACTACTTCAACGATAACCCGACATACGGCCCAATATTTTTCCGCCGGCGTTTTCGGATGCACAAGCATCTGTTCTTGAGGATTTGCGAGGCGTTGGAGAAAAATGTGCGATACTTCCAGCAGAAGCAAGATACAACCGGCAAATAGGGCCTCACGTCGGTGCAAAAGTGCACAATGGTCATTCGCCAACTAGCCACCGGTGGAGCGCCGGATACATTTGATGAATACTTGAAGATCGGCGATAGCACCGGCCGTCTTTGCCTCCGGAAGTTCAGCAAAGGTGTCATCGACCTATTCGGTGACGTGTATTTGAGGAGGCCAAATGCACAAGACACCGCTCGGCTGCTGCGGATGCACGAGTGAAGGCACGGCTTTCCGGGGATGCTCGGTAGCCTACACTCGAGGAGATATAGGCGTGCCTTCCTTGATTCTTGAGGCGGTGGCATCTCAAGACTTATGGATCTGGCACGCCTTTTTTGGAGTAGCCGGCTCCAACAACGATATCAACGTCCTCAATCAGTCGCTCCTATTTGAGGACGTGCTTGAAGAACGTGCTCCGCTGTGCCAGTACGTGGTGAACGGAAAGCCCTACGACGGAGGTTACTACTTAACCGATGGGATCTACCCGAATTGGGCTGCTCTGATCAAGGCTCCTCCTCTTGCAACGGACGAGAAGGCGGCGCTGTTCAAGAAGATGCAGGAAGCGGCGAGGAAGGATATCGAACGGGCATTAGGTGTTCTTCAGGCCCGTTGGGGAATTATCCGGAACTCGGCGCGGAACTTTTACACAAAGCACCTCCGCAACATCATGTTTACGTGCATTATTTTGCACAACATGATCATTGAAGACGAGAGGGAGGATGCCGAGAACTGGAGAGAGGACACAGAAACAACGCCGGGTAGTAATGTTACTCATGTCCCCGCACCGCAATCATGGAAGAATTTTCTCAAACGAGACGCCGCATTGAGAGATGTAAGGAAGCACCATCGGCTCACAAATGATTTGATCGAGCATCTTTGGAGCCGATTTGGAGCAGTTGACGAGTAGGATGTTTTTTATTTGTTTAATTTCAATTAACGTAATGTTTTTATTTGTTTTATTTCAATTAATGTATTGTACTAGTTATTTATTTAAATTAATGAAAATTTCAATTTTTCTTATTAAAATTAATGCTAAATATAAATTCAAAAATTCCTTAGATACACCCCTTAGAGACAGCTCCACTGTATCTCACTGTTTCTATCTCCAAAAAATTCTTAGAGACATCCCTTAGATACACTACCACTGCAAACAGTGTAAAGGATAGTCGGGTAAACTTCCTCAAAATCCTAATCGATTTCATCCTCACTTAGTGGGATTTTTACTCAATCTCTCAGACTATCTCTCAAAAATCTGCATGTGTATTATGCACGTGAATGTGCATTTGCTTTTTTTTTTTATTTAATTGTTTTTTTATTTAATTTATTAATGTTATTATGGTGTAATTGTTAATTCTTATTATATATTTTTCAATAATTCTATTCAAACATACTGTGGCTCCACACCCACGTAAAAAAAAGTTAATTAAGATATAATCACATTTATCCTAAAAATTTATATTATTCAGTTAAGGTATATGTTTTTTCTTTAAAACCTATATTACTTTTTTTTATCTAGTATGGCTGACCACATTGTGTCCAACCAGTACTTCTTTTTTTATAATTCATGACTTGTTTTTGATAAATGTAATGCCCCGATCTTTTAAACCGGAATTAATTAAAATTTAATGTCGTAAATTAAGGGTTTTGCATTATTAAGTAATTAAAATCGAGATAAGTCGATAAGCTTATTATTAGTCTCGTGTCAAGATCTCAATCTTAGTCCTCGAATATAAATTTTTACTACCTCCGGTCCCCATGTTTCTTCCTAGGAAGGAGTGACACGGGTATTGAGGAAAAGGTTGTTGAGTTGGTTGTGAGTGGAGAAAAAGTAATTGAATTTGTTGTGAGTGGAGAAAGGGTCTCATATTGAGAGTAGTGATATACTCCCTCCGGTTTCAAATATAAGATGTTTTAGCATTTTTCACAGGAATTAAGAAATATTAATTAACACAAACTTTAACTACTTATTACTCTTATTCTCTATAAATTTTAATGCAACAAATTAATTCGGTCAATTTGTGTTGGTCTTTTAGGTTCCTTTTGCAATGCTATTTTAAAAATTGGAGCCATTTTTTCATCAAAGTTAATAAAAGGAACTCAAAAGACTAATTGAAATATGAGCCATCATTAATAATTAGTTGAAATGTAAAGTAAAATTGATGGAAGGGAGAGGGAGAGCATTCTTGATAACTGAAAAAGTCTTATAAAAAAATAATGAAAAGGGATAAAACATCTTATATTTGAAACCGGAGGGAGTATTAATTAATTGAAATAGTGGTGGGCCATATCTAGTATTTTAGGTAAATAAGTTGATAAAGTGAGGGTAAGAGAGAATAATTTATCAAAGGGTAGTATCCAAAAATAGTTAGGAAGAAACTTTGGGACCGCCACAAAAAAAGGAAAGATAGGAAAAAATTTGGGGACCGGGGGTAGTAATATTTAGTCGGATCATTATTTTTTTCTCAATAATTTTCGTTCCGAAAATCACTTAATTAACATATGCTTATGAATACTTAGTATAACTTAATTATTTATGACTATGGATAAATTGAATGGATATATATATAGGAACAGGATAATGTGAAAATGTTATCTTAGGTGAGAAATAAGAATAAATCTGAACCCCTAATATTTTTTAATCAATGGCTCAGCTTTAACGATGCATTAAGTTGCTGTAATTTATGCATTACGATGTTAATCCATTCATAAATATTTTGCGAGCCCAACGAGACGAACTAGACAGAAGAACCGGGCCAATAAACAATACATTAAGCCCATGTTCATGATCGGGCTTCAGCATTCATCTAGAAACCCTAAGGGATGCGTCAGGCTGTTCAGTCTGGTTGGTTGATACAGTCAAAAGATATATACTAATAGTTGCACCAAGATAGCAACTAACTAGAAGTGTAGGGCGGATGGATAAGGCTGACGAGATAAAACCTAACCATACATACCAGTCGCTCTATATATACGACCAAACCAGATCACAATGAGGAAAGATCACTCACGCTCTCACTACCACTCGAATCCTCTTAATCGTGTCTTTAATCTCCACCGCCTTACTCGCTAGCACTGACCAATGGGACGTAGCTGACTTGTGCTATCTGCATTTTCTATCCTTCACTCCGGACGCCTCAAACCATCCAGACGGATCCAAATCTCCAGACGGGTAACATTTACACATAGTCATCGTTTCCACCGTCCGGACGCCTCTAGCCATTTGGAAAAATAACCATCCTGACCATCGTGATCATTTGGGTCCAACCATCTGGACAAACACAATCATACAGACCATCTCAACCATCTCGACGGAATCATCCATCCAAATAGACATACCTCACATTCTGGACGCACTCAACCTACGAGACGAACAAGACCATTGGGATTCTCATACTCTCAACTCTCTCTGCTTACTCCGCTTACTACGTCTCCTAATAGATGTCTCTGTCGGTCTGTAGATCGTTGGAGCTGCTTGTCACGCCCGCTACACTCTTACTACACTCTCATCTGCAACCATCACTGTCGTCACCCTCCGACCTATCCCGCTCAATCTTGTTCAACATTAGTTCTCTTCATAATCTCTCTACTTGTTTTATCTACTTTTGGTTTGCTTTATCTTGGTACTAACTTGAGCGTCGAAGGCTCTTCGGTCAACACCCCCGCCGGTGCTCACACTAGGGCTTTCACGCCTTGTTCGTATTGTGTTGATAGGTTACTATTGCCCAATCAACCAGACGTGCCTGACGTCACCATTATTTGTAGATCTAGCCTCTACTATTTGACGCCCACCGTGGGGCCCTAGCAATCAAGTGAATCAACGCACTTTCTGTAGATCTCTTCAAACACCAACCGTGTCTGAAGGACGTGACGGATCTAAGATGACTGACGCACCTGATATGACTGCTCAGGCTGACCTGGCCGTCCAAATTGCCACTCTTACTGAGCAGATGAGTAAGGAGTGAGAGAGATGTACGAAATTGGAAAATAAAAATGCCAACTTGTATGTCCGTCTCGAGTCTTTAGAGCCAATCGAAGCCGTCGACTCACCCCGCTTTCGGGTCCGAGTGCCTCCTGTGCAATCTTTGGATGGCATCCAAATCGCTCAAAACGATGGATCCAACCCTCTTATCATAGATCTGTCATCATCGGTAAGAAATTGCAACATAATTAATGTCCTAACTGATTCGGGTCGTGCTCTTTTGAATGCAGGTAACAACATCCCGCCTACCACTCTAGAGCAAGAGCAAGTTGTAGGGCAAGTCACTCAAGTTCAGTTGTTTGCCAATGAATTCACAAACCAACTTGACCACCCCCGGCATAGCAATGAGTAACGCCAGCATTGGATGCACACAACCAACCATACTGGTACCCAACCAAACGATCCCACTGGCTAATTTTAACCAACATACGGTCGAATCCGGACAGAGAGAAATCACTCAAGATCAGTTGTTTGCAAATGAATTCGCTTAACCATCCATGACTGGCCACTATGCAATAAGAGATGAGGACTTGGCTCGAAAATTGGCTGAAATGGAGGCCCTGATCCAGTGAATTCTTGGTGTGGCAGCACCAATTCACAAAAGTTCAAAGAGCTTTTATGTCAACTCACCGTTCGTAGCCAAAATCGCCTTAATCGGGATGCCCATCAAGTTCAACTTTCCTAGCATGCCGATGTTTGACGGCACGATGGATCCTACCGATCACATTGCTCAGTACAAACAGAGGATGTTCACCGCCGCAAATTCTCGTGAATTGAGGCACACTTGTATGTATAAGGTGCTCGGTTCTAGTCTGACACGACCGGCCCTAGAATGGTACATAGACCTTTCAAACTATTCTATTTCAAGTTTTGCTCAACTTACAGATATTTTTGTGTAGCAATATGCTAGTAGCAGAAAACTTAAAAAAATATCAGAGGATTTGTACGCAATGGTGCAACGACGCAGAGAATTTCTCCGAGAGTATATCGAAGGCTTTAACAAAAAAAAAGTGTCCATAACAAACTATAACACCCAGACAAGGGTTACTGCCTTCCGAAAGGGCCTCCTGCCTGACTCAGATCTTTATAAGGACCTTACCATGTATCCTTATAAAATAATGGAAGATGTTTTAGCTAAAGCGTGGGCAAAAAAATCAAGTGCGAAGAAGATCAATACAACCATCACAACTCTTCTTCTCATAGAAGCTCGAGAAGAGACACCAGAGCAGACAGAAGAACTGAGAGGCAATATGAGCCTTACCCATCTTCGTGTAGAATGGAACACGTTGAGCATACGTCAACTTCACAGACCTCAACACGAAGTGACCCAACTTACATTAAAAATCTTTAATGACAAGGTGGTCAGCAAATAAGCATACTAGCTACAAACTACGGAACTAGAAGACCTAGTATCAGACAGTTGGATTGCAATCCATTTGAAACAGTATCATTTCAAACTCTTCTTTGTCATCTTTCCATTAAATTTATTATTTATTCCACACCATTGCTAACATTTCTACCCAGGCCAATTCGGAAGTACATCGGATTTGATCTTGTCAAAGGGTATGTAGGCAACTCTATGGAGCACAGCTCTACGGGGCACAGTCCATCTCAAGAACTACATTCCACTTAATTCCCGAAAAGGGTATATAGGCAGCTCTCCGGAACACAACCACCAATCTTAATCCATACGTCCAACCCACTCATATTCCATCGCTTGAGTAAGCATCTCTCAAAGTGCAAATCAACAACTAAACATACAACACTTTCATTTGCTATATTCCAAAAACGGGGGAAGCCACTATCCGACGACTACCCCAAATGCCTCAAACTAGTCATAGAAACACTTCTACTTCATGATTTGTTGATGTTTTTTGCTTCCATGTAAAGTTACTAGAGAATTTTACTTCTTTTGTCAGCAACATATTTTGATTTACTTGATTCAAAAATCAATCATGATGATCGACGTGTCCGATATGACCAACCGACACAGCTGATCTCTTAGACAAAGTACCCATTTAAATCATTTGCTTATATTTGACATGGTCGTCATGACCGACGTGACTGACTTGGTCATCTTGATTGACAAAGCCACTCACTTACATTAAGAAAGTAAACCCCTATCACCTATTAAGTCGACCAAAGTGGTCGACGAGACAAACTTGATTGTCGTGACCAACAAGGTGGGCGCACTCGATGAGGCCGCTTGCTTGACTCTCTATTATTGTCACAATCAATCTCGTTGACAGTCGAGATCGACGAGGCCATCATAGCCGATTTAACCGACTTGGCCATCAAGGCACATTGCTTGACTCTCCATTATTATCATAATTAAACCCATTAATAGTCGTGATCGACAAGGCCATCCTAGCTAACTTAATTGACTTGGCCATCAAGGCCAATGTGCCCTACGAGGCTATTTACTTGAGCCTCTATTACTTTCATAATCAATTGTATTGACCGCCAAGGCCGATGAGGCTGACGTGCCGAATGAGGCCAACATGCCCGAGGAGGCCACTTAGCCTTCATTGCTTCTTATATCAATTGAAAAGACCATCATAACCGACGAGGCTGACATAGCCGATGAGGCCGCTTGCTCTAGCCTCTATTGCTTCTTAGATCAATTGTATTGATCGTCGTTGTCATTAAGGCCAACATGGCCGATGAGGCCTCACTTACTCGAGCTTTTATCGCTTCCCAAATCAACTATATTAACCAACCATTGTGGCTGACGAGGCCGCTTTCTTGAGCCTCCATTACTTCTCCAGAAACTATATTGACCATCGTGGCTGATGAGGTCCGACGTGGCCGACGAGGCCGCCTGCTTGATCATTTATTACTTCTCAAGTCAACCATATTGCCCACTGTGGCGAACCAAGCCGACCAAGCCGCTCGCTTGAGAAAAGAAAACAAACTAACCTCTCAAATTGACCGTCTCGATCAAAATGGATATTAGAGCTAATCACTCTACAAAAGGAAAAGAGAATTCATCCCATTCTTTACCATTCCAGCTGCTAACACGAACGACGCAACTATCAGTCACCCCAGCCTGACTTACTCGATTTTCATTTAACTCTCTACTTAGAATACTTCTAACTAGAGAGTGGGGGCCAAACTGTAGCGGGCAAAATTCGTATTCATATTTAGCGAGCCCAATGAATAGAACTAGACGGACGAATCGGCCCAATTAATAATACATTAAGCCCATGTTCATGATCGGGCTGCAGCATCCATCTACAAACCCTAAGGGGTTCGTCAGTCAAAAAATATATCCTAACAGTTGCACCAAGATAGCAACTAAATAGAAGTGTAGGGCGGATGGATAAGGCTAACGAGATAAACCCTAACCCTAGGTACCAGCCACTCTCTATATATGACCAGACTAGATCACAACGAGGGACGACCACTCACGCTCTCACTATCACTCGAATCATCTTAATCGTATCTTTACTCTCCGCCGCCTTACTTTCTAGCTCTGACCAACCGGACGTAGCCGACTTGTGCTATCTCTGTTGTCTATCCTTCACTCCGGACGCCTCAAACCATCCGGACAGGTCCAACCCTTCAGACGGGTATCATCTACACATAGTCATCGTTTCCACCCTCTGGATGCCTCTAGCCATCTGGACAAATAACCATATGACTCCCATTCTTCTAGGTCCAACCATCTGGACAAACATAATAATCCACACCATCCCGACCATCCCGATGGACTCATCCATCCAGACATACCTCACATTCTGGATGCACTCAGCCTACCAGATGAACAAGACCATCTGGACTCTCATACTCTTAACTCTCTCCGCTTACTCTGCTTACTGCGTCTCCTCATACCTATCTCTGTTGTTCTGTAGATCACCGGAGCTACTTGTCAGGCCCGCTACACTCTTACTACACTCTCATCTGCAACCGTCACCGTCGTCACCCTCTGACCTATCCCACTCAATCCTGTTCACCATTAGCTCTCTTCATAATCTCTCTACTTGTTTTATCTACTTTCCGTTTGCTTTATCTCGGTACTAACTTGAGCGTTAGAGGCTCTTCGGTCGACACTCCCGTCTGTGCTCACTCTATAGATCTCATGCCTTGTTCGTGTTGTGTTGATAGTTGCTAGTGCTCAATTAACTAGACATTTCTGACGTCACCCTCAATTGTAGATTTGCCTCTACAAGGGTTTACCTCTGATTTGATGTATTTATGTTATAATCATGATATATGTGTAGATCTAGGATCTATATGGCTGATCTATGACGCTTTATATGCTTACATGTCAAATCTTCAAGTGTTAGGAATTTTCACTACAAGAAAAATGGGTATAGACTACCACTACAAAAATTCGTCGGATTACCGGGGGAATTTTTCACCGGTAATCGTCCGATTTTCGTCGGTAATTCGATTACCAACGGAGGCACTCTGCCTTTAAAAATGGTGTCAGTGATGCAATTACCGACGGATTTTCATTCCGTCGGTAATCACTGACGGATTTACCGACGGCCGTTCCGTCGGTGGCGTCTTATCCGGCGGTGATTACGAGCGGATTTTCTGTCGATGATCCCTAATTATATTATTTATTTTATTTTTTCGAAAATACCGGCGGAACTTTTCCCTCGGTAAATCACCGGCGGAATATTTTCAACCCGAAATATCCCGCCAAATTTCCATCGGTGTTTTGCCGAAAAATTTTTTTTAGCCGACCCGCCTTTTTACCGGCAAAATTCCGCCGGTAATCATCGGCGGAATGATTTCCGTCGGTGATTCCGCCGGTATTTTGGCTTTTTTTTAGTGTACATGTTATAGACGACGGGGATCCGCATCGTTGTCTATATAAATATAGACGACTCCCCCCTCGTCTATGAGCATTCAAATAGACAACCTCAAAAAAATTGAACTTTTTTGGTTTAGGGCTACCTTAGACAAACATTATTCCCATAACATGTAATAAGACATCCCATATCATCATATCGTGTCACCACAAATATTGAGCATTTGTATTCATATCGGACAATATCCTTATGATCACGTCATATGTTAATGCTCATGAGAGAGTAAGAAATTATATCAGAATAGATAACTTTCTGCTACATTTATTCATAATAAGCAAAGCAGATACATCAAGATCATCTGTTTTAAGTTGGATATATACTTAACAAAAAAACAAGTTCTAATACAAGCTTAGTGGAGCATTCTGTTACATGTATTTGCAACCATGGATCAGATTCAGACTTCTTCGTTTCCTTGTGTACTAGATATTTGACATTTTGACTCAGCAGAGCATCGGTGAGAGTAATGGATGTAAGAGATGCTTTCAGAATGCTTAAGCGCTAGCCTTGCCAAAACAAACAAATAATACTTATATAATTAGCAATTGAAATCTTGGAATTAAACTCAGTGTTCTCTTTTTGGTCGTTTATTCGGTATGTGATTCAGCAGAGCATCGGTGAGAACAGAAGTGGATGTAAGAGATGCTTTCAGTATGCTTAAACCCTGCATGAAACATCAAAATTTCATCTCGGCACCATACCATATTATATATTGGTATAATCATATATAGAAATGGCAAAGATTTCAAATGATATACCTCTTTCAATCCGATTTTCAGCTCCATTTCTTTGACATCATATATTGATATATTTTGCTCACAGACACCGGAAAGGGTGGAGCCAATACAAAAAGGTGTCACAGTTAAATCATCGGTAACCTTATAAGTTTGCATTCCTTGAAGATACCTCCCCTGCCCTTTCGGAAACTTATCAGAAGAAAACATGGAAAGATTATCAGTGTAATGAGCAGGTAAGCTTTCTACTTTGAGGGGCAGAATGTGGTTCACAGATATACATCCATGAGGCAGATTCGGTTGCATTAGCCTTGTTTTCGTAGTGTAGAATAATCTGAAAAACTTGTCATCTATAAGATCAGTTGTGCTTCGGTATAAGTTGTCCATAGCCTTCATACAAGTCTTTCCGGCCATGAGGTGCTCAACTCCTCCCACAGGGATATGGAAGAAACTAAACAGAAACTCCATAAAATCTTCCCCAGCTTTAGCACACAGTAACTTACCCGTAGATTTTTGTATCATCACTTTCAAACTTACTTTATTAGAATTAGGAGTCTCTTCATTTGCAATCATCGGTTGAGATTCAACAATTGCAGAGTGCTTCATCGGTGTTGTTTTGTTTAGGACGACATCCGACAGTGGAGTTGGTGATGTCAAGGATGCCTTGAACAAGTTCATAATCTAACAACAAAGGAATAACAGTTAAATGAGTGAAGACAAAAATAAGAGGAAGATCGAGATGAGAGAATGAAAAATCACCTCACTCAACCCAAAATCCACTTGGATTGGCTTGGCCGTATCCGTATCATTGAGGCCAAGAAAACCGGTGATTTCCAAGAGTCCTTTCTCATATGGAAGCAAGTGCAGATCATCAAAGATTAGGAAAGATGTCGTATGCTTCGTGAAAACACCAGAAGTAGAAGCAGCTTCAAAGCTCTTCAGATAACGGACTACTTCTTTACTCATTGTACCACCGCAATCATCATCATAGCAATATTCAAGTTTATCGTAGTACACACTTACACTACGAAACATATCCCAAATGGACTTGTCACAAAAAAAATATTCAGCAGGCTGAGAATCAGTGATATCGAGTTTGAGCCTTTTGGATTCATCTTCAAACACACTTGTTGGATTGAGGAGAGTGTTCTTAGCAGCCTCGGTCACGAAATGGGCGGCATCAAGATTTGTTAGGCTATGGTACAAATTGCTTAAGCTTCCAATTGTGGGTGCCTCTTCTCCATAATGCTTATCCAGGATTTTGATAATTCTTCCCAACGGCAAAGTCAAGAAGCTCAACAATATGTCTGCGAAATGGTTGTCGGCTATGGCATACAATAGCTTAGTTTTATCATCATTTAGCACAACACTCAGAGATAATTGGACATCTTTATTATCAGCAGACATTCTGCATTTCTGCTAATATAATGTAATGTAATCTTAGACAAATGAAATCAAGATTTTTCTGCAAATCCTCCGTTTTTATGGGCAACAAAATATCCCAAGAGTCATTTTAGTCCCACCGAATTCCACCAAGACTCTTTGCATTCAATCCGTTTTTAAGAGACAGAAATTAAACACTTCTGGTCCCACCAAATTTGAAGAGCTGTTCATTTCCTTTTCTGTTTGTGAAATATTTGCTAGGTATAATTTATTCAAAAAAATTAAATAAAATAATACTATTATGATATATACAGCTATCAGAAAAATCGCATACATTAAATTTTTTAACTTGTAAAATAATCGGTTGTAAAACAACTTGTAAAATAACCAATTTGTTTCATATCTACTGCTCCCTCCGTCCCGATATTAATGTGGCTCATTTTATTTCGGCACGGATACTAAGAAGAGGAAAATAAGAGATGAAAAACTGGTGTTCCACTTACTCGGTGTAATTTATAGAATATTTAATTCTTGTCAATAAAGTGTTGCTATAGAGGTTCATAAGGTGTTTTATAGCTCAATAAAGGATATTAGATAATTAAAAAAAACATAATTAACTTCTAATTTAGTCCATAAAAAGAAATTGACCATCAATAGCGGAACACTCAAAAATGGACAACATGTCATCAATACCGGGACAGAAAGGGTAATATCATCCTTAATAAAAAAATTATTTTGTATTTTTTTACTTTTAAAAATTAGTTTCATATTTTTTTACGGAAATAAAAGGTTCTCCTTAAAATTAAGGGGGGAAAAACTCAGGGTTCGTAAGAATCAGATATTAAAAAAAAATGATGAATGTATTGAAAAATGATTAAAAAGACAAATATATTTCACCTCTCTCCACCAACTATTCAAGTCTTGGAGTTTCCTTAGAATCCAAAAGAATTCAACGAACTAATATAGCAATTTGAATTGAGTGATGCTATTTATTGGGTATTTTATCCTTTATTACGTGAGAAGGCAATATGAAATCTAACACTCATTTTCATGTAGTGTCTTAATAAACAGATGTCCAAATCCGTGCAATAGTACATCATGTCCTGTCAGCACGAAATATTTCTTGTTTGTATCCTTGGATAATTTTTTATGACATCGTGTTTTCTTGTGAGTGGGCGAGAAAGAGAACAGATTACATGAAAATACCATCAACATAATTTGTTTTCAGCTAGATTTATCCTTAATAAGCAATCATATTACATCAAAATCCCATCAAAATCATTTGTTTTCAGCTAGAATATCCATACTAAGCAGATCCAGAAAATGTCACAGAGCAAACAAAAAAAGAGTTCCAATACGAAGAACAGCATAATTAGTTGGATCACACGGATCATATTCAGCATTCCAGCTTCGGTCGTTTCTTTGAATTCTGATTGACACTGCCATCACTTACAGCAGAATCTGAGGTGAGAGACACCTTCAACATATGCAAAAATGACAAGACGCTCAACAATCGTAAGATATAAACGAAACAAACAACAACTAAGAACTAATCAAAGTACGTAAACAAATACCTCATCAACTCCAATCTGCTGATCCTTTTGTTGATGATGTTGTTTCTTCAGTGCATGTTTGATGAGGCCATCAGTCAAAGCAGTGGTTGATGTAAGAGCTGCTTTCAGTATGCTTAAACCCTGCACCAACAAACACTTGCACTGGAGTTGACGAATATTCTTGAATCAAAAGCAATACTGGAAATAGTATACACTTGACGAATATTTGTAGAGTGCAACATAAATAACACAGAAGTAATAATTAATCAACTGCATGATTCAAACAAGATCAATCTTACCTCTTCCAACCCAACTTGCAGCTCCAGCTCTTCCACATCAGATAAAGAGATCTTCAACTCATTGAGAACAGAAACACAGGAGGTTATACCCAATGGTGAAACAGTTAAATCATCACTTACCATGTACATTCTCGCTTCCTTAACATGACACTGATTTCCACTCGGGGCAAAATTCAGAGGAGAAAACTTGTTATGACTACTGGTGTAGTGATCCCTTTCAATGCAACTGTTTAGCAAGTTTTTCTTCCCAATTTTTGTCAAATGCATGTTCTCAGAATTATCTGCCACACTCCTATGCAAATTATCCATATTCTTGAGACCGGTGTTACTGCCCAAAAACCACTCGACCTCTCCTAAAGAAATGATGAGCAAGTTGAAGAGAAAACTTATGAAATCATAATCAGCTTGAGCAAACAGCAACTTGTTGGTAGATTTTTGAAGCATGACTTTCAAAATCATCTTCTTAGGGTTCAAAGATGTGGCGTTCTGATCAATCTGATGTAACAAAATATGCCCCTCTGTTGCTAAGTTCACCTGGCTCCCGGGGAATACAAGGGCAGTCAGTGGATTAAGATTAACCAATGATTCCTTCAATAAAGCCATAACCTAACAAAATGGAAAGGTATCAATATTTGAAAGGTAGTTATTTCAAGAAAGATGAAATGACAAATCACCTCATTCAATCCGAATGTAAAATCCCTTGTCTCCGCTCCATCCATTTCTGTCAGAGCAACGCCAAGAGCACTGAGAGAGTTCATTAGGGATCCTGCCACATTAGGCATCACCCTCAGATCATCACTGATTATGAAAGAAGCTGCATTATCAGTGAAAACTCCATCATATGATTCAGCAGAGTTGGAACTTGTGGGCTGTATACCGCTAGCATTAAGTCTAATTCGACGCAATACCCTCTCATAACAACTAGTAGGAATGAGAAGGTTTTGCTTAGAATATTCTGACTTGAAATGGATGCTATCAAGATTTGCTACACCATTGTACAAAGTGTTCAAGCTTCCAATAACAGGTGCATCGACTCCATAGTGCTTCTTCAAAACTCTCACAATCGTTCCCAAAGGCAAAAGTAGAAAGCTTAACAAAACGTCTGTGAAATCGCTGCCTGCTTCTGCAAGTAGTACTTTGTTTTTCTCCTTATTTATTACAACCTTGATATGTAACTTCACTTCCTCAGCCTTAGACATTATGTTGTTCGTGGTAATGAGGATACTTCAGACTGATTATACCAATATTTTCTGTAATAACCTATTTTTGTTAGCCCAATCAGTATTTGCAAACCAAAACCAAAACCAAATTCCAAGAGGAGGTACAGACAAACAAAAAAATCCAACATGTTAACGTCAAAACTGTACCACAAACTAATAAATGACAATAACTGAATTTAACAGCAACAGCTCACATAACTAGTCTAAAACTTTTTGTATTCCAGTATGGAAACTAGTCATCATGGAATAGAATAGTTCAGATCCAAGTTAAATTTTCCCAATTTTTTTTTATTCAAATTAGGGCTAAATGTTTCTAAAAAAACATAAGTCTTTCGAACGTAACTAAGTGGATCATTTGACAACATCTTTATATTTACAGAACCCAGCATCTTACTCTTCTAAACATAATTTACAGAGTTTGTGTAATCTAAGATCCACCAAACATTTAAACATGAATGAAAACAATTATCGATAAAAAGTTGTAGATACCTTTTTCTCCCCAGCAAAACAAGCCTCAAATCAAGCTCAAAAACTGATAATACTCAGAAAAATAGGGCAAAGCATAAATAGTTCATTTAAGTTACCCTTATTGAGTTAGTGTAATAGTCAATCCACCAAAAGATAGAGTTTTGCTGGTCAGATGATGTCGATTCGTTGGATAATAGAAACTACCAGCGACGCTGCCAAGGGGAGCCAGAACCCGTTAAAGCGGGGGAGGGCGGGTGGCTCGGCTGGTGGAAGGCGGCGGACGATGGAGAAGAATAAGAGTGATCAATGTTGTGTGTGTAATGCCCGGGCCAAAGGTCACGGTTCGAGTCCTCCGTCATCATGCGGTGTTTAAATTTCTTTGTAATATTGTTAAAAAAAAAAAAAAATGATCAATGTTGAGTAAATCTATATATTTATATATAAATACCGAATATAAATGATTAATGAATTATCGTTCCCGCCAACAAAAAAGTGTTCCCTCCGTCCCACCGAATATGACTTATTTTCTATTTTGGAACGTCCACTATACAGCTTTCAACCTGCCACATCAGCACCACATCAGCTTTTAGAATCTAGCAACTTTTTCCATAAATTTTAGGATCCCACTGCAATACATATCACTTTATGTCTCTATATATATTTTTCTAATTAATTTTTATTTATATAACTATTTTTATGTTTTTTGTATATATTCGATTATATATTTAAATTGAAATGTTAAATATAATGTCATAATCTGTATTTTTTTCTTAAAATTGCTATAATCCTAAAATAAAATAAAATAAATTTATGTAATTATAAGTAATAATTATAATTGTATTAATGAAATCAAATTTATATCACTATAATTGAAATTATATTATTAAAAAAATTACATAGTTAGCAGGCACGTAATTATATTATTAAAATGTACCACAGTGGTATTAAATGTCATATAGCATATTGCCATTTGAAAATGTTCAATATATTTCACTGAAATTTTAGACATAAAAATACCGAAAAATTAAAATTTGGACGAAATGCAAAAGAGCAAAAACAAATGAGGCAAATGGTAGTATGTCATTATCCTACATGGTAATAACAAATTTTGTCAAAAGTACACTTTTGACAAAAATTGTGTAAAATCGTACCCAATTTGACAGAAATACCCTTATAGGGTAGTGGGTGTATACGGTTGAAATTCAAAATACATTTACTCACTTCTCTCTCTTCCCTCTCATTCTCTCTCACAGATTTTCTCTCTCCCCATTTTTCTCTCTCGCGGCGACAATACAACATCCACCTCAAAACCCTACCTTCGCCGTCAACCCCCACCACACCGCCTCAATCCACCTCACCGGTACAGATATATCTAAATGGCACCGCGAACAAAAAAGTCAAAAACTACCGAAGTAGCAAAAGAAACGGCGGCGAAGGTCACCACCGCGGCGAAGAGTAGCAAAGCAGCGGCATCGCCGACAAAACGCACGAAGAAACAGAGAAAACCGGCCGCGACGCCGAGCAAAGCCGCAACCAAAACAAGGTCTCAAAGGACCGAAGTTCCGACGCCGATTGAAGAGGCGCCGCCGCGCGAAGAGGCGCCGCCCAGCGAAGAAGAAGCCGAGCAGACGCTGCCGGAGACGCGCGAAGAAGAAGGTGAACAGACATCGCCGCCGCGAGCAGAGAAAGAAGCACAGCCGTCGCCGCGGCGAGAAGAGGAAGAAGACCAGGCTGAAGATGCCGAGGAGGAGGAAGCCGAAGAACAAGATGCTTTCGAACATTTGCCGGTAAGATTTCCAGATCTAAAAGTTACGGTGGTTGCATGTTCGATTATCACGTGATTTCTCCGATTTCGCGGGTTTATTATGTTTTGAATGTCAATTTCGTGCCTAGTTTGTTGAGTAGAATCGAAATTAGGGTACGATTTGCAGATCTGTGATTTTGGGGGAAAACTCAACTGGTACACCGGGTACGTTTTGTGAGAAACGTACCGGTAATACCAGATATATCATTACTGGAATTGAGGATAGCTTCTTGTTGAATAGCTGAGATTGTTTATGCATGATGTATTTTGCATTCGGATCATTTGAATATGCCTTTGTTTTGTTAAAATTGATACGATTTTCCCAAATACGTACCAAGAAAACTAATATGTTTTAGTACACTCGGTACGCATTTTCAAAAACGTACCGAGTGTACCAGTTTTTAATTGTAGTATAGATAAGAATTTATAAAACCGTACCTACTATACAAGTACATTTGGTACGATTTTATCAAATCGTACCAAGTGTGCCATTCTGAGTAAGATTTTGTAAAATCGTACTAGGTGTACCAGCGTATAATAGGTACACTCGGTACGATTTCATCAATTCGTACCAGGTGTATCAGCGTAGACTTGGTACAATTGGTACGCTTTCATCAATTCGTACCAGGTGTACCAGCGAAGACATGGTACAGTTGGTACGATTTTCACAATTTGTACCAGGTGTACCATGTCGTGTTAGTACACTCGGTACGATTTTGAAAATTCGTACCGGGTTTTACCAAGCAGATTATGTCTAAAACAGTTCAAATGTATTCTTAATTGAATTGTTCTTTTTTTTATTGCAGACCCGATGGAGATACAAGAGACTCAAGCTTGATGGTTTGAAAAACAAAACAATTACTCACGGTTATGAGTCCCTTGTTTACGACATCAGAAACTGCCTCACAGCAAATGGCAACTCTACTTTGGACAAGATGAAACAGTCCTGCCTGGGCCATTTTATGGGCATGGAGGACATGAATACCCGATCGGGGAAGGCCATCCACTGGATGGTGATTCGAGAGGTTCTTTCCTTCCCCCAGTATGATCCATCAGCTCTTTGGTTCAAGGTTGAAGGGAAGATCTTGCGGTTCAGCCGGCAAGAATTTGCATTGGTTAGCGGACTGAAATTCGGCCCTGCAGATTTCGACCCCTACGCCGACCACATCATACCGCGATCATCATTGTACTCCCGAATATTCAGCAACCAAATGGTCACAGCTGCAGAGGTGTGGACACCTTTCACGGACAGGAAGTTTTTTTCCAAGAAATCTGAAATAAAGATCAGCGCCGACAACTACTTGAAGTTGGCAAAAATTCTGTTGGCGGCATCGTACGTGCTGGGATTTGAGAATACCAAGAAGAAAATACCGGACTGGATGTGGGTCCTGGTTGAGGATGAGGAAGCATGGGAGAAATTCCCCTGGGGCAGCTTGTCGTTTCAAATGGTTGTCGATAGTTTCAAAACTATCGACACGGAAGATAAAAAGAACAAATCCGGCATCTCTTACCACATCAAAGGCTGCAGTTTTGCTTTATTGGTAAGTTCTTAAGAATAGGTAAAATTGGTATTTATTGGAAATCTTGGTACAATTTTACAATTACATACCAAACATTACAGTTCAATACTGGTGAAACTTGGTATGAAATTAGAAAATCGTACCAAGTTTTCCAAATATAAGTATAAGCTCTTGGAAAACTTGGTACGATTTCTTAATTTCGTACCAAACATAACAGATCGAACTGGTAAAACTTGTTACGAAATTAGAAAATCGTACCAAGTTTTCCAAATATAAGTATAAGCTCTTGGAAAACTTGGTACGATTTCCTAATTTCGTACCAAACGCAACAGTTTAATGCAAGTAAACTTGGTACGCATTTATAATTACGTACAAAGATTACAAAGTAAACCTATTGTATCTTATATATGATTACATACTGATAAAGCTTTATTTATTAAACAGGGGTGGATATTTGAGGCTGTGCAGGCAATAGGAACAAAGGTGGAATTGAGATCCACCGAGAAGAAGATGCCTCGGTATTGAGGTACAGATTCATCAGAGATGTAGAAATCCCCCCAGCAGAAGACATAAAATTGGTAAGATTTATTGTCAGATCTAATATTTATTTTAGTAAAGCTTGGTACGCATTCAAAAATACGTACCACTTTTACCATTGTCAAAGTCCTATACTTGGTACGAACTGACAAATGCGTACCAAGTGTGCATAGATGGATTGGTAAACTTGGTACGAATTTATAATTTCGTACCAAGTGTACCAAGTGAAAGAAGCATTTGTTAGGTACACTCGGTACGAAATAGAAATATCGTACTGAGATTACTTAAATAAATTGATATACTAAGTACGAATTTATAATTTCGTACCAAGTGTACCAAGTGAAAGAAGCATTTGTTAGGTACACTCGGTACGAATTAGGAATTTCGTACTGAGATTACTTAAATAAATTCGTACACTTGGTACGAATTTATAATTTTGTACCAAGTGTACCAAGTTTGCCGACAGTTTATCTAACCATATTTTATACTTCTCAGACTCTTCACCAGCTGCTGAAGCCATCCAAAGCTGAAAAGCAAACACCATACTGGCTTTCTCTACAGAACGATGCAGAATTCGGAATATTTACATTTAATTACGATCCGAATGATGCAAAAAAGAAAAGAAAAAGAGAAGCAGTGGACGTTGGTAAAGATGATGACGAGCCTGCTGCCAATGAAGCAGAAGCTGCCAACAAAGATGATCAAGACAATCTTCCTCCTCCTCCTCCGCATACCAACATTGCATCCACCTCAACCGCTCCTCCTACCGCCGATACACGTTCCTCTATCATTGCAAACATAATGCAAGGGCCGGAAAGAGCGGTTCTTGTGAGAGAGATAGCAGAGGCAGCCGCAAATATGCTCATATCATGGCTTTCGGATGAAAGAAAGCAGTTCGTGGAGGACGTTGGGAGCTATGTTGTGAACAAGCTCCAAGAAGAAGGGATAGTCCAACCCTTCACGGGTGCACACTATACGTCTCCAGCCTCTCCTCCTATCATTGACATCCAACCTGCAACAACAGAAGCAGCAGCGGTGGATGGAGACATGAAAAGCGCGGAGAAAGAGCAAACCGAGGCAGCTGCCATGGAAAGCGACAAGACGATGAACGAGGCGGAGGGAGCAGCAGCAACAGAGCAAGCTGGAGGGAGGACGTCTGAGCAGGTAGATGACGAAAAGGTACAAGTTGCATCTTGAGTAGATGCTTGGCAAAATTTGAACAATTTCTTGGTGTGTTAACATAAACAATTGCATCTTTTTTATTTTTCATGTTATGAACAAATATTTATTTTCCTGTTTATTTGAACATGTAACCGAATTTGTAATATGTTTGATGAATTATTTTTCATTAATTCATTGATCTCTATTGTAATTGGGTATGCCTGGTACGATATACAAAATCGTACCTGTTTCCACGAGTACGCATGGTACATTTTTCATAAAAACGTACCATGCGTACACATAAGCGTTTGTTCAAAACGTACCGAGTGTACCAAATTTGCAATACAAATCTAGTACGAAATTAGGAAAAACGTACCAATATTTCTCTTTTCTCTAGCAGGCCCCTCAACAGGAAAACGATCAATTTTCGGACACGCAAATCAACTTGCTGTGGGACACCTTCCTGGAAAATGATCAATTTACGCCTCCGCAAGTCAAAATTCTTCAACCAAATGCAGCTTCAGCTGGTCCATTCACACCGTGTCCAAATTTTGAAGCTCAAAAACCAGCAGCTCCAAAAAACTTGGTGCCACAAGTGCCACCTCCTGCACAAGCTCCAGAAATCTCAGTCCCACAAGGTCCAGCACAATAAGGGCCACCAGCACAACAAAGCTCAGTGCGCATCTTGAATCCGAGGCCGATCCGAAGAAGATTTCCAGCTCCACCTCTACGCAGTCCATTTCTGCCGGAAGACGTGCGACCAGGCCGTCACACCTTCGAGCATTGGTTGAACTCAGAGGAAGCTCCACTGTAAGTTAAATTATTCATCTTCAAAATTTTATCAATGCGTACCGGGTGTAACATGTATTTTGGTAAAACTCGGTACGATTTCTTAAATTACGTACCAAGTGTGCCATTCTGCAATTTTTAAACTGAGAACGATTTTGTAAAATCGTACTAAGTGTACCAGTCTAGAATTGGTACACTAGGTACGATTTTATCAATTCGTACCAGGTGTACCATGTCGTGTGTATAAATTATGTACGATTTTGTGAAAACGTACCGGGATTACCATATTACAATAGGTAAACCCGGTACGATTTTACCAATACGTACCAGGTGTACCAATCCTAATTAGTAAACTCGGTACGATTTTTACAATACGTAATGTAATATTCATTGACAATAGGAGAAATGTCGGGGCCTTTTGTGGTGTTGACAAGACCTTTTTCCAGTCTATCATGGATCCAACAGGACAGATCGACTTGGAACACATTGAGGCGTATCTTGCTATTCTGGTGGCAAATCCTACAATGGCCGGATTGGGAGAAGTTGACCCGAAGATTGCCGTCACGTCTTGTTATTTTATGGTAAATTCAACCAATTATAATAATTTTAATTTTATATAGTAATATTTATACACACATAACATATATATATTTCTTAAACTTATTTGTAGGAAACGGTGGAGAATGTGTTCGACACCATCCACAAGAGACCAATTCCTTTTGATCCATACAATCACAAGGCGTTTAGACCAAATGTTGAAGAGGTCTTCCCAAAAGAAGAAATGGACAGGTTGCTTTTGTTTGCCGAAGGAGCTCAGCCAGCTTGGGGGGAAAACATAAGGCCTTGGGTTGAATGCGACAAGGTAGGATTTTATTAATAATATATAATAATAAAACTAAGTACACTGGGTACGCATTTACGAATTTTGAAAAACGTAGCGAGTGTACCAATTTTTAATTGTAGTATTGGTAAGAATTTACAAAATCGTACCTACTATACAGATACATTTGGTACGATTTTATCAAATCGTACCAAGTGTGCCATTATGCATTTCGTAAACTGAGTACAATTTTGTAAAAGCGTACTAGGTGTAACAGCTTGTTATAGGTACACTCGGTACGCTTCCATCAATTCGTACCAAGTGTACCAGCGTAGACTTGGTACAATTGGTAAGATTTTATCAATTCGTACCAGGTGTACCTGGTTTTCTTAGATTTGTGGTACGCATTTACAATAACATACCATGTTTTATTTTGTTTTTAGGTAGTTGCATTGTGCTTCTACAAGGATCATTGGGGTACAATGTTGATAGATCTGAAAAAGCAGAAGATCATTCTGTATGACTCGATGGAGCATATATTCGAGGATCACCATTATGATAATAGAAAAGATATATGCCTCCCAATGACAAGAACGATGCCACAAATCATGAATGCCATCGGATACTACAAAGAGCATCGCATAAAGGACCCAAAAGTCAGCCAGTGGGAATTATGCTTTCCTCCACAGAAGGGCATTAAAAGAAACAAATTCCAGCAAAACAATGGATATGATTGTGGCCTCTATGCCCTCAAATATGTGGAGCAACTCATCTCCAAAAATCCAATGCGAAAATGTTTGCAAGAGCATAAGGACCGCGTGGAGTATAGAAACCACATAGCAAGGACCATTTATGCGCATAGCACGGAGGAAGTCACACCGGAAGTCCTCATGGATTTGGATGGAGTCAATGAAGGGGATGAAGCCAATTGAATAAAACATTGCATTCATGTTAATATTTTGTGCATGATGGATAGTATTTTGTAAATCCATAAACATTAGAATATTTTTGAATGTGCATTTTGCATAACTATTAGCATATGCCAGGGATTAAATATGTATATTTTTTTCTAATGTGAATTATGGTACGCACACTACGCAAATCTAATTTCTTTACAGTTTTTCAAGTACGAAAAGTAAGCAATTAAACAAAACGTACCAAGATTTACTAGTGTTTTTCTAGTACACTCGGTACGCATTTAAAAAAACGTACCGAGTGCACCAATTTTTCATTGTAATATAGGTACATATTTACAAAAGCGTACCTACTCTACTGGTACACTTAGTACGAATTATGAAAAACGTACCAAGTGTACCAGTATTTCATTAGTTTCAGGCACGTATTTGCAAATTGCGTACCTACATGACAAGTATTAAGTACGCATTAGCAAAAACGTACCAAGCGTACCAGGAGTTTTAGTACGAATTCATAAAAGTGATCAATTAAACAAAACGTACAAATATTTACTTAAAAAACTACAAACACTACACAGCTAATATTTGACACAATATAGATTAAAAGGTCGTAAATTTCAAACAAAAAATAAATGACAAACACTACACATCTAATAGAATTAAATAAATCTCCACTTATCAACCAAATCTATGTGGATCTTGACATGTTTGGCGAGTATGACCCGCAACACCACAAATACCACATTTCTTCGTTTTGCGGGTTCTCGTATTGATGCTTGGTTGGTTGCTACTCCCTTCTTCTTCCGGATTAATCAAGCGGCGTCTTAAAGGACATGTACTCATATAATGACCTTTCTCATGACACCACAAACACCCCCGATTGCGTTTGGTATGAGATCCAGTTGGAATCCTCTTTTTACGAGGACGTCCAGCTTGCTTAGGTTCCTTAGGTGTAAGAACAATCCTTGAAGCAACATGTGGCGGCACACTCCACGAATCTTTATCCGGAATAGGCATCACATCATCAGCATAAATCTCACGCCACGTCGCCGTAGAATAATATTCATGAACATATGACAGTGGGGATTCCTTCTTAAACCTAAAAATGTGTAAAAAATCAAAACTTCGTCGAAGAAAAACTTGGTACGAAATTGGGTAATGCGTACCGGCGTACCAAGTTCGGGTAAGCAAACTTGGTACAATATTGTAATTATGTACCAAGTTTGTTCATAAGAACTTGGTACGCCGGTACGTTTTTACTCAAAGCATACCGGCGTACCAAGTTCTTATGAACAAACTTGGTACGTAATTACAATATCGTACCAAGTGTACCTCATCTAAACTTAATGACCAGGTACGCATTGATCAAAGCGTACCTGCGTACCAAGTTAAATGAGGTACACTTGGTACGCATTTACAATTACGTACCAGGTGTACTAAGATGTTTCGGCAAAATAGGTACTCATATTCAATTAATACCAACAAATAAAAACTTCAACCTCACCTAATTGCTGCAGTAGCGTGAGAGCAAGGTATTAAATCCAGATCCCATGCCCGACACGAACACTTCCTGGAAGCAACATCAACAACATTGCTTTTAACTCCACAAATGACATTAAACTTCGTATCAGATATCGGTTCAACTCTCATCACCCGCCCCGCCTCGACAGCTATACCTAATTCCTTTGTTGCATATACCGATAATTCTTCATTTCTAGATCCAGATTTTGTGCGGCACTGAAAGAACCAAGATTGGACAAGATTACGACAGTATTCTAGAAGAGAACATGCCGGAAGTTTTCTTGCCCACCGAAGTCTTGAATTCATATTCTCTACAGCGTTGGATGTACCAAACCCAAACTTCTGCATGGGGCATAGTGCAACAGACCATCTGCTCGGACCAATACTCATCAGCTTTTCATAGCCACCACGAGAGGCCTCCTTCAAATTGTTCATGTACTCATCATAATCCTCCACTTTGTAAGCATTCGCAGCAAGGTGGAATAGATCAATCACAACAGTACCCAAGTCTTCAGGTTACCCTATATATGAAACGTACAAAGACCATGAGGGATGCCAGGATAAACTCGATCTATAGCATTTTTGATGCTCAGATGCTGATCGAAAACTATCATAAAATCCGGGGGGCAACCAAACATCCGACGGACACGCTCCAAAAACCACGACCAAGATGAAGTATCCTCCACATCACCAATTCCAAATGCTAATGGAACAATTTGTTCATTAGCATCCTTTGTAGCGGCAACAAACAAAATGCCCTTGTATTTCCCTTTCAAGTGTGTGCCATCAATGACAATCACGGGACGACATGCACGAAAAGCTCTTATGCATGCAGAGAGAGCAAAGTAACAATATTGAAACAAACCGTCTCGACATGTCTGAAGGTCCACAATTGAACCGGGATTCATCTGCTCCAACATGTATAAGAACTTGGGAATCATCTGAAAGAATTTATCTTAACTAATAAAAAAAATCACTAAAAGTACGCTAGGTAAACATGGTACGCTTTTCAAAAAATGTACCGAATGTACCAGTAATATAGTTGCAAACGAGGTACGAATTTACAAAAACGTACCGAATGTACCAGTAATATAGTTGCAAACTAGGTACGAAATTACAAAAACGTACCGATTTTACCAACATAATTGGTAAAACTTGGTACGTTTTTATAAATACGTAACAACATACTATACTACCTATGTAAACTAGGTACGCAATATTAAATTCGTACCAGATTTGCCGCTTTATTACCGGTACACTGAGTACAATTTGGTAAAATCGTACCCAATGTACCGATAATACAGAGACAAATCGGGTACGAAATTTTAAAATCGTACCAACTTTACCAATAATAATAATTACGCAATACAAAATATAGAAAAAGATAGAGAAACCTGAAATAAATTATCCGCATCTCCAAATGAAAGTTCCAGAGCATGGTGCTTACCAGCCAAAGCAGTAGAATATTTTACATTCACACCAAATTCCCTTCATATCTGTGATTGAATATCCTTTGGCCTAAGACACGAACCATCTTCCCCAAAATTTGGGCCAAGGTGTGCAACAACAACTCTAGATGAAACCTTAGGATCAGGGTGATATCTCAAATCATCCACACAAGAGTGACGAGTGAAGAGATTGATACGCCACAAATTAGATGCTGCACTTGCTCGCATCTCAAACTCACATCGCTCTAAAAGTTTGCATCCCACATGGTAGTACACCTTGTTTGATCGAATTGTTTTACACTCGAGATGCTTTTTCATGTGATATAAACCAAGAGCTGCCTTCAGTTTCTTCTTTCCGCCAAAAGTGCCACCCTGAACAAGCTCATCCACACGCACAACCGGTGCAAGTATTTCATCCGATGGAAGAGACGCTTGATGGGCTGCACCGGGAATAACCTACAAACGCTGTCCTATGCTACTTTCATTACCCACATCGCTATTACCATCCACATTGCTATTACCAACATCATGATCATCATTCTCACCAATATCATCTAAACCCAACTCATCACAACCAACATCAAAATTGTTTTGGTCTTCATTCCGTACACCATCATCAATTAAAGGAGTCCTCCTATTATGAGATTCATGAATCGTGGGAGAAACCGCCACATATACAGTAGGAAACTCCAACACATCCATCAAATACGACAACTTGAAATCATCTGTAATCTTCATTCTCATAGTTTTACCACTAGGAGACTTGACTAAACCATCTATATCAAACATATACATCCTCTTATCCTTCTTCATTCGAACTTCAAGCTTTGCTAATAAAGATTCAAAGCTTATACCACTAGGCGGTATAGGAATATACTCTTTCCTACCACCCTCATAAATGTTCTCTTTCCAGCATCCTCCATGCGCAACCACTAAAGAAGAAGGCCTTACCTGCACCGAGAAAACTTGGTACGCATTAGTAAAAGCGTACTGCGTACCCAGTAAACTTGGTACTAATTCATAACTACGTACTGCGTACCAAGTGCACTTGGTACGTAATGATAAATACGTACTGCGTACCATTCAAACAAATTAAGGTACGCGGTACGTTTTTATCAATACGTACTGCGTACCAGGTAAACTTGGTACGCACAGTACGAAATTAAGAAAAACATACCAAGCCTGCAACCAAAAAATTCAGTCGCCTGAATTTACCTCCATAGCTTAAAATCGCAACCAAAAATCGCCGGAAACTTACAAATCAACCAACGTTACACTTGCTAAACAAAAATAATAGAATAAAACAAAGCAAAATCGCATAAAAACAGGCGGAGATGACGAACAAAAGCACAAAATCACAACAAATTGTTGCAAAATCACAACAAAAACAACTACACGACGGAGATGACGAAAAAGCCGACGACAACAACTCTCGTCGACAACGAACATCTCTCGTCGACGATGATGGAGGAAAAAGCTACAAACTATGGCGATGGCGACGGCGATGGCGAAGATGACGACGACGGCGATGGCTAGGACGACGACGACGGCGATGGCGATGGCAACGACGATGACGGAATGAAATGAACAAAGTCGACGGCGTTGAGCAGAGAACAATCAGCAGAAACGAAAAACTTGAAGATGAAGAAAATTGAAAAAAAAAACGATAGAGGGAGAGAGACGTGAGCTAGGGGAATAAGAGAGAGAAAAAGGAGAGAGAAAAATAAAGTGGAAAAGTAGAAGAGAGAATGTGTTAGAATGGAATAAGGTATAAGGTATAAGGGTATAAATGTCCAAAAAGTAAACATATGACAAGAATTGATAAAATTTGAACTAGTGACCCTTTTTGATATTA
Organism: Schizonepeta tenuifolia; assembly: GCA_029490685.1. Classification (NCBI taxonomy): domain Eukaryota; kingdom Viridiplantae; phylum Streptophyta; class Magnoliopsida; order Lamiales; family Lamiaceae; genus Schizonepeta; species Schizonepeta tenuifolia. Next base: position 132,510,799 of record CM055955.1, read on the forward strand.
CAATTGAGCTAATGACATATGGGTGCATTTCCTCAAAACAAATTATTAAACCAAAAAGGTGAGTGATGATAGCTACCTTTTCTTCTACACTCACCTTAATGAAGGCAGTGTCCTCCATCCATTTGAGTTCTCACGCGTTGTGGAGCCCACAATTATTTTGGAAGCCCATTGCCCACTTTCGCACCCATCCTTTCGGATTCCAAAGTTTGGAAACTACTCCAATGGTGAGAGTTGGGTTCCATTTTTTCAAACCCAACTGTTGGAACCACCCTACTTGGCCTGTTTCATTTAAAGGAAACAATTAGTGTATATTTAACATGATAAAATATTGCATTCACACTATATGTGGCCTACCATCTCATCTAAATCCTACTAACCTACTCCCACTACCCACTATCCACCATCTCATCTATAACTTTATTAGCATTATAATATTGCATTCACACTTCACTAAATACTCTCTTTATACCTAATAGATTTTTTCTTAGTCTCCGTGCCTATATGAACTAGGCCGTATTCGGCGGGATGGAGGGAGTACTAGTCAATTTTTCTTTTTTTTTTCCGTCCAAAAAAAAAAGTTACTCGCTTCGTGCACGAATTAAATACCTACTTATCCATATCTTTTTTTCCACAACTCAAATACCTACTTACCTTTTGTATAATCATACCCTACTATTTTTCTTTTATTTGTTCGTGAATTTTGCTCGGTGGTGCAATCTTTTCCCCTTTTGGAACTCTCAGAGGATCAATTAAAGCTCAACTATTTTCCATATACTTTGAAAGATCGGGCTCGGACGTGGCTCCTATCGCTGCCGTCAAACTCCATAAACACTTAGAAGGACGCTTGTGAGAAGTTTATGATCTACCCTAATCATAAGACTCAGGAGATTCGAACACAGATTATGAATTTCATGCAAGGTGCCGATGAGCCTTTCCACAAGCATGGGAGAGATTTCAAGAGCTCATTCGTTAGTGCCCACAACATCAGCTAGCTTCGATTATGGTTAGCCAGTTCTTCTATGATGGTGAACAGCACTGCATGGGGCAATATTGCAAAGAAGACTGTCGCAGAACTCAATCAGATTTTTCAGACTTTAGCTGAGAGCTCCCAACAAAAGTCGATCCGTGGGAGAAGGGTTGAGGCTAGTGCAGTGGCACCCAATTATGAGCTTCAGAAGCAGATAGCAGGTATGATGAGAGAGTTGCAAGAATTAAAGATGAGCAAATCTGTTGCTTCTCCACCTCGACAGAAACCTGTTAGACAAGAGATTTTTACTAAGCCATGCGACATTTGTGGAGAGCTGGGACACAATCCTGAAAATGTCAAAGAATGGGAGAGCTAACATATGAAGGGAGAGCACAAGTCTATGTTGCACAGGGATACCCTCCACGACCACATTTTGATCAGGGCCTAGGATTCAATTAGAATCAACGACAGTAGAACTCGGGATGGCAGAATCAATTGAATGCTGGGTGGAAGAATCAGAATCAAGGGCATGGATTTGGAAGAAACTTTCAGAACATACGTCCTCCATTGTTCAATCAGTATCCTCCACAACAGTTTAATTAGTACCCTACCCAGCAGCAGAGGTACCCATAGCAGCAGCAAAATTTTAATTCTCAGTAGCAGAATCCAATACATCAAAATCAGTTCCAACATGGGCCATCGCAATTTCAACGAACACCGCTACCGCCTGCTTAAAGGAACAAGTTTGAAGACAACTTAAATGCATTTGCAAGAGAGCAGACATGCAAGAGACGCTCAAGACGGCACCATCACACACTCTCTTATTATGATGTATCCAATGTAGAAGTTTCCAAGAAGAGCTTCGTTCTCGTCAAAATATCTACAAAATCGTGTTTGCACCTTGAAAAACTCATTTGAAGCTTATTTCGAAAGTAGCTCCCTAACTTGCGCTTTTCTCGTGCAATATAAATTTTTTCGATCCAAAACCACCACACACATCTTTATTATGATGTATCCAATGTAAATGTATCAAAGAACGACTTCGTTCGCGTCAAAATACCTACAAAATCGTGTTTGCAACCACGGATTTATTTTCAGATTCTATTTCAACGTTTATTATGCAATTTCCATTGAAGCTTGTGAGTTCTTTCATTCTTATTTTTATTTTCTTCTGCTATAATATCTTTTAGATTTATTTCTTTGAGTTTATGCTAGAATTAGAGATTATTATTTCAAACACTAGTTTAAATTTTAATTCTTGCCTAGGGTTAATTTGTTTTAGATTTTTTTTTCAATCCTTGTCAAGGTTCAATTTATGCTTAATTATTTCTTCCGCCTAGTTATAAACAAACAACCCAATTGATTGATTGCTTTATTTTTCTTTTCTTTTTTGCAATACAATAATTTCCCAGCTAAGTTTTCCTTAAAAGAGGATATTCGGGTTAGCTTATTTAATCTATTACGACCACGTTAAATTGCGTGCAACTAAGATTAATTAGGTTGAACAAATTTGACGCCACTGTCGGGGAAAACTTTAGGTGATTATTTGTGTTGCATTGTTTTTATTTTTCTTTTTCTTTTTGTTTGGTTATTTTTATCCTTCCAGTGCATGTAACCCGTTTGCTAGTGTTGTGTATGCGAGGTCGCAGAAGTCTAAAACCATTATTAGCACCGTATATTGACAACATCAATCGGAAGAATGTAATTCTGGCAAAAGCAAAAGAGGTAACTAAACCAAACCTTAACGAAGTTGAAGAAGAAGCTTTGTTGGGGAATCTTTTTTGTGAACAAGAAGAAGAAGTTTATTCAAATCACGACCAAGAAAATATGGCCACAAGGGAAGCGCAGCTTATGGGAGAATATTCCCGTCCCATTATTGAGGCCACGACTTCGGCAATTGTTCTCCCAACCACCAATCGAAATTATGATTTGAAGCACAACTACTCTAGCATGCTTCCATCTTTTCACGGCATGCCCAATTAAGATGCGCTCAAATTTGTGATAAACACTCATTTTCGTAGAAACTAAACGTGTTTACTACCGCATTTTGCTTAACTTTTGCCAAATTTGTGATATATTTGATATGAATTTATCTATTTTAGAATTGTATCACGTTTGGTGGAGTTTTTGCTTATGTGTAGGTGAACTAAGGTTTCCTAAGCTAAAGTGGATATTCAAGGAAGAGCGGAATCAAAGAGTTGGGGTGAAGAAGCGAAGAAATCGGACGAAAAGAGATTGAGGGCTAATTGGCGCTTGAAAGGGCTAACCGGAGGGCTAACCGGCGGTTTAGGGCTAGACCGCTGGTTAGCACCTTAAACCGCCGTTTAGCCGGGGAAAGGATCTGGAAAATTTTCGTGGGTTAAAGCTAACCGACTGCTAACCGTCGCCCTAGAGCTTGGACCGCCGGTTAGCCGGTCAAATCCACCGGTTAGCGTGGTTGGACCGCCGGTTAGCATTTTTCGTGCCAAAACTTTCCATTTTGCCCTTTTTACGTTTTTAACATTCTTTAGCACTTCTTGTACCCTATTTAAAGGGATCTTTGCCCCAAAAACCTGGCATCATTCATCATAGCTTAGAACTCTCTTTTCAAAGTTTTCATTTAGGGTTTAAATTAGTTTTTAATCTTTGTAATCAAGTAAGAAGGTTGGATTTGGTTTGTTTTGAAGATTTTATTGAAAATTTCTCCATTTGGGTTCTTAGTATCTTTTATTATGCATTTAATTATCTTTTCTTGTGCTATTTCTTTTCTTATGTCTAGTTAATTTTCTTTAGCTGGTTGTGGGGATTTGAGATGATTCAATGGTGATTATGATCTTAGCTTTCTAATTCAAATTACCTTTTCCTAATTGAATGTGGATTTGGGTCTTGATTTCATGTGAGAATTATTGATCATCTTTCTTGCATGCCAAGTGTTTGTAGAAATTCTTAATAGGTTTTTACATACATGGAAATCAAATTGTCACATCATGCATGGTTTTGAGACTTAGCAAGTGATGAATTCATGCATGGGAGCTTATATTCTTTGTGCTTTTTGGAGTTGAATTGTCATCTTTAGTCTTAACCGAGAGAGTCGATAGTTTGATCTTCTTTTGCTATTTATCGAGAGAGGATAGTGAATAGCTTTGTGAATGCTTCTCATTTAGGAGATTAAATATGGTTATGTGAATTAAGAAGTCATCTTCATGTCATCTAGAATCGAATCAAATCCCTAGAACCAACATTTTTCTCTTATCGTTTCCTCAATCCTTATTTTTGTGTTTATTTGTTTTTAATTGGTTCCTTGCCTTCATTTACTTTCATAATTGTTAAGTAAACCCAAATTCATGATGACTGTAGAGTTTGAATAGTATGAAAGCGCATGAACTTCATTTTCCTTATATGTTCGATAAAATAGTCCTTGTAGATACGATATCCGATTGCTAAGAAAAATTAGTGATCAACTTTTTGGCGCCGTTGCCGGGGACTATTTAGAATTTATAGTGTTAATGATTTTTGCACTAAGATTACTAGTTCAAGCTGATGGTTCCGATACGAGTTACTGGTGTATGGTGGGGGAGGGGGGAATACACCAGTTAGGATTTTTCAACTTTCGAAAAACTTAACACTTGAAATCAACTTCAACTGAGTAAAAGGACTTAGTTGGGATCTCACAGCTGAGTAAGCAACCTCAGCTGGAAGAGTGGTGCTGTGTGGAATGTGGTGGAAAATGAACTCGTAAAAACAAACTCACGCTTTTATGCACGGTTGGTCAAAACCAAAACTGTTGATGTGAAAGTATGCAGATTGTATGCGGTTAGTTTGTCAGTTGAGATATGCAAATAATGACTGAACACAAATAAACACGACACACAAGATTTACGTGGTTCGGAGAGAACTCCTACGTCCACGGGGAGATGTGAGTCCACACACCTCAGTCCAAGTTCTTCTGGACAGTTCCACTCAGCTTACGCGGGCTGAGCAACCGTTACAGTTTAGTTTCCGGGCACTAAACAGCCTAAGTCAAGTTTGCGGGTACTTGACGACCTGACTACTCAATTACAGGAAGAGTAAGGTCCTAGCACACTTTTTAGGGTGTGAGAATGGGTAGGATTTCCAACTACAGCTCGATCACGAATGAGAGCTGGATCTAAGGCTTGAACGAATAAACACTCAACCTAAGATCAAAAACAGTTTCGATCTCTAGGAACCCTCAGCTACTAATGTTCTCTCAAATTGGAACTCTCAGCTGCTGATGCTCTTGGATGATGATTTTGCAGATTTGCTTTTTGCTTTGATTTCTCTCTAGAAAGCTCTTGAATTTTTCGTCGTCTGTGTCTCTCTCTATATCTCTCGAATGAGAGAATGCCTCTATTTATAGGCGGAGAGAATCAACTAGCCGTTGGAGGAGCAGTTGATCTCTGATCGGTTGAAAGCGATGGCTTGTCTCTCATCTCTGCAGACTTTCCCGATATGGCATCTGTGCTCTTCTGCTTTCCATCTGAGACAGCCTTGTGTTGGACCAGATGGGGTAATGACTGAACGGTCAAACCCTCATGTGACTTCCTTTTGAAATTTAAATCTTTGACAGTCAACTTCGGTTTGTCGGTTGAGAGTCTTGACCTTCATCTGAGTGATCTTCAGCTGATGTTCCGATCTGTTGAGCTCTCAGCTGACTTTGAACTTCAAACAGTTCAACTCCTTGTTCGGATTCTATAACTGAGGTTCTGAAACTGAACCCTCAGTTGTCTTCCACTTCTTTACTCAGTTGGGTTTGAACCCTCAGATGATTTCCTTTTCATCTGATGTTCTCTTCCTCTCTGCTGCTTCTCATCTGATGAACGCTCAGTTGGTTTCCTTCTCAACTGATGTTCTGAAGACTTCCCCTTGTTTGCATCTGAACAAATGAACTCTCAGTTGTCTTTCTTCACAACTGATGTTCTGTCTGAGTGACGCCTTGTTGCCATCTTCAGCTGGAGACCTGTAAAGATAAAATCTTAACTTTGCTCAAACAGCGAGCCTAAATTCTAACATTAGGTTCTGGCAACATCTACTTGGTTGGGGTCAGTCGGTTTTGGAATTCATCAAAACTTATACTAATAAATTTCCCAACACAAGCATTGTATTTCTATTTTGCACTATTGTTCTAATCTTCGATTCTTGAGCTCTTTTGTAGGAAGGCAAGTTGAAAAAGAAAAAGAGAGATGATGATGTATGAGGATCGAAACCGCATTGCCATTTTGGAAAGACAAATGCAAGAGATGCGATATCAAATGGAGGTTAGAGTGATACAAAGGCAAGAGGTTGATCCATTTCAATGTGAGGATGCTTCCTACACCAATCAATGGAATAACAACTACAATCCTCCAAGTTATCCATCGGAAAATCAAGCCTACAATCTCAACAACCGGAATCACTCACACTTCTTTTATGAAGATCCAAACAATGTTATCCAACTATTGTTTAGATTCTCGGTTACCAATGAGGTTATAAATGAGCCGAGAGAGCAAATCTTTGAAGAGATGATGAACCAAATGGTGACTCAACAAAGCATTTTCATTAGTCAATTGGAGTACTTGGAGAACTCCATCTCGGTTATAGAAAAGCAAATCATGTCGTGTGAAGGGAAAATAAGCCTAATGGCGAATCAACCCGCCGCACAATGCAAGTCGGTGCAATTTTTAAGCCACACAAAAGTCTACCCAATGGTCCAATGCAATGCAATCCATGTGGTGAGTGAGGCTTCTTATCAAAACATTTCAAATGAAAATGTGGAAGTGGAGGAGTGGAATGAAGAGTTCGATGTGGAGGAGCCCTCGATTCAAATGGAGAAACCTCAAGAGCCAATTCAAGATTCTCAAATTCCAAAGAAGGTAACTCCTAATAAACTCACTTCTCCAATCAAGACTTTTATTCCCAAGGCTCCTTACCCTCAAAGACTAGCAAAAGCAAAACATGATGAGAAACTTGCCAAGTGCTTAGACATGTTCAAAAAGGTGCAAATTAATATCCCATTGCTCGAAGCTTTAAGGGACATGCCCGGATATGCCAAATTCTTGAAGGATGTCGTCTCCCAAAAGAAGAAGCTTAAGAAGCATGAGACAATAAACTTGTCAGAGAAGTGTAGTGCCGTTTTGCTTAGAAAGCTCCATTTGAAGCTCAAAGATCAGGGGAGCTTCACAATCCCATGTAAAATTGAAGGGCATACATTCGATAGGGCATTGTGTGATTTAGGGGCAAGTGTTAATTTGATGTCTCTTTCAATTTTCAATCGTTTGGGAATATGAACTATCAAGCCAACCTCTATTAATTTACAATTAGCGGATCGATCTGTGAAACATCCCAAGGGTGTGGTTGAAGATCTTTTCGTTAAGGTTGGAAAATTCGTATTTCCGGCCGACTTTGTTGTGCTTGACATGCCGGAGGACAAAAATATTCTTCTCATTCTTGGTCGTCCGTTATTGGCCACCGGTCGTGCTTTAATTGATGTTGAAGATGGAGAGTTGATGTTAAGAGTCAATGATGAGAAGATGACACTTTCTATCTACAATGCAATGAAGAAATTTGAAAAGAGAAATATTGAAGAGTACAATTATGTTGATTGCTTTGAAGCTTGTAGAGAAAACTTGCCCTTACAATATGAAGATCCTTTGAAGTATATTTCTATGAAGTGTCCTCCTCTCGAGTTGGTTACTTGCTTGAATATCAACAAATTGGAGAAAAGAGGAATCAATGGAGTGGACAAGGCGAAAGATGCCCAAACTTTGGCCAATTCTACTTTCAAATGGGAATGGAATCCACCTCCTGACTATTCACAATCTTTTTAAAGACATGGGATATCGTCGAGCTCCTGACTTTAAATGAAGAGCTTGTTGGGAGGCAACCCAACGTTTATTTGTTAATTTGCATTTAGTTTGTGTATCGTGATACACATACCTTGTTTCCTTTTCCCTCCAAACTTATTTCCGAGCTTCGTGCTCTTGAATATGTTTGGGAGAGGGGGGTGAGATAAGATATGTGTTTCACCTTTATTGCTTTTTTAAATTCTTTATTTTGAAAAAAAAAATTGAAGTTTTAGTTGCTACGTTTATGGTGGTTGGTGCTCAAAAGTAACTTGGTGAAATGCTTATGATAATATTGTTGTGTTTTGCGAAAATTTTGTTGAGATTGAGTGTCTTGTGAATGGCTTGCATGAATGGTTGGTGTGCCGGTTTTGACTTCTTGATGAATGAATGAAACCCGTGAGGATTTAAGCCTTGATTTGCTATGCATTATGTTCCTTTCTTGTGAGTTTGTTCATGCATGCTTATTTACTTCTAGAACTTGCTTTGGTTCTTCGTCAAGAATGTGTGTTTATGCAAGAATCATGGAAATGATCTTAGGCCATCCTTGTTAGCTATCTTAAAACCCAAACACTACCTTGTTCTTTGAATTATCCATTGTTAGCCCTTTTGAGCTTTAATATATAGCCTTTCTTTGTCAAACCGGAGAAAAAGGGGTGATGGAGTGTAGGGGTATCCCGGGTTGGATTTTAATGGAGAATTTGTTGAAATGGGTAGCTAAACTTAGGGGGTTTGTTGCTTTGAAAATCTTAAATTCCCATGAGCTCTAACTTAAAAACAAAAAAAAAAAAAAGAAGAGCAAAACAAAGTGAAAGTGAAAGAATTAAATTGTTGAGTTGTGACTTGATCACTAATTTTTCTTATCAATATAAACCGCAACTCTAACGGGTTATTGTAGTATTAGCAATCGCATATCGTATCCAGAAGGACTATTTTATCGAACATATAAGGAAAATGAAGTTCATGCGATTTCATACTATTCAAACTCTACAGTCATCATGAATTTGGGTTTACTTAACAATTATGAAAGTAAATGAAGGCAAAGAACCAATTAAAAACAAATAAACACAAAAACAAGGATTGAGGAAATGATAAGAGACAAATGTTGGTTCTAGGAATTTGATTCGATTCTAGATGACATGAAGATGACTTCCTAATTTCACATAACCATGTTTAATCTCCTAAATGAGAAGCATTCAAAAAGCTATTCACTATCCTCTCTCGATAGAATACAAAAGAAGATCAAATTATCGACTCTCTCGGCTAAGACTCAAGACGACAATTCAACTTCAAAAAGCACAAAGAATATAAGCTCTCATGCATGAATTCATCACTTGCTAAGTCTTAAAACCATGCATGATGTGACAATTTGATTTCCATGCATGTAAAAACCTATTAGAATTTCTACAAACACTTGGCATGCAAGAAAGATGATCAATAATTCCCACATGAAATCAAGACCCCAATCCACATTCAATTAGAAGAAGGTAATTAGAATTAGAAAGCTAAGATCATAATCACCATTGAATCATCTCAAATCCCCACAACCAACTAAAGAAAATTAGCTAGACATAAGAAAATAAATAGCACAAGAAAAGATAATTAAATGCATAATAAAATATACTAAGAACCCAAATGGAGAAATCTTCAATAAAATCTTCAAAACAAACCAAATCCAACCTTCTTACTTGATTACAAAGATTAAAAACTAATTTAAACCCTAAATGGAAACTTTGGGAAGAGAGTTCTAAGCTATGATGAATGATTCCAGGTTTTTGGAGATTAGATCCCTTTATATAGGGTACAAAAAGTGCTAAAACATGTTAAAAACATAAAAAGGGCAAAATGGAAAGTTTTGGCACGAAAAGTGCTAACCGGTGGTTTGGACTGGCTAACCGATGGTCCAAGCTCTAGGGCACCAGTTAGCTTTAACCCATGAAAATTTTCCAGATCCTTTCCCCGGCTAACCGGCGGTCTAGCCCTGAACCGCTGGTTAGCCTTCCAGTTAGCCCTTTCGAGCGCCGATTAGCCCTCAATCTCTTTTCGTCCGATTTCTTCACTTCTTCACTGCAACTCTTTGATTCCGCTCTTCCTTGAACATCCACTTTAGCTTAGGAAACCTTAGTTCACCTACACATAAGCAAAAACTCCACCAAACGTGATGCAATTCTAAAATAGATAAATTCATATCAAACAAATCACAAATTTGGCAAAAGTTAAGCAAAATGCGGTAGTAAACACGTTTAGTTGCTACAAAAATAAGTGTTTATCACTCTCCCAAACTTAGGTATTGTTCGTCCTGAACAACATATTCAAACAAAGAACATAAACTCAAATGGAGTGGCAACTTTGAATCCTAAATGCCTCAAATTACACAAATAATTTCAATGCTAAACTGAGCATCTCTTTCACAACTCACACAAACGAATGGCATGCCAATCTCAACGACTCAACAAATGCAACTCTCAAAGAAGTGTATTCCTTACTCTCAAGTATTTAGGTTTAAACTCTCATCGAAATCACACAATGCAAATCCACTTACCATACGCTTGCTTATTGTCTAACATCTACATTGCAAAACAAATTATGCAAGAATAAGGATCACAAAGGGCTTTTCTTGAGTTATAATGTCGGCACATTGGTTTAGGAAGGGAAATTTAGCTAAGTGACTAATCAAATTATTCACCAACCCCATATCTTCTTCAAAACTAGCACGAATTCAATCGTCTTCCTTCTACACCCAACATTCCACAAAAAGGGCTAAAAAGCACACCATTTACAATCAAAACCATTATTAATTCTCTTATGCTATCATTTTAACTATTTATTCTATTGTAAGCAAAAGTTTTCATCAATTTGTTCGTGAATTTTGTTCGGTCGTGCAATCTTTTCCCCTTTTGGAACTCTCAGAGGATCAATTAGAGCTCAAGTGTTTTCCATATACTTTGAAATATCGGGCTCGAACGTGGCTCCTATCGCTGCCGTCAAACTCCATAAACACTTGGAAGGACGCTTGTGAGAAGTTTATGCTGAAATTCTACCTTAATCACAATACTCAGGAGATTCGAACACAGATTATGAATTTCATGCAAGGTGCCGATGAGCCTTTCCATGAGGCATGGGAGAGATTTCAAGAGCTCCTTCTTCAGTACCCACAACATCAGCTGGCACCGATTATGGTTAGCCAGTTCTTCTATGATGGGTTGCTTCAAACAACTTAGTTTATGGTGGACAGCACTGCAAGGAGCAATATTGCAAAGAAGACTGCCAGAGAACTTACTTGGATTTTTCAGACTTTAGCTCAGAGCTCCCAACAAAAGTCGATCCGTAGGAGAAGGGTTAAGGCTAGTGCAGTGACACCTAATTATGAGCTTCAGAAGTAGATTGCAAGTATGATGAGAGAGTCGCAAGAATTAAAGATGAGCAAATTTGTTGCTTCTCCACCTCGATAGAAACCTGTTAGACAAGAGATTTTTACTAAGCCAATGGGCATTTGTGGGGAGATGGGGCACAATCCTGAAGAGTGGCAAAGAATGGGAGAGCTAACATATGAAGGGGGAGCAGAAGTCTATGCTGCACAAGGATACCCTCGACGATAGGGTTGTATACGAATCGAATCGAATCGAATATCATCATATTCATAAATTCCGACATATTCGATTCACTATTCGATTCGCTTTGAATAATTTTTTTTATTCGTATTCAATTCATTATGATATTTGCGAATATTCGAATCGAATGGATTATTCATTTATTTTTTTCTTTAAATTTGTTATAAACATATTATTCGATTCTATTCGCAAGAGGAATTTTCTTTAATAATATTTAACTTACGAAATAATAAAACACAAAATTCAATTATATATGTCAATATTAGTTTTTAGCTATATATATATATATATATTAATATTTATATATTATATATAATTTAATATTTTTAAAATATCGAATCGAATATTTTTGAATAGCGAATCGAATATCAACATTTCAAATTTGTATTCGATAACTAATCCAATCAAAAAAAGTATTCATATTTGTATTCGATTCATATTTGTTCTTGAATGATCTTCAACCAGCTTCTGGGATCCTTGGAGATTTGGCCTCCTTGATCTTGATCGGTTTTGATACTTGACTTGATAACGTTAATCCGGAGGGCCAACGCCTTGTTTCTAAATCAAACGCTAGATTTGAGACGCTTTTGGTGAAGAACTCCTTGAACTCCACAAAGAACGCCTTGAATGCCGCGAAGGATGCCTTGAATGTTGTAGAGAATTTTCCGACAATTCTTGAGCTCTTCAATATGATTTGTGGTGTCCTTTGACCTCTCTAATCACTCCTATTTATAGGTGAAAATGTAGCGGACTTGGTGGGCTTTTGGACTCCAAGACGGGCTTTAGGGCTGAGGTGACACAATTTTATTGGCTCCTCAATTTTGGTAGTTATCTTCATCAAACCTTGGACTTAATGACCAAGAAATGACGCTTGTCAATTTCTGACTGGCCGGAAAATCTCCATCTTTTAAATATCAATTTATATTTATTTAATTTAAGATTTATCTTTAATAAAATTCCTAAAATATAAATAAATATAAAAATAATATTTATTTATTTTCTTCATGAATTTTTATATGTCTACATCAGCTTATGTTAAATTTTTCAAGGAGTTGGCATCGAAGAAGAGGAGATTCTAGGAGAATGAACAAATTTTGGTGTCCAAGAGTGCCAACTCAATTATGCAGCAGTCTCTACCTCCAAAACAGCGGGACCCTGGGAGTTTTATGATCATGATTGCCATGGGAAATGGAAAAGAAGCATCAGGGATGTTGGATTTAGGAGCCGGTATTAATCTTATGCCGTACTCAATTTTCAAGCAATTGGAATTGGAAGAGCTGAAGCCGACTAGGATGTGCCTGCAGCTAGCCGATCGATCCATTCGATACCCTAGGAGGGTAGTGGAAGATATCCTGGTTTGTGTTGCAAAATTGATAGTTCCCGTGGATTGTGTTGTTCTAGAGATTGGAGATGTGCAAGAAGATGGACGAGAGCATACACTGTTATTAGAAAGACCATTCATGGCTACTACCAACACTCTGATCGATGTCAAGAGTGGGGCCATCAAGATGCCGGTGTTGTGAGAGACAGTCTCTTACAATGTTCATGCCAATCGAGCATATCCTTCAGTCAACAACGTCGAAAACTGTTCTTACATAGATGTCATTGACATTCTCACTGAGGTGTGTTTCATTATAGAGAAGCAGATGGAAGAAATTTTTGAAGGATCTGCAGATTTAGAAGAACGGCTCAGGGAGGAAGCAGGTTTGGAGGAGTTGGTACCCACTAGTTTGCCTGTTGACCAGTAGCTGATATTCGAGAGTTCCAAGGATGAAAAAGAAGTGGAACTTGAGCTCAAGAAATTGCCCTCGAATATGAAGTATATGTTCCTTGAAAAAGAAAGGAAAAGGCCAGTCATCATCTCCTCCAAACTCAACAAAGACGAAGAAGAAGCTTTAGTGGAGGTACTTAAAAAATTCAAGGCAGCTTTTGGATGGAGTTTATCTGACATTAAGGGGATCAGTCCTGCCATTTGTATGCATTGGATCAACCTTGAGAAAGAAGCCACCCCGTAGAGGGATGCTCAAAGGAGATTGAACCCTGTGCTGATGGAGGTTGTGAGAAAGGAGATCTACAAATTGTTAGCAGAGGGAATCATTTTTCCCATTGCTGATAGTGAATCTCTCAGCCACATGCATGTAGTATCGAAAAAAGAGAGCATCATAGTGGTTTTGAACGACAGGGATGAGTTGGTGCCCACTAGACCTATTACTGGTTGGAAGATGTGCATAGATTATAGGAATCTCAATGCCGCTACAAAAAAGGATCACTTTCCATTTCCTTTTATTGATCAGATGCTTGACAGATTAGCCAGCCACGAGTTCTAGTGCTTCCTAGATGGATTATCTGGTTACTATCAGATTGTTATTGCACCCGAAGATCAAGCCAAGATGTCCTTCACGTGCCCCTTTGGCACATATGCATGCAAGAGGATGCCATTCGGACTCTGCAACGCATGAGGTACGTTCCAAAGTGTATGATGTCAATATTTTCTAAGATGATTAGTGATTTTGTTGAGATATTCATGGACGACTTCTTTGTGTTTGGATCGTCTTTTGATGATTGTCTTAGGAAAATTGAACGTGTCTTAGAGAGGTGTGTCAAAAGTAGCCTGACCCTTAGTTGGGAGAAGAGTCATTTCATGGTTCGAAGTGGGAATGTTTTGGATCATATTGTCTCTAAGATAGGTGTAGAGGTCGACAAAGCAAAGGTGGATGTGATCGAAAGATTGCCCCCACCTCGCGATGTCAAGGGTATTAGGAGTTTTCTTGGTAATGTCAGTTTTTCTCGGCATTTTATCAAGGATTTTTCAAAAATTAGTCAACCTCTGTTGTTTACTTTCGCAGAATGTGCCATTTATCTTTGATGCCAATTGTTTGTCTACTTTTAATTTGCTTAAGGAAAAATTAAGCACTGCATCGGTTGTTATTGGTCCTATTTGGTCTGAGCCTTTTGAAATTATATGTGATGCATCTAATTCTGTTGTTGGTGTTGTTTTGGGTCAACGTATTGATAAAATGCTTCATGCTATTTATTATGTGAGTCTGACCCTAACTCCTGCTCAAGTGAATTATACCACTATCGAGAAGGAGATGTTTGTTGTTGTTTTTGCATTAGATAAATTCTTTGCATACATCATAGGATCCAAGGTCATCATTCACAGTGATCATGCTGCATTGAGTTATTTGTTGAACAAATCTCAAGCTAAGCCTAGACTCATTTGTTGGGTTCTTTTACTACAAGAGTTTGATGTGGAAATTCGTGATAGAAGAGGTAGTGAAAATGTTGTAGCTGACCATTTGTCCCGTCTTGATAACTTACCTTCTCCTATGATCTGTGATAATTTGTTTGAGTCATTTTCATTTGAACAAGCTTTGAGTGCAGGGATTGTGCCTTGGTATGCTGATATTGTCAATTTTCTTGCTTGTGATGACTTGCGATCTGACCTTACTTCCCAAGAAAGGAAGTGTTTTTTATCTGTGTGCAGGCAATATTTTTGGAAAGACCCTTACCTATTCAAGATTGGTAAGGATGATGTAATCTGAAGGTGCGTGCCGGATGATAAGCAAGCCAAGATTCTGTAATTCTGCCATGAGACTCACTGCGGTGGCCATTTTGGAGGACAGAAAATAGCACACAAGGTGCTCCAATTAGGTTTATTCTGGCCTACATTATTTAGGGATACTCATGCCTTTTATCTTACTTGTGATCGTTGCCAAAGGGTTGGTTCCATTGGTCGTAGGAATGAGATGCCCCTTAACAATATTCTAGTGGTTGAAATTTTTTATGTTTGGGGTATTGATTTCATGGGACTGTTTCCCAAGTCTTCTGGCTATGAATTTATTCTTTTAGCCATTGTTTATGTGTCCAAGTAGGTTGATGCAATTCCCACTAAGACTTGTGATTCTCATGTCTTCCTAAGGTTTGTGCAGGAAAATATTCTTTATCGATTCGGATTTCCCAAAGCGATAATTAGTGATGGTGGGAAGCACTTTTGCAACAGGCTTTTCGAGAAGCTTATGAAGAAGAATGGGATAATGCATAAGGTTGCTACTCCCTATCATCCACAAAAGTCGGGACAAGCAGAGACGAGCAACAAGCAAATCAAGGCAATCTTGGAGAAGACTGTATAGTCATCTCATAAGGATTGGTCTTCAAAAGTTGAATGACGCGTTATGGGCGTACCGTATAGCTTACAAGAGTATTTTGGGTTTGAGTCCGTACCGGCTTATTTTTGGAAAGAATTGTCATCTACCTGTCGAGATCGAACACAAGGCGTATTGGGCAATCAGGACAACTAGCTTTGATCTTGATGCTGCGGGAAAACATTGGGCATTGCAAATGTCTGAGTTTGTTGAGCTCCGTAATGAGGCATATGACAATGCCAAGATTTACAAAGATCGAGTGAAGAGGCTTCATGATTGCCGGATCTTGTATAAGGAGTTAAAGCCCGGGATGAAGGTCTTTTTGTTTAACTCACGATTGAAATTGTTTCTCGGAAAGCTCAAATCTCGTTCGAGTGGCCCATATGTCATTGAGAAGGTTCTTCCATTTGGAGTTGTTCGTTTGATTAATGAGGAGACTCAAGAATCTTTTCAAGCGAATGGACACCGTGTGAAGCCATACATCGAAGGGGAAGTTGAACCTCAAGTCGTGGAGTCATTGCGGATCATCAATTCGGAACTCTGAAGACTCATTCTGTGGTCAAGCTAATGATGTTAAACAAAGCGCTGCATGGGAGGCAACCCACGATTTTTATTATTATTAAAAAAAACTCAGCAGCAGAGTCAGTGAGCAAGCGCTGGATTCCGAGCGAGCGCAGCTCTTGCTATGCAAAAAAAAATTAAAAAAATTAAAGAACGTGCAAGCAGCGTTCAGTGGCAGCAAAATCATGCAGAGCTCTCTGCTAGTTTTAGGGACCGCTGCCCCTCTCCTCCTTCTTTTCCTTACTTCTCGCCCAAATTTCTCTTGCCGCCGCACACGCTAAAACGTCCTACCCTATTTTTTTTTCAGTTGCCCCCCTCACTTCTCCTACTCAAATTTTCCACCGCCACACTCCAATTCCCTTCTCCAATTTTTCTCTCACCGCCACAACCCAAATTTTCTATCCTGATTCTTCTTGCTGCTGCACACACAATTTCCTTTCTCCAATTTCTTTGCTCCATTGCTCATTGCTATTTCCCTCTCGCGCTCTCTCTCTCTCTTTTTCATTGTTACCGCAAGCCGCTCGCTGGCAGCTGTTCGTCTTCGTCGCGACGTCTCCCATTAGCGTTTCCTCCTTCGTGTGAGAGAGTTTCTTCTCTTGCCGCCTTGTTCCGCCAAGCTTTGGGTTATTCAATCATGCCACAGATTTGGTGCAATTGATTTACTACTTTTTTTCTTTTTTTTTCGTAATACAATAATTTTCCTGCTAAGTTTTCCTTGATAGATGATATTTGGGTTAGCTTATTTAATCTATTACGACCACGTTTAATTTGCGTGAAACTGAGATTAATTTTTCATTGAAGCTAAAAAAAATTAAAAATAAAATAAAATTAAAGAACGCACAAGCAGCATTTAGCAAAAGCAAACTCACGCAGAGCTCTCTCCTAGTTTTAGGGACCGTTGCCCCCCCTCTCCCTCCTCCTTCTTTTCCTTACTTCTCGCCCAAATTTCTCTTGCCGCCGCACACGCTAAAACATCCTACCCTATTTTCTCTTGCTGCCACAACCCAAATTTTCCATCTTGATTCTTCTTGCCGCTGCACACACACTTTCTTTTCTCCAATTTCTTTGCTCCATTACTCATTGCTATTTCTCTTCGCGTTCTCTGTTACCGCGAGCCGTTCGTTGACAGTTGTTCGTCTCTGCCGCGATGTCTCCCATTGGCGTTTCCTCCTTCGTGTGAGTGAGTTTCTTCTCTTTGCCGCCTTGTTCCGCCAAGCTTTGGGCTATTCAATCATGCCACAGATTAAAGTGCCAGTTCGCAAGCAGCGGTCTCGCAATACAGCGGGTTCTTCCACCTCGAACCTGCAACATGAGGTCAATTCTCAAGCGCGAGCTTTCACCGAGCTACATGACTGCCCATTCCTTATCCTTAATGATGCTGAAGGTATGATTTACGATTGCTTTAAATCGTTTGAAGTCACTTTGCCTCGTCGTATTTTGTGGCCTGCCATGGATAAGCTTGGGGTTAGTGCTCAATTGAAAGAGTACTTGTCTGTATTGGGATTACTTACGTATGATGAGATGGATTTTTGCAGCCGCTTATTTGCCTCTTGTTTATGAATTTTTGTGTTCTATGGACTTTACCCATGATTTATCTAGCTTTACTTGTCGCTTGTTTGGGAAGAAGGTCACTGTCACCAAGGCTGTAATGAAAGCGGTGTTTGGTTTTCCTGTTAGAGGTGATAAAATTGAGAACTTTCAAGTCACAGATGCTTGGGTAGCGTTGACTAGATATCCGAATTGGAAATCACACGGGGTATCTAGTGGGTTTATCCGTGATCCGACGCTTGGGATTGTGCATAAATTTATCTCTTATAATGTGTTTGGGAACGAGCATGCTAATAAGGTCAATAAGTCTGAGGTTTACTTGCTTTTTGCGGCCCTTCAGAATGTTTGGATTTTTCCAACTGATTTATTTTCGAATCATTGCAATATATCCATCGCAATGGTCATTGTCACCCTGGTTTTCCCCATATTGCTAGTTCTATGGCACAGTACTTTAAGATACCGTCTACCAATGATCAGTTTGTGCTTTGGCCGAAAATTATTTCTATCAATGAGCTCAAGTCGTCTGGTTTCATTCTTTCTTGAGATGCTCTTTATCCTCAGTCTAAGCGGCGTTGTGTTGAGAGTTATCGGAATAAGTTAGTAGTACGTGAGCGTGGTGAAGGGGCTGCTTCTGAAGGTGAAAGGGGTGATAATGAAGAGAACGACCAAGTTAGAGGGCATCACGATGCCACTGTCAATTCCGGGGGACTTCATTTTCCTTCTACCCAGTCTTCTACTCATAGTCTTTTGATTTGCTCAGTTTCAAAATGTTCTTTTTGAGCGCATGGACCGTCAGGATGTACAAATCCCGACCCAAAACCACAATTGGGAGGTGAATAATCAGCATTGAGAGCAGCTAACTCGGCAACTGACTGAGCAAAATCAGCATTTGCAGGATTTGGACCAGTGCTGGACTCAGTGATGTCGCAGTATGGTGGTTTTCCGCCTCCGCCGCCTGCTCAACAGTGATTTCTCACTGTTGTTTTGTTTGTTCTTTCTCCCTTTTCTTTAGATTGTGGTAGTTGTTGTTGTTCTCTTTTCTATTTTGTTTTTCTTGGCCTTACTTTGGTTTTTGTATTGTTTTTCAGATGTGCATGGTGGCTCTTGGTGATGTTGTTCCTTGCCTACTTCTGTGTACTTTTTCTTTTTCCTCTATTGTAGGTCTTTTGTGCAATGGGGACATTGCTTTATTTTCTTGGGGGGAGGGGCAGGTTTTTGTTGAGTGTTTCTTTCATGTCCGTTTGAGTCTTATCTTGAGCTAAGTTGTTAATGTGATGATTGGATTTGATGAATCAGGCCTTGATGGACTTGATTGATCAAGACATTTTATTATGAATTGATTGTTTATGAGTATTATGTAGTTAACTGTGGGGCATTGCCATGTTTGAATGATTGTTGCTTGACATTTGAGTGTGGGATTATGGGTGAAAAAATTATGTTCTAGGTGTTGTATCCCAAGTCTAGGAGCCGTGTTGTTATAAGGAAAAAAAACAAAAAGAAAAAAAATAAAAAAAGAAAGAAAGAAAAAATAAAATAAAAAAAATCTTTGAGTCAAGTTGAGAGGCTTCTGCTTTTCTGGGAACCATGAGTATGAGAAACCATGTGAGGACCCTTTAGATAACCTCATGTTAACACCTCATGAATTATTGCCATATAACTCGACTTGACTTAGAATTGTTTAATTTTTGTTTGGTGATTTGAAAGGTTCTACCCCTCTTTCTTGTGTGTTCAAGTTGAATTATTATATGAGAAATGGGTATGGAAAACCACGCTAGGATGACGGAATTTTTTCGAGAATAAACCTAGTGAATTTTGCCTGAATGTAATACCCCGAGCTTCTATAACATTAGAGAGCGTATTAAATAATCTTATAAGTTTAAATGACGAGATTTGAGGAATAAAAATTCTTTTCTAAATAAGTAGAAATGAGTAAAACGACTGAAATGCCCTTATGTGTTTTTACGTGAGATTATTTGTTCTATTTCTTGAAATGATAATGTGATGCATATATTGAGCTCGTTTGTATGAGAATGAGTACGAGTATGATTTTCAGAAAAACTCCGAAGATTTTTGATTTGAAGTGAATAATGTTGATAACCGAGAAATCGCTATGCGCCGATGAACCTAGAATAGATTTTAATTAAAATATTTGAACCTAGAATTAATTCTAAGTTCATTGAGATAAGATAGAAGTTTATTCGAGATAATTTGAGAGAGTTATGAGAATTTAATCTTTAAAGGATTAATAAGCCGATTAATTCTTAAGTTTTCTTCGTTATATGGAATTTAGACTTAAAAATTAGATAATCGGAATCCTTAATTTATTTATTGAGACGTGAATTAGGTTTGAGATGTTTTAATGTCGGAAACGAGACGAGGAGAGATTAGACCCGTTTTGAGCATAAATGGAATAATACGGACGTTTTATCCGGAAAACTTTTTACGACCGGGTAAATAATACCCGTAATAAAATATTGAGGAAAATTCCACTCATCTCTCTCCCTCTCCATCGCCATCTCTCCCATCTCTCTCCCTAATCTCTCTCCAAACCTACTAGATAGCATTCATCATTAATATTCTTTAGCAAATCTTAGTAAATTGTGTACAAAGATTGCATGCAAGATCTCATCACATCAATCCTTTATCAAACCAAGTTCCAACACCGAACACCATCATTTTTATTCTAAAGTGTTGGAAGAATAATTAATCAAGTGCATGCAAATTTTGTACAAGTCCATCTCTCTCTCTTTTTCGATCTCTCTCTCTATATGCAAGAGAAGAAATTTCATTCTATCTCTATCACACTCTCTAAAACTCTCCATCAACAACAAAGAAGAAAAATCCTCTCCCCTCTCTCTCTCAATGCCGTGAGATACACACACATACACATAGTTGGAGTTTCTTCCATTAAAGCTTAGCATTCAAGCTCCAATTCCATGAAGATCAAGAGAAGATCATCATCATCATCCTAGTTCTTTCAAGCCTTAAGTTGAAAGGTAATAATTCTTCAAAATCTTGAGTTGAAATCCAATAATCATCCCCCATTCTTCATTATTTTCGGCTCTTAAGCCCTAAAAATGGATGATTAATTGTTGTTTCGTATTTTCTTGAGCATTCAAGACAAGTTCTTCCAAGAGAAATCCAAGCTAAGAGTTGAGCCTCATTTCCCCCATCAAATTCGGTTTAAGAAGACCAAAAGGAGGAGATCCAATTTATTTTCTAAAGTATGATATTCATTTGATTTCTTGTATATATGTATCTCTATAAGCCCTAAAAGAAAGAAAACATGCATGCATGGCATTTATTTTATGTTTAGTAGGTTATCGATGTGAAGATCGAGTGAGGAGAAATCGATAGGAGAATCGAACTCTAGGATTTAATCGATGAACTAACAGAAGAAAAAGAAGTTAAAAACCCTAAAATATGGTTAATACCAAAAATTAGGTAAAAATAAGGAAAAATCGTTTATTATGTTCTATGATGAATTTGATACTTGATATATGTTTTTTAGCATGTTTTGAATAAGTATGTGTGCATGAAAATTTGAGAAATAAATTGCCCTAAAAATTGTGAAAATGCCGTGAGTTTTGAGAAAAAAAGAAGAAATTATTTTGTTGATTTTGTTGATGATTTAATTGATGTTTTGAGCATGAGATTATTATAAGATGTGATGATTTAATCTTTGATGTTGATTAAGTGTGAAGAAAATCGATATATATGTGAAGTTTTTAAAGAAAATAATTTTATGATGATATGGAAGACTTGATGATTTTGATGTTAAAATGATGTTAATGTGGTAAAAGAATGAAGTTTTAAAGCTTTAAAAATGTTAAGAATTGAAAAATACATAGAAAAATATATCTAGTAAATGTTTTAAGTGTTCTAAGTGTTCATGAGATAAATCTTGAAGATTTGAGTTTTGATTAAATTAAATCAAAAAGAAATTTTGTAATCAAATTAATAAAATAATCTAAATTTTTATTGAAATAAAAATTAATTGAAGAATAAAGGAAAATATATTAATTAAGAAATTAGTCTTAATTTAATAAATAAAAGAGGAAAAGAAATTTATTAATTAAATAAATAAGAGTCGAGAAAATCGAGTTAAAATAAAGAGAATAAAATGATAAGAAAGTAAAGAGAAGTTTTAATCAAGTCGAAGAAAAGTGTTAGACGAGTTAAGTTTACATACTCGTATAGTTTAACCAAGAAAATAACGGAATAAGATATCGAGTAATGATTTTGAAAGTAATTAATTAAAATTAATTGAATAAGTTATTTTTCAAACCGTGTGAATTAAGAATAAACCGAGAAGAATTATTGAGATAATAATCTAAGAAGTAATAGTTTGAGCTAAGAATAAGAATCGAGTTAGAAATAGAAGTGAAATTCCTATTTCACAAAAGTTTAATAAAATTAAAAAGAATTTTTTTTAATTGAGTAAAAATTTATAATAGGTTTCATAAGACAACGAGTTTGGAAAAGTGTTGTTTATAAGACAGGAAAGATAAATTATATTGTTTGAGTTTTTATAAAAAAAAAAAAGGAATTCGTATTTGAATTAAGTTCTAAAATAAAGATTAAGTAGATGTTAACGTATTTTGAAATGTGATTGAATTCGAAACAATGTGTTTGATTTATTTGAAATTATTATGCAATTGAATTAATATGTTTGAGTAAATGATATTATTTGTTGATGACGTGAAAAATTACTAAGTTTGTTTTGTATGCAAAACAATTGGGTTATTAAGTTGATAATTAAATCAAGATTTGATGAAAGAAAACTCGAGTAATGGAGTTTAGATAGACGACGTTCATAATTAAAGCGAGAAGTGCTAAGACATTGGTTAGTAGTATTAACCAATTATCGAATAGAGTTAATGGCTTAGAGACGAGAATGCGAGATTGATTTAGAAAAGAAAAGCGTAGAGAGAAACGACTCAAGTAGAAGTCCTTCAGTCGAGACCAACGTTTAATATCCGTCTTTGCGTAGTATCTTATCTTCTTTATCGATGTCGAACTGTGAAGGATCAAGCCGGACGGAAAGATAAGCGAGGACAGATAGCCCTTAAACCACCTAGCTAGAACGTCGGAAGTCAGGTGGGCTTTTCTGAACCAAAACTATCGATGAATATTATTATGCTATTGAGTATTATTATGTGATTTTTAAAATGCGATTGATTTGCCGTTTTATTGAGTTGGTATGTGTTATCATCTGTTTGTTTGAGATATTATCATCCTGTTAAAAGCAGGAAACTCACGTGTGGTATGTTAAATGTTGAGGTGACTGTGAGCCTTGCTTTGGTTAGGCCAGTCACAGTGTTCGAGAAGGAGGCCTACTTCTCGGCACAGTGAGTGAATTTATGACAGATGATGCATACTGTTGAATATATATTATGTTTTAACTGCGCAGTCTATTTAAAAGAAAATGTTTTTAGCATGCACAAGTAAAATCATTTTAAGTTGCTTAAGTACTTGTGATGTTTCGGCAAGGCAAGTTCAATTGATATAGCTTTAAGAGCATTTCCAAATATTTTCGGCATATGTTCACTGCGTACGAAGTTCTCAGCCCTGCGTGTATTTTTAAACGTACAGGTTAGCGGGATGGCGATGGCAGGAAAGGCTTGGTGGTGTGGTCTATTTGGTTTTGTTGAGTTGAATGTCAGGCTGGCATTTGCACGTCTTCGTACGTGTGAGTGTTGGGTTTTGAGTCGAGTTTCCGCTGCAATCCCTTTTGAAATAGAATTTTGTTAATATACACTTGATACTTGTTTTTTATTCCGAGCAATGTGCTCGATGGTTTTAATGTTTTGTTGAATCTTGAACTTGTTGACCTGAAATACTTATCACATTCGTGTGGATATATAGTTAAAATGCTCGGTTATTGCTTCATTATGTCTTTGATAGCCTTATTCGAGCTACTGCTTTTTATTGATGTTTCCCTGAGCATGTTCCCCGTATTTGAGTTGATTGTTAGATGGTTAAGTTTTGTTGTTGTTCGTAAGTCGCACCCCGGGAGTCGGGGTGTGACACTGAAATTCACCTTATTATCTTTTAAGTAGTGTGACTTGGAATTTTGGGACACAACAACGGAAATTTGGATATCTCCTTGCCTGTAGTTTTGTGTTTGAATGATGAGTGGATTGAGTTCTCGTGTGGAGGGCCACTCGTTGCTATGTGTGAATCATATTTGATTGAGGAGTGATGGAATATTTTGTAACCGATAAGATGTCGGGGCATATTTCGTGGAGTTTGATTGATCATTTTCATTTTAATTTGAAATGAGATTTGTTTGAGGACAAGCAAGGTTTTGTGTGTGGAAGGGTTGTTTAACCTATTTTTGGTTTTATTTTGTATAGGTTTTTAGGTGTGTTTTTGACGATAATTTGTTTGGTTTGTATTATCTTAAGTCAAAAATTGCCCTCATGTTTCGTCCAAGTGTTTTGAGTGGAAATGTAGGTTTTGAGCTGGAATTGCTAGTTTAAAGATCATAGTGGACTCAATTCGATCTTAGAACGAAGAGATATGGAGAAGAGTAGAACTGAAGTAAGGGGCAGAGCTCCCTCGTATGACGAGGGATCCCTGCTAAGTATTCATTGTGCATCCAGGAAGTGGAGGCAGAGCTTCCTGCATGACCAGAGCTCCCTTCTCGTTTATTCATTGCGCGTCCAGGAAGTGGAGGCAGAGCTCCCTGCTCTACCAGGGCTCAGGCAGGGCTCCGGGCCCTGTTGATTAGCTGTTTGGTGCAGAAATTATGGGCAGAGCTTCCTGCCCTTAGTAACTTGGCAGGTTTAAGTACAACCTCTGCGCAAGCAAGAAAAATACTTTTTTGTCTTTTTCCTTTTTGCTAGGTTTTCTTTATGTTAAAAAAGTGAAGGCTAGACTTGTTCACATTAGTTTTTCTTCTATTTCTTTTTCATCTTGTAATTTTCATTCCAGAAACACGAACAACATCACCGCGGATTATTTTTAAATTCTACTTCAACGTTTATTATGCAATTTCTATCGAAACTTGTGAGTTCTTTCATTCTTGTTTTTATTTTCTTCTGCTATAATTTCTTTTAGATTAATTTATATGAGTTTATGTTAGAATTAGAGATTATTATTTCAGACACTAGATTAAATTTCAATTCTTGCCTAGGGTTGATGGTCCCGAAACGAGTTACTGGTGTATGGGGGGGGGGGGGGGAATACACCAGTTAGGATTTTTCAACTTTGAAAACTTAACACTCGAAAACTTCAACTGAGTAAAGAAAGGCTCAGCTGAAATCACAACTGAGTAAGAGAACTCATCTGTGAGAGTGGTGTTGTGCGGAATGTGGTGGAAATTATACTCGTAAAAACAACTCACGCTTTTAAGCTCGGTTGGTCAAGAACCAAAATAGTTGAGAAAGTGCAGATGCAGTTTCTATGCTGGTTAGTCAGACAGATAAGAATGCAAGAAATAAAGACAAACACTAGCACACATAGATTTAACGTGGTTCGGAGATAACCCTCCTACGTCCACGGGGAGTTGTGAGTCCACACAACTCTGTCCAAGTTCTTCTGGACAAACCACTCAGCTTACGCGGGTTGAGCAACCGTTAAGGATAAGTTTGCGGGTACTTATCAACCTTACAGTTTAGTTTCCGGGTACTAAACGACCTAACTACTCAGTTGCAGGAAGAGTAGGATCCTAGACCTTTTCAGGTAAAAAAAGTATTTCCAACTAAAAGCTCGAACGAAAGGCGAGCTGTGATCTAACTCTCTATGAACTCTCACTAAGTGATGTTCTCAAGGTTCGATCTAAAGACACAAAAACTATCTAACTCTAGAACTCTCAACAAGTGATGTTCTAAGAGATTCAGTTCAGCTCGTGAAGAATATTGCACTTTCTTTTGCTCTCAAATTTCTTCTCGCGTGTGTGTCTTGTGTCTTCTTTGAATGAATGAGGGCCTCTATTTATAGGCAGAGAGTATCAACTAGCCGTTGGAGGAGCTGTTGATCTCTGATCGTTGAAAGCGATGGCTTGTCTCTCATCTCTGCAGACTTTCCCGATATGGCATCTGTGCTCTTCTGCTTTCCATCTGAGACAGCCTTTTGTTGGGCCAAATGGGGTAATGACTGAACAGTCAAACCCTCACGTGACTTCCTTTTTGAAATTTAAATCTTAACAATAGACTTCCAACAAGGAGTGGTCGGTTAAGACTTTCGATCTTTAGCTATCTTGTTCTTCAGTCGATGTTCTATCTGACAACTAACAGTTGAACTCTCAGCTGACTTCGTCTTCAAGCTGTTGATCTTCTTGGTTGAGTTATACAACTGATGTTCTGAAACTGAACACTCAGTTGTCTTCCTTATATCTGGTCAGTTGGGTTCGAACGCTCAGATGGCTTTCTTTCATTTGATGTTCTCTTCCCCTTTACTGCTTCGCATCTGATGAACGCTCAGTTGTTTTCCTTACAACTGATGTTCTATCTCTTGAACGTGACTTCCCCCTTTTTGCATCTGATCATATGAGCTCTCAGTTGTATTTCTTGACAACTGATGTTCTGTCTGAGTGATGCTTTGCTGCCATCTTCAGCTGGAGACCTGTAAAGATAAAATCTTAACTTTGCTCAAACAGCGAGCCTAATCTTCTAACATTAGGTTCTAGCAACATCTACTCGGTTGGGGTCAGTCAGTTTTGGAATTCATCAAAACTCTTACTAATAAATTTCCCAACAAGGGTTAATTTGTTTTAGATTTTATTTTAATTTTTGTCTAGGTTCAATTTATGCTTAATTATTTCTTCTGCCTAGTTATAAACAAACAACCCAATTGATTTACTGCTTTATTTTTCTTTTTCGCAATACAATAATTTCCCTGCTAAATTTTCCTTGAGAGACGATATTTGGATTAACTTATTTAATCTATTATGAACACGGTTAATTGCGTGCAACTGAGATTAATTAGGTTGAACAAAGGGAATAATTTTTTTTTTCTTTCTGTTTCTATATCATTTGTTTGACACGATTTAATAATTTGCTACGAATACGTGTACATAATGATTGCGTTTCCATATCATTTGTAAAAGCATCTATAATTGTTGAGATACTTTGATGTTTTAATCTCTTATGAAGTCTGGATAGAGATAATTATTTGTAGTAGGATTGTCTCTATCCTGTCTCAATAAAATTAGTTTTCAAAATTATTTTTTGATTGATATAAATCAAAATATAAAAATTATAATAATTTAAATAAAATATGAATAATTACAGAGTAAAAAAATTACATAAATAAAAAAAAATTATGCCCATTCTCGACGTTTCTTGGCCTCCGAAACCATCATCATTTGAATTTGTATTGCTCCGACGTCATGTTTGACGTATCCTTCTGGATGATTTTTATGTCGATAGCATTTTGTTTCACCCAAGCATTCTACATAACTGCCTAGGCCATTCTTTGCTTTGCCGATGCTATCTCCCCGAGCTTAGTTTGTCAAGTCAAGCACATCTAAGGCGTGACTAGTCATTTCTTTCCTTTTTCCCTTCGCCGCCTCTTTCGCCGTTATCTTTTGACCCTACAGGCCAGGAGTCGCACTTTTCGGCTCAATGGAGGATGTCGTGTAGTCGCCCATATTCTTCTCCTTCTTGATGGAGTGAACGTCGGAAAATTTTGAGGGCCACAAATTTCGGATAGTTGTGCAATATTTCTCAAGTCTTGAAGTACTTGAAGAAAGATCCCTTGTAGTCAGCGGAGTACATCCACTGGCCAGCGTGTATAATTATGTCATCAGAATCATCGCCACCTTTTAGGCGTTCGCTTTGCCGTAAGTGATTATCCAAGACTTCACTTCTGTAGAGCTCTTGATCTGCTTCAGGTTGAGGTTAGGTCAGTGTCAAACAGGGCGTTGAATCGATCCATCACTCGCCCCCAATATTCTCGACCCGTTTGATCGACACCGCAAATTGAATCACAAGTCTCCTCTCGCAAATTTGGGCAATGACGTTGGTCTCTTCGATAGGGTACTAGTGACGCTTTGTTTTCTCCGCTTTGGGGGGGGGGGGGGGGGAGGTTTCTCTTTCCTCTTGGCAGCGGATGGGGCAAGCTCGGTGGAGAGGATCCCCTGAAAAGAGGGGTAGGACTCGCCGGAAAATTCAAAATTTAGATCGATTGAATCGAGACCTGTCGGCGTGTAGTATTTCTCGAACATGTGGGGGGATGTCCAAGCCGACGCGAAGAGGTTTGTCAGATCCATTACAATAAGTAAAATAGATATAAGTGTATGAATAATTTGAAGATAGAAGATAGACAATGAGAGTAAAGAAGACTGAAATGGTGTGCAAATTGAAGATGAAACAAGGGATATCTATAGATGATAATCAAAAAAAAAAAAAATGGGTTAGCCGTTGCCGGCAACGGTACCCTTGGCTAAAAATAGTCGTTGCATTTAAACAGCCACCAATATTCTGATTTTTGGGGGAAC
The DNA here is from genome assembly GCA_029490685.1 of Schizonepeta tenuifolia. Taxonomy (NCBI): domain Eukaryota; kingdom Viridiplantae; phylum Streptophyta; class Magnoliopsida; order Lamiales; family Lamiaceae; genus Schizonepeta; species Schizonepeta tenuifolia. The sequence continues at coordinate 132,538,896 of CM055955.1, forward strand.
GGGCGTAAGACGGTGGCCTAGGCAGCGGGGTGTCTCATCGGCGAGACGTCTCGAGCCGGCTAAGAGATATCCTGCTGCAAGTGCTCTTAGAATCCACCTACACTACTGAAAAAAGCAAATTTTCTCAATAATTTATTCCCTCCATACCCAAAAAGTGTGGTTAATTTATTATTTTGAGTCATTCCCTGTATATATGGTATTTACATGAATGGAAATGACTCCGACTTTCTAATATTTAATACTGCATGATAAATCAAATATGTGGCCCCATTTCCCACTCAACAAACATTTACTTACCCTTTTTTAAAATTCGTACCGTATTATTCCCCACACCATACTAATTCGAGATGGACGGATCAAGTCTGTCTTTAGGTCCTTTTTATTTTTTTTCCTAAATTAATGTTTTATATATACATATATATTTAATCAGTATGATTATTAATTAATAATAAGATTTTCAACATATGGTTGGATGTTACTATATATAGCTGCTCATAGTAGATCAGTAGATGCCAGTCATATGTTTAATATATCTGCTCATTGTAGATGCACAAAACGGCATGATGATAATTTTTTTCTGGTTCTGGTTGGATATAAATGAAACTCCGAATTATTAAAACGTAGTATGTCCAATAGTAAAAATCTCATGTCATTTTTATAGGTTAAGAGCCACTTCGGACAAAATATCCATGAATTTTTAGGAAATCTCATATTATCGCATTCGTGTGGAGCAAATTAATTCTTATAACATTGTGTTAGACACAGAGAGAAATTAATTTGTTGGTGTTGCATATAAATTTTGTCAATCATAATCTGAAAATAATGAAACTCATCTTTCCATAGGAAGATTGTTACATTACATAAAAGCACTTGTTGCAATAAAAGTGTATTTTAAAAAAGTTGTGTATTAAACTAACTGTAATTTGTGTATTAACATGATTGTACATCAAAGGAAAAGTCTAATACATAAATGTGATAAGATACGTAGTTCATAAGGACAACAATGCTTAAAATACAAATACACAATTTATTAAAAATTCAATCTAGAGATGTCAATACTAGATTTAGAAATTTAATATAAATATTACTACCTCTTTTCCAAATTACTAATAGACAGAAAGCCCCTGACATGGATGGTAAATACTAAGAAGGTTTTCTTCTCTCTCTTTTTTTTTTTTTTTTTTTTTCCTTGTAAAAGGAAATACTAAGAAGGTGGTTATGAAGAGAGGAGATATGGCCAATCTCTTAGCCCCAAAAAATTGTTGGAAATAATGGTTTGTAAATCATTATTTATGGCGGTTTATTATTTAATTATTGAGAATTAAATAATGAAGGATTATGTTACTTGTAGAGTAAATAATCGGAATATATTCATGTTCTCAAAACCATTATTATGGTGAGTAAGAAGTGATATATTGGAGTTGTGTGTTGGAGACGAGTTTGTTATCGAGACAAATTCGTGGACATTAGTGTCGTTTTGAAGTTTTAAATTTGATTAAATTGAGCTTGATAGATAAAAGCTATTTAATCAAATTATTAACAATTAGGTACGACCCATTTGTTTGTATTAGCAAATTATAAATTAAACATTAGAATTGTTTATATTAATTTTTGGTCCAATTGTTAAACACGTGACTTTGGTTAAGCTTTGTCAAGCTTTAATCCTTTGCAATTGGGCTCGGCCCATTAACTGATTAAACAAAAGTTTGTTTAATATTATATGGAAATACGAGCAGTAGTATTGCCGTTTCCAAAATGTGCTTTCAGCCATGAAACCGTCCAGGGAATTTAATCAAATTGATTTCGTTCAATTTGTGTAACAGCCGTTTTGATGACTCTTGAATGAGTACATTTGAAACTGCTACGGCTACTGTTATTGTAGCATTAATCCTCCCACATGTGAGTAGCCTATAAATAGCCTATACATGAAGCATGGTTTTTGCATGGAAAAAATCTGCACTCTATTCCTCACAAAAATTCATAGCATTTCATTTGTCTAAGCTCAAGTTCTTGATCTTCATTCTGTTCGCCGGAGCTCGTCGGACTTGTGGTGCTACATCCATCGAGACGAAGCCGTTTTACCTTTGGGGAAGGATCGCCAAACCGAGAGCACTACCAGGGCGAATTTCTTCTTGCGGGCAGAGATTCTATCTCGACTCGGCTACAAATCTTTGAGTTTGTTTCTTATTTCGTGTAATTTTGATTTATTATTTTGTTGTTCTAATCACTTTATTTCTAGTCCAGTTTTTTCTATTATTTCCATTGTAAAAGTTTGAACGAGCACCCGGAGGTATTACAATCGCAAGAAGAAATTACGTTGCTGCCCGTTCGAGCTTGGAGATTGATTCTGGATTTTAATATTGACTTAAAACTATCGAAACTTTAATACCTTTGCTGTGAGGATGTCTAGCACCAACGGATCCACCGCTTCCGCCACCATTGGCTCCACCGCCTCCGCCACCATTGGCTCTACCACCTCTGTAACGACTGGATCAACCGTGTCTTCCACGATTGGGTCTTCCTCTGCCCATATGTTTGGGCAAAGAGGCGGTCAATCCTCTACCATGGCTCCGCTGCATATGTCGAGGACTTTGGGGCTAGCCGAGAAGCCTCCTATCTTCTCGGGCAAAGGCTTCAAGTATTGGCAAGAGAAGATGTTGTTCTACCTCACCACGGTGGGATTTGCTAGCTTCTTGACTCAAGATAAGCCGGTGACACCAAGCGAAGAGGAGACGAACTTTGAAGTTCGTTCCGGCTTTGATAATTGGTGCCAAGGAGATTACCTTTGTCGTAACACTGTCCTAACGTACTTGGATGGTGGTCTCTACAAGGTGTTCCGAATTCACACAACTTCTAAAGAGTTGTGGGAGGCTCTTGGTAAGAAGTACCAAGTTGATGAGGCGAGCACTAAAAAGTTCGTCGTGGCCAAATGGTTGGACTACAAGATGGTCGATTCTCGACCTGTGATGGAGCAAGTGGAAGAGTTTCAAGCTCTTGCACACGATGTTCAAGCCGAAGGGATGCCCTTGGCCGATGCGCTCTCCGTAGCGGTGATGATCGAGAAGTTACCTCCAAGTTGGAGGGATTTTCAAAGTCACTTGAAGCACAAGCGCTCAGAAATGTCCGTGGAGACCTTGGTGTCAAAGCTTCAAGTGGAGGCTCTTGTGAGGAGTCGTGATCAAAATGCGAAAGCTCCTATGGAGGGGAAGGCCAATTTGACCGAACAAGGTGGTGGTCAGTCTCACAAGCGCCCTCGCCCAAATGCTAATTACAAGGGCAAGGGAAAGCAAGTTGCACAACCATCAAAGTTCAATGGCAATTGCTTCAACTGTGACAAACCTGGCCACATGGCTAAGTATTGTAAGAAGCCAAAGAGGAAGAGGGCTAAGAGAAATGTCAACAACGTCGAGAAGGACTTTGACAAGTGGGACAAGGAAGACTTCGTGGTTGTGATCACCGAAGTGAATCTTGTAGCTACCCTGAAAGCTTGGTTCGTGGACACCGGTGCTACTGTTCACATCTGTGTTGCAAGACTTGTTCTACACTTATAAAGAGGTTGATAACAAATCAATCACCGAGGCTAGTGATCGAACTTCACAAGTGGTTGGAATTGGCACTGTGGTTCTTCAACTAACCTCGGGCGTGGAGATCACCTTGAAGGATGTATTGCATGTCCCAACATTTCGAAAGAATCTAATTTCTGGCATTAGGTTGACTAGAAAAAAAATTTGATTTGAGCTTTCATGGTGATCATGTTGTAATTCGTAAGTGGGGAAAGACTCTTGGCAGGGGTTATGCCTGTGAGGATCTTTTCAAACTTAGTGTTAGAGCTTGTAAGCCTCCTAAGGCAGTTGCTAATAAAAATGCTTCTACTTCTGCTTACTTGCTTGAGTGCTCTGATTTATGGCATTATAGACTTGGACATGTGAATCTAAATGCTATAAAAAGATTAGTAAATATGAATTTACTAAACATAAGCGAATACAATTCACAAGATAAGTGTGAAGTTTGTGTTGAAGCTAAAATGACAAAGTTGCCGTTTAAATCGGTAGAACAGAGCACTACACCTCTAGAGTTAATTCACACCGATTTATGTGACTTAAAATTTATGCAAACTAGAGGTGGTAAAAAGTATTTTATTACTTTTATTGATGATTGCACAAGATATTGTTATCTTTACTTGTTGAGAAGTAAAGACGAGGCTATTGAAGCTTTTAGAAACTTCAAGAATGAAGCCGAGAATCAACTTGGTTGTCGAATTAAGATTGTTCGAAGTGATAGAGGTGGAGAATATGTAGCTCCGTTTGCTGAATTATGCAACGAAAGTGGTATAATTCATCAAACGACGGCACCTTATTCACCACAATCAAACGGCATTGCCGAAAGGAAAAATCGAACACTTAAGGAGATGATGAATGCCTTGTTGATTAGTTCAGGATTACCCCAAAACATGTGGGGGGAAGCTGTTTTAACAGCTAACTATATCTTGAACAAAATTCCACTCAAAGGGAAAGATGTGACTCCCTATGAGCTATGGAAAGGAAGGAAACCTTCGTATAAATACCTCAAAGTGTGGGGGTGTTTAGCTAAGGTTGAAGTGCCTCTACCAAAACAAGTTACAATTGGACCTAAAACGGTAGATTGTATCTTTATTGGTTATGCACTTAATAGCAGTGCATATTGTTTCCTAGTGCACAAATCTGAAATACCCGATATACATGTGGGAACAACGATTGAGTCAAGGAATGCTATATTCTTTGAGAATATCTATCCTAATAAGGATAAGGTTGAGTCTAACTCTAGTAAAAGAGTTGAAGACGAATCTACAAGTTTTAAACCTGTAGACGAAGCTACAAGTTCTAAACCTGTAGATGTAACCATGAGTTCTAATCCGGTGTTTTATGGACCACCGAATAGGAAAAGACCAAGGTCTAAACCTATGGATGTAGAACCGAGACGTGGAAACCGAGTTAGGAAAGTTAAAATCTATGGACCGGATTACGTTGTCTTAATGTTAGATGGCGAACCGGTGACGATCAAAGAAGCCTTATCTGGTTCGGATGCGGCTCTTTGGAAAGAAGCAATTGATATTGAGATTGATTCTATTATGCAGATGCACACTTGGGTGTTAGTGGATCTTTCACCTGGATGCAAAGCTTTAGGATGTAAGTGGATCCTAAAGAAGAAATACAAGTCTGACGGCACTATTGACAAATATAAAGCCCGACTTGTAGTTCAAGGTTTTAGACAAAGAGAAGGATATGATTACTTCGACACCTACTCACCAGTGACTAGGCTTACATCCATTAGGTTGCTTCTCGCGATTGCTGCTTTGCACAATCTTGAGATTCATCAAATGGATGTTAAGACTGCATTTCTTAATGGTGAGTTAGAGGAGGAAATCTATATGAAGCAGCCGGAAGGGTTTGTAGTACCTGGGCAAGAACATAAGGTCTGCAAACTTCAACGGTCTTTATATGGGTTGAAGCAAGCACCGCTTCAATGGCATTTGAAATTTGACGAAGTAATGTTGTCAAATGGTTTTAGAATCAACGAGTGTGACAAATGTGTCTACATTAAGGAGTCTAATAACGATTATGTTATAGTCTGTCTTTATGTAGATGACATGTTGATCATGGGGAGTAATTCTCGTGTGATTCAAGAAACGAAACAGATGCTAAATAGAAACTTTAGCATGAAAGATATGGGCTTAGCTGATGTGATTCTTGGAATTAAGATTCTAAGAACACCTAATGGAATTTCTATAACACAATCTCACTATGTTGAGAAAGTGTTAAAGAAATTTAACGCGTTTGACAAACCAATAGCTAAGACGCCTTGGGAACCCGGTGTACACTTGAGTGTACATAAGGGAGAGCCTGTTGATGCAACAGAATATGCTAAAATCATTGGAAGTTTGATGTATTTAACAAACTGTACCCGTCCTGATATAGCATGCTCGGTGAACAAATTGAGTAGCTTTACGGCTAATCCAAGTGTGGAACATTGGAAAGCCCTTGAACGAGTTTTGAGATATTTAAAATATACTCAGAATTTTGCAATCCACTATACTAGAGAATCCCCTGTACTTGAAGGGTACTGTGATGCGAATTGGATATCCGACTCAAAAGACTCGTTTTCAACGAGCGGTTATGTATTCACTGTGGGGGGTGGTGCTGTATCTTGGAAATCCAAGAAACAAACTTGTATTGCTAGGTCCACAATGGAATCTGAGTTCATAGCTTTGGATAAAGCTGGTGAAGAAGCCGAGTGGCTTAAAATTTTCCTCGAGGATATTCCTTGTTGGACGAAACCTGTGTCTTCAGTGTTAATACACTGCGATAGTCAGTCGGCTATCGGACGAGCACAAAATCATGTATATAACGGTAAATCTCGACATATTTGTTGACGACACAATACCGTGAGACATTTGATCACTAGTGGAGTTATCTCAGTTGACTATGTAAAGTCAATAGATAATTTAGCAGATCCACTGACTAAGAGTATTAATCGAGATCAAATGTATAGACTGTTAGAGGGAATGGGTTTAAAATCCATGACTTAAGGATGATTATAGTGGTAACCCAACCATGATGACTGGAGGATCCCAAGAACTTGGTTCAATGGGAAAACTAAGCTATAAGAGTCCGAGAGGTAAACACTCGAACTTACCTATTCTCTGTAGAACAATGAGTGTTTGGAAACCTGCACGTGGTGAGGTTAAGTTTTTGACTTTTAATGATTCTTCGATAACTCAAAGAGGACAAGTATGGCAGGATACTTGGAATAAGAATCACCTATGTAAGTGTGAAGTGTGGCCGCTTCAAAAGATGCACTTATGAATTCAAAGGGTGTTCCAGGGCCTGTAATGGACACAAACGTGAGAACGAATGAGGGTTGAGACAATATTGTGTCAATATTGTTGTCTTAGTATACACTAAGGAGGACTAGTTCAAGGTGTAATAAGTCCACTAGGCCACCAGTATACTCGATGATATTGACTATGGTAGGTTCAAGGCCACAAGCTACCTTTCCAAATGCAATAGTGTTTCTTAGAAGGATTGAGCTAAGTGTCTACATACATTTGCATATGGCTTTCTTACTCATGTGGGGGATTGTTGGAAATAATGGTTTGTAAATCATTATTTATGGCGGTTTATTATTTAATTATTGAGAATTAAATAATGAAGGATTATGTTACTTGTAGAGTAAATAATCGGAATATATTCATGTTCTCAAAACCATTATTATGGTGAGTAAGAAGTGATATATTGGAGTTGTGTGTTGGAGACGAGTTTGTTATCGAGACAAATTCGTGGACATTAGTGTCGTTTTGAAGTTTTAAATTTGATTAAATTGAGCTTGATAGATAAAAGCTATTTAATCAAATTATTAACAATTAGGTACGACCCATTTGTTTGTATTAGCAAATTATAAATTAAACATTAGAATTGTTTATATTAATTTTTGATCCAATTGTTAAACACGTGACTTTGGTTAAGCTTTGTCAAGCTTTAATCCTTTGCAATTGGGCTCGGCCCATTAACTGATTAAACAAAAGTTTGTTTAATATTATATGGAAATACGAGCAGTAGTATTGCCGTTTCCAAAATGTGCTTTCAGCCATGAAACCGTCCAGGGAATTTAATCAAATTGATTTCGTTCAATTTGTGTAACAGCCGTTTTGATGACTCTTGAATGAGTACATTTGAAACTGCTACGGCTACTGTTATTGTAGCATTAATCCTCCCACATGTGAGTAGCCTATAAATAGCCTATACATGAAGCATGGTTTTTGCATGGAAAAAATCTGCACTCTATTCCTCACAAAAATTCATAGCATTTCATTTGTCTAAGCTCAAGTTCTTGATCTTCATTCTGTTCGCCGGAGCTCGTCGGACTTGTGGTGCTACATCCGTCGAGACGAAGCCGTTTTACCTTTGGGGAAGGATCGCCAAACCGAGAGTACTACCGGGGCGAATTTCTTCTTGCGGGCAGAGATTCTATCTCGACTCGGCTACAAATCTTTGAGTTTGTTTCTTATTTCGTGTAATTTTGATTTATTATTTTGTTGTTCTAATCACTTTATTTCTAGTCCAGTTTTTTCTATTATTTCCATTGTAAAAGTTTGAACGAGCACCCGGAGGTATTACAAAAATAATATAGCCTGAAACAAATCGGAATCGCGGGCCGATAGTTCATACTCCATACGTACTGCCCCATTAAGTTCTCAATTTCGAAATAATATCTCAATAAATAAATTACAAATTGGAAAAAGCAACCGTTCCTTTTCAAAATTTCAATTATAAAGTTGCTGCGCGAGAAAGACTCCTGTCAGAATAATTAATTATCCACACGTTTAGCCATCTTTCAGAAGAAACGCGTCGGAGATTTCATGGAGAAAAAATTGAAAAAGCATCATCTGCATATTTGAATAGTGGCTGTTCGTGAACTTCTTTCAATTCGCCCTCCATTTTTGTTCACCGGCGGCAGAATCACTCATTTCCGGCCAAAATTAAGTTAAGGTAGCTTTTAATTATTTTCGCCCTTTATTTTAGTTCACCGGCAGCATAATCTCTCATATCCGGTTTCAGGTAGGTTTGTTTTAGTTACTAAATCAAATTTTCATCTTTTGCGATATTTACCTTGCAGCATTACACAACCAGATACATACATTTGAGTTGTGTGTAGTTGTTGCTTAATATCAGATCTAATTTCAGTGATCCGCTGCTATGTATTCGAGGGATAAAGTAACTGATGGCCTGCTTTCCACTCTAGCCCCCACCCCCCCCCCCCCCCACCCCCCACCCACACACACACACACACACGCACGCACACGCACACACGCACACCGCACACATTAGATCAATGCATTTTAGAAGTGGATGTAGAATTTATCTTTAGCTCGTATGTGATGGAACATCTTTGCACACCTGTTATTTGATTGAGTGGTCAAAAGAGTGTGCCATTGACAAGATTCTTCATTTTCACCTTGGTTTCGGTCTTATTGTTAAATTTGTAATTTAATTGTGGGAATCAAATATGAAAGCCACAAAAATGGTTGATATTAATTAATGATATCCCAAATGCCAGATAACTTAAACCATCCAAGTATGGAACTTCCATTAATTCCAAATCACAGTCCAATATGTACATTTCCCTACTGGCTTTTTTTAATTCATTTTATATGCACAAAAGTTTCACTTATGCATGTTTGTTGTACAAGGATGATCACTTTAGTTAATCTTGATGCCTGTCTGAATTTTCTTTCCTTGTAGAACCAAATATGTTAGCCAAGGATCTAAAGGTTTCCATCAAAGTTATGATGAATAAAGAGAACACTAAGGTACTCTTTGCAGAAGCCGACAGCAAATTTGCGGAGATTATGCTAAGTTTTCTGAAGTTGCCATTGGGGGAGATTGTGAAAGTCTTTAAGAAGCACTACGCGGATGAGAATCATGTCGTTGGAAGTTTAGACACTCTGTATATGGGCTTATTGAATCTTGATAATGGCGACTTCTGTACAGATGGTGGTAAGAAGATGCTACTCAATCCAAGAAGCTCATTTATTAACAAACCAGTAAAGCACTTCAGATGTGGAGATAACAATTGCAAGAACAAAAAATTCCCAAATGTGAGCATATACTATGATTCTGGTACATGTGATTGTGGCAAGCCATTAAACATAGTTATGGGTGCAATCGAGCCAATATCTGGAGCTGCTGGAAATGGGATATTTGTCGAAGGACTGCCTTTTTTGGTTACTGATGATCTGCAGCTTGCCACATATGAGCCAGGATCTGTGATTCAAACTCTCATCAATCTTGGCATTGTTGTGACGGAAGGGGCAGAGCAACGGAACGTGACTCTCGGATACAATGAGGCGAGTTTAGTTTAGTAATTTGGTGTATCTTATTAAGTCCATTGAATTGTGCATTATCTTACCTTCTATTATGTTATCAGATTGTGGATTTGCTCAAGGGATCTTTACTTTCCAAGACTCCGTTAACAGATACCATTCTCCGTGGTAGCAACAAAAATACAGACTGTGTACCACACGATTTACCTGACAAGATGGAGCCGGAGCTGGGGCCAATATCAACGTCAACTAACTCTAAGAGGATGACTGTGACAGCCCTGATACAAAAATCTAACAGTAAATTGTTATACATCATTGCAAACAATGATTTTGTGGATTTCATTCTGAGTTTTCTGACTATCCCCTTGGGACGAGTGGAGTCCCTTTTGGGCAGCAAGACTTGTTTCAAGAGCATTGACAATTTGTACAACAGCACAGCAAATCTCATCAAGGACAAACATTTGGTCAGAAAAGACGCAAAGAAAAGGCTACGAGATCCAGAGCTTCCTCCTTACTATGTCTCGAAGAAGCAGATTTTTCCACTCTCCGAACAAATAATGCCCCCTATATATTATTATGAACGCATCACAGATTCCTCCAACCAGACAGTACAAAAAGGTTTTTGGATGCGTTGCAAGGATCCGAAGGGCGATAAAGGATGCTATGTCAAGGAACCGGGAACATTTGTGATATTAGATGATTTAACTGTCAAGGCGGTTAATGTGTCCTCAAGAGGTGTAACTTGCCATGAGATGAATATCGCTACATCCGACCTCAAAGAAATGGAGGTGAAGATTGGCATGAAAGAGGTAAAAAAAGTTTGTGTTTTGAAATGTGTTGGAATGGTTAATGATAACATGTAGTATAATTGTTTCTTGTGTTGAACTCTCCACTGTCGTATCCACAGGGTTTGAACATATTGAAAGCCTCTCTTGCATCGAAATCTGCTTTGAGCGATGGCTTGATCAATCCTATGTTGAAGATGCAATCAACATCGAAATCTTACTGATACCAAAGTAAGGCTCTCTAAGGGTGAAATAGCATGATTCCTTTCATGGGACAAATTAAGTTTGATCGTATCATTGATGGATAAATTTAACAAATGAAACACCAGTGATCCACGCATGCTTCATAAAATCTATGAGGATTTATACGCCAAGCTCCTCTCGTTATTCTTCCGCCTTCGCCACGAATGATGCACCACCTCCTCTGATTGGCTGTAGCTTCCTCTGCAGAAAACTGGATGAAGCAGGCGGCTTTACAATTTCCGGCGGTGTTGGTCGGCTGAGCATAGGATTGATGAGGGCATCCGTTAGAGCAGTCTTTGATATAAGAGAAGCTTCTAGAATCATCAAAGCCTGCACAAATGAAACCCAGTTTCTAAATACCGAATTTGTAAATACGCTCAAAATGATTGCAATTAAGTGCTTATCCCTGCAATTTAAAAAAAAAAAAAAAAAAAAAAATTTAATACCTCTTCCATTCCAATGTGCAACTCCATTTCTTTCACATCCGACAAAGGAATTCCCAGGTCGTTGAGAATCAAAACGACCGATCCCATACTAAAAAGCGCCAAGGTTAAATCATCATTCAAAATGAACATTTTCTGTTTGTTACCCTGATTCTTCACAGTCCTGTCCAAAGAAAAGTAACCCCGATTTATATTAGGATTGATTAGGCTTCGTTTGGTGTCTTGACCAATGAAATATGCATCTCCGATGAAATCTACTACACTGGTGTATAAATTGTCGATGTTGTTGAAAGGAGTCTCTCCATCCAAACAGCGCACAACTTCTCCGAGAGGAAAAGTCGGCACACTAAAAAGAAACGCTACAAAATCCTCCCTAGCTTCAGCGAACAACTTGTTCGTTGATTTTTGAAGCGACACTATCAAACTCATCTTAACAGAATTATTCAACTCAGATATTGGTTGATAAATTGGTTTAGTCTTCGCCATGATGGAGCTTATGTGCCTGTGCTTCAAGACAAGGTCCGTCAATGGGGTTGAGGAAATCAGAGACAACATGAGCAGATCAACAACCTAATGCAATGAAAAAAATATTATGAAATAGATAAAAAAAAATAATTTCATCAAAATAAATAAATTTTCCAGATTAGTCACATCATCAATCTCAAAACTTAAACTTGTTCTCTCTGCTCCATCGATTGTTGAGCGCTTGTAAGAATCCAGTACTCCCCATGGGAACGACACGCAGATCATCGGAGATAATGAAAGTGGTGGCCATCGTAGTAAGAGGTCGACGACGGTAGTCTACAGAAAAAGTTGAGTGGGTAATGTCGAATAGAACTGCTGCCTTAAGGAATTAAACTTCTAAGGATTTGCTTCCCAAATACCAGGGCTGATCATCATCATCATCATCATCATCATCATCATCATCATCTCCCAAACTGAAATATTTGTTGGTAAATAAATTTCTGCACAAAGTGGTTAAGCAACCAATGACGGGTGCTTCGGTGTTTCCGTAGTGCTTGTCCAGAATTTGGACGATTTTGCCCAAAGGCAAAGTCAGGAAGCGTAATAAAGCATCGGCGACGTAGCTGTTCGTTTCGGCAAAAAGCACTTTGGATTTCTGTTTGTTGATCACAACTTTGAGAGACAACTTAGTTCCATTGTTAGGGTTACACATTCTCTCACTTCAAAGAGAGAGGAGAAAACTCATCTTTTCAAGGAAAGAGAGAGGAAAACTTAGTGCTGATTGATCTCTAGATTTTTATAAACATAACGTATATTAAAAGATTACAGAAAACCCTTATAAGAGAAGGAAGTTGGGAACGCTGGAATTGGTGGTGTTTCAACTCTAACTCTCTGATCTCTAAAACTGCACTGCTTGGAAAGCTTTTAATTACGCTATTTTAAAATATTTATTTTTAAATATAATTTTAATAATATATATATAAGGATTGGTTCATATAAAAGTTAATCTATACGTGAATTAGGAACTAATCATATTCATCCCTTTTATTAAATTAATGGTTATAATTAATTGACAAAATTGTAGATTAGATGGGGAGGTAACTGTTAATCTAATAAGTTTAAGGGTAATATTGTTCCCTCTAATTATCCCATATCGATCCCTACATTTATGTAAATTTGTTTGCTTTTCAATTTTTGGACGTTTGCTTTCTCCTTGTAGTTATTGGTAGAGATGGCAATGGATCCCAGATCCGGTCCAGATCCGGTGCTCCAGATCCATTTTTTAGGATTTGGACATCGAAAATTTGGACCTGATGAATCTGGACCGGATCTGGACGAAGTGTCCAAAACATGGATCTGAATTTGGAATTAAATTTTTAGATCCAGATCCGGTCCATATCCGTTTTTAGACCCGGTATATATTATAAGTTTAAATATAATTTTTTATTTATACATAATATATAAATTATATATTATACATATTTTAACAAGTGATTATTGTAGTGTTGTTTATGGTTTAATGACTTAGTTTTGAACTTTAATGATTGTAGAACTTGAAGTATATATATATATTATTTATGCGTGTTATTCTCGATTGCATAGTAAACGTAATAATACTATGGATCTGGATCTGGACCTGGGATCTGCAGATCTTATGGATTTGGATCTGAAATTTATTTTTTTGGGTCCAATGGATCTGGAACGGATTTGGACGAACGATCCAAAAAATGGATCTGGATTTGAACTAAGCAAGATCCGATCCAAATCCGGTCCACGGCCATCTCTAGTTATTGGATTGGATTTATGTATGAATATGGAACTTAAGAACATTTGGTCATATATGATGCTTCTCAAAACCAAAAATTCAATGAACAATATATTATTATTATTATTATTTTATTTATAGCAGCAATAAATCAATACTATCTCCGGTTTCTAAGTTTTTTCCTATCTTTTCTTTTTGGAACGGTCATCAAGTTTCTTCTTAACTACTTTTGGACACTATCCACAACAAATTATTATTTCTTACCCTTATTTTATTAACTTATTTACCTAAAATGCAACATATGACTCACCACTATCTCAATTAATTAATATATCACTACTCTCAATGTGTAACCCTTTCTCCACTCACAACAAATTCAATCACTTTTTCTACTCAAAACTAACTCAACAATATTTTTCTTAATGCCCGTGCCACTTCTTCTTAGGAAGAGACTTGAAGACCGGAGGTAGTATATTATAATATTAGATGATTATCATAGAATTGCATGTGCCGAATAATAATATATATTTAAGCACAAACTTCGTTGTATTTATAAATCTGTTCGAGCTAATTTTTTAATAAATTTTTAAAAAGAATAATTAATTGCAATATTTGATGGTATTTAATTAATTTATTTATTTATGTATTTATTTATTTATTATATTTTTTAGAGGAAGATGGTATTTAATTTTTGGTTGCCTTTCTTAATATTGAACCCCTTTATGCGACCATATTTGCAGAACAATAGGTATGCTGCGTCCGCCAGAGTCTTCTTCAAAGACTAGTAGCATTAGGCAAGAGGTAGATGATCACTTAGATAGAAAGAATTTTTCTATAATACTCTGATTTTTCGAAATATTTAATTTATGTTTTGGCTTCATATGGATTGAGAAATTTGAGTATTGGAAATAGCCATGAGAGTATCAAATTCAACTTTGTGTGCAAGTTTTGACACACGGCGACTTCTAATTGATCCAAAATATCCATGTTTTAAATAACAATTTATATTTATTAAATTTAGAAATTATCTTTAATTAAAGGCATAAAATAAATAAAATATATATTTAATACTACCTCTGTTCGCTATTTTATTAACACGCCGCAAGTGCGCGGGTGTAATTGTGTACAGAGAAGCAAGGTCGTATTCCACAGAAACTGTAATAACCTAACAAGTACTACTTTCAACCATCATCCTCTATTTAGACTTCGAACTTTAAATTGTGAATTTCTAATTAAACTAATTAAGCACACAAAAGCAAACAATAAGCAACCAAAAGTAATGAAAGATTCAAATATAATAAAGATATCCTAAAGCTTCGATTTCAATGGATAATCAAGTTTAGACTCTTACCAATTAACCAATTAACAAGGGAATCAACTCTTTTTAAGACAATCGCAAAATTAGTTAAAGTATACTCTCGTACTACTTAACCGTGGATTACTTACTAGGGTTTTCATCTCTGACAAACATCATAAGTAAGTAACTCCAAATAGATCATAAGATTAATGCCTCACACAAAGCCTTTCCCTCTCAGTGATTTCGCAATGCGTGTCCTATATTCCAGTTCATGCATTAACCCTCATCTCTCGACTGTTGGATTAACACAACTAATATGCACAATTGGTGATCAAGCAACTAGCATGCAAGACAAATTAAGAATATAGAAAAGAAGAGAGAGATATAAATTGGCCAATTGATAAGAATTAAAGCTAATTATCCATCTACTCTCTAACCCTAGGATATAAAAACTTAGCTACTCATAATTAAATCAAACACACAATCAAAAGAAAAGGAATTCATAATCAATAAAAGAAAAGAAAACGAAGAAAGAAACAAAATCGTCTTGAACTCTTGAATCTTGTCTCCAAGTCTCCAAAAAGTCCAAACTAAACTAAAACTATGAAAAATAATAAAAGATGTGTAAAACAAAAATAAACAATGAAAAGGAAAAGGAAATAAAAACAAAATTAAAAACTAACCTCGTTGGGTTGCCTCCCAACTAGCGCTTAGTTTAACGTTGTTAGCTCGACGTAGCCTCATAATCACAACTCATCAAGGAGGATGATATGTCACCGGCCGACCATGGATTTTGTGGAATGAACGCCTAGGCAAAGATTCCTTTATTTTGTGTTGATCGCCCTTATCAATGAGAGGATCCAAATTCACAACTTTATGTTCTTCAAAACATTTGGAACTTTCATCTTCATGGATCTTCAAAGTTTGATAAATGGAGAAAGTGTGCATCTCGTCATTGACTCGAAGGGTAAGCTCTCCTTTTTCCACATCAATTAAAGCTCTTCCCGTCGCGAAAAACGGGCGTCCAAAAATTAAAGGAATCTTCTCATCTTCATCTATATCCAACACCACAAAATCACAAGGAAAAATAAAATTACCCACTTTGATCAAAATATCTTCAACAATCCCCCTTGGATAAGCAATCGAACAGTCCGCCATTTGAAACACAATATTGGTGGGCTTAAGAGTTCCAATTCCCAATTTGTTGAACAAAGACAATGGCATAAGATTGATGCTAGCTCCCAAATCACAAAGTATCTTTTTAATTTGAAGTCCACTAATAGCACAAGGAATATGGAAGCTTCCAGGATCTTTCAACTTGGCCGGCAACTTTCTTTGCAAGATGGCACTACACTCCTCATTAAGATAGACCGTGTCAAAATCCTTCAACTTCTTCTTCTTCAAAAGCACATCTTTCAAGAATTTGGCACAATTAGGCATTTGTTGCAATGCCTCCACGAGTGGAATGTTAATGTGGATCTTCCGAAATATCTCAAGAAACTTGGAGAATTGTTCCTTCATGCTCTTCTTTTTATGGCGTTGGGGAAACGGCATAGGAAGACGATAAGGAGGTGATTTTTGTGTTACCTCATTCTTTTGACTTTGATTCTCTTCTTCCACCGCTTGAGTATCTTTAGAACTTTCACTCTTGGCTTCTTCAATTGGAATCTCCGGCTCTTCATATGAAGTCCCACTCCTAAGCGTGAAGGTCATGCATTGCTCCTTTGGATTAACCACCGTATTGCTAGGAAATTTCCCTTGTTGATGTTGGCTCGTCAAGGTGTTAGCAAAGTGACCCATTTGTTTCTCCAAAATTGACATCCGTGTCTCCATATCATTGTGTCTAACCTCACTTGCTTGGATGAATTTAATAAGTGTATCCTCAAGCTATGATTTCTTCTCCTCCACAATTTCGCCGTTTGAGATAGCAAATCTGGGCGGTGGTTGCAACACATTGTTGGGATTCGCATATGAAAGGTTAGGATGAGTCCTAGTACCTTGATATTGGTTTTGAGGCCTTTGCGATGTCCCATAAGCTGCTCCAGGATACGGCTGCTTGTAATCCTCATAACCTAGTCGATTGACATAATTTACATCCTCAATCCTCGATGTTTCTCCTTGAGATAATCCATGCCTTTGATTCATCATGTCCTCCATCTTAGTCATGAAATTTGACATCTGAGCAGTCAATTTTGGCTATGGGATCATCATTTGTTAGAACCGCCACTTTCCTTGGTGCACCCCTTGACTCCGACCATTGATGATTGTTAGCCGCTAACTTCTCAATTATGTCCGTTGCAGCTGCACATCCACCCTCCAGAATATCTCCTTGACCGGCAGCATTCAAGAGATTCTTGATTTCTCCATTGCACCCATTGTAAAAGATCAACACCTTTTCATTGGCAGAGATCCCATGATTAGGACACTTCCTCAACATTCCCTTGAATCACTCCCATGCTTTATAGAATGTCTCTCCGTCAAATTGGCAGAATTGTTGAATCTCTGACCTCAGCTTCATTGTCTTGCTTGGAGGGAAGTATTTGTAGAAGAAAATCTCCACGAAATCATTCCAAGTTGTAACTGCAGTCGGATCTAAAGCATGGAACCAAAGCTTAGCCTCATCCCGGAGGGAGAAAGAGAAGAGACAGAGCTTTATGGCAACGTGTGGAACCCCATTCTGTTTGACCGTCTCACAGATCTCCAGGAATTGGCTCAGATGTGCATGAGGATCTTCAGCCAGCCTTCCTCCAAATTGATTATTTTGCACCATAGCAATAAGCGTTGGCTTGAGCTCAAACGTGTTGGCATTGATAGCTGGACCGAAGGTTCCTCTCTGCTGCACTACGGGTTGGAATTCAGCCTTGATTGGAGTTTCTTGTCTGACTCTCTGTGCATCAATAAGTTGCTGAAGTTGTTCTTTCATAGCTCTGATCACAGGATCAACTGCTTGATTATTTTGTTGGTCCTCCATGTTTTTATCTCGGGCTCTTCTTGGCGCGTTGTTGCGATGACAAGTAGCTTCAATCTCTGGATTCAAAGGCTCCAAGGGTAATCCTTGTGACCTTCTTTGCATGCACTACCTGTAAATCACAACAAGAAAATTAAAAAAAAATTAGTATAATAGTAGTAATATATGTCTAAATTAGTCTCAAACAATCTAATCGTAATATTGCTAAAATTAATACAGTCCCAGCTAACGGCGCCAAAAACTTGTTCGCTATTTTATTAACATGCCGTAAGTGCACGGGTGTAATTGTGTACAGAGAAATAAGGTCGTATTCCACAGAGACTGTAATAACCTAACAAATACTACTTTCAACCATCATCTTCTATTTAGACTTCGAACTTTAAATTGTGGATTTCTTATTAAACTAATTAAGCACACAAAATCAAACAATAAGCAACCAAAAGTAATGAAAGATTCAAATATAATAAAGATATCCTAAGGCTTAGATTTCAATGGATAATCAAGTTTAGACTCTTACCAATTAACCAATTAACAAGGGACTCAACTCTTTTTAAGACAATTGCAAAATTAGTTAAAGCATACTCTCGTACTACTTAACTGTGGATTACTTACTAGGGTTTTCATCTCTGACAAACATCATAAGTAAGTAACTCCAAATAGATCCTAAGATTAATGCCCTCACACAAAGCCTTTCCCTCTCGGTGATTTCGCAATGCGTGTCCTATATTCCAGTTCATGCATTAACCCTCATCTCACGACTGTTGGATTAACACAACTAATATGCACAATTGGTGATCAAGCAACTAGCATGCAAGACAAATCAAGAATATAGAAAAGAAGAGAGAGATATAAATTGGTCAATTGATAAGAATTAAAGCTAATTATCCATGTACTCTCTAACCCTAGGATATAAAAACTTAGCTACTCATGATTAAATCAAACACACAATCAAAAGAAAAGGAATTCATAATCAATAAAAGAAAAGAAAATGAAGAAGAAACAAAATCGTCTTGAACTCTTGAATCTTGTCTCCAAGTCTCCAAAAACTCCAAACTAAACTAAAACTATGAAAAATAATAAAAGATGTGTAAGATGGTGTGATGGTGGTGTCTCTTCTATGCAATAGAAGGAGTATTTATAGCCAAAAATCTAAGACAAAATGTGTAGGGAACAAATCCTAACATGGAAGGGAAATATAATCAAAGTAGGAAGGTTTTTGGGCTGAACCGCCTCGCCATGTGGTCGCATGCACGACCGCATGGCCAACCGCATGAAAAATGCGTGAAAATTTCGTCTTTTGGAGTAAAATTGGACCGCATGCGGTCTCGTCATGCGGCCGCATGCCGGACAGTATGGCAGCGCGCAATAATTTTCAATCGGCTCGTTCTCCCTCGTTTCAACTCTGATTTTGGATCCGTTTTCGCCTACGAACTCCTATCTTGCTATACTTTCATCCTATGATGCTCAACTTGCATAATTTTGATTCCAATTTTCTGCAAAATCAAACAAAGTAGAACGAGCATCATATTTCACAAATTAACAATAGCTAAGCTCAAAACTCATTACAAACATGATTTCTCAATACGAATTGACATCAATTAGGCTTATAAAGATGAGAAAATCCATGTTTAACAACCTCCGTCCCACATTACTTGTCTCACTTTCTATTTTGGGCGTCCACTCTACTTGTCTCACTTTCCATTTAAGGAAATAATTAAGAAATCATTTTATTCACTTTATATCACTTCAGCACCACTTTATATCACTTTATGTCGCATCGGCACCACTTTATATCACTTTATCAATTAAAAAATACTTTATATCACTTTATTAACTACACTAACCACATCTTTTATATCTAACCTCTTTTTTCTTAATCTCCGTGCCCGGAGGAAATGAGCCAAGTAATGTGGGACGGAGGGAGTATTTATTAATTTACATGTGTCACAAATTTATTGACCGTGAATTTTAATGTGCCTACAATAACAAATGAGAAGGTAAAGTTGTCGAGCACCTATGAAAGAAAGAAATACTCAAAGAAATAAAGAAAGAAATTGTAGTTTCACTTTTACGAAATATTTAATTGTAGTTTCAGTGTTGGAATGGATTTCGATTTGAATGTTTGTCCGCTTGATGAATCTGTGGGGAGTTTTATGGATTCACCCTTAGTAATGTCTGCAACATTAGAAACAAATATGTTGTCTAGTCGCGATGATAATGGTGTGGAAGCGGAAGAGGTCGAAGATATGGGTAAAAACGACGAACATCTTGACATGAGTAGGTGGCCGTGTTGTAGAGTTGTTACCAGCCTTTAGGCCTAGCTCAGCCCAGACCCATGAATCAAATGGGTCGAGCCTGGGCTTTCTCAATTATTTAGGCCTATTTGAAGCCTATATAGTGTAAAAATCTTTTGTGGGCCTGGGTCTGGGCCGGTTCTAAGCTTCAAAATAGGTCGAATTGGGACCCATTTTAAGATGAAGGCCTGGACAAGGCCCGCACCAAATATGAAACGTGTGGGCCTGGGCCGGGTTGGCTGGATCGGCCCGGCCCAATTGACAACTCTAGAGAGAATACCCAGTTTGGGCTCTGAAAAGAGAAATGACGTTTGGGCTAAATATAATATAATGGACTCAAAGGGAATCATTATTATGGACTTTAAATAAGAGCTAGAGGCTTTTTTAGAACAGTAACTTATGGGGTAGTGGGGATTCAGGACACCAAACTGCGGGCCTTCGATTTGAGAATACTTTGTAAAAATTTACATGTTCCGTAAGACATTTTTTGGCCCGATCGCCTATGTGTCAGCCCGATCATCTATGTGTTCAGTAATTTATTGTAATATATATTGGGACTAAATTATGGCTAGCCATAATATGGCTACGTAGATTTATTGTTAATAGTAATGGTCCGATCTCCCTGCAAAGTTGCTCAACTTTCGCTTTTATTAAGTTACGACACTGTTTTTTGTGCTTGGCGCGCTTTACAAGATCTAAACACGATCCATGACATCGTTTACGAATGTGTCGTCATCCTCTTTATGCTTCGACCCAATAATATTATTAATTCCCGCAGAAGTAAGTGCTTCATGTAGAGCTTTTCTAGCGTAGTCGAGTGTTATATTTCTGGACGAACGTGGTGGTGCCAAATCATGGTTGTGTTCCTTATCGAATTTGCGTACCTTCCATGGACCATCCCTGAGGCGTGCGACACATAGCTGAGCATAGCACTTACATCGGTTGATGGTAAGCTTCTTCTCAGAAAGGGGCAATCTCCGGTGAGAATTAGGACGCTGCTGGCTTAGGCCATGACAGCAACAATGGAAAACTTTCTTCCGTATCTCATTGCTTTTGGAGAAATGTTTTTGGTTGCCTTTCTTAACATTGAACCCCCATGCGTCCATATTCGCTGTACAATAGGAATGAAAACGATGAAGTACCGAGTTTGAAATTCTTTTCATATAGAATAGAATAGGGAAGAAAAAGGATTTAATACCTTTGATTTTCTTTTTGTCGCCTAACCCCACTGGAAGATGATGCTACTAAAGGAAAGATTTGTATCATGTTCCGATGGTAGATAAAATCGATTGTTTGCTAAAATGACAGCATTGATAGGCACAGTATAAAGGAATAAAATCGGAAGCAAAGAGAATTAAAAGGGATTCATCAATGCAATGCAACCATCTAAACTAAGAGAGAGCGGAGCCTATGAATATTATATTCACCAGAAAAATTTAATGAAGCGAAAGACCTTTAATGACAATCTGCAAAACAATAACTATCCTTTCATTCTTTAGAAAAAAAAGGGGTCTTCCATTATAATGCATTTTTATATATGAGCACGATAATCTTTAATTTTATTGTATACTTCCTTCATCGTAATTGCAATGCTTTACTTTTCTTTTTCATTTCCCATTAGTATAGTGTTATTTCAATAGAAATAATAGCAACTCTTAAAAAAAAACTGTAGGACTTATTACTTTTTATTTTTTTTACTCTTATTTCTTAATAATCGTGTCAAAACAAGTGAGACATTGCTATTGGGACAGAATGAATATTATAGACTATAGAAAGAAGATCAAGTGTGAATACTTTCTTATATGATAAATGAAAGTAAATATGGACCATTGAGCTGTGTTGATCAACAACTCAAATTTAACAATACATTAAGTTACTGTAATTTATGCATTACAGTGTTAATTAATATATTAAGTTATTGTAATATATGCATATTAGAATATGTATACATTATATTTCTGCAATATATGAGTTATCGATTTGATAAAAATATATTACAATATATTACTATCACCTTTTCATATAAAGTCCACTCTTACTTAATCCCGACCCTATATTTGAGAGATTATATAAAAAACTCTTCTCCCGTGAGAATTGAAAAGCAATCAAAAGCATTGAATTGTTAAGTATGATCTACAGTTTTCATTAATCGATTCATTATAATTTTTCGTTGAATGCATTATCATAAGAATGCATTATAATAGTAAAAAATGTATTATCATGATGGTGCATTGTATTAAGAATAAATCTATGTAGCCATATTATGGCTACCCATAATTTTGTTCAAATAAGAGAAAAAATTGATTTATTTATAATTTTAAGTTCTAAATGACTTCTAATAGTTTAAATATTCAGTTTATACAAATTTATGTTGATAGTATTTGAATTTTGAGACAATAAAAATGTCGATATAGATAATAAAGTGAATACAAAGCTTTTTATTGAAAGAATGAAAGAATTATATATTTACATCACTTATGACAAAATTTAAGTCAATAATATGATAATAACATAAAATATATGTTTATACTTCTTAAAATAAATCAAAAAATTATCTAAATTTATTTATTTTCATATAATTGACTGAATTATGGCTAGCCATATTATGGCTAAATAGCATCACTCTTGTATTAATACATAGAAAGCATTTATTTTAGTGCAGAAATCAATCTTGATCATCCATTTAATAAAATCAGTAATTCAGATTGCTTTTTATTCCTTACACCAAAGATACTTTTTATGTGAATCTAATTATATACTCCCTTGGTCCTTGCCCATCATGAACCTCTTTTAATATTAAAACGTCTCGTCCATTTAACTCATTTCTCCTCCCACAATTTTTATCACAACCTGCTTATATAAATAAATATCTCCGTTTCTCGGATAACCTACAACAACAAAAATCCAAGCAAATCGCAAAACATAAAAAACGCTCACTTTGAACTTACACAAACATTATTATCAATTTTTCTTAAATATCTACATAAAGAGAAAAAGATAACGTGCTCGTGTCCTAGCCAACCAAATTTCTACATAAAAGAAAAGATTTGTCAACATGTTCGGATGCTAAATAAAATTCCAACATTTGCTACAATAAATAAAGAAAAATGTTGAACTACATCTGAAGGTACAGTATAAAGGAATAATATCGGAAGCAAAGAGAATTAAATAACTGCAAAATGACAGCCTCTGAATATTACCGTGGCATAAAATAGCTGCAAAAAATTAAATGAACCGAAAGACACTAGAATGACAATTAATCAGCAGAAGAATAAATAACTATCTTTTCCTTTTCTAGAGACACAATATACGCTTTAGAAAATATGAAAATATTGTCATTTTTCTCTCATTTTCTATCTTTTATAGTTTTAAATCTGAATTGGCAGAAATTATTTTGAATAAAGTGAATGTCAAATTTTTTTAAACCATAAACAATTTTTTTAAGGACATTACATAGCATGAGGAAGACCTTGCATAAATTCCGAAAGGTCATCCCAAAAATATAAATTAGAAAAATTTAACAGCATTATTCTAGTCTTCATCATATAGTGTCTTCAATTCCTTCATCAAGAATCATTCTGCAACTCTGATGAATAACTCTCCCACAAGCTGACACCATATGTACTATCTTACAACCCATTGCAACCTCAATTATGTTCATGCCTTTATGTGTTGACCCATGTTCAGGCATTCTTGTACTTAATGAGTCGGTGGATTTCGTTAAGAGAGAAGGCAAGCAAGGGATTGCCTTAAAAGTTGATTTTGAAAAAGCATATGACTCGGTGCTTTGGGAATTCATTGATGAAATGCTTGAAAGTATGAACTTTTGTGGAGTCTGGAGACGGTGGATTCTCGAATGCATCTCCTCTGCTACGATGTCTATTTTGATTAATGGTGGTCCTTCGGGAGAGTTTGCTCTACAGAAAGGTTTAAGACAAGGAGCTGCTGAAGGATTTAGTTGTTTAATGCAGAAAGCGATTGAGATCCATGCATTCGAAGGGCTTGAGATTAGTACGGACAGAGTTAGAGTTAGTCACCTCCAGTTTGCAGACGATACAATTATTCTTGGGAGTGCAACACTGTCCAATGCAAAAACCATAAAAGGTATTCTTCGACTTTTTGAAATCTCGTCTGGATTGAAAATTAATTTTTCAAAGAGCTCTTTACATGGAATTAATATGGACGGTCAGTTGTGTGCTTCAATGGCTGAAATCTTGAAATGCAAGATTGGTGTTTTCCCCCTAACTTATTTAGGGCTTCCTATTGGGGCTAATCACAAGAAGAAAGAAGTCTGGAAACCTCTTTTTGAGAGGTTTCGAAATAAGTTGGCGGGGTGGGAAAAGAGAAATCTGTCTTTCGGAGGTCGGATTACTTTACTGAACTCGGTTCTTTCTGCGCTACCACTCTACTACCTTTCATTCTTCAAAGCTCCTGTATGTGTGACCAACCAATTATCCAAACTCCAAAGATACTTCTTGGGGGGGGGGGGGAAGGTGATCGTCATAAAATTTCTTGGGCTAAGTGGGATGTAGTGTGTCGAAGTAAAAGTCTGGGGGGCCTTGGGGTGAGAAATATTAAACTTTTTAATTCGGCTCTTCTTTGTAAATGGTTGTGGAGATGGTTGAGAGAGGAAAATTCTCTTTGGGTGAGAATTCTTAAGTCTAGGTATGTGTCTCTTTTCAGTGGCTGTCGTGGTAGAGTAGATAGAAATAAAATGTCATTGTGGTGGCGGGATTTGTTTGATCTTGTCAACGGGGCTGAGGGTGGTGTTTTTTTCAGTAATTTATTTTTTGTCCTAGGTAATGGCAGTCGTGCTAGGTTCTGGGAGGATCCTTGGATTAACGAGGAGGGTGTTT
The DNA here is from genome assembly GCA_029490685.1 of Schizonepeta tenuifolia. Taxonomy (NCBI): domain Eukaryota; kingdom Viridiplantae; phylum Streptophyta; class Magnoliopsida; order Lamiales; family Lamiaceae; genus Schizonepeta; species Schizonepeta tenuifolia. The sequence continues at coordinate 132,563,871 of CM055955.1, forward strand.
GTCTCAAAAATAAATTTCCTTCTCTTTATGCTTTATCTGCGCAAAAATTTTGGTTGATTAAAGACTGTGGGGTTGTGTGTAGTGAGTCGTGGTCTTGGCGTCTTACTTGGAGGCGATATTTCAATGCTAATGAGTTTTGTGAGTTCTTGGAACTTTATAAGTGTGTTTGCAGGACTAAAGTCTCAATTCATAAGGCTGATTCTTTTCGGTGGAAGGGATCGACTGGTGGGCTCTTCTCAACCCGATCCATGTATGCTTCTCTAGCTACACGAGATGCTTTTACTGTCCCTATTATTTCAAAAGTGTGGTGGCTTGCAATTCCAATCAAAATGTCTGCTTTTTGTTGGAAACTACTCCAAGATCGGATCCCGACCAAAGAAAACTTGATCAAAAGGAATATTTTGGTTGGTGATGAATCTTCTTTATGCGTTTTTTGCTCAAGAGGTATCGAATCTTCTTCCCACTTGATGATTGATTGTGATCTTGCTGCTCAAGTTTGGTATTTGGTGAGGGTGTGGTTAAGGTGCTCTATAAACATGTCTCCGAACTTGTGTAATAATTTGGGCAACTTTATTTCGGCCGGCGAAAGGAAGGAGGAAAAAAAGGTACTACATTTGATTTGGCAATGCACTGTGTGGACGATATGGAAGGCGAGGAACGACGTTATTTTTAATGGAATGAACACGTCTTGTACTAAATTAGTAGAAGGCGTGAAAATCAATTCGTGGAAATGGTTACGAGCTCACTTCGCCGTCTCTTTTTGTTATTCTTTAAATGATTGGTGCTTAAGTCCGATAGATTGTATACCTTTTTTATTGTAAACTTTACTCTTGTAAGAGCTGAGTACCCCTTGTACTCTTTTTATCTATTACATTTATCTTTAGAAAGAAAAAAAAGTGTAAATTGAACTCTAGTACAAATTAATTGAATTCATTATCGTCAATTAAATGTGTGGTGTTACGTCGTATGTACACATGTATAGATATAAAAAGTCTCTGTGTGTGTCTCGTGCGTGGGTATTCACACGAGTGTCAAGTCCCTGCCTGACAACGATATTAAGTGCGCAGCGGTAATAGTTGGCAAATAAAAACAAGGCCATTCATTTATTGGAGCGTGAGAGTGAAAATTATATGTAGGGGTTCAGAAATGATTGAAATATTTTTGGGAAGAGAAGAGAGGGAGAATTTATTATTTTGTTCAAGTTACACGCAAACTCACTCCTCCCTCGCGCTCATATCAGCCGAACACATACATCATTTCTCAAACCATAGCCATTGCTTCCCTTTTTTTTTCCAAATCTCATGTCAAGTTTCTCCTCATCCATTCACCTTCCCAATTCTAGTCAATAGACGAGAAAGAGAGAGAGCCGAGAGCGGAGAGAGTTATAAAGTGTGGAAGATGCGTCTCATCACTCATGGCTTGTCTACTCTTAAATTTATCACATTGTTGTCCTTAAAATCGAAATAAAATAAGAATATAATATTGTAGATAAATTTTGTAAAATAAGTTTTTTTTTATATTAATAAGATTTGACTAGTCTTGTTCTTCAAAAAATTTGACTAGTCTAGAAATGAGACTATAAATTGGACTTATCACGCTCCATATAATCTAAAGCAATAATCTTCGTCCCCTTGGGGATGGCCTAATAGTAAAAAGTGAGCGTCTGAAACTGAGAGGTTTCAGGTTCAAACTTCATGAAGCGCTTTTATAGGTCGAGTTTGTCACACTTGTACTTGGAAAATGTGATTTACCTGCTCTGTGTGTTTTGCAGGCTACTATACAAGGGACGAGAGTTTACTCAGTACGCACCGAAGGTAGCGGCTGCGGGTTCCCACGATATCAAAAAAAAAAAAAAAACAACAATAATCTTCGTTTGTATACAGAAAGCCATTCGTTCCACAAATTCAAATACCCGACCGATGATTCAATCTTTTTTTTAGTAACATTCAAAGACCCACGGCCCACCACTTCATTTCTTATTCTGTTTGTGAAACATTGGCCATGTATAGTTTGTTAAAAACCAAAAAAAAAAAAAAAAAAAAGATTAAATAATATTAAAATACGTCAAAGCTATTAATGGAAACCGTATTCATCAAATTTTGTCCAATAGACACAATAGGTAATTTGGTTTAGGGTAATGATAAATGGACAATTGTTGTCCAGACAACTACCGGTTTTAGGTTTGAAAATCAGTCTAATCAATATTATTTAAAATTCGATTTTTTTTTAATTTTCTTATTTTACTATTGTATCCCTTAATTAAGCTCGAACGAAATGTTATGCTAAAATTGATTAAAATATAATTTATAATAAATTAATAGATTAAAATAAAATTTATAATCAATTAATAAAATAATTTTAAAAAATGATAGGGCTAAGAATGGAATGAAGCTAGGAATAGAATGAAATGAGTAAGTTGATTCTTATGCTTGGTATGCATGGGGAATAAGTAGAGGAATGAGATCGATATTTTTTAATGCATTATGTGTAAATATATGTGTGTGTGTATATGTGTGCGGTGTGTGTGTGTGCAGTGTGTGTATATATATGTGTGTAGTGTGTGTATATGTGCGGGGTGTGTGTGTGTGTGTAGTGTGTGTATATATGTGTGTAGTGTGTGTATATGTGTGCACTGTCTGTATTAGTGTGTGTGCGCGCGCGCGTGCAGTGTGTTTATATAAGTTAGAATTGATGAAAATAATTTCTTAATTTTTTGGGTAAAATTGACAAAATTGTAAAATATATGAAGGTAAAATAGTCAAAATATAAAAATAAGAGTATTAAGAATGACTAATACCATGGTTTGCTACAAGAATTTTGGTCATAGACAACACGAGCGGACAATAAGTTTTAGTGAAACGTGTTGTCTATCACAAAATAGACAAGTGCCGAAGCCAAACCTGTTGTCTTTAACCATAAAAACATGTAATTATAGACAATAGGTTGCAAAACTTGTTGTCTATTATTATAGTAAACAACACAATTTTTTTTTACTTTTATCTATAATAATGCATATATACAAGTCTTCTACGTATATATAGACAATAGATATTTATAAACTATTGTAAAATTAAAAAAGAAAAATAAATAATAAATAATAATGGAGTAAAGTCGAATTCTTCCCTCCCAATTCCAAAATTTTCCCCCCAATTCCCCGTCTCAACCTTCTCTAGATCTTACGGTTGCTCCCCCCAATTCCAAAATTTCCCCCATTTCCCCCCAATTCTTCACCTTCCATTTGCTGCTCCTGCGCTGATGTCGTTTCCGTCCAGAGTCGCTGCCGCCGCCGCAGCTTCCTTCCAGAGTCGCCATCGCCTTCGTGTATGTGCGCTTTTTGGAGGTCTCGCCTCCTCTCTCTCTCTCTCTCTCTCTGCTGGGGCGAAGGGGGAATAATGGGGTGTTTTGCTTCATGGGAGGCCCAAGTTTGTGAAAGATGCGGCTCTACAACTCGGAAAATTCCTAGTTTTCTTCCTAGAAACTAGCTGCTGTCAAAGGAACATTCCCCCTCCTCCTCCTCCACCCACTCATAATTAAACTAATTTATTAATTCCATATGCAATTTTATTTTCCTTAATTTCCCTCCCCACACACACAGTAAACTTTACATTATAGGAGCATATTTTATTTTAGGTTCATATGTGAAACGAGAAACGGCACGCAACCACGCCGCCGACATATCTAGCGGGGAATTTGGTTCAAAGAAAAGGAAGGGGCTGCTCTACTTTGAAAATCGTCTCAAGTTTCATCACAAGTGGAGATTTGTAAGTCAGTCTGTCATTCAACTAGATGTATCTGTGACCGTCGAATTCGATTTCAGTAGATGTATCTGTGTGTAAATTCTTACTTTATTATTGGAAAATTAATTGAACCCGTGATTTGCTACTCGTCCAAGTGTTTTCAAGGATTTTGTTGAATGTAGGAGCCACGATTGGAGAAATGGGGTTGGCCAGATACAGATTACTGCAATTCAATTTCCGGTGCTATAAAAGCATTAGAAGCTAGCACTGTCCGTCTTCCTATTGTTGATGGTGCAAGGGTATAATAGCTTTTCTCCTAACTGATACAGTTTCCATTGCTTCGTACTAGAATAGTTCATCACATAAAAGGAATTAGCTTCTAATGAACACTATTATCTCTTCTCCTTTCCTTTCTCAACATTTTCAGGTTGATGTTCATAAGGTTCAAGAAGCAATATATTTATTCAGCTGTTGACGTAATGCAAGCAATGGAATCTTCAATATACTCTTTGCCTTCAAAGGTATTTAATCTTGACTCAGTTAGATATATAAATTTGAAGATAAGTTAAGATATAGCATAATATTTTTACCTACTCATTAGAACATGGAAGTCATTAAAATTTGTGGTAGTTACTATATTTGCTACTTTGCATTATGACTTCGTCTACTATGCTGCTAGAAAGTATATGTAATTACTCATTCCCAATTGCTCTAATGAGTACTGGTGCTTGTGTTATCATTGTCCTACTTAATAATTCACTACTTCATTTAGATCATAACATCAAAAGCTTTTAATGTTGTGATATAAATATTCTACCTCTTGAACTAAAGAAGAAAACTGTGATTTCTATAATTTTATGATTAGTAACTTTATTGTGTACTTTGCTCATAAAATAAGTTTGGAAACTCTGTTGCTGTCAAAGCAGCTGTTGTTATGTATCATTTCTCTTCTTTTTTTGAAGCCTGCCAGGTTGAATAAGTTGCCATCCTACAATTGAGAAATAGATATTTTCTTAGAAAATATAAGAGGTTTAAAACTGACAAGTGGTGATGATTTTTTGAGAAACTAATTTATAAACTCTGCTAGACATTTGCTTGTTTCTTAGATGTGTTCGTGATCTGTGTTTTAAGCGCAAGGCGCACCGAGGCGCAAACTGCCCTGGAGCCTAGGCGCAGAGCCTGAGGCGCAGGCGCGGGCTTTTCGTAGGCGAGGCGCACAAAGTATAAAATATCTAATATATTTACCTATAATATATTTTCTACTCAAAACACAAATACTTCAAACACAATTACTTAAAACACACAAATACTTAAAACACACAAATACTTGGAATGCAAATACTTAAGTCTTAAAGTACTTAAAACACACAACACAAATACTTGGAATGCAAATACTTAAGTCTTCAACTAAGCAATTAATCATTAATCAATAATCATCATCATAAAATTCATCCTCCCCAGCTTCATCATTTTTGTCTTCACCAATGTCCTCTTCCATATCCATCTCCGCCCCCCCACTGCCCTCATCCTCATGGGTTGGAGGCTTGGAGCAATTGCAGGGTTTCTAAACCCTCTATTGCTACTTACCTGTGTTTCTTATATTTATATTTTTCAATTTTCAATTTTTAATTCTCAAATAAAAAACCCTAAACCGAAGGCGCGCGCCCGGGAGAAACAGCGCCTAGGTGCGCCTCGCCACGCCTTGCCGCGCCTACTGTAGGTACGTGCGCCTGGTAGGAAAAAAAGCCCAAGGGCTGCGTCTCACCTGGGCGATGCGCCTAGGCGCGCCCGGGCGCGCTTTTTAAAACACAGTTCGTGATTTTTCCAACTCTACTTGTCTTTATTGTTATGATTATAGAGTTAGATAGATCGAGTATCTTCTCCTTTTGTGGCATTAAATAGTAAAGAGAAGATGTGAAACAGCGTATTTTATTTATATTAGTATGGATCAAAGATATAAGAATTTAAGATGATTAGTATAGTTGTAATAGTGTGAAGCAGATATTCTAGCTAAATTAAATATGGAATAACCTTCAGTTAGACAAACTGTTTCTATGTAAAAGAAAAAAAAAGTTCAGACAGACTGTTAAGTGGAGTTTGTGACTTGATTTGTTTCAGGTTATGGATGGATGTTCTATTTTGTGGCATTCATTCAGACGACAATCAATGCCTGAATAAGTACTGGAGTTGTTATGCTAACAGAGGAATGCCTCTAAGTATGGTAGTTAAAAGCATTATAGGATTCTAATTGCCCCTGCTATTGTCTCCATTGCAGCAGTATTTTACAAAGTAGAGTTTTAATCTTTATAAACCTGAATATTATATCCTGAACAAATAGAAGTCATGGAAACTATGCACAACTTAAAGCTATTTACATATTGGCGCACAGTAGTTGGTTTAGCTTGGTTTTTCTTTCATTTCTTTTCTCTGCATATAGATATGAACTGCATACTCAAAAAGTATGGTATATCATAAACATTTGTTTCAAGATAGTTCTGTTGTAGGGTGAGACTCAAACTCTTTAACTACAGTGTAAAATCCAAGAGAGGATAAAGACGATATGAATATGTAAATATTGATAAATTTGTAGTTGCTCGTAGATTTTATCTAAACTTTTTGTTGTGGTTTGCAGATTAATACAATACTACTTTAAGATGTGTTGATGAAATTGTATCTCGACCTTTGCATTTGGTATGGAATATAATGTGTGCTTCATTAATATTTTATACTCATTTTAAAACAACTTTTCTAAATCGAAAGTGTCGTAATTTTATTTCAGGTGAAACTTATCAGACGTCATCAAAGTATTTTAGCTTTTTGGTTGGTCATGCTAAAGCTCTTTGGATCAGGAAATTCAATCAAGGTACTTCCAGAGCTTGTGAATAAGGCAATTTTAGAGTGGGTGTCGACTAACATCTACACCGTCTCTTCAAACTTCTTGAACATTGTTCAATCGTCTTAAGGTTGTTAGCTTATGTACATGACCTTGTAATACTGTTTTGAAAGTTAATAATTGTATTGTTCTTCCATTTGGATTCTAACCAAAATTGTTGTAAATGTTGAAATTATTTTGCCATGTCATTTTCTATTAATTGTTTGTTTAGAGGATGATGAAGCTTTGTTGTGTGCTACTGGTTGTGTAATATTACAGATTTTAAAAAAAAAATTATTTTTATTTTTTGAATAGACAACGGGTTATATATCTATTGTCTATTTCAATATATACAACAGGTAATTTGCTATTGTCTACCTTCGCATGTTTGTTGTCTATATTGATATAGACAATAGGTGACGCCTGTTGTCTATCACCGCCCTTAATAGACAACAAGGACGATAATATAGACATTTTTGACATAGACAATTCCAAATGTTTGTTGTCTATTAGCGAAATTCTTGTAGTGTTATGATTAAGGAATGATTAAACCCTTGAGGAATGGAATGACCATTCCATTCGGAAGGATGATTCCTTCTCGTAAAACATATCAAGTGAAAGAATGGAATAGAGGAAGGAATGACTATTTAATTTCACCCTCATTTTATCATACCAATCACTACCTTTATCTTTAAAATTAAAACTCAAGGTTCTCTCAAGTAAAAGCGAGTTACAAAAAATAAAAAGAATAAAAGATCCATAGTAGGAAAACCATGAATACTATTATAGGCGCACGTTAGTGGCAATTGGTTAATGTGCGCACTTTCCAGAAATGGCAAAGGGGAGAGGAAGACCTAGGACTAAATTTCCCGTTGTTCAAGCGCAGAAGCCTACTCCGGTGAGATCTGCTACACTGGTGAACGAACGATCGAAAGTGTATGGATAGTGGGAAAGGAGGTTGTTGAATCTCAAAAACGGCTAGTGCAAGGACAGGGACGCTGGAGGTTGAAGCGGCAAGATCGGAAACAGCCAAGCGACTAGAGATGAATTCTTCACCGAATTCCAAAATGGAGAAGGAGAATCCAACAGATCCAGCTCCAAAAGCATCAAAAGGTATGAACCTTGAATTTATTGCTCCAACTCTGAAAGATAGAATACCTACTGCATGCATAGCTAAGGATGATGTTGAGAATGAGGTTGCGAAGTGGAAGACTGCATTAATTTTGTATGTGATTGGTGATACCCCCACTATAAGATTTCTTGCTACGTTTTTGGAGAAACAATGTACTTTTATTGCTCAAATATTAGCTAGTTAATTAGATGGCTGAGTTTCGAGTTTCTTTGTTTCCTTGCGTTTGGAGGGTTTGGATTGTAATTCTTCAATTTGGTTTAGTAAAATTCTATTTAACCTATATCTATACTAATATAAAAAAAATCTTTGTTTTACAAAGTTTGTTTTATCTATATCCTTATTATATATCTAAATTAAGGGCAATAATCAGGAGCGGATCCAAGGCCCAGGCGATCTCGGCGGTCGCCCAGGCAATTTTTTTTTTCTAACTATATTTTTGTTGAATATATATATTTTTCTCCACTTTTATATGTATAATTATAGATTCGTCCGCCCAAATTTACGACTAAATACATAAATGTAATCTCGTCCGGTCACATTCCAAATCCTAGCTCCGCCCTTGACAATAATGTGTATAACATAATATATTCCAAATCTTAGCTCCGCCCTTGACAATAATGTGTATAACATAATATAGTATATTTAGTTACGATAGATATATTTATTCATGGGAATCAAACTTACTTATAACAATTTATTTTCGATCTTATATAATTGAAGTAAAGTTTAGTAACCATCTATAGATAATCACATTCAATTAATGTGTAGAAAAAACTTGAGGTAATATAAGCACATATAAAAATAAAAATTGAATGGTTGGGCAATCACGAAATTACCTTTATATAAATTTGTGTATTAACTAATGTGATTGTTGTAAATGTTATTGGGGACATATAAATTTCATACCATTAAGTTTTTTTCTTAATTAAAATAGAAAAACTAAGGGAATTGGACAAAATTTTATCTATACTTATATAAAAAGAATTTTATTTACAAAATATCGATTTTTATTTATGATAAACTTCATCATTTTTTATGAATAAAAGAATTATATAAAAAGAGTTTTATTTACAAAATATAGATTTTTATTTATGATAAACTTCATCAATTTTTATGAATAAAAGAATGATTTAAACTTTAATTAATAATTAAATTAAAGTTGAGAACGTTAGGGTTCTACGGTTCTTTTGATATAATAGAGGAATTCTTCAATTAAATACATAAAAGAATGTCTAACACAACGCATATTAGCATTTCTGCATCGAAGACACGGTAACGTTGCTTTTTACTTTGTATTCTCATAAATTCTATAATACTCTTATTTTTCTAAATATTCAATTTATGTTTTTGCTTCATATGGATTGAGTAATTTGAGTATTGGAATAGCCATGAGAGTATCAAATTTCTTTTCACTCATTTCAATGCTTTTTTGCACTGTATTATAGTATTATACCCATCAAAACACGTTTAAACCGTATTATACCCATCAAAACTGAATATAGTATCACATTATAAAAACTTTTTCAATTATTATAAATAGTATATTTTTTCTTTAATTTCATATTTCAAGTAAATCTTAGATTCAGTTCAATTTACCATATTACTACATGTGTCTAAATTAAATTTAATGTAATAGATAAAAGAAATTAAGGTTCCTTCATAAATTCATCGTATGATAATCTACAAATTTTCCTCTACGAAAATCTACAAATTGCATGTATGATTTTGACTTTTTTTCTCCAATTTCTTCTTCAATTCATCGACGACATCTAAACATATCATCTTTGTGTTTAGCTATCTTTCATATTTTTAACGAGCATGTATACTACTTTATATTTTCGCTTTTGTAATTTTTAATCAATTTTAAAGTAGGTATTGTGCTTTTAGACGATATTATCTGGTTTGAATACGTATAAAGTAGCTCTCAGTAAATGTCTCAACTCAATAAATTTGAGTAGTGCAGATTATATATAATTTGGAACATGTCATACTTTGTTTTTTCTTGGATTTTAAGAAACAAATAGTTACCACTCCCTCTCTCCACAATATCATTAACACTTTTGACATTTTAGTTAGTCCATAATATATTTGATGCTTTCATTTATAGCAGTAGAGTCCACATAATATATTATATTTAACATTATATTTTTCACTCGTGTCTTACATTTACATTACTAGTGAGATCCTTACTCTACTCATAACATAACCCACTACTATTCACTACCGTCCACCACTTTCTTAAAACCTGTGTCGTCCACAAAATGATAATGATATTGTAGATGGAGGGACTATTATATATATACCAACGAATTATCTTTAATTTATAGTGATGTTACAGAAACAAAGATAAAAAAAAAAAAGATCTTACTATAACTTCATTTACCTCTTGCATTTCATGCACCACTATCATAGTTTTGATTGAATAACAAAGACATGTTAGTTACAAGTTTAGTACTATTTTGCTTTTTCAAATAAAGTAGGACCATATGCGCATTGCATTATCTAAGTCCAACTCGTATTCAAGTACAATTTTTATTGTTCAATCATTAGAAGAAATTATTCATCATATTTTGTACTTGATACAAGCTAATATAAATATTTATTGTATTTGTAATGTCACCTATATAGGTTTGTATAAATGAAAAAAAAAGTCTTCTATAAATGAAAAAAAAAACATTAACAATTTAAAAAAAAAAACGATCATGTCGTATGTGTCACAAGCATTTAGTGAAAAATTCATAGAAAATTAATTGATGTTTCAATTTCAATTCAAACTTTTTAGGAGACTAAAGAAAAAATATATTCGCTTATTTATTTAATGATAATTATTGGCATTTTATAAAAGAAAACAAAATTAAAATGTAAATATTAGTTACCAAATTTTGACATACATAGTACTCTCTTATTTAAAGTACTTTTGTAATTTTTAAAAGGTCAATAATACAAGAAAAATGATAGTACTATTCATAACTAAATATTTTTATTATTCTTTTTTAAAATTAATGATCAAATATAAAATTTGCAAAATTCAATCAAAAAAGATAATAAAAATTATAAATATTAATATAAAAATAAATTAAAATATAAATTATTTCATTAATATTTATTTAGTATAGTCATTATTTTAAACGTGCGAGTGCCCATTAATTTTATTAGTTAAAAAAAATCCATAGCATGTAACAACTAGTCAAATTCATTGGAGTTTCCTTTGCATCCAAAAGTATAACGAAATAGCCATTTGATTTTTGGTGTTTTTTCTTTGACATCTGTGAAAGTAATATGCAATCTACTACTATTATTTTCATATAGCGACTTAGACAAACAACTGTAAAATTAGCGTATCCAAGCATTGCTAAATCTCGTATCATCATGTTGCGTAAGCACGTACAAAATATTTTGTGTTTGTATCCTAAGATAAATTCTCATGACGTAGCGTGTGAGAGAGTGAGAAAGATCTCGAGAGAGCAGATTACATCATAATAACATCATTTGTTTTCAGCTAGATTTATCCTTGATAAGCAAATCATATCATCAAAATCCCATCAAAGTCATTTTTTATCCGGAAGATTTATCCATTATAAGCAGTGCATCATAATCATATGTTGTTTTCAGCTTGATTTATCCATAATGAGCACAACCAGAATATGCATCTGAGCAAAAACAAAAAAAGTTCAAATACGAAGAACAGCATAATTAGTTAAATCACAAAGATCGTATTCAGCATTCTAGTTTTGGTCGTTTCCTTGGTGTGTGATTAACGATGCCCTCACTCTGAGCAGAACTTGAAGCGAGAGAGACCTTTAAGTTGGGTTTGATAAGGCCATCCGTCAAAGCCGTGGTCGATGTAAGAGCTGCTTTCAGTATGCTCAAACCCTGCACCAACAACCAACTAATTATTCACGACGTACATCCGAAACAGACGAGTACCGTTATATTATATCAGCGGAATAATCAAAACAACAACAATCTTACCTCTTCTAACCCAACATGAAGTTCCCGTTCTTCAACATCTGATACAGAGATCTTCACCCTGTTGAAAATAGAAAGACACGAGGACATCGCCAACGCTGAAACAGTTAAATCATCAGTTATCATATACATTCTCGATCCCTCAACATGATGGTTCTTTGCATCAGGCTCGAAATTGAGATGAGTTAGGGTGATTAGACATGGTTAGCAACACTTGTTGTGCCTCTGCACTCTTGAGGTGCACCTCGTTAGAATCTCCTGCTATACTCCTATGTAAATTATCCAAAGTCTTGAACCAGTGTTACTGCCGAAATACCCTGCAACTTTTCCTAAGGGTATCATAAGCAAGCTGAAGAGAAAATTGATAAAATCATAATCAGCCTGAGCAAACAACAACTTGTTTGTAGATTTTTGAATCACGACTTTCAAAATCATCTTCTTGGAGTTCTTATGTAATACCCCAGATATTTTTTTCCGTCGCTAAAATAAAAATTTAATTATTAATTAAGGTTTTGCACGCCTAAGTTAAGGAAATTCAATTCTAAGACTAACGATGAAATCCGTTTTTGAAAATAAATTCCAGAAGTCGGTTGAACGACTACTGTATTAGAGTTTTCGCGTCCAATAGAATTTTAGTTCAAAAACTCAGATAAAAAAACTGTCTGACTTTACATTCACTTTTTCTGCGATACGAGTCTACCGGAGAAAGTCAGTTTTTATTATTTTTCCGAGCGAAATTTGGACTGTCATGTCCCGACTGTTCTTCGAATTTCGGAAATCAAATTATGCTTTCCGACTAAGTAAATTATTTCCAATCTAATGGTCGAATTAGATTTCGTCAAAAACGTAACCGTCTATAAAATTAATTTCTCGATTTATATACGCAGTATTAGACCCGTAAACGAGATATTTTCGACTAAAAATCCCCCCCTAAACCGCCATGCTTTATGAATCATCCATATTTAGATTGTTCTTCTACTTTATCAACAAATATCACATAAACACCTCACCATTTTCTCTCTTCTCTCTCCCCTCATTGCCGCCACTCACCTCTCTCTCTCCCTTCTCTCTCTTGTTCTTCATTTCCACCATTGTTGCTCATCAAGTTCATCAAGGATTCAAGTTCCATAACTCAATCATCTTCCGATCAATCTTAATTCCGAATACATATTTGTTAAGGTAATGATCTAAGCTTCCTTTCCATCCAAACAAAATTCATTTCCTTCAATTTTTGTTATTTTCGAAAATTTGGAAGATGTAGGAAGGATGTTCTAAGTTTAATTCATATCATTAAATGCATAGGAATGAATTTCTATGGTAGAAATCAAGTGGAATATCATCCTTCTTATGTTTGAAGCAATAACCGAAAATTATGAAAAAAATTGTAGGTGAAGTTTAAGTTTGATTTTAGATGATTGATGTGTAGATTAGTACTCTATGTATTAGTAGATGAGTGGAGGAATTAATTGAGAATTTTCTAAAAATAAAAACAAAATGGTAAGAGAGGAAGAAGTATGAATTTGACTAAGTAATTGTTATGATTTGGATGATGTGATGATATAATTGATAAGTAGTAAGCTTGTAGATGAACATATAATTTAATTAGAATTTTCTAAAAATAAAATGAAAATCATAAGAGACGAAGAATCGACGATAAGTTAAGATTTGATAATGATATAAGTATATGGTTTTCATATTAATTGATCTTAGTAGTTGTTGTTCATAACTGGAAAGTTTGAGCGAATTCGGAGAATATTGAATTTTTAGTAAGAGGCGAAGAAACGAGCTTAATCGTTGATAAGAAAGTCGAACGAGGAAACTAATCGGATATTAGTGTTTGATGTTGATAAATAAACAAGAATGTAGTTGATGATATTTCCATTCGAGATATGAAATAAAAGTTAGAAGATTGAAATGGATTTGAAATGAAATTTGGTTTAGTAATTGATTAGTTGAAAAAGACGAGAAAGTGCTCGTCGTATTATTAATCAAGAGACGTGAAAGTATTCACGATAATGATTGTATGTCTTAACTTTAATATGATAGTAATTTTGTGAGCATAAAGGTTGTATAGCATTGGTCGAACCTAGGGATTTGTGCGTCGAGTTTTATCGAGCATTAGGGTTAATCTCGGACTGATTTGCGACCCTTTACGGAAACTGTCATAACTCTCTGCTCGCTTAACGAAATCAAGATCCGTAAATTGGACAATAAACTAGACATCCGTAGCTTTCTTTTTGTACTAAGCACATCCCCTGTTTCGCAGAATTCTGTTCTGTAGATGCTCCAGAGTTACTGCCCTGTGCAGAAACTTTCATAAACTCGTTTTCTCAAGTTGAATTCTTTTTAACTTCGTTCTTTGTGAACTTCTAAGTCGTTATAAGTTACTTAATGAGATGCCTGATTAATCTATACTTGATGATATGTTTTCGGCAATGTGCCCACTAAGTATGTTTATATTTAGCCCTGCATATGTTTTATAAATGTGCAGGTTGAGTGACGGGAGCGGCAAAGGTTGAGTAGAGTCGTAAATAGGAAGAAGAACATTGTGTCGAATTCTACGTTTTCCGCTGCTAAACTATTTTTGGTGTTGATGTATAAACCTATCGGTATAAGTTTCATACTTTGAACTTAGTTTATTTTGAGAACAACTTGTCGAACGATCTTTCAAGGTCGACTCCTTTTATATAATGAAGTAAGGTTCATAGTAATTATTCTGTTTTAAATGTCTGTTTATTTATTTATTCCCCCTTCTTCCCCGCTTCTTTAATCTAATCCCTAGTCGTACCCCGGCTTTGTCGTCCCTCGGAATTTGGGGCTGTGACACCAAAAGAGTTAGAAGAGCTTAAAATCCAACTGCAAGAGTTGTTAGATCTTGGTTTCATTAGACCAAGTGTTTCACCTTGGGGAGCACCTGTTTTGTTCGTCAGAAAGAAGGATGGTTCTATGAGAATGTGCATAGACTATCGAAAGCTAAATAAGATCACCCTTAAGAATAAATATCCTTTGCCAAGGATAGAAGACCTCTTTGATCAGCTTAAGGGCGCAGGTGTCTTTTCGAAAATAGACTTAAGATCTGGGTATCATCAATTGAAAATCAAACCCGAGGATATACCTACGACTGCATTCCGAACCAGATATGGCCATTACGAATTCCTAGTTATGCCATTTGGTTTGACTAACGCTCCCGCAGTATTCATGGATCTCATGAATCGAGTTTTTCACCCGTACTTAGACAAATTCGTCTTAGTTTTCATCGACGACATTCTCATTTACTCCAAAAATGAGAAGGAACACGAAGAACACTTGAGAATAGTGTTAAAATCGCTTAGAACTGAGAAACTTTACGCCAAATTCAGTAAGTGCGAGTTTTGGCTGAAAGAAGTGATGTTCCTTGGACACATCGTATCAGCAGAGGGCATCAAGGTAGACCCTGCCAAGATAGAGGCAGTGCGCAATTGGAAATCACCAACAAACCCAAATGAAATTAGGAGTTTCTTAGGTTTAGCCGGCTATTATAGAAGATTCATCGAGGGATTTTCTACAATTGCTAGACCTATGACGCAACTACTACGGAAGGAAAACAAGTACAAATGGACTGACGAATGCGAGACGAGTTTTCAGACACTCAAGGAAAAGTTAACCACAGCACCAGTGTTAGCGCTTTCCGAAGCAAATAAGGAATACATAGTCTACACAGATGCTTCAAAGAACGGATTAGAGTGTGTATTGATGCAAGACGGAAAGGTGATAGCTTATGCTTCACGACAACTTTGACCTCATGAAGTTGAGTATCCAACCCACGATTTAGAACTAGCAGCCGTTGTGCATGCGTTGAAAATTTAGAGACACCATCTCTATGGTGTAAGGGTTGAGATTTTTACGGACCACAAGAGTTTGAAGTACTTTTTCGAGCAAAAGGAATTGAATATGAGACAAAGACGATGGCTCGAATTAGTCAAGGATTATGATTGTGGTATCAACTACCATTCAAAAAAAGCAAACGTTGTAGCTAACGCGCTGAGTCGCAAGGCTCCAACCAAGTTAGGGTGTCTCTTTATCGAAGAAGAAACACTTATACAAGAATTTGAGAAGATGGATTTAGAAGTGTTGGATACACCTGAAACGATAACGACCCAAATAGCGGCACTCATAGCTACACCGGACTTACGAGAAAAGATCATAAGTGCTCAGAGAAAGGACGAGTCAATTGAGAAGCTTCGACTAAGGATAAGATTGGATAAACCGGACGGTTATTCCGAAGCACTAGATAATGCAATTTTATTCAAAGGCAGACTTTGTATCCCTGAAGACGACAAATTGAAGAACGATATCATGAGTGAGGCTCACGATACGCCGTATACAGCACACCCAGGGAGTACGAAGATATATCAAGATTTAAGAAGGAATTTCTGATGGAACGGTTTGAAACGAGATGTTGCCTCATCTGTAGAAAGATGTTTGGCTTGTCAACAAGTGAAAGCTCTACACCGACGACCATACGGGTTGTTACAGCCATTAAGTATTCCAACATGGAAGTGGGAAGATATAGCCATGGATTTTGTGACAGGTTTGCCCAAAACTAAGAAAGGAAATACTGCTATCTGGGTAGTTATCGATAGGCTCACAAAATCAGCTCACTTTTTACCAATCCCAATTACCTATGGATCAGAGAAGTTGGCACAGTTGTATGTTCGTGAGAAGTACGTCTGCACGGAATCCTGAAGTCAATAACGTCTGATAGAGATGCCAAATTCACTTCGAGATTTTAGATCACTATGCAGAAGGAGTTAGGTACCGAACTTAATTTTAGTACCGCTTTTCACCCCCAGACGGATGGACAATCCGAGAGAACGATTCAGATACTCGTTGATATGTTAAGAACAGTAGTATTGGATAGAAGTGAAAATTGGGAAAAGATCTTGCCTTTAGTCGAATTCGCGTACAACAACAGTTATCAAGCAACGATAGGAATGACGCCTTACGAGGCATTGTATGGAAGGAAATGTAGGTCACCACTTTATTGGGATGAAGTAGGTGAAAGGAAAAATCTAGGAACAGATTCAGTCAGTGAAATGATCGAGATCATTCAACAGATTCGAGTTAGAATGAAAGAGGCTCAGAGCCGACAGAAGTCTTACGCCGATGATCGTCGAACAGATCTTAGCTTTGAAATTGGGGATAAGGTTTTTCTCAAGATTTCACCATCCAAAGGAATCATTAGATTTGGTGTTAAGGGTAAACTCAAACCAAGGTTTATAGGACCTTATAAGATTTTGGAGAAAATAGGACCTGTTGCTTATAGATTGGCCTTACCGCCAAGTCTAGGAAGTGTCCATAACGTGTTTCACGTATCTCAATTACGAAAGTATATCTTTGACCCTAAGCACGTAATTAACCAGCAAGACGTTGTTCTTGAGTCCGACTTAAGATATGAAGAAAAACCATTATCGATCTTGGATCGAAAAGAGCAAGAATTAAGAAATAAGTCGATACCTTTGGTTAAAGTGCTATGGAATCACCACGGGCAAGAAGAAGCCACGTGGGAACTCGAGGAAAAGATGAAGGAGAAGTACCCTTATCTTTTTGAAGAAAGTATGCAAATTTCGGGACGAAATTTTTTGTTAGAGGGGTAGGATGTAATACCCCAGATATTTCTTCCGTCACTAAAACAAAAATTTAATTATTAATTAAGGCTTTGCACGCCTAAGTTAAGGATTTTCAATTCTAAGACTAACGGTGAAATCCGTTTCTGAACATAAATTCCCGAAGTCAGTTGAACGACTACTGTATTAGGGTTTTCGCGTCCGATAGAATTTTCGTTCGAAAACTCAGATCGAAAAACCGTCTGATTTTACATTCATTTTTTCTGCGATACGAGTCTACTGAAGAAAGTCAGTTTTTATTATTTTTCCGGGCGAAATTTGGACTGTCATGCCCTGACTTTTCTTCGAATTTCGGAAATCGAATTACGCTTTCCGACTAAGTAAATTATTTCTAATCTAATGGTTGAATTAGATTTCGTCAAAAACTTAACCGTCTAGAAAATTAATTTCTCGATTTATATACGCAGTGTTAGACCCGTAAAACGAGATATTTTAGACTTAAGATCCCCCCTAAACCGCCATGCTTTATGAGTCATCCATATTTAGATTGTTCTTCTACTTTATCAACAAATATCACATAAACACCTCACCATTTTCTCTCTTCTCTCTCCCCTCATTGCCGCCACTCACCTCTCTCTCTCCCTTCTCTCTCTTGTTCTTCATTTCCACCATTGTTGCTCATCAAGTTCATCAAGAATTCAAGTTCCATAACTCAATCATCTTCCGATCAATCTTAATTCTGAATACATATTTGTTAAGGTAATGATCTAAGCTACCTTTCCATCCAAACAAAATTCATTTCCTTCAATTTTTGTTATTTTCGAAAATTTGGAAGATGTAGGAAGGATGTTCTAAGTTTTTAATTCATATTATTAAATGCCTAGGAATGAATTTCTATGGTAGAAATCAAGTGGAAATCGTCCTCCTTATGTTTGAAGCAATAACCGAATATTATGAAAAAAATTGTAGGTGAAGTTTAAGTTTGATTTTAGATGATTGATGAGTAGATTAGTACTCTATGTATTAGTAGATGAGTGGAGGAATTAATTGGAAATTTTCTAAAAATAAAAACAAAATGGTAAGAGAGGAAGAAATATGAATTTGACTAAGTAATTGTTATGATTTGGATGATGTGATGATATAATTGATAAGCAGTAAGCTTGTAGATGAACATATAATTTAATTAGAATTTTCTAAAAATAAAATAAAAATCATAAGAGACGAAAAATCGACGAAAAGTTAAGATTCGATAGTGATATAAGTATATGGTTTTCATATTAATTGATCTTAGTAGTTGTTGTTCATAATTGGAAAGTTTGAGCGAATTCGAAGAATATTGAATTTTTAGTAAGAGGCGAAGAAACGAGCTTAATCGTTGATAAGAAAGTCGAACGAGGAAAACTAATCGGATATTAATGTTTGTTGTCGATTAATGAACAAGAATGTAGTTGATGTTAATTTCATATAGATTATGAATATAGAAGTTAGAAGATTAAAGTTAGATTTAAAATGAAATTGGTTTAGTAAATGGTTAGTTGAAAAAGACGAGAAAGTACTTGTCGTATTATTAATCAAGAAGGAGGAAGTATTCACGATAAATGAACGTGTGTCTTAACTGTAATTTGGTAGTAATTTCGTGCGCGTAAAGGTTGTATAGCATTGATCGAACCTAGGGAATTGTGCGTCGAGTTTTATCGAGCATTAGGGTTAACTCGGACTGATTTGCGACCCTTTACGGAAACTGTCATAACTCTCTGCTCGCTTAACGAAATTGAGATCCGTAAATTGGACAATAAACTAGACATTTGTAGCTTTCTTTTGGTACCAAGAACATCCCTTTTTTCGCAGAATTCTGTTCTGTAGATGCTCCAGAGTTACTGCCTTGTGCAGAAACTTTCGTAAACTCGTTTTCTCAAGTTGAATTCTTTTTAACTTCGTTCTTTGTGAACTTCTAAGTCGTTATAAGTTATCGACTTCCATTATTAACTGACCTAAGTGTCGAGTAAGGAACCGAGTTAGTTCTAAACGAGATTTGTTCGAGTCCCGTTTCTTCATTAATCGAAAGAATTTAGTTAAAGTGCAAAGGCCTAAAAGTCTTAAACCCAATTCAAATTCTTTTCTTTTATCGTTGCGACCGTTTACTAAAGTGTGATTATTTGTGATAAAAGGAGGAAGTCGAGGTCAAGGATTGGACGGAAGATCAAAGACGGAAGCTCGTGTTTAGTTCTGTAATCACCTAAGGTGGGCTTTTCTATATATCAAATCAAATGAGCGATGCTCGGAAATGTTTACTTATCGCTTTATAATTGTGTTTTAAAGTGATTATCATGGCATGAAAATACTTTGTTTTATGTGAGTTCTCTTGTGCCTTTCTGAGTTAGCCAAAAGGGGTCTAACTAATCGATCGGACCGCTGAGTTAACCGGAAGAAATTTCCAGGATTTAGTGTACACGGTAGCTAGTGTGTGTGGTACTCTATTGAGGGGTAGCCAGCCACGGTGAATAGAACGTGCGTGGAAGAAGTAAACTCTTCCCCGGCGTTGAAACAGAAGTTGGGCAAGTTTGAACGTAACATCTGTAAAGGTTTGGCCAAGCTATATTGTGAAAAGAGAAAGAAAATGTTTAGTAGGCACGGGCATTTGATGAAAAACCCCGATGCGCTACTTAATGAGATGCCTGATTAATCTATACTTATGATATGTTTTCGGCAATGTGCCCACTAAGTATATTTATACTTAGCCCTGCATATGTTTTATAAATGTGCATGTTGAGTGACGGGAGCGGTAGGGGTTGAGTAGAGTCGTAAATAGGAAGAAGAACAGTGTGTTGAGTTCTACGTTTTCCGCTGCTAAACTATTTTTGGTGTTGATGTATAAACCTATCGGTCTAAGTTTCATACTTTGAACTTAGTTTATTTTGAGAACAACTTGTCGAGCGATCTTCAAGGTCGACTCCTTTTATATAATGAAGTAAGGTTCATAGTAATTATTCTGTTTTAAATGTCTGTTTATTTATTTATTCCCCCTTCTTCCCCGCTTCTTTAATCCAACCCCTAGTCGCACCCCGGCTTTGCCGTCCCTCGGGATTTGGGGTTGTGACAGAGTGCAGATGTGGCATTCTAGTCAATGTGACACAACTCAATATGCCCCTCTGTTGCTAAGTTCATCCGGCTCCCAGGGAAGACGAGGGCAGTCAATGGATTCAGATATATCAATGATTCCTTCAATAAAGCCATAATCTAATAAAAAAAGAAAGGTATCAAAATTTGGAAGGTAGTTATTTCAAGAAAAGACTAAATGATGAATCACCTCATTCAATCCAAATGTCACATTCCTTGTCTCCGCGCCATCCATATCTGTCACAAAAATGCCGAGAGTGCCAAGAGTTTCTATAAAGGAGCCTGCCATATTAGGCATCACCCTCAGATCATCACTGATTATGAAAGAGGCTGCACTTTGAGTGAAAACTCCTTCATATGATTCCCCAGAGCTGGAACTTGTTGGCCGAGTACAGTTGACATTGAGTCTCAATTTACACAGTTCTTTCTCATTCTCATATTGACTTGTTGGAATGGGCAGGTTTTGTCTAGAAGCCTCTGTCTCAAAATGGATGCCATCAAGATTTGCTACACCTTTGTACAAAGTGCTCAAGCTTCCAATAACAGGCGTCTTGTCTCCGTAGTGCTGCTCCAACACGTTCACAACTGTCCCCAATGGCAAAAGTAGGAAGCTCAACAACACGCCTGTGAAATCACTGCCAGCTTCTGCAAATAGTACCTTATTTTTCTGCTTATTTATTACAACCTTGATATGTAACTCTGCTTCCACCTGATTGAGAGATTGAGCGAGGATTTGATGAGGCTGGTGGAGAGTCTGAAACTGATCATGAGCCGGATCATGAGGATGATCGGGTGCCAACTCATGAGTAGCGGACATCCTATGACTGACACCAGCTGAAGCATAATGACAACGTCCTTCGGGGGCTGGCTCAGCAACGAAACGATCACCAACAGGCCCATCACATTGTACCAGAGGACTCTTGGATGGTCTAGGAACCTTTTCAGAGATTCTCCGAGCTACTTGAGCTATAAGGCCCGTCTCAGACTCATCCTCCGAACAAGTGACGAGCTATGATTCGAGCTAATCGGGTACCCATGTCGTCATACCTGCGTGAGTCTTGGCAATGAAGTTCATGCACACAACATGTAAGATCTGTCTCTACTGCTGGAGAAGTCCTCTCAGGCTGCTTCCGCTGAGATCGCGCTGGCTCAGGACTACGACTGTCGCTAACATGCTGCTCCGGCTCAAACTCCGATATCAAAACTGTATGTGGGCGTTGAGAGGGAACTGTAGTCCGAGCCGACAGTCTGGTAGGTGCAACAACCTGAGAGGTGTCCCGGGACTTCATCTTCCCAACTGTCTTCACGACACGCTCTGCAATTGACTCCTCCTTCCTCGTTTGCTCCTTCTTAGTTGCAATTCGTACCGGAGGCTCATAGTGAACCACAAACGGATCCCCGTTCTGTAAGCTAGTGAGATATATCTTGCCTAACTCTACCTGCATAGGCTCCAATTGTTTGTAGGTGTCCAACTGCTTAAAACAATTTAATGAAATATAATTATTAGATATTGAATAAAATTGATAATTCAAATTCTAAAAATTTAATCAAAATAAAATTACCTGCTTGTCAAAAAAATGTGTGAAATCGACCACCATAGATGCTTTGGTGGTTGTCACAAGGTTTTCCTTAAGCAGAAATTTTTCGCCCTTGTGCGGCACCGAATTCCCACAATCCGATCAGCCCTCACCCTCACCGACACTCTTTTGGCACTTCGAATGTATGAGGCTCACGATTTGTAAACGAGATCAAAGTTCACACGCAGCGGAATCAAACATGAACATAAACGAAAGCACACGACACAATTACGGGGACACCCAGCCCCAACCTTTAATTTTATTACCCGAACAAAATTACAAGGAAAATGCTCTCAAGCTCGCCTACAATTTACTCTAGATCGTCTATCTAGATCTCTATGGCTCATTGCCATCAAAACCAGCATAAAAACGTGATGGACATCCC
The DNA here is from genome assembly GCA_029490685.1 of Schizonepeta tenuifolia. Taxonomy (NCBI): domain Eukaryota; kingdom Viridiplantae; phylum Streptophyta; class Magnoliopsida; order Lamiales; family Lamiaceae; genus Schizonepeta; species Schizonepeta tenuifolia. The sequence continues at coordinate 132,586,266 of CM055955.1, forward strand.
CCATCACTAGGCAAAAACCGTCCAATAAAGACAGCAAGTAACCGCCGGGCAGTTTCACTCCCCACTACTCGGACCAGCCAATCGCGTGGAGTGGGCAGTTGGTCTACGACAACTATCCAGCGCCTCATCCAAACCACGGACCAGCCATCTAATCTCAATAGCCGCATTCCACTTGCCTTTGTTTTCTTGCACCTTTGGACTTGGCCCAAGCGCGCATCGCCCATGCCGACGTGTGCTGATCCCCGGCACCGGGGTCTGCCCATAGATCCGTCGTGTCTCGATCCATCTCGTGCCTCCGTCCCTCGTCTTAAGCAACATCAACCAGCTCCGTGCCATCCTTGCACAATCCCAAGCAAGACTCGCCCATATCCAAGCTCTTCTCGTCCATTGCCAAGTACTCTCGCACGCCCCCGAGCTATCACTTGCCTCAGCCCTCGTTCGTCGGCACATCGATCACCCGACACGTTGGACACGTATAGCTCGTGCCAGACTAGGATTCACCATCTTTCGCTTGTGCTAGCATAGCACTAAGCCCACAAACCTAGCCCTCGCCCCAATCCGGCCTCACCATCTTACTCATGCCCCCCTATATATGTTAAAAGGACAAAAACCCCAGTGGCAGCACTAAACACTGAAAGGGCTGTGGAACAACAAGTTTACTGTAGCTTGGCCTTGTGCGCCCAAGACTAGCCCAAACGAGTTCTCCTCGTGCCAAATGCCCCATCTTTGAGATTTCCCCGAGCCATCTTTTGCTAACATGTAAACCTCATCGAATAGCATCATTTCCAGGCCTTAACTCAAAACCCGTTCCGAACTCCCCCGACACCCGTTGTCGGCTAGACTCATCCCGACACACGTCCGAGCCAAACTCTAGAAACCCAAAATCCACTCGTGCCAAAGTGTTTCCCTCACCCCCTTGGCCGAGTAAACTTCACTCATCCGACCCATCCGGACATGCCATAATCCTAAAACTCCCGTCGAGTTCTCAAACCCGACGTTGCCCGTGCCATGGTGCTGTGATGGCTCGCACCATGACACGGAGCCATCTAAGGGGCTAACAAACCTCCCCCACCCAAACTCGACAACGTTCTCGTTGTTGTTGGGGAAAAGCCTACTTCTTCGAGCTCATTTGCTGAAAAACTACCGAACCAAATTACGGCCGCATCCGACATCACTCCGTCTCCACCATCTCTTTGATCAGCCTCCGTTTCCTCCACATGCATTGCAGTCAACAGCTGCAATGGATTCATCCTCAGACGTTCCGCATCATCATCCCGATTCTTTTCTGTCACAAGAGCATTCAACCTTTGCAGGCAATCCTTGATCCGATGCCCCAAATCACCGCAATTGAAACACCCTCGATTTCTCTTAGGGGTTGCCTTCTCTGGATCCGTGGTCCTTTTCTCCCCGGCCTCCTCTTTTTCCTTTGCCTTCTTCGAATCCTTCTTCCTTTTCTCGGACTCATTGGTACCAACCGGCCTGAAATCCATCAATCCCTCGACAGCAGCAACGGCAGATTGCAAATCCTTCACACCCAACCTTCTCAACTCGGTCTGAGCCCACGTTTGCAAACCAACCATAAAATTAAACAACCTGTCCGACTCGGACATGTCTTTCACATCAAGCATCAACGAATTGAACTTATTCACGTATTCACGGACAGATTCGGTGTGCCTCAAATTTCTCAACGCATCCCTCGCCAACCACGAAGAATTACCCGGAAGGAACTGCTCCTTCAACTCTTGCTTCAACGCCTCCCACGTCAAAGACTCTGTTTGCCCACCAGCACCAACACTTGGCCTCGAACGCCACCAAAGCTTCGCATCACCCGTCAAGTACATGCTAGTGATCGACACCTTATCGTAGTCGGGAACATGAGACGCCTTAAAGTAAGTCTCCATGTCCCACAGAAAATTCTCCAACTCTTTCGAACTACGGGCACCCTCAAATGGCTTAGGCTCCGGAACACGAACCTTCGACACCGACCGGGCTTGCTCAACTTATATGAGCGCATGCTTCACGAGACGCAAATCATCCAACAACTCCTCGACTTTGATGTCAACCGCTGCCGTCAAGGACTGCACTTCTTCCTCGCACGAAACAATCCGACTCTTCACAAACGATGGAGTTTCTTCCACTGACTTGCGTAACGCCTCAACCGATGCCTTGATCGCACCGATGCAATCAAAGACGGGCTCAACACCCGACGATGTTGAGACCTCCGGGGATGTCCCAAGCAACCCTTCAAACTTCAGCACCCTCTCTTCGAGAGCAGAAAATTCTCTCGCACCCACCATCTTCGCGGCAACAGCGGCAACCAACGCAGCAGCAACAGCAACAACCACAAGCACCAGAGGCTCTGATACCAAATGTCACAAGGTTTTCCTTAGGCAGAAATTTTTCGCCCTTGTGCGGCCCCGAATTCCCACAATCCGATCAGCCTTCACCCTCACCGACACTCTTTTAGCACTTCGAATGTATGAGGCTCACGATTTGTAAACGAGGTCAAAGTTCACACGCAGCGGAATCAAACATGAACATAAACGAAAGCACACGACACAATTACGGGGACACCCAGCCCCAACCTTTAATTTTATTACCCGAACAAAATTACAAGGAAAATGCTCTCAAGCTCGCCTACAATTCACTCTAGATCGTCTATCTAGATCTCTGTGGCTCATTGCCATCAAAACCAGCATAAAAACGTGATGGACATCCCCCATCACTAGGCAAAAACCGTCCACTAAAGGCAGTAAGTAACCACCGGGCAGTTGCACGCCCCACTACTCGGACCAGCCAATCGCGTGGCGTGGGTAGTTGGTCTACGACAACTATCCAGCGCCTCATCCAAACCACGGACCAGCTATCGAATCCCAATAGCCGCATTTCACTTGCCTTTGTTTTCTTGCACCTTTGGACTTGGCCCAAGCGCGCATCGCCCATGCCGACGTATGCTGACCCCCGGCACCGGGGTCTGTCCACAGATCCGTCGTGTCCCGATCCGTCTCGTGCCTCCGTCCCTCGTCTTAAGCAACATCAACCAGCTCCGTGCCATCCTTGCACAATCCCAAGCAAGACTCGCCCATATCCGAGCTCTTCTCGTCCATTGCCAAGTACTCTCGCACGCCCCCGAGCAATCACTTGCCTCAGCCCTCGTTCATCGGCACATCAATCACCCGAAACGTCAGACACGTATAGCTCATGCCTGACTAGGATTCACCATCTTTCGCTTGTGCTAGCATAACACTAAGCCCACAAACCTTGCCCACAAACCTAGTCCTCGCCCCAATCCGGCCACACCATCTTACTCATGCCCCCCTATATATGTTAAAAGAACAAAACCCCTGGTGGCAGCACTAAACACTGAAAGGGCTGTGGAACAACAAGTTTACTGTAGCTTGGCCTTGTGCGCCCAAGACTAGCCCAAACGAGTTCTCCTCGTGCCAAATGCCCCATCTTTGAAATTTCCCCGAGCCATCTTTTGCCAACATGAAAACCTCATCAAATAGCATCATTTCCAGGCCTTAACTCAAAACCCGTTTCGGACTCCCCCGACACCCGTCGTCGGCTAGACCCGTCCCGACACACGTCCGAGCCAAACTCCAGAAATCCAAAATCCACTTGTGCCAAAGTGTTTCCCACACCCCATTGGCCGAGTAAACCTCACTCATCCGACCCATTCGGACATGCCATCATCCCAAAATTCCCGTCGAGTTCTCAAACCCGACGTTGCCCGTGCCATGGTGCTGTGATGGCTCGCACCATGACACGGAGCCGTCCAAGGGGCTAACAGTGGTCCACATCAAACATCGAGGCAAGCTGATCTCGGCGTCTCGAGTCCCACACATGCGTCCTAACCTCGGAATGGCCTCATATGACCAAATTTGGAAAGCCCAAACAGGTCCGTAGAAATGATAAGAATCTTTGTTTATTTGACTCGGGTGCATCGCCACATTATCAATATAATAACATAAGGTCTGGTACGAGAATGAACCCCATGGAAACATGTCCCACCGCTGTGTGTCCTCAACTAATGCCCATGCCCAATTCTCGATCACAATATCATACCGACATAGGAGAAAAAGATAGTAAATCAGCAAGTTAGCCGCCTTTAGGTAGTCATCAATGTCCTCGCCTAACTTTCGTGCAGTGAAACGACTTCGCAGCTCGCTAACATATGTATCACGACCACGAAAATATCTATGATAAATGCCGTTGGGAGGAATTAGATGCATGTTATTTGGATCAAAGTCGAACTCGCCAAATCATAGTCCGGTCACGAGAGCATAATCTCGTGCTGTAAAGCGAATGGTCTTTCCACCAATGTGGAACCACTGCTTGTTCGATGGAATGCTTTTACTATACAACTGTCGAGCTAAAAGGTGATGTAATGCATTATTTGCGCTGTGGCCTCTCCTCACATCTATCAAATGCCCCAAACTGCCAACCCTAAACCTGTCCACAACTGTTTCACCACCAATCAGCTGTAAACAAGTCTTAATCTGTTTCAATACTTCGGCCCGCACATAAAGATTAATGCACGGAGTGACTAAAAGAAGTGTTGGTCTCTTCCATTCAAAATTAGGCTGCAATATTAAAATATAAAATATTAGGAAAATGCTTACTAATTTAAACAAAAACAAGAAAACAGAACAAACAAATTTTGTACACGATCATGTACTCGATCGTGTACATGATCAGGTTCTCTCTTCTACACCAATCTATCATTCACAATGTGCACCCTAACAACAATTTTTCAAGTTTCAAACTCCTATAATACAATCTTTAAACGCATATAATTATGTATTTTCATCTCATCTTCAATTAAAACAAGATTAACAAGCTAGCCACTCAATTAAATTTCATATATACAGGATTTAGGGACTAACCGGAGGTGGTGGTGGGAGCAAATCCTCTTCGGAGTCCGACAAGGACGTCGTCATGCGTTCGCCAGCAGTCTCGGTAGAGCTTGAACTCATACTTGCTGGAAATTTCTTACACACAGTGGTACGGCCGTGTACACGATTGAGAGTTGGGGGGTTGTGGTGGGTGTTAGAATTATTATATAATTATATTTAGATATTAAGGGTATATTGGTCATTTTATGTCTTGCTCTAATCTATGTTATTAGGATTGTAGCCGCATGATGTTTTTCACTTACTGTATTGTTTTTCCCTCAAGAACAATGTATTGTGTTTGCTCTCCAATTATTTAACATGGTATCAGAGCAGGTTTTGGTTGATCTGATTCTCACCTCCGACGCAGTGGGGAACGCCATCGTCTGACGAGTCTTCGCCTGAAAGATCGCCGCCGAAAGCCGCGCGTGTGGGCCCCACGCTCCGTCGACGTCCGACTGCGCACATACCTTCAGCAGGCGCGTGACGGCGCGTGAGCAGTCGGATTTTGCTCCGGTCGACGCCGTTCGACTCGTCTCGTCTTCCTCTTGTGATTAATGTACATGCTTGTAAGTACCCAATCATTTCTCCAGTCGAATTTTGCCCCAGTCGAGATTTGTAGTTGATGTATTTTGTGTGGTTGGTGTGATTGTTGTATTGTTGATGACAATCTATCTTGTTGTTATATTGGTTGTTCTGGGATTGTGTTCGGTTAACATTATTGTCACAGCCCCAAATCCCGAGGGACGGCAGAAGCCGGGGTGCGACTGGGGTTGGATTAAAGAAGCGGGAAAGAAGGGGGCTAACTGACTAAACATACATGATAAACATCGATAAACTATGAACAAGACTTGATTATAGAAAAGAAAGAGTTAATCCCTAAGGATTACTCGACATAAGTACAAAAGATGAAACTAAGTTCAAATGTACGGACATAAACAACTGAATTGTTCAAAATACATCTCAAAAGAAATACAGAGATTGACAGCGGAAGAGTTCTACTAAGCATCTTATCCTTAAACTCAACAACAACCGTCGCCGCTCACCGTCGCTTCAACCTGCACATTTAGAAAGCAATGCAGGGCTAAGTACAAAGGTACTTAGTGGGCACGATGCCGAAAACATACTCATAATTATAGATAAAATGGCATATCATAAGCGTAGCACACGGGGTTTTATGGAAAGAATCCGCGTCTACTAAACATTTTCTGACTTTTTCTCATAAATCGCTCGCGCGAGCATTTTCTGACTAATGTTACGTTCAATCTTGACCACTACAGGATACCACATACACCACAGGTTACAAAGTGCACTAACTCTGGAAAGCACTTAGCAGCTAACTTAGAGCCGATCGTTAGTTAATCTAAAAAATAGACTAACTCTAAAAGTCTGGAAAACACGTATGTTGACTCAGATAGGTACAAGAGAACTCACATAAAAACTTAAAACAGTTTATGCCATATTATCACTTTGAAAACACAGATATCAAAGCAATAAATAATACTTTCGAGTTGTGGAAAAACCCACATTTTATTTGATATAGATAAAAGCCCACCTTATTTTACAGAACTTAAAACAAACGCTTCCAACTTGAGATCTTCTGTCCTTTCTCTACAGTTGGCTTCCTCCTTCATCGTAAAATATAATATACTTAAAAACGGTTCGTAAAAGATACTCGAAGAAAGAGAATCGAAGAAAGTTCTAGTCATTTTATTCTTTTGGCATTTGCACGCTTACTAGATTCGTTTTACTTAACGGGAAACGAGACTCGTACCCATCTCGTTTAGAACTTGAAAGATCTCGTACTCGACTCTCGGGTCAGTAGAGAAGGTTGTCGATGTCTTAAAATGACTTTAAGGATTATAAGAAACTAAAGTTGGAAAGAACCAACTTAGGCGATTTCATTTATAGCTCATTTCACGACTTATGAATATTTCTCGTTTATTACTTCTTTAAAGAAAAGATAAGATATAAGATACGATCTCGACTGATTTTCATCATTAAAGGTCTGATCCTTGACTCTAGGGTCAGATAGAAGGTATCCGTTAGATAAAACGGTTTAAACGATCAAAAGAAACTAAGTTGTGAACTAAACAACTTAGAAAACAAGAAACTGAAATTTCTACTGCACAGTCCAGTAACTCTGGAGGCTGTCCAGAACAGAGGACTTGGAAACAGGGGGTGAGCCCTATACCACTAGAAATCTTAGGAAGTCTAGTTTCTGCTCCAATTTACGGATCACAAATCCGATAAACGAGCCGGAAGTTATTACAGTTTCCGGCAGGGGTCGCAAAACTGCCGTGAAACCCTAGCTTATTGATAAGTTTGCCGTATAACGTTTTAGGTTCGTTTTAAATCTTCGTACTCAACTTTTTTAGAAACTGAATTCTCAAGGCAGTTATCACGTACCTCCGTACGTGACAAACTCCTTCTCACTTACTTAAAGGCACGACGTTCTAACGTCGGATATCAACTATCAATTACTATACCAACAAAGAAATTCCAAACGTTTTCTAGTTCTCGATTATCACTTTAACCCATATTATATGAACTCGGATGCTTACGATGTCAACTAGAAAGATGTTCCAAATTTCATTATAATCAATAATATCAAGTTAAAATTTTCATCCGACTTCCCGATTATTAGTTACAACTAGATATTCGTCTCTTACGCGATCTTTAAAAGTCGACGGTTTTCGTTCAAATTTTACGACGTTAATCTACGTCTAATAGGAATCGTTTTCATGCATGCTAACATGTCTTAACATCTTTATAACTCAGATTATATAGTGATCCTTGTCTCTTACATTCCATTAAACATCTTTAGAAAATTTCCAATTAATTCCTATTATCAATTAACATGATTTGTAACAATAATCAACTAACAAATCATCACTTTAAACAATCATGTGGAAAACTCCTAACTACTTTAAAATTTCTGGTTTTGAACATATGTTTATGGGATGATTTTCTTTTTAAATTAATAACATTTATATACTAAACATGCTCTTATATCACCAATTATTCACTTGCAATTCCAAAAACAACTAACATGCAAAAACCCCTAATTTCATACTTCAAACCCTAACTAAATTTCATAATAACATAGGGCTTTCAATCCCTTTTCATCTCATACATTAATTAAACCTCTACTAAGCATGAATTTGCAATCAAAAGAAGAAAAACAAAAATCCTACAATTTTCCAAAAAAAATTCTGCATTAACCTAGATGTTAGGTTTCTTATTTTTGATCATTTTTAATCCATAAATATCATATCTAGCATATCTAATTACATTATTCTAAGATCATTTCTTCCATTCCAATACCTTAAAAATTCTAACATGAGGGAAAGGAGAAGAAAAGAAAATCTAAATGGATAGGATTGTAGAGGATGAAAATACCTTAAGATTTAATGAAGGAAGATATGGAATTGAATGGATGGATGGATGGTTTGTGTGAGTTCTTCAAGTTTTTGGTGAAGTCTTCAATGGAGGATTGAAGAGATGAAGAAGATGAAGTTGAGGGAGAGATGGAGAGAGTGGCCGAGAGAGAGAGAGAGTGGAGAGAGAGAGAAAGAATTGTTTTGTCTAAGTGTGAAATGATGAAGGATTTGAACATGCATAAAGGTAAATTAGGTGTCATTAGCTTAGGGAGTATTAACATGCATGTTAACACCTAAACATGGTGAGGTGGCGGCTGCCATGCAGATTTTTTTGAGGTTTTACGGGTTTTTCCGGCGCGATCCGACGTTACGGAAAAACGAACGACGAAGACGTTGTTCGATACAAAAATTGTCGTGATTCGATTTGACTTACAAATTCTAACGTATGAACTTAATTAGAAAATAAATTTCAAAAATTTATTTTGACAAAAACTCGGAACGACAAGCCCAAGTTTCGTCCGAAAAAACGTAAAAACAAACTTTTTCGGCGTGTTCGTATTCGCGATTTGAAAACGTAAAATTAAACGGTTTCTCGTTCTAAGCTTACGAGCTAAAAACTTTTCGCACGCGCTAACCCTTAATACGGTAGTCGTCTAGCCGACTTCTGTAAATTATTTTTAGTAACGGATTCGACCGTTAGCTTTTAGAATTAAAAAATTCCAACTTAGGCGTGCAAAGCCACTAATTAATTAACTTAAAACTTCTTAGAACGTAAGGATTTTTACGGGGCATTACAATTATTGCTTGATATTTTGTTTGGTGCTGGTGACTTATGGTTCTTGATACTGGAATTCGTTTGGTTTTGGAATTCGTTTGGTGATATTATCTACTGCTTGTTTTATCGTCATGGCTTCCGAAAGAGACGACTCGCTTCAGTCTATTAATGTTCGTTTGAATGGGAAAAATTATTCTTATTGGAGTTATGTCATGAAGAACTTCTTGAGAGGTAAAAAATTATGGGGTTATGTATCTGGTACACATTGTAAACCGATTGAGGCAAATAATGAGAAATATGTTGAGCAACTTGACTCTTGGGAAGTCTGTAACTCGAAAATCATCACTTGGATTAATAACTTTGTTGAGAACTCCATTGGCATGCAGTTGGCTAAGTATGACACTGCAAAGGAAGTTTGGGAACATTTGGGGAAACTATATAATCAGTCTAATTTTGCAAGACAATATCAATTGGAAATGGATATTCGTTCTCTCAATCAGAGGGACATGAGCATTCAAGAGTTCTACACTTCCATGACAGATTTGTGGGATCAGTTGGCTCTTACCGACTCTATTGAGCTTAGGGCCTTTGCTCCCTACATTGCTCGGAGGTAAGAACAATGCTTGGTTCAGTTTTTGATGGCTCTTCGTGATGATTTTGAGGGCTTGCGTGGTAATATCTTGCATCGCAATCCCCTGCCCTCTGTGGATTCTGTGGTTAGTGAACTCCTTGCTGAGGAAATTCGACATAAGTCAGGAACAAATAAGAGCACCAATCCTGCACTCACGCAATCTGTATTGGCAGCCCACTCCCGTCCTCAACAAAGAAGTCATGGCAGATCTCCGAACTATAATCAGAATAGGAATCCAATCTCTGATTCGAGCGTTTGCAACTACTGCAAGCAACCTGGCCATTGGAAGGCTCAGTGCCTTGAGCTGGCAAACAAATCACACACTACAGCTGGCCGTACTCCTCCTACTTCTGGTCAGAATCAGTCTTATAGACATCCCAAGCCTCCTCACACTGCTGCTGCCACACCTGCTATCACACCTGACTCTACACAGATTAATTCTGGAACCACCTCATCCACATCAGATGATCTCTTTGAGAAGTTTCAGAAATTCATTAATCAACAATCTGTAATAGATCTAGTTTATATTTATGATTTTATAAGAAGAATAAGTGAAATGTTGTGATAAAAATGCAATCTTTGAAACTAAGTCAGGTGAGATAGAATAGCGGCAAGATGAGAGATAGGAAGATAGGGAGAAGGAGAAGAAAGAGAGAGAAAGACTGATTTCATTACCTGCCAAATAAACCTAGCAGCACACATACTTATACTATGGTCCCCATTTCTACTACACAGCTGGAAAATACTAAATTAACTAAGCTAGACAAAATAATTAAAATAATAGCCGAAAACGCTAAAAGCAAAATGCATTTCTTCCCACTGCTTCACTTGGTCCCCTTTTAGCCACGTGGAGAATAAATGGAATTAAACTCAAGCTTCTGGTCAAACATTCCACCATCCCTCTCCAGATCTACTAAATCCCCCATCTTCGACTCATTCTGCCCTAGCTTCTTCCCCAACTCCTCATTCTTCAAATCTTCAATTTCGTTCTGCATTTCTGCTCCTTTTCTCTTCATTTCAACAACTCCTTTCATATTTTCATCCCCCTTGTTCTCCATATGTTCATAGCCAAATCCCATACTCATGACAATGCCCCCTTCATCAGTAGATCCTTGACCGCAAGGATTAAAATTAGGAAAATTCCGACGAATGAACTTTTCATCTTCCCAACTCACCGCTGATTCATCTCCGGCACCCCACTGGATACGAAGTTGCGGGCATTCTAGTCCATCACGAATCAAAATGCGACGCTCCAAGACGGCAAAAGGTGCGATCTTGAAATTACCCTCACCATCAACACTAGGAAGTCGAGACAAAGGTACATTAGATTTACCCAAGCATTTCTTTAATTGTGAAACGTGAAAAACTGGGTGTATTTTTGCTTCTTCTGGAAGAGCTAATTTATAGGCGACATTCCCAATTTTCTGCAGGATTTCAAACGGACCATAGTACTTGGCTGCAAGCTTCAAATTACGCCTCAAAGCTACTGAGTTTTGACGATAAGGCTGCAATTTCAGGTACACAAATTCTCCTTCCTGAAATTCCCTCTCTATGCGCTTGGTATCTGCAAAGAACTTCATCCTACTCTGTGCGTGTATTAGATTCTCCTTGAGTTGTTCCACCATAGACTGTCTGCCTTGTAGCCATTCCTTCAACTCATGGTTAGGAGAATTTAGAAAAGCTCCCAGTCCTGTATGGGGAGGTGGAAAACCATAGAGGGCCTGGTATGGGGTACATTTGAGACTGTTGTGATAATCGGTGTTGTACCAATATTCAGCCAGAGAGATCCATTTGGTCCACTGTTTTGGGGCTTGTCCAGTCATGCAGCGTAAATAAGACTCTAGACACTGGTTCAATCTCTCAGTCTGCCCATCCGACTAGGGTGGTAAGCTGAGGACATCTCAAGCTTTGTACCCATCAATTTGAAAAGCTCCTTCCAAAATAGGCTAGTAAAAACTTTATCCCTGTCGGATACTATGCTGGCAGGTGGTCCATGAAGTTTATAAATGTGATCTAAAAATAATCTTGCCACTGACAGAGCAGTATAGGGATGAGAAATGGCTAGAAAGTGTCCATACTTGGTCAATCTGTCAATAACTACCAAGATTACATCTTTTCTAAAAGATTTTGGAAGTCCTTCGACAAAGTCCATAGATATGTGAGTCCAAGGCTTGTCTGGAACAGAGAGGGGTTGTAACAAACCTGGATAGGAATTATGCTCTCCTTTATTCCTCTGACAAATATCACAATACTTAACCAGTTCCTCTACGTCCTTCTTCATCTTGGGCCAGAAGAAAAAACCCTTCAATCTTGAATATGTGCCTTGAATTCCAGAATGACCTCCAAATGCTGTCCCATGTATCTCATTGAGGATATCTGCTCGAACCCGTGCTGTAGAACCCACCACAATCCTTCCCTTGTATTTGATAATACCTGACTCCACAGAATAATCAGGATAGGCTGATGAATCAATGTGTTTGGTGATTAATACCTGAGAGAAGTATGGATCATGTTCATAACTGCTTTTTGTCCTTTGCATCCATAATGGTATGACTGTAGTAATAGCCTGACACTCCACTAGAGGAATCCTGGATAAGGCATCAGCTGCCCTATTCTCCACCCCTTTCCTATACTGGATTTCATAATCCAACCCCAGTAATTTAGTAAGCCACTTTTGTTGTATGGGGTTCATCACTTTCTGATCCAACAAATGCCTTAATGCTTGTTGATCAGTCTTGATGATGAATTTGTGTCCCTGTAGGTAAGTCCTCCACTTCTGCACAGCTAATATCACAGCCAAGAATTCTCTTTCATAGACAGATAGTGATTGATCCCTAGGACACAGAGCTTTGCTGAGAAAAGCAATAGACTTCTGATTCTGCATAAGGACAGCTCCCACACCCACTCCACTAGCATTAGTTTCCAAAACAAACGGAACTCTAAAATCAGGAAGAGCCAATACTGGAGCATTTATCATTGCTTGTTTCAATTCTTCAAAAGCCTTGTCTGCCTTAGGAGTCCATTTGTAATTATCTTTCTTCAGCATAGCAGTTAAGGGTTGGCTAATAGAACCATAGTGCCGGATGAATTTTCTGTAATATCCAGTAAGCCCCAAAAAACCTCTGATCTGCTTAATTGTCTTTGACTTTGGCCAACTCTTCATACTGGAAACCTTTTCAGGATCAGTGGCAACACCTTCACAGGAAATAATGTGCCCAAGATACTCAATTTTGGACTGTCCAAAATGACATTTGCTTTTCTTGGCATACAAAGTGTGAGTTCTCAGACTGGTAAAAACCTGCCTTAAATGAAACAAATGTTCCTCCCAAGATTTGCTATAGATTAGGATATCATAAAAAAAAACTAAAACAAACTTCCTGAGATGAGGTTGAAAAACCTGGTTCATGAGGGATTGGAATGTAGCAGGCGCATTACATAGCCCAAATGGCATAACCAAGAACTCGAAATGACCATGATGAGTACTAAAAGCAGTGAGATACCTGTCTTCTGCCTTCATTAAGATCTGAAAATACCCAGACCTTAGATCCATCTTAGAAAAAAACTTAGCACCAAACAGCTCATCAAGTAATTCATCAATAAGTGGTATAGGATAATCATGTTTAATGGTGAGAGAATTTAAATATCTATAGTCCACACACATCCTCCAACTACCATCTTTCTTCTTCACCAAAATAACTGGTGAAGCAAAAGGACTCCTACTATGCTGAATGACTCCAGTGGATAACAACTCTTGCACAATTTTCTCAATTTCATCTTTGTGGTGATGTGTAGTTCTATAGGGGTACTGATGCTTAGGTACACTACCAGGCTTCAGACTTATCTGATGTTCTACTCCTCTTTCAGGTGGCAAGCTGTTTGGTTCCTCAAAAACATCCGAGAACTCCTCCAAAAGTGATGCAAGGGTTTCTGACTGTTCAATAGCAGGGAAACTGTTCTGAGGCTGAAGTAGGTAAACCTCCTCTACTTCATCCAAATGTGAATGCAGTAGATGAAATAAACTTTGTCCATTGACCATCTGAAACTTAGTGTTGTCAGTAACAGCTCTAAGCTTAACTTTCCTGCCCTCAGACATAACATAAAAACTCATATTCTTATAATCAAGAGTGATGGGAGTGCAATATTCTAACCAATCACTACCAAGTATAAGATCATACCCTTCATTGCATAATATCCTGGGAGAAAAAGTGAAGCGATGTCCCTGGACTTCCCATGAAAAACCTGGAGCCACTTTTGTACTAACCAACTTCTGACCATTTGCCACTTTCACCATGATAGGAACATCATTGTCCAACTCCACACCTAACTCTTTGGCCACTCCTTCCTGCAAAAAACTGAGAGTACTGCCTATGTCCAATAGAATTTTTAACTGTCTCTTCCCAACCTGCCCAATTACCCTCATTGTCCTTGTACAGGATTTCCCCATAACTGCATTCATGGTCATATGTATCTCTTCCATCTGATCTTCACCCATCACAACAAGGTCCACAACCTCCTCCTCATGTTGTAAATGAGTTAGTTCTTGCTCATCATCCATGGTTGTATAGAACAGCTTGTGCTTACATTTATGCCCATAAACATATGGATCATCACAATTATAACAAAGTCCCTTTTCTCTCCTAGCTGCCATTTCTGCACTTGTTAACAGTTTAACTGTTGTTTTGGAAGTGTTGGGTGTATTAGGTTTGTGTACCACAGCAGCTTCTGGCCTCTTATACCCACCTCCAAAGTTCTGAGTTGGTTTATAAGTAGGCTTAACCCTTTTTGACAAAGCATCCAAGGTAAATAACTGTCTCTGTCCAATTTCAACAGCTTCCAGGAAATTCTTTGGTTTGAATAGCAGCATAAAACCTTGCATTTCCTCTGATAAACCACTTATGAAACTAGCCACAAAAAACTCATCAGTGTATGACATGTTACTACTAAGGAGTAAACAAGCTCTGAGCTCCTCAAACCTCTCTACATACTCAGCATAAGTCCCTGTCTACTTAAGATTCTTGAATTCCATAATTATCCTGCTTTCATTCAGATCATCAAATCTAGCAGCCACCACCTTAAGAAACTGCTCCCAGGTAATACCAAAAATATGCTCATCACCAAAATTCTGAAACCACTGTAGAGCTTTCCCTTCAAAGTTGTGTATTGCCATTTGCACCATATGCTCATCACTCATAGCTGATGTTAATTTAAAATAGGTATTGCACTTAATAATCCACTGTCTAGGATTAGTACCATTAAACTTTGGAAAATCCACCCTATGCAAGGAATTTCCTCCACCATTTTGAGAAAAATCACTCTTAAACTTTGATGAAAAAGCAGATAATTTAGAGGAACTAACATCAACTTTTGCAGAAAACGGAGACTCACCCAATATTGAGGGATCTCCTTGCTACTTCTTGCCAGGACTAGAACCAAGAGGCATGAGCTGCAACTTGATATCAGATAAGGTATTGGAAAGAAAATCATACTTCTTGTCCATTCCAGAAATTTGTTGATTCATGGTAGAAATCTGCTCACTGAACTTCTCTTCTGCAGCATTCCTCTTGAGTGTCTCAGCTTGCAAGATCTGATCCAACTTCTTCTGCGCCTCCTGTAAATCCTTGAATCGAGTAGCTTCAGCCATGATTGCCCAGAATTTTGCTAGATTAAGCAAAAACCTGTGCTCTGATATACCAAATGTAATAGATCTAGTTTATATTTATGATTTTATAAGAAGAATAAGTGAAATGTTGTGATAAAAATGCAATCTTTGAAACTAAGTCAGGTGAGATAGAATAGCGGCAAGATGAGAGATAGGAAGATGGGAGAAGGAGAAGAAAGAGAGAGAAAGACTGATTTCATTACCTGCCAAATAAACCTAGCAGCACACATACTTATACTATGGTCCCCATTTCTACTACACAGCTGGAAAATACTGAATTAACTAAGCTAGACAAAATAATTAAAATAATAGCCGAAAACGCTAAAAGCAAAATGCGTTTCTTCCCACTGCTTCACTTGGTCCCCTTTTAGCCACGTGGAGAATAAATGGAATTAAACTCAAGCTTCTGGTCAAATATTCCACCATCCCTCTCCAGATCTACTAAATCCCTCATCTTCGACTCATTCTGCCCTAGCTTCTTCCCCAACTCCTCATTCTTCAAATCTTCAATTTCGTTCAGCATTTCTGCTCCTTTTCTCTTCATTTCAACAACTCCATTCGTATTTTCATCCCCCTTGTTCTCCATATGTTCATAGCCAAATCCCATACTCATGACACAATCACAGGCTATGTCTGCTGTAGCAGGTTCGTCCACTTCGAGTCCTACAGGTATATCTCATCCAGCTTGGATTTTGGACTCTGGTGCCACAAATCATATGTCTCCTAATGCAGATTCCTTTGTTTCTATTAACCCATCTAATTCTATATCGGTTGCCACTGCTGATGGCACTCACATGCCATCGTTTGGAATTGGTTCTGTCATCTCGTAATATCTCCCTTCCTAATGTTTACCACATCCCTAAACTTGCCTTGAATTTAGCTTAAGTTGGTAAAATTTGTGATTCTGGTGCTCATGTCTTGTTTACCCCTACATCTTGTCATATTCAAGATCTACATTCCAGGAGGCAGATTGGGATAGGCCGTAGGCAGGGAAGAGGATTGTATGTTTTAGATCGTCTTCAAAGTCCAGGAGTTGCTGCTTCCAGTGTTGATTCATCCACTAATGTTGATTTGTCTACTTTTCGTTTGAGTCCATCATCTTTTGATTTCTACTTATGGCATTCTCGTCTTGGACATGTTTCATTCCCTCGTTTGAAGTATATGGCTAATAATGGATCTTTAGGATCTGTTAAGAGTCATGACATTTCATCTTGTAATGGATGTAAACTTGCTAAATTTTCAGCTTTGCCTTTTCATCATTCTGCGTCTGTCTCTAATGCCCCTTTTGACTTAATTCATTCTGATGTTTGGGGACAATCCCCCATTAGTACTAAGGGAGGATCCAAGTATTATGTCTCTTTTATTTATGATCATACATGTTATTGTTGGGTATATCTTATGAAACATCGTTCTGATTTTCTGAGTATTTACACTGCTTTTCGTGCTCTTGTGAAAACTCAATTTTCTGCTGTTATTAAGCGTTTTAGGTGTGACTTGGGCGGGGAATACACTTCCAAAAGTTTTCGTGAGTTGCTTGCTAGTGATGGTACCATACATCAAAGCTCTTGTACTGATACCCCCCAACAAAATGGTGTGGCTGAAAGGAAACATCGCCACATTATGGAAACAGCACGCTCACTTCTCTTTTCTGCTTCTGTTCCTGGTGAGTTCTGGGGAGAAGCTGTCCTCACCGCAGTTTATTTAATAAACAGGACACCTTCTTCCATCACATCTGGTGTTTCCCCTTTTGAGAAACTTTTTGGTCATGCTCCTGACTACACATCTTTAAGAGTTTTTGGTTGTGCCTGTTTTGTCCTTCGTCCTCATGTTGAACATAGCAAGTTGTCACCTCGTTCTGCCTTGTGTGTTTTCCTAGGCTATGGAGATGGTCAAAAGGGTTATCGATGTTATGATCCTGTTAATAATAAACTCTATGTCTCCCGTCATATTTTCTTTATAGAACATATTCCCCTCTTCTCCATTCCCTCCAACCCCAACATGTTTAGGACAGATCTCATACATATTGATCCTTTTGCTCGTAATGTTGAATCTGACCATGCAGGTATTGATCATGATGCTCCTGGTGACGACAACAACATCCTCCAACCTGCCTCTCCCGCTCCCTTTCCACCACCTGTAAATGTGGAGCCTCTTCTTCGTCGTTCTACTCGTATCAGTAAGTCCACTCGTCTTCCTGATTTTGCTTACACTACATATTTCCCTGCTTTCACATCTTTTCTTTCCTCCTTACATGAAATTTCTGAACCCACCTCATACCAAGAGGCTGCTCTCGATCCCTTATGGCTACAAGCTATGGCTGATGAGCTATATGCCTTACACAAGACTGATACTTGGGATTTAGTTCCTCTTCTACCGGGTAAACATGCCATTGGTTCTCGTTGGGTTTACAAGATCAAAACAAAGGCAGACGGATCTATTGAGAGATACAAAGCCAGATTAGTGGCAAAAGGTTTTTCTCAGCAGTATGGTCTTGATTACGAGGAAACTTTTGCTCCTGTCGCCAAGATGACTACGGTCCGTACCCTTATTGCCGTTGCTGCGGCACGTAACTGGGATATTTCTTAGATGGATGTCAAAAATGCTTTCTTACATGGAGATCTCACAGATGAAGTTTACATGACTCCCTCTCCCGGGGTAGATCACAAACCAGGGTATGTTTGCAAGCTCAAAAAGTCTCTATATGGGCTCAAGCAAGCATCTCGTTCTTGGTATGAGACATTTTCCGTTGCCTTAATCTCTCTTGGTTTTCGTTCAAGTGATTATGATCATGCTCTCTTTGTTAAGACCTCGGATGCTGGCATTATTCTTCTCTCCTTGTATGTTGATGATATGATTATTACTGGGAGTGACACAGATGGGATATCACTTCTGAAGTCACAATTAACATCTCATTTTGAGATGAAAGATTTGGGTCTCCTTCGCTACTTTCTCAGCATTGAAGTTTGCAAATCTCCTAGAGGTTATCTTTTGTCTCAATCCAAGTATATCGCTGACATCCTTAGGCGAGCTCGCCTCACCGACACCCAAACAATTGATACTCCAATGGAAGCAAACGTTCGATACTCCACCTCTGATGGATCATCTTTGGAAGATCCTACACTATATCGCACCATTGTTGGGAGTTTAGTCTACCTCGCCATCTCTCGCCCGGATATTGCCTATGTTGTCCACATTGTTAGTCAGTTTGTCTCATCTCCTACCACAGTTCATTGGTCTGCTGTTCTTCGTATTCTTCGCTATCTTCGAGGTACGATGTTCCACAGTCTCTTGTACTCTATCACTTCATCCCTTGAGCTCCGTGCTTTCTCTGATGCTGATTGGGCCAGTGACCCTATTGATCGAAAGTCTACTACTGGGATTTGTGTATTTCTTGGTGACTCTCTTATCTCTTGGAAGAGTAAGAAGCAAAAGGTTGTTTCTCGATCATCTACAGAAGCCGAGTATCGAGCCATGGCCTCCACTACCACTGAGATTATTTGGCTACGATGGTTACTCTCTGAAATGGGTGTTTCCATTTCTCACCCGACTCCAATGTATTGTGATAATAAGAGTGCTATTTAGATTGCTCATAACTCTGTCTTCCATGAGCGTACTAAACACATTGAGATTGATTGCCACTTCACTCGTCATCATTTGCAGCAAGGGACACTTGAGCTACCTTTTATTGCCTCTTCTTTACAGATTGCCGATTTGTTCACCAAGCCTCTTCCGCTTCCGCGCTTTCGTGCTTTGGTTGGCAAACTCTCGATGCTCGTCGCAGCGACATCTTGAGTTTGAGGGAGGATGTTAGAATGATTATATAATTATATTTAGATATTAAGGGTATATTGGTCATTTTATGTCTTGCCCTAATCTATGTTATTAGGATTGTAGCCGCATGTGTTTTTCACTTACTTTATTGTTTTTCCCTCAAGAACAATGTATTGTGTTTGCTCTCCAATTATTTAACAGTGGGAAACGTTTTTTTTTTTTTTTTTTTTTTTTTTTTTTTTTTTTTTTTTACTTTTTGTTTGAACTAAACAAAAACAAATCAGAAAATTTTAGTGGCTAAAAATTACCTACATAATCAATATAGCTAGATAAGTCTGGTACTTATTCAAAGTGGCATATATACATTTCTCCCTTAAATTTATGGCTTTACAAATTTTCTTGTATTTGTTGTAAAAAATGCAGACAACATTTAGGACTAACTGTCAGAGGATACATGATATTTTCACCTTTATGTAACTTAATTTTTAGAATTTTTAATCCACGCGTCATAAACATACTATCTTATTCAAATTATTTTCATCTATAATCTTTTCCGGGTGGTAATTTGGAGAAATTGGAATGGAGAATGGAATGATATAAAGATTCATGCATGCCGCATAGATTACATATAATTTGTGAATATATAAATTTATAATTTAAGTCTATTCCAAGAATTACTATATTTAGTTAAATTTTTAACTTCCAAAATACTGAATCTCTAATTTTATGAAATTATTTATTTTTTTAATTGTTGAAAACTAGTCATAATGGAAATAGTAGTAGCCTTCACATGATTCACATCCAAGTGCATTTTCTTTTTTTCTTTTTTTTTTATTTTAAAAAAACTCAATCTTGGGCCGAATGTTTCTAAAAGAAAGCACACCCTCAAAAACTTAAATGCAGTTGAAATAAAGTAAAAATAGCATCATCTTTAAATGTACAGAACCCAGCATCTTATAAAGTCCAAAGATAATTGTTTCTCCGAAAAAAGAAAATTCAGAAAATAATTAACAAGGTTTATAAGGATACATCAAACAAATCAAGTTAAATGTGATTGAATAACACAAGATTTCCTCAAAATTATGGCTAACTACTGTTCCTCAAAATTAGGGCAAAGTATGGATATTTATGTCAACAAGGTTAAGAATTACCGTTGTTGATAACTCTTAAAACTGGGATCTTTACGGAGAATTAATGTTCTAAAAATCAATCCAGAAAATATAAACTTTGGGTGGTCGGACAGATGGATAGCTAGAGACACCCTGGTGAAAACGGCGGAGGGTGGTGGCACGGCTGGTGGACGGCGGCGCAAGTTAGTAAAGTGAGTGCGAGTAAAAACAAGGACAGTAATTCCTCGTGATAATAACGTTTCACCTTTAAAAAGTAAAAAGTGACAAAAAAATACCGTTATATAGTATTACACCCTCCGTATTAGTTATAAAGTCTCAATTTAAATGGGCACGAGTATTAAGAAAACTGGTAAAATATTTTTTAGTGTGGTAAAAGTTAGAAAGTAGGGGTAGTGGTATTGATAAAAAAGTAGTGATATTGACAAAAGGTAGTGATAAAGTTGTTGGAAGATGGGCCATCAATGACAAATGATTTTAAATAAGAGAGATTCTTGAGGGTGTATGAGTCCATAAACTGAAATGAGACTTTTTAAAAAATATATGTGAAATGTGTGAAATGAGACTTTATATGTAACTAGTGTTTCCCCCGTGCGTTGCACGGCAATTATTCATGTTTAAAATATTTGGATAGATTTTTTTTATCTTAATTCGAAAAGTACAATAAGTTGCAATATATACTCCTTCGGTCCACGATTTTAAGGGTTCCAATAACCCTGGACACTAATCCCAATAATTATAAGTTATAAAATATTTAAAGGAAATTGTTGCCGAGTTTGGAAAATATACCTAAATATGACTGCTGGCTCTAAATATGAATTTGTAAATCGCCCACTATCAAAATAATACTCTCTCCAACCCGCTAATAATGTCTCTCTTTCTTTTTTCGTAGATATCATTGATAAGCATATCTATAGATATATTCTTCATTCAAAACTTAGGATTTATTTATCATTTATTTACGGATACGATAAAGATCTTTTTAGATCTACAATTTTCTTACATATTTTGATATTTATGCATTATTTTTATTTTTATTATTTATACATATTTATGGAGCACAGAGGGAAAAATATGTCAGCTACCGAAAGATGAGTACTTTGTTTTCAATTTTTCGAGTACTTATATTTTGTTAGATAAATTTAGCATAATAGACTAATCTTATTTTAATCTTGTTTTGCAGCGACAAACCCAAGTTCCCAATTCAGTTCTACGTATATTTCTAAGGTCAGGTGATGATTTTCAAATTTCATGAAAATTTATATTTTTCTGATTCGTTGATTCCTAATTTACAGATCATTAGTTCTAAAAATAGTAGTAGTACTTATTAAAAAATATTCAGATCAAGTGACCATAAAGAAACATGTATGGTTCACTTCGTTCAATTCTAAAAAATTCTTATGTATGCTCATTACAATTCACTTAATTACCAAAATAAACGAATAGAAATTTACCTGATATATTTTCGGTTTCTTGCTTCAATCTTTCGGCTTTAAATCTCGTAGAAACAGTTAAATTTCTTATAATATGTTCTGAAAATAAACAGTAATTCAGAAGATTAATATGGTATAAGTAACAAAACAACAATATGTTTGCAAGAATTTGTTAGTAAAGTTTTAAAGGTTTTATAATTTGTTCAAACAGAATTAAATAACAATATTAGGTGATGAAAATTTACAATTCATCCTCAATAAGGAAATTTCATCCCTTTTTTTCCATAGATAACGTATATTGAAATATAGTCTGATTAGTAAATTGGTAAATACATAAATAGAGAAAGCCAATAAAAAATAATTAACATCAACTACCCCATTATTGAGAAAAAAACCCTAGTATAAATACGTTTTTCTTCATTTTAGCAGCAAACATACCTTCTCATATTCTTCTCCGCCTACCACGATTGAAACTTTGCCAGAAATACTCCGGTGATCTCTATCATCGCCTCAGTTTCTTATCTACAGAGATAGCTACATCCAACAGTTCTCCTCAATTACATCCACCAATCTTCTCCTCTTCTAATATTCCCAAAAGAATTCCCTTCACTGCCAAGGGTTACTCATAGCAGAGTTAGGAATCCGATAACGTAGTGATTTAGCTACTGATTAAACGGCGCTTAGCTGCATACGGCGACCGGCGTTAGTGCATCCGACGAACCTTCACCACAACAATTTTTTTTTTTTTTGGTTCACTTTCTCACCACCGATCTAAAGCCCTAACTGCATCACAATCATAATCTACAGTTTATTCCTTCGCACATCAATTTATTCCTCAGATCTACTAGCTGAGCAAATCCAGGTAATTTTTATTGTCAATTTAGGTTGCATTATATAATTATATACATGTATATTCACATTGATAATTCGATTTAATTGTGTTTCAGGGTAACATTGAAATCATGATATGAGGCAAATAAATCGATTCATTGCTACCGTAGGGAGATATTCTATTCTATCCTTCTCATCTAAAGAAAAGCTAAGGCAGCACCCTGAATCTGTTCATACTAAGATCGGGAAGGACGAAATGATAGATGCCTAAATTGAACTACCAGGGAATCAGGTAATATAATCTCTAATTTATATAAAATAAGATCTAATGAATATTCCAATAATTAGTTCTGTATCATATATTTCTCTATTCACTAACAGTCTATTCATATTTATTGCGAGATTTACATTCGAAGCCTGGAAACAAATTATGTAATGCTCAACGAATACTCACAAAATAGAGAAAAATAAATCAAGCAGAAAACAGAAGCTTCAAATACAGAGAGGTAAGCAAGCCTAAACTATAAATCTATGAACATAGTATATTCAATTACATGTATGTTCTTCATCCACACATTTTTTTCCACAGAAGAATTTGAAAGATTTACATTATTTTCATTCATTTAACATGTTTTTTTGGTTGGTTAATATGAACAGCATTGATTTGATTTCGAAAATCTGTTAATATATAATAGAGAGTAAAGAACCTGCATTTTCTGTTTCTTCTGACCCTTTTTCCCTACATCCTCTGTTTCTTGTGATAATCCTCATTCAATACTTGACACCCTAAAACAGTAAGAAAAAAAATGAGTTTCTAATGATTATATTATTCGAAAATTGAAATAAATAGTGTTACTTACACATGCCTGTTTCTTCAAAAAGTTTGCTCATGTTGTCTGCTACTCCATAATTGAACATTCTCCAACCTAAGTGTGCAAAAAATCTACAGAGTTAATAGAAAAAAAAAAGTGAACTCCAGCCAACTATACTAAAACACACTTGGGTAAAGACCTCTGGTTAATAGACAGACTAATGGGTAATGGCTGATAACTGGTAATCACTTTACAAACTCTGACTGATTGAACAATTTCCAAAAATAGTAACATCATATTAGCTCCTAAAGGTAAATCTACATCAGATAAGAATTATCCGTAAATAGAAATCATATATTCATCAAAAAAAGGTAGGATTTACTCTTACATTTTATACAACTGAAATTCTAACTCATATAACATGAGACAAATAAAGATGTAATGTAGCTATATTTGGATTATAACCTATACTCTTATGATCTAAATCTTTAGTTTTGATTTCATTTGTAACAGTTAATGGCACTTCATTAAACACATGGAACTAATCTACTGCTGCAAACAACACAAACAGGTAAACTCAGCTAAGATAAGTTTAAGTTACAGATTATATTATCAATTTAACTGATAAAATGTCATGCATATTATTAAATTTACTATTTTTCAAAATATTTGTGTATGACAGTAAGAATTAACATTCCTAATTTCTCTTTCTTTGCTTTTATTGCTAGATTGGGTTTATGGAAAATGGTAACAGGAGAACATATGGAGAAACAAAAGGTATCAATATTATCAGTTTATAGTTAAATTACATGTGAGTGCTCATATAGAACTGTGCTTTTAAAAAATAACATTTTAGAGTTGATAAAAGCTGAATTTGAGGATTGATAGAAGCTGAATTTTGAGAATTCCAAGTACAATAGGAATTAAAACATAGTCTTAATAAGGATATTCATCTTACAAAATAGATTACTTCTCTACGTGCAGATTATAATCTGCATCTATCAAAGCAATCTAAACAAAATAAGGATTGCTAAATCCTAGCATATCATAAGATGAACTTTAATATATCTCAAACTCCAACTTAAGGGCAGAATCAATCTTCATTTAATTCCTTGCAACAGACTTTTCCCTTCTTCATTTCATTTTCTGAAAAATTGGAGTCATTTTTTTCAAACTTCCTCTTGCCAAATCTTGAAGTAATCCACTCTCCGTCTTCATCAAACACATAGGCAATCCAATCATCTTCTGCATTAAATGCAGCATCTGTGTCTACGGGATCCAAAACGGTAGTCTCATAAATCTGAAAGAAATGCAATGTTTTAAACTTTGCTTTCAAAATTTAACCCAAAACATAATAATTATGAATATTACATTAGGAAATTGCTCCAAATTTGTCGCATCAATATTCTGGTATTCATTGACCTCGATGTCCTCCAGCTTCGAGGTTGAACCATGATTAACTGATGTACTAAAATTCTCCCCCACACAAATTGCTGAATCATGGTTAACTAATGTTGTGTCCAGATCAGCACCTTGTACATTCATAACTGAGAATGTTTCCACAATGGTGGGCATGGTGCAGACTTTAGAACATCTGTAAGGATGATCCAGTTTTAAATCTGCTTCATTTCTGCCCTCGATTTTGAAAAGGGCTATCTTTCCAATTAGATCAGTTGGAAAGTCATTTAGGATATTGAGTTCAACCTAAAACAAAACAGAAAATTACTATTGCTTTTAAGATAACAGAACACTAATATGTAACAATATACTAAGCAAAGGTAAAACTATACCTCATCCATTCCAATGTTCATTACCCCAGAATTGTTTCCTAACAGATGTAGAACTTCTTTCTCCCACAATAGTAGTTGCGCAGTGCAACTACCATCAAATACCTCAATCCTAAACATCATTATGTTTAGAAAATTAAATATTAACTTTTAGTTTAATTTGAACACAGTAGTATTACAAAAACAGTAAACTATGATATATAATTCAAACCTGACAGAATCATCATATGCATAACAATTTTCACAATAGAACTTGTTGTTTATGTTCACCAGATTCTTGTTGCAGTTTCTGCAGTTCATTGAATACCATAATCCATTGAATTTTTCAACCTTAGCACAGATCCAGTAAGCTACACGCATCTCAAAGAAATTCAATAACAGCTGAAAATTTGAAAATGTATTAGAAACTAATATTACAATATTAAATGACTATATTAAGAACTATAATACCTCTGTGATGAATAAATCTGATAATATTTTAATTGAGCTTGCAACTTCATTGAAAATATCTTCATCATTTGCTGTTTTCTCTTCCATAAGTATAGGCACATTGAAGCAAAGTGTTCCATCTCCTAATATCCTATAGTAAATTATGACATATTATAAAACAGTGAACATTGATTCTCATGAACAGCCAACCAAATGTTAATTTACCTCTCGCGAAACTCGTTAATTTCTTTGATATTCTCATTGAACACAACTCTTGAACAGTGATACGTTGTGCTAATATTGATTCGATCTATAAAAAAAACCAGATTAGTATACACCAACACACAAATAAAAAGTGTAGCTTACCCTTAGAAAAGTTGGGCCCACAAAACTGCACTATAATGATTGGAAGCTTTTTCATTTTCCTATCCAATTTTTGAAGGAAAGTATCCACCATGTTGTCTCTTAAAGTGCAATAAGCCTCATTGTCACTATCAAGCAATGAAAGTATAATTAATGTCACACACCAACCAAAATAATATAAAACTGAAATTTATATACAAACTTACAATTCATCTTCAATAAGCACTTCCAAATGCTTCGAATTCTGTTCCATGCATAGTTTTCCTATTCCCTTCACAATTCCTATAATATCTGCATTACAAAACAGAAAATTATATAATAAATAAATACTTCTTTAAAAGTAGAATTGAACTTAATTTATCATACCAAACAATACAACAGAACCAGCACTCTCAATGGTCCCAATATCACCAATAGGCATGAAGTTGAACATGTAGCTTGGAAATAGATAACTATTAGCCTCATGAATTTCTGTCATCTAATTAGCTATCAGCCTAAATTGATGATTGGTGGTCTTATGAAGCATATGATTAGGGAGCACTAAAAGTTGTGTATTTTATACACTCTCCCTTCAATCAATTTGAACGCAGTACTTCTCACAAGGTGCTTTGGTATAGACATGTGAATTTTGCATTCCTATGATAAGGAAATAATTAGTATAAAAAATAGTATATAATATTTCTCTATAATATAAAAATAAAAACATTCTGTAAACTGGTTCATACCTTATCATCATGCATCATAACCTCATAACTTATCGTATCTGCTGGATATCCATTCAATGGAGATTTGTATGCTCAAATCACTCTTACTTTGATAAAATGATCGATTTTCTCAGCCTTGAGCAGTGAAACAGGGGTAACAAAGTCCGACATTTCCAACGAAAAAATTCAAGAAAACTGCAGCAGGTAGTTACTTATAAGCATTTAAATTGTTGTAATAGGGATAGCATTTCCAATGAAAAAATTCAAGAAAACTGCAGCAGGTAGTTACTTATAAGCATTTGAATTGTTGTAATAGTATAGGATAGTTATTCACTGAATTAAAAGAAACATGCAAAATAGCTAAGTAAGATAGGTTAGTATTAAAGTTTCAAAGAGGAGAAATTCAAACTAAATGAGATAGAGAACATACTAAAATAAAAGAAGAAGAGAAGGTCAAAGTAGATTGAGGCTTGTATGGATTGTATACTTATGTTCTGTATTTATATTTTCAATAATCAAGTAAATGTTCAGGTTCAGCTTTTCTTTTGTTTTCACTTTTGGGATGACTTACTATTGTTTACAAAATATCATGTTAACCTTTGTTGTGCAGCTCTAGATTAACACTCAATCAAATATATAATTCTTTATCACAGTTTTCAACAACACTTAAAGTGGGAGCAAGTATAGCTCGATCTTCCAAACATGAGACATCAGAAACATTATTTCCATATCCAGGGTATGTGCTCGACACAATATTATCCAAAGGATCTCCATTATTCACCAACAAAATATCATGAGGAATGTCTATAGTAGCATGTCCATCATTTGAACCTCCAACAACTCCATCTCCTATACCAGAAATCCAATTAGAAAATTCTTTTAATTCGGAAGCTTCAACACTTGAATCAGCATTTAGAAGTCTCATATTTTTTGTCAATCTCAACACTTTGCAACTATTCCAGAGGTACGAAGAATTAATAGTAGCATTTACAACATCAGCTCTGCTACCTTTAGGAATAACCGGTAATATTTGACGAAAATCACCACCAAATACTACAGTTTTTCCTCCAAAAGGTAATTCCATGCTAGAAACATTAGAGAACCGCATCAAATCACGCAAACTTCTATCCAATGCCTCAAAGCAGTATTTGTGCATCATAGGTGCTTCATCCTAAATAATAAGCTTTGCTTTAACAATAAGTTCAGCAAGCTGACTACCCTGTGTAATATTGCAAACAGAATCCTCATTTGGATTTATCGAAATCTTGAAACGCGAATGAGCAGTTCTTCCACCAGGCAATAACAAAGAAACTATACCACTGGAAGCTACATTCAATACGATCTCACCTCTATACCGAATACATGCCGATAACGACTTCCATATAAGTGTCTTCCCAGTACCCCCGTATCCATATACAAAAAATATCTGACCACTATCAGAATCCACTGAAGACATAATAGAGTCATACACATTACGTTGTTCGTCCGTGAACTTAGAAAGATATTGCACATGATCTCTTGCCAATCTTTCTTTATCATAGTGTAGCTCATCAATTATCAATCTATTTCCATATGATTGAAAATAATCGGGAGAAGGAAATGGCACACCCTCAAACTCACGTAAAGATCGCCCTAAATTTAACAATAATTTCTCAATCTCCACCAAAGCTAAATTTTGAATCTCGAGCTCCGTTAATACCAAATCTGAAAACATAAATATAAAACTATAATTTTTAACTAAACTAAACATTTACAATAATAAATATATAAAAAAATATTAAAATTAAGAAGATACGTATAAATAAAATAAAATATATTTATTTCAAACACACACATTTCAACAATATTTTTATTAAAAGATCCTTGAATTTAGTACCTAGATATCGCAGTGATAATCTTTGATTGTAAAGAATGTCATCTGATAATAACTTCCAACAACTACTCCAAACAGCTTCAAGCCTACTAATTGAATCTGAAGATAACAAAGTCACGAATAAGTTTCGAAGTGCAAAAGCAGAAGCCCATGAACTGGCCTCAACAATACCGTCAATGAATTCTCTATCACTTTCTAATAACCCTAATGCATAGCAAGCATCGCGAAATGTTTCATATTGTACGCCATTCACTTTTCTTATGTCAGCATAGCACTTTGGTCCTCGAACTATAGACAACAAACATCTCAAATAATATAACTCCCCAGTGCCAGGAGGTACATAGAACAACCTTCCAATAAATTTTCTCTGTTGCCGAGGCATCCATTTCCTAATATCAGATTTCCAAACAAATTTTGACGGGAATTCTGCATAAGTCAAATCTTTAGCCTTTTCCTCATAAATCTCATTTGCCTTCATCCAAGCTAAAAACATGCTAGCATTGGCAGTTGGTCGATTAAGAACATCATCCAAAGATTGTGATTCCGAATAAATCACATTATGCTCGCCGGGAAGATGGAAACTCAACCTCTCTACTGCAGGATCTCTGTATTGAATATCAAAACCAAAAAGTCTCCAAGTCGCTTCACATGAAGAGATGTATCTACAGTCATAATACATTTGGACTTCATCCACACTTCGCTCTCCTTCACCATCTTCAGTCGACTGATAAAATGAAGCAGTAAAACGATCGTGGCCTTTGTTGATATATTTGAATAAATACTTGATAGACCTCGATTGATTGCACCATTCAACGTTGATATGTGCACCATACTTCATCAGAAGATATCAATTATGTGGAACGACAAAGCGATTATCCAAAGAAACGCCATTCTTGTTAATGATTCGGCCATTGTTACGTCTTCTATACACCGGATAACCATCATCATCAACAGTAGTATTATCAACGTATTTTTTTGGAAAATACTTACTACATCGACCATTAGACATGCAAGGTGAAGAACTTCTAGCTTCTCCACATGGTCCATGCAACATAAAATCTTGTACGGCAGTGTAATATCTTGGATCACTATTTGGATCAGGAATCTCAGCAGAAATTACACTGTCAATGACTCCAGGTTCAGGAAATTTATCTTCTTTGATAAAAAACAATAAAATATGAGCATGAGGCAACCCACGTTTTCTTAGATAAACAAAAAACTATTAATAATGTCACATTTTCTTAGTTAATGGTTATATTCTTTAGGGATTATGTGAGTGTGATTCAATGCCAAAAATACTACTACTATTCCACTTGCCACATAGGATTCCTCACATAACTATTGCATTTTGAATTGAACTTTTTGACTTAAAAGTTCCAAATGATGATTTCTTGGTAGAAAAAGTTACATTTTTCCTCTTTTATATATATATATATATATATATATATATATATATATATATATATATATATATATATATATTTGCATGAATTTCATTCAGCATTATCATATAAAGTTATGAAATAATTAAAACAGTTAGAAAGACCATATAAAAATATAAGGTGCTCCTCGAAACAATTGTTGCTAGGCTTACAAATAATACTCTATTTGACTTTAAATTATGCTTGCTTCATTTATTAACTGACACTATTTTTGTGCAGGAATACATATTACCAATACATATATCAAAGAACTCAAAACGCCAGAAAATTCATAGACCAAGACAGTAGCTGGTGTAAGCCAATGATTAAAATATGTTTGCATTTTTGGCATAACACTTTTTGTAGATAATTTTTCTTAATCAATTGTTACATGCTTGCTTGTACATGAGTTTAGGTGATTAATGTAACTTAAAAATTCCATTTATGATTTCTATTTTAGAGAAATTACTCTTACATCATTATTTCATGAGAAAGTGTCAAAAAGTTTCTTCAAAATGTAGAAGTAAACTGAAAAGTAGGAGAAACATTATATAAATAAGGAAACAACTTTTTCATATTAATACCGAGCAGTCGTACAAACTTGACTGCATATCAGATGCTCACTATAGATAACATCCAGATATGTAGTCATCTGCCTAAACAAACAAACTATAGCTATATCCTTGCAAAATAGCTATAGTTACTACCAACATAATTAAACACCACACACATACCTAACACAATAAGAACACACATTCTTAATAACCTAACTACTTATATTAAGATGCCTACTATAATTGGCATCCAATTAAGTAGCAACCATAAATACTAAAATTATAAGATAAGCTCAAATACTCCATAGTCAATTTTCATCGTCTTCCTTCACCACAGATTTGCCCTTCTTCTTCACTTCTGTTTCAGCAATAAGAAACTCATCCTCTAGCTTTCTCTTGGCTGACACTGGATTCAGCCAATCCTCATTTCCAGTAAACCCAAGGCTTATTGCCTTGGGGGATAAAAGGCTGCCATCAAAATCCTAAAACAAAAGGAAACAATGAACTTTTAACTCTGTGTAGTAAGAACCATAGATTTCTATCAAAATAAATATACCTTAGACACATCGTGCGGACTACCCAAATTGATGATTTGGTCCAAATTTTGCAGGTCTCATAGAAATTCTTTCTCATCTATATCTGCCATGGAACCAAGCACAACAGGCTGCAAACTCTCTTTAGAAAACTTCTGAATAATGTTAGGATCAACACACACTTTGTTGCAGTTGTAAGCAACTCCACCAGCAAATGCTGGCTCTTTCTTTATCTCAATCCTAAACAGGGCAGTCTTTCCAAGCAATTTCTCCAGAATTTCAATAGTCATATCATTTGCATCCTAAAACAATATCACGACCTTAAAGACCTCATCAACAATGGTTCAATTAGTTAATGAAATGACCTAAAATTAAGAAATTAACCTCATTAGCCATCTTAATTTCAGCAGCTTTCTTTCCAGTCAACTCCACCACCTCCTTGTCCCATAGTGAAACCTGTCCAGTAGAACTTCCATCAAACACCTCCACCTTAAGCATGTACCTGGAATTGACAAACATAGTTAGGATAGAGATAATAAAGTTTATAATAACATCCATGAACTATAGTAAATTGGCTTACTTCTGATTGGCGGAACTATCATATTTGTTGCACCTAACACAATAGAACTTGCACTTCATCTTAGCAACTTTCTTGCTGCATTTCTTGCAGCTCATATAGAACCAAGCCCCATTGTTTTCCACATTTTCTATCCTTGCACATATCCAAAAAGAACCGGTCTGCCCATAAAAATTCAACAATAACTGTGACAATATTAGAAAATTTTATTAAGATAAAAAACATAATTAATCATGCATGGTTGAAACAATCACCTCCATAAGAAATATATCAGTTAACTGCTTCAGATTGCCAGCAATTTCAGAGGATACATCTTCCACTTTCACTTCTTTCACCGGAAATTGAAGTGGCAGATTTGGGATAAAAGACTCATCCCCAAATATCCTACGGATTAAGGTTAATTGAAACAGTTAGTATACCTAAGATAAAAATATAATGTTCTCTTTCTAGTAATAACTAATGAGCAGGTTTAGTAAGTGCATTATTACCTTTCTTGAAAATCACTTATTTCCTTTATGTCTTCATTGACAAAGATCCTGGAACTGTTGTAAGAAGTTTGGGTTCTCACTTCACCTAATTTTAGAAATCAGGAGATTATTACATATATTCTATCACCAAAATCAGAACATATTTGATAAACAACAAACTTACCTTTGAAAAGATAGGGCCTACAGAATTGCACAACAATTATTGGCATTCTCTTGCCTTTGTTATCCATTTTCTGTACAAATTCATCCACCAGTTCCTCCCACAAAGTGCAATAAACTTTCCTGTGACTGTGAAAGAAATATATTAAACATAAAATTTACACCATAGGTAGTATAATAGAATATTGATACTGGAAGCCTCACAGCTCATTTTCTATTATTAGTTCAACCAACTTGCTGTTGTTTTCATTATTGATACATCCAATCTCCTTAACTACTCCAATTATGTCTGCACATTTAAGATATTTACATTAGAAAATATGAAATGATTGATGTATATATATACACATTGCAATGTAAAAAAACTTTAGTTACCAAACATAGCAATAGAGCTTAGGTCCTCAATGCTCTCAATAGCAGAAAATGACTTGAAGGCAAACATTTGCTTAGGAAATTCGGAATTAAGTTGTTCTGTAGCTTCCTTGATTTCAGTTTTTGGATAGACATTCAAACGATACATATGCTCAGTAGTTTTATAGCGCATTTGATTAGCCTTTACGAAAAAACTCCGAATATAATAAATCCGGCCTTCCTTAATTCGATGACCAATAGATCTCACACAAGAGCGAGGAATGGACATGTGAATTCTTTGACCCTAATATATAAGAAAAATGTCATTACATACTGTCATATTTGTATTTCCTTTTTTTTATAAATGTAAAAAAGTATGTAATTATTTTTTAAAGAAAAATACCGTTGAATCATGAAGTATGACTTCAATGGTCATGATGTCATTTCTGTTACCATTGAATTTAACTTTGTAAGCACGAACACATCGCACTTTTATGACATGGTCCACTCTTGATGTTGACAGGTTCGATAGAGGGGTGATGAAAAACATTGTAACAGGTACAATTCCTTGAGCAACTGCACAAAGGTAGACAATAATCAGTATAAATAAATGGTGTTGCAGTAATTATATATAATAGTAAATACATGAGGAAATAATTTGTAATAGTAAATAGTTTTGCAATTTTTTTTTCTGGAAAATAATTTGTAATAGTAAATAGTTTTGAAGTTTCTACTTTCTGGAAAATAAATGCAGTTCCTATTTCCTGGAAAATAAAGTAGGTAAACTGATGAAACTTAACATGCCTTATGAAGGTAAAGAAGAGAGGAGCAAGTGTGAGGAAAAGAATGTGGTGAGTTGACAAATGAATTACACAACACTATTTATAGAAGAACGTTTTTAGCCTCAAATTCATATTCTCAAACCTGTCTGACTAAAAGAAAAAATCTGACCAAAAGAGACATCAAAAGTTTGTAGCAGCTTTTTGAAGCAAAAATTGTTGGAATTCACCAAAAAGTTTTAACAGCTTTTTAAAGAAAAAAAACCTGCACCTTTTTGCAGATAAAATGAATTGAGAAAGTCAACCTTCAAAAGCTAATGACACAGCACTAATCGGTTATATTTGAGGCTTCACATTTTAGGCGGGAAAATGGCAAATGTCGTAAATAATGGAAAACTCAGCTTTTAAGTATATATAGATACGGAGGGAGTAAATACTAAAGCTAGCATTGATTGAAATTAGAAATTGTGTTCGGTAATAGTAAATCCTCCTATTAGTTTTACCAAATGTAGCATAATTTACAAAATAGAAAGAAAAGTAAAGGGGGGAGAAAAGAGATTGAACCAATTAGATACTCACTACCTACACGAAAAAGATGAAATGACAAAGGTTTTAACACAAGACGGAAAACTTGAAATAGCCTTTTTTATACTCAAAAGATGAATTACGTCACTTTGCTAAAAAATATATTGTAATAGTCTTTTGAGTTTTTTGTGACATTTATACCCTTCTAGATATACAAAAAGACTAACTTAAATTTGAATCAACTTCATGTATGAATTTCTGACGATAAAATTTTCCAATGCTGACAATGCCATGGTGGTGCGATCGCCAGCGAAAAAATTCTAGCCAAAAGTTCCGGCGAAAATTTTCGTGTATGATGCATACATGAAAGTCAGTCTTTGTGTATGATGCATAAATGAAGTATGGCTTTGTGTATTATTCAAATTTTTGCCGAAAAATTTCGCTGGAATTTCGTGTATGATGCATATTTGAATGTTAGTCTTCATGTATAATGCATATATAATGCATACATAAAGTTAGGTTTCGTGTATGATTCAAATTTTTGCCAGAATTTTCGATCGGAAATTTTTCGCCGGAAGTTCATACATGAAATTAGTCTTCGTGTATGATTCAAATGAAAGTTAGGCTTCTTGTATATTCATTAAGGGTATATTAAACTTTTAACAACTCAAAGTGCTATTTTGAAACTAAAAAAGTAGAAGTGACATTTTGAATTTTTTGTTTAGAAAAAGTGCTATTTTACAACATTCTCTCTTAATAAAAATGGTGGATATTGCTTTGAATGGAATAAGCGTCCACTTATTATATACTTCCTCCGTTCCGCTTGACTTGTTCTGCTTTTATTTTTGGCGTCTCGTTACATTTGTCCTAGTTTTTTTTTTGGAAATAATTAAGGAAATTATGGCTAGTTTGACTAATTAGTCTTACTTTACACCTTTCAACCTATTTTTCTCCTCATTTTTTGTGTCA
Source organism: Schizonepeta tenuifolia (assembly GCA_029490685.1). Taxonomy (NCBI): domain Eukaryota; kingdom Viridiplantae; phylum Streptophyta; class Magnoliopsida; order Lamiales; family Lamiaceae; genus Schizonepeta; species Schizonepeta tenuifolia. The sequence goes on from CM055955.1 coordinate 132,621,095, forward strand.
TTCATTATTCACTCCCTCTCTCTACCCACTTTATTTTACTATTTGTACTCATTATTCACTATCTCTCTATCCACTTTATTTCACTTTAATAATTCCACTAAATACACTTTTTCTCCCTAATTATTTTCTCCTTAACTTTCGTGCCCAAAAAAACTAGGACAAATCAAGCAGGAACGAGGGAGTAGTTTTAAATTGTTTTAAATATGATTATGTATGGAGTGAGTTGAATAAATGTCTCACTTTAATTGAGTGGAGGATTGAATTAGTAAATGTGTTCAGTGAGTGGACAAAGGTGTTACTAGTGTTGAGTGCATGATTTAAATTAAAATAAATTTGTAGAATGAGTGGAATAAAGGTCTCACTTAAATTGATTGAATAATTAAATTAAAATAAATTTGTGGAGTGAGAGGTGGGTCATATTACCAATTAATTAAAATAAATTTGTGGAGTGAGGGGTGGGTCATATTACCAAAAATGGACTGTGCATCTTTTTCGTGGATAGACAAAAATGGAAAAGTGTGTGCATCTTTTTTTGTGTACGGAGGAAGTACATTTTATTACTTTCTCGGTTCATTCATAGATGTCTTATGTCTTTTGGACATAAGTATTAAAGAGAAGATAATTCAGGGAGAAAATGCGTGTTTAGTAGAGTTATTAAAGTGAAATGAAGTGGGTAGAAATAGTGAATAGTGAAATAAAGTGAGTACAAATAATGAAATAAAGTAGGTAAAAAGAGTGTATAGTGAATGATACATAAAATAAGGGCAAAAGTAGAATGAAAAGTGTAAAATGAATAATTATTCCAGAAAAAGGAAATAGGACTAGTGTAACGGGACAGTCCAAAAAGGAATTCAAAACATCTCTGGTGAGACGGAGAGAGTGGTATTTTACTATCAGTTAAATACAATAGCTAGCACTTTGATAAATTACTCACTCCAAGTGTGGTGCGAAGCGAGTGATACAGATTTTAAGAAACGAAAAGTGGGTGAGAGTAAAAAGGGAGAAAAATATTGTGAGTGGAGAATGAAACTCAGATTTATTGTAGTGTAAGTATTATTTGTTGTGGAGAATGAATCAACTCCAAGTTATTTGATAAAGAGGTACTAACTTTTAAGGATAAAATGATAATGGTCCATTTTTTGTTGAACCACACTTATCATGTATGGTCAAAAAATAAAATCGGAATACACTTATCGTGGAAGGAGTAATATAGAGAAATATCAATTAATTAATAAATAAATATTTTATTAATTAAATGAGATACTTCACAGTAAAACATATATATATATGTCACACCTATTGGATTATTCGAGTGAAAATGAGCAAGTGTAAAGATCCCAAAGTTTAGAAATTATCGATTTCATAATTGAAAATCCAATTGATAATGAAAGTCACGATGATGATGATGATGATGATGATGATGATGATGATGATGATGATGATGATGAGGTGCCATAGGAACCTTTACACGAAGGGAAGCAATAACAGCGTAAAAAATCCTTCATAATTTTTTATTGCATTTCGAGCATGCAACACCACCGGAACCTTTGAATGACATGAGAAAAGTTAGAGATGAAATTTATTTGATATTTCTTTTAATATAGAATTAGAAAGCAAACAATTAATTTATATGTTACTAAGTTTATCCTAGTTATCTTTGCAGTTTTAAGAAATTATGAATTATGATTTTGTTGAACCATATATTTGGTTTTCTGAAAATTTATTATCTTGTAATTTATCAAAAATAAATTATTAATTTATGCCAAGTTCCCATTTGGGACTAGAGAAAAAAATTTCCGTTAGGTATGTTACTCCCTCTATACAATATAGTTGTCACTTTCGCCATTTAGTTACGTCCACGATATGGTTATCACTTCCATTTATAGTAGTGGAGTCCACATAATACATTATATTTAACCTTATATTTCTCACTACTTCATTAACATTTATAGCGGGACCATTATTACACTTACAATAATACCCACTACTACTCACTACTTTCTTAAAACTCGTGTCATCTACAATGTGTCAACCATATGATAGACGGATAAAGTATTAATTTATCGAGTATCAATTGAAACTTTGTTTTTTTTGGAAGGTCTATGTAAGAGAGTACAATTTTTTTTAAAAATAAGGCTATATTTTTTTAACATGGGACTTTTGCTTTTTACCCAAATCTTATTACTCCTTTCATCCACGAAATTGTGTCCTGCTTACCACAAAATATTTGTCCATGATATAAACCCCTACTTACTTTTTTGTACAATCACACCTTCCTATTTTTTCCTTATTTACTACCCTTTTATCATTATGAACCACCCAATCAAATTAACCCAACCCACTTACCCACTAATCACCCAACGAATTACCCAACCCAATCCCCTCGTACCAACACAGCCCAAATCTGCTACACTCATTTCTCTGGCCCCAATATACTCATCTCTCTCTCTCTCTTTAACCCTAATCTCTCATACTCTCTCGCCCAATTTTCTCTACTGAGAATGTATGATTTACAGTTTTCTCTCAAAAGACTAATCTCTTCGATTCTCCTAAGTTTTTTTACGAGGATCTATCGATTCTGATTTCAACACATTTCTTTCATATTCCCACTTATTCATGGTATTTGGAGACTGAATCCGTCCGGATGGTACCGGAAACCCTGCTCACCGCCGCAGAGACTGAATCCCTGATCATTTCTCTCTCTGTACCGGAAACCATAATTTGTACACCTCTACAACCTCCTTTTTTGCTCTGGCCCCAATTTAGTTTTCCATTGTTGTTGTGTTGAAGCAACTATTGTGCCACCGTGTTTCACTCGTCATCGATTAATTTTGGCTTACTTCGTGGATTTATCATATTTTTCCTATATATGTAGTTATTGCTTTGAAGTTGTAATGAAGAGAATCTGCCTTTAAAACTCTATTTATGGATGTTTGGGGGAAGGAGGAGGTTAGGTGATGCCCTCCACAAATTTTAATCACATCAATATACTTTTATCAAATTTAATTGAATGAAAAGTTATCTATTCCCTTTAAAGTGTCGGATGCTGCAGTTGGTTTTTTAATTTAGTATTTGATGAATGAGTTGACATTAAATTGTGTACACTTGTACTCCCTCCGTCCACGAAATAATTACCATATTGTAGCTAACACGGATTTTAAGAAAACGGTTGGTAGTAGTAAATTATAGTGAGTATTGTTGTGAGTGAAGTAAGGTCCCACAATAAATGTGAGTGGAGTAGCAAAAGTGGCAACCATTTCGTGGACAAATTTAACTAGCAAAAGTGGCAACCATTTCGTAGACGGAGGAAGTATATTTTAATCATAAGGTAAAAAAACCAGCAACCATTAATTTAATTCAAATTAAGATAATTTAATTTAAGTCAATGAAATTAATTTAATTCAATCAGTTTTAATTTATGTTTGACATTGAATCAGTTTTTATTCCTCCCTCCTTATCCATCCCAACCGAAACAGTGAAAAGCAACAAAGATTAACAAACTTAATTAAATTATTAACACTACTCCTGCAATTCAACTTTTACTCAATTCAAAACAATTTTACCAATTTTCTTAATCTTCATATCAACACTCCGGCTTGAGTATATTAAATGTGTCCCTATCTTAATGCCGAGTTTCTTGTCCACTTTAATGTCATTTCAGGTTAATTGTTAGAAGTCACATGAAATTAAAAACTCAAAAAAAGTAAACAACATACTTCTTCCCACACATTCATATTGTCATATTATTTCCTTTTTTAGGTGTTCTACCATATTGTAATAGTCCAAATAAAGAAAATTTTAACTCTTTAAAATCTATTAAAAATAATATGACACATCCATTATCTATCTTTTGACCCTTATTCTTAATTTTCATGCCGAATAGTAACATGTCAATATCAATGAATTATAAAGTGGTCAATGGGCTTTGTCTATCTTCAATAGACATAAATCAGATGAAATTTTGATTGGAGATTAAAATTTTGGTTTGCGATGAAATGTGTTGCTGTTAGTTTGATAATATAATGTCTATTTAAAATCTTCTTTGCCCCTCCCAATGAACATAACTTTTTTTGAGGGTCCAATGAACATAACTTTACAGTCAAATTCTCTTGAGAAAAAAAATATATACAGTGAGTGGATTTTGAATTGATTGAGAAAGACCAAAAATTCTCAACGTAAAATTGGCCTTATTGTAAAAGAAAGCATCGAGATTAAACCCATGATAAGCAGAGCACATTACATCAAATTAAACCCATCAAAATCATTTGTTTTCAGCTACATTTATCCCAAACAAGCAAATCCAAAAAAGGGCCACTGAGCAAAAAAAAAAAACGGTTCTAATAGAAAGAACAGCATAATCACGGATCATATTCAGCATTCCAGCATCGGTCGTTTCTTTGATGTCTGATTAACAATGCCATCACTTACAGCAGAATCTGAAGTGAGAGGCACCTTCAATATGCAGAAATGACAAACTCTCAAAATACAATAGAAGCAAGCATCACATAAGAACTAATCAAACAACGTGAACAATACCTCATTGACTCCAATCTGCTGATCCATTTCTTGATGAAGTTGTTTCTTCAGTGCAGGTTTGATGAGGCCATCAGTCAAAGCAGTGGTTGATGTAAGAGCTGCTTTCAGTATGTTTAAACCCTGCACCGAAAGGAACATCATATTCTTGAATCAAAACGAATAATGAAAGGTGAATAAAACAGGTAACAATGAATCAACTGCATGATTCATACAAAGACCAATCTTACCTCTTCCAACCCAACTTGCAGCTCCAGTTCTTTGACATCAGATAAAGAGATCTTCAAGCCGTTGAGAACAGAAAGACAGGAGGTTATACCCAATGGTTCAACAGTTAAATCATCACTTACCATATACATTCTTGCTCCCTTAACATGACACTGATTTCCACTCGGGGCAAAATTCAGATCAGAAAACTTGTTAGTAGTAGTTTTTTCATAGCTGTAAGTAGAACGCTTGGTGGCATTGATTAGCAAGTCTTTTGTCTTTGGCTTCTTCAGATGCATGTTCTCAGAATTATCTGTCACACTCCTATGCAAATTATCCATATTCTTGAGATCAGTGTCACTGCCCAAAAACCACTCAATCTTTCCTATAGGAATGGTGAGCAAGTTGAAGAGAAAATTTATGAAATCATTATCTGCCTGAGCAAACAGCAACTTGTTAGTAGAATTTTGAACCGTGACTTTCAAAGTCATCTTCTTAGGGTTCAATCTGGTTCCCAGGTAATACGACGGCAGTCAGTGGATTCATAGAAATCAATGATGCCTTCAGTAAAGCCATAATCTATTCAAAACAGAAAATGTATCAATATTTGACGAATCATAAAATCAAATAATTATTTCAAGAAAGCCAAGAATTATTTCAAGAAAGATTAAATGACGAATAATAAAATCCAATAAATATTTGACGATTACTTCAGTAAAGCCGCAGTGACTAATCACCTCATTCAATCCGAATGTAACATCTCTCGTCTCCGCTCCATCCATATCTGTCACAGCAATGCCAAGAGTGCCGAGAGATTTTATGATGGAGCCTGCCACATTAGGCACCACCCTCAAATCATTACTAATTATGAAAGAAGCTGCACTAACAGTGAAAACTCCACTATATGATTCCCCGGAGTTGGATATTGTGGGACGCATACAGTTCACGTCAAGTCTTAGTTTACACAATGTCCTCTCAAAGATACTAGTTGTCATGAGCAGGCTTTGCTTAGAAAATGCTGCCCTCTCAAAATGGATGTTATTAAGATTTGCTACACCATTGTACAAAGTGTACAAGCTTCCAATAACAGGTGCCTCGTCTCCATAGTGCTTCTTCAAGACTCTCACAATCGTCCCCAATGGAAAAAGTAAAAAGCTGAGCAACACATCTGTGAAATCGCTGTCAGCTTCTGCAAATAGTATCTTAGTTTTGTCCTTATTAATTACAACCTTGAAATGTAACTTGACTTCCTCAACCTTAGACATTCTGTTGTTTGTGGTAGTGAGGAAACTTCAGACTGGTTATACCAAGATTTTCTGCAAAACCTATTTTTGTTAGCCCAATTAGCCTTTGCTACCAAAGTCCATGATAGGAGGTGCATACATTCAAAATTAAATAAATCCAAATGCAGGTTTGAAGTCTTATTCAAGAAACAAATCAATTAAATCACATTTTGTTACATTATTGGAACTTTTACAAACACACAAATATGAATTTAAGCAATGGTACAAATTGTACCACAAATTACTAAAAGACAATAAGGGAATATAACAACAGCTTATGTCAGATAACTAATCTAAAATTGTTTGTATTCTTGAATAAGTTCCAAATTTGAAAATGTTGACTGTTGATGGCTAAAGATGCAATAGAAATAGGATAGTTCACATCCAAGTACAGTTTTCCCCCAGAAAAATCAATTTAGGGCCAAATGTTTCTAACAAAACATACATTTCTGCAATTAATCTTTAAATATACAGAACCCAGCATCAAACACTTCCAAACATAATATACACAGTTTGTATAATCTAAGTTCCATCAAATATTTTAAGTTAAACATGTATGAGTAACAAATATCTATCAAAATATTTTAGTAGATACTTTTTTTTCCCTCAATACAATCCATAAATCAAGCACAAAACCAATAATTAGTCAAAGCAATAGGGCCAAGGATAAATTATTAAATGAAGATAATAATTACTCTCTTTGCTGAATGGCGATTCGTTGGATGTGCTAACTAACAGCACACTAGCAAGGGGAGCCAAAAACCATGTACGCGGCGGAGGGCGGGTGGTCGGCTACTGGAAGCGGCGGATGGTGAAGAAGAAGACTGAGTATCACTATTGGCGAGTTAATTCTATATATCTATATATAACTACATGAATACAAATGATTAATGGAAATCCTTCCCGCTTTTCAGAAAGAATGGAAACCCTTCCCGCCAAAAATAATTCTCCATAAAGCGTTTTTCCCGCTTTTTAAAGTCTACAAGATATATATATATATATATAGGGTATGGATCTAGTGAGAACTAATCCTTATATAAGAAATAGGAACCATTCACAGCCATCGATTAACATCATCCGACGGTTAAATAAAATCTGCATTAAAAAAAAAAAACAAAATTGGATAGGCGGAATTAATGAGGTTTATGAAGCTTAAGGGTAAAATAGTCAAAATTGAATTTAGCACAAATCAGATTTCTCTTCTCGAGCAAACCTAATTCTCTCTTCTACGATAGTTTCTATATTTCTCTTCCCAGATTCAATTCGTCGCGATGATTACTTTCTAGATTTCGATTTTCAATCTCCAAAATAGAACTAAACATATAAGGATTCTCGTTTTTGTTGATTCAATTGTAAAAGATTTTGCTCAAATTTCTTAGAAAAGCTCGCGCATTCGAAAGCGGATTCAGGAAAATATGAATCGAAAAGGAGAAGGTGCGTGTGTTAATGAGTAAGCCGCATAATTTGAATTTATTGTTGTTTGTGACATGTACCCTGTAGATCGCAATGAGATGAGTTTCTGGTGGTGAAGACACACGAATGCGATATTCAAATTTACTGTTTTTGCTTTTTGAACTATGTGACATGAGATTATTGATATGAATCGAAATAGAAAAAGTTGCGTGTGTTTGTGGATCTGATTTTGTATATTGATTCATGGAGTTTTATACCCACATGTATGTTTTCTAGATTTTGGTGAAATATTAGTATTTTCGGTTGAATTTGAAGTAAAATAATGGAGTTGTGGTCCTAGATGTTGTGGATTCACAGACATTCAATTTGTCGCATCTTCAAACATGTGGGCTATGGTTGATAAATGTAGGATTATTTTGACATTATTTGTTGTGTGGATAATAAACAATACCGTAAAGTTGGGGTTCTTCATATTTTAAAAATATGACTGCTCCAATAATGACAATCTACTTTTTGGAAGATATATTTTGCATAAGTTTCTGAGTGGTTTCAAAATTTTATAAATAATATGTTAATGATGCATTACATGTTATTAGTTTGTGCAGTAGATATGATGGAATTGTGCATTAACAATCGTACCTATTATTATGTTTGTAGAGAGAACGAAAAACAAGCATGACAAAGCTGTTCAACACATCAATGATGATGATTGTGTGGATGATGATTTTGTGGAGAGCATTGCACCTACAAAACAGAAGGTAATTGGCAAGAAGAGGGTGGGCAGGCCTTTAAAAATAGATGCAAATAAAAGTTCAAAATGTATGAAAGCCCTTTATGAATCTTATCCTAAGTTGACAGTTAGGTGCAGCCCGTCAGCTATTTTCGAGCATATTAAGGAGTTGACTAGTAGGCAGAGACAAGACGTGGAAGAATTAGGATTTGGGCATATCTTGAAACTGACTATTGACCAATTACCTAGTAGGCTTGCACATTGGCTTGTTAAGAATTTTAATCCAGTTTCTTGTGAACTAGCACTTGAAAATGGTAGGAGGATCAAGATAGAGGCAAGTGATGTACATAGAGTGCTGGGATTTCCAATTGGAGGAAAGAGTATTGAGGTAATGGATAGAGGAAACCCAACATTACTGTACGAACAATGGAAAAGTTTGTTTCATAAGATTGCCAAACCAGAATGCATTTTGCAAAAGCATGTGGTAGAGATCATAAAGCAGGAAGAAAATCTAAATGGGGGTACATGGTTCAAGAGGCATTTCACAATATTGTTGGCATCGTGTCTAATAGAAACCACCCTAAATGGTTATATACTCCCAAATATCATAGGGTGCTTGGCAGACATAAATTCTGTGAAAAAGCTAAATTGGTCAGAATATGTTATTAGAAGCTTGGTGAGAAGCAGGACTGCTTGGAATCCAGATGCACAGAAATCACAACACTTTGTTGGTCCAGCCCTATTTTTGATGGTATTATTCTCTTATTACTGTATTTTTTTATTAACAAATTTATGTTGATTGTAAAATGGTAATGCATAAATCATTGTATACATATGCATAAATAATAAGTAATCTGTTGCACGAACTCTAGGAATACTAAGCCACAAATATTAGTACTCTTCTATTGAATTATCTATCATAGATTAATGCACAAATCATTGAATATAGATGCATAAATATTGAGTAATCTGTTGCACGAACTCTAGGACTAGTAATGTGCAAATATTAGTATTCTCACTGAAATTGTAATAATTTATTTTGAAATTTTGCAGGTTTATTATGTAGACATGGTTAAGGTATTTAACATGGATGTTTCACGTCAATTTCCAATTTTTATAAATTGGAATTATGAACGTTTGAAAGAGCGTCAGGACATGGAAATTCGTACTGGTGGTTTTGGAAAAGGGAGGTCATTGGATCTTATTGTTTTGGAAGATATGTTAAATACTTCCCAAGATGTCAATATGGACAACAACGGTAATCAGGAAAATGGTTGCAATATTAATATTGACAACATAAATGATGGAACTACATCAGAAAATGGTGAAGGCATGGAGTCGGAGGCCATAAATGCAGAGAAATATTCCAAGAATATAGTCTCAACATCGAAGATCATTGCTGAAAAAATGGTAGAATTGTTGAGCATGATTGAAAATGCCCCACCAGATGTAGCGGGCACGTCAGACTTCATGAAATCTGTAGAGGCAGCACAAGGGATGATTTGGAGTAACAAGCTCTCCAAAAGTGCACAGACACAAGATCAACCCAAAAATAATGGCACAGAATCACAGGATGATGAGTTTTGGAAGGATGATGAAGTATGGAAGTCTACTTGCGATTTTCATGTTGCGGAGGCGAAGTTTAAGCAATTTCTGGAACGCACCGATGATATGCCAGACTTTAGTATTGGCTTGACACCACTTTTTACAGAGGTTAGAATTAATAACTATATCCTACAAATTCTAACAAATAATTATTCTATTATCAAGCTTATTGGCATGTTTTGCTAATTAATAATCTATTAATTTTTGTGTCACCAGATGGATAAAGCACATGAAATCCTATCTAAGGAAGTAGAGGAACATGAAATCCAAGAAAAAGTTAATGAACAACAACAACACGAAATCGAAGATGAGGTTATTAGTTTAATGCATTTGTTCTAATATGTTGATGCATATGGTTGTTGTTATTTATTCGTTTCAAATATTATGTTAAACACTATTAAATGGTGGATTGACACAGGATGATATAATAGATGGATACCATGATGACGGGTTGGATATAGATGTAGATGAAACACATGAACGTGTAATCCAAGATGAGGTTATTACTCTAATGCATTTGTAGTAATAAATTGATACATGTGTTTACAATTATTTGTGCATTGCATATCTTATTCTCATATTTTGTTAAATAACTATTCATTTTTTTTATTTTGCTACCAGGCTGATACCGTCATAATATCTAAGGTGGTTCAAGAGATAGATGAAAATGTGAAATCAGAGAATGTGGAAGAGGAGCATGTAATTCATAATGAGGTTCTTAGATTATTTTATCAAATTAGTATCCTGATGAATAGAACTATAAACCTGTTTAATATAAAATGCACAAACATGTTTATATCAATGCACAAAGGTACACAAACTAATGCACAAATAGGTGTATTATAAATCTTATGAATTAATGCATTTGTTCTAATGTATTGATGCATTTGTTCATTGTTATTTGTGCATTCGTATTTTCATACCAAAATTATGTGAATGAACAGGGAGCCGATGAACAGGTGGCAGTGTCTGACGAAACAAATGAAGAGGCTCTAAATGACAAGAAAAAAGCAGTACAATATTACTTATCAAAAATATTATATTTTGCTATTATTGTTTTCTTTTAGAATTACTATAATTACTATTTTGGCAGGACAAATCCACATCAACACGTAATATGACGTGTAGGGCCAAAAATGTCTTGAAAAAACCAGAGAATATGTGCTCTCCATATGTTATCAGGGCCGTTGATATCAAACCACGACTTACAATGGATGAAGTAAAAATTGCAGCATTCATATGGTTAAAAAAGGAGACAGCTGATATGTATGGAATAAAATGAATTTATTATTTTATTATTAAATTATTTTTACATTTGATAATTATAACTAGACATTCTTTTTTTTTAAAATCAGGGATGATTTGATCTTCAAAAATGACTATGTGGAAGTAAAAAAATCTGAGTTGATGTCACTATCAAAAGGAAATAATGTTTGTGTTGGTGTAATCAATGGTTGGAGCACCATACTAAATGATAGTGAGAGATCTCGAGAAAAAAGGTCGTCACCGTGCCGTTTCTTTGCTACTATGGATGTTTGTGTAAGTAGACTAACTTATATGATTTTGTTATTTGTTAAAATTTATTGAGATGTTCAATATAAAATAATTAATGCATCTAGTAATTGATATTAATGCATCTATTGAGTGGTAAAAATGCACAATATATATGTACTGACTATTAGATATATTCTATTTAGATGAATGCACTTGTGAATCCACCAAAAGAATGGGAAGATGGAAGAAAACTTGCTGAGTTTATTGAAATATTGAGCTCTGATTTGACACATAATCAGCATGAACCAATCAACAAAATTGATGTGGTAAACTACATGTTACACAATTTATCTATTTGATTTATATTATTTGGAATCATTACATATGTAAAGTTGTTGGTATACTAACTATTGTTACCATTTGTTGTAGTTTTTCTTTCCATTGTTAAAGGGAAACCATTTCTATATGGTAACCATCAACGTGAAAACTGGAAATTCGATTGTGATAGACAGTGTTATTGAAGACAATAATGACCGTAATATGAGCAAGTATGACAGCATACCACAAAAACTGGTACGCGTTTCTTTTTTATGTGGTTTTTTATGATTAAATATGACATCTTTCAAGTTTGTAAATGCTTCCTTTTTTTTTGCAGAGGTCGTTTTTGGTTGAATTTCTGAAGCAGAAAAATCTTGGATCTAAAGCAGCACATGTAGAACAAGGGAGTCTGTGTGTTCCATACCTGAAATGGGGAAACAGAAACAACACAATTGATACAGGTGTTTACTTGATGAGACACATGGAGACCTATATGGGAGGAGATTTAACAAATTGGAAGTGTGGTCTCACTGTGAAAGGTCAAAACCAGAAGTTGCTAAAGATACTACGAGTGCGATACTTGACAGCCATAGTTGTCTCAGATTTGAATGATAAGAAGAAAGAAATGACTAGTCAATCGGAGTCCAATTACATGGCATTCTATTATGGGAAAAAGGGCAAACTAGAAAGCTTGCTGCTGAACTAAATTTGGGTTGTAATTGACTTTATATGGTGCTTGGATATTTGATACTTTTGGATGTTAATTAGATTTCTTTTGTTTAATCTGAAAAACCAGAATATATCATGGCCAATCATTATTATATATGGGTATTTAGCAGTGTTCTACTGTCAAGGATATTGTATGTTACTCGTGCATTTATATGATCATTTTGCTTACATTACTGGCAATTTCTTCTTTTACCTACATTGTTGTTTTCCTATTTGTGCATTCACAATTGCAAGTTCATGCATCAGATAGGTCGTGTTTATGCATTATGTTATCATGTGGAGAAAAACATCAACTAACAAATACGAATAATCTGAATAGACATAATAATAACAATAATCTGAATCACATAGGTCACAATCCACAAAGTAAGAAAAAATGAAGAAAAATACTGTAAATGAAAAAAATTATTTATGAAATAATAACTAATAGTAATCTCTGTAGAAAACTTAGACAACAATATTTTTGGCCTTCAACGAAATGCAGTTTCGTTTGTCATGATTTGTCAACTGATTGCAATCGCTACATCTTCTCTTAGGCCTGTTCATATCTTGCAATGCCTTCTCTTTTCGTGACTTCAATCTGCTGCCACTTCCCTTAGTTTTCACTGGATCGGGTGGAAGAACACTGATGGTTTCTGGGATGGTGGAACCATAATAACTTTCAAACAACTTTTGATTACCATTACCATCAGAAGTTGATCCAGTCAGTTGCTATACTTATCAGTTAGCCCTCTCAAATCAACTAACAACCGCTCCAAATGTTCCATTTTTCCATCAACAAATCCAATACACTTGTAAACCTCTGAAAATATCTGCTTGCTTACCGACAAACACGGACTTTGGATTGATGAAATGACATTGTTATAAAGTCCATCTTCTCCATGACATGCCAATTTGGTCCAGCGTCGAATAATATATCTCTCTGGAATGGACTGCAATTTCATATTCTTGAAAATAACAAACATGTGCTGACATATAAGACCTTTTGTAATAAACTTACTGCATCCACATGAAACGTAGTTATCTTCTACATTCTGTGTCACGGTAAATACTCCATTATGAGTATCATCAATCTCATAAACATTAACATCATCACCAGACTTCATCTTGGTGATACAACACACATTAAGAGCAGCTACAATTTCTTGTTGTATATATCTGAAAATGTTGTTAGTATACACACTAGCAGCATGTTTCTCCATCGATAACTTTGTCTGAAGGACTGGAAAGTGGGATTCATCTTTGCTGCTAAATTGAGCATGTGTATGTCGTTGTGCATCCAAAGCACTCCCAAAATGCATCAAAAAAGCACATAAATTTGCCTTTTGATTGAAGAATCTGCGAAAAAAGTTGTTCTCACTCTCTGACAGCGATGTCGTCCTAAACAACCCTCCCATGTTTAAATTCTTGAAATACGCAGGAATCCAAAAAGACCGTAACGCAAACAAACTGGAAAACCACTTATGTTGAGACAGCCCAAATTCATTCATGAGTTCAATCCATCTTTGCTCAAACTCTAATGGTTGAAGATATTCAGACCACACTATTTTATTGAACTTCTTGGCAAATAGCTCATCATTTAGTAGAGTAGAAGGAAGTTTATCGGCTACCTTAAGCATGATATGCCACATGCAAAACCTATGATGTGTATCAGGCATGACTTGTTCAACTGCAATCTTCATGGCTGGATCTTGGTCTGTTATCAACACTGTTGGACTATTACCCATGCACTTCAAGAATTTTTCAAAGAGCCATGAATATGACTCGACATCTTCTTTGGACAGCAACCCGGCAGCAAATGTTACACATTTTCCATGATTATCTTTCCCTGTGAATGGGGCAAATATCATGTTGTACCTAATAAATAAAAGAAGGACAAATAGTAATTATTATTATTCGGCTAATGCATAAATAAAAGAAATCTAATGCATAAATAAAAGAAATCTAATGCACAAATACCAACTACGTATCTCATTAACTGATATATCATGTATGCCACATTGTAAAAACATAATTTAAGTAATGTAATGCATGATTCTGAATGATTATAAAAAAACACAAATACACAAAACAAACAAAAGCGTCAACAAGTATAAATATCTAACCTGTTGGTACAGTAAGTTGCATCGAAAGATACAGCATCTCCAAAAATGTAGTAGTTCTTTATAGATATTGTATCAGCCCAGAACAATTGTTTTAGTTTGTCTTCAGCATCCACACTATAATCAAAAGTGAACCCGCTGCAAGTCTCATGTTTTTTCTTCATTTCATCCAGCACAATTTGTGCATCAACTCCATCAACAAACGCCCTCAAATCACGATTGAAGTTCTTAAATTCGAGGCTACTACATCCAATATTATCATAGCTACCCATCAACTCCTTGAACAAACGAAATGATTTCATCGGTCCTATATTTGCTTTTGCACAATTCAAAATGAAAATTCGATGTGCATAATCTAGTTTCCGGTTAATCTTCATGAATGGTTTGAAACAATTGGAAACGAGAGGATGTGTGTGAGCCTCAATCAACTTAGTAACAACATAACTCTCTCCACCACAAAAACGCAACACAACACGTGCCATACAGCCTGAACGACACGACATTTTTCTTATTTTTGATGAAGAATTGGCCTGCCCAACTTCTAATACACCACCTTCAACATTCTTCTCACCTTCACGGTTGCACAAAACGTATCGAAATAGAATTGTTCCATCTGCAGCCCTCTTAACAGTTCCCATTCGTACATCAAATCCACATGTTGCACCATATTTAGTATAACATTGCACACCATCATTTAATGTAATAAACTTCCGACCAACAAAAGGCTTCAAATCATTCTCACATTCAGGAATATAAACAATATCTGATTCTTCGATAGCTCCATCATGATCACTATCTTGACAAAAAACTAATAAGAGAATGATGACAATAATTAATACTTGCACAATTAATTCATTTCTCAATTAATGCATTAACAGATATAATCAACTGCATAAATCCACATGATGTAATGCATTAAGTAAATAATAATAACATTACATAAAAATAACAACATTCCAGCAGATACATACAGACCACATACGAGTTCAATATATAAAGATAAAAAATGAGCACGAAATTGAAAGTCACAACTACTGATCGGACTAACATATATATGTATAATAAAGTAGCTAAATTCATCATCTCAAGCAACTGTCAAATATTTTAACCCAATTAATACTTAGAGATCGAAATTAAGGATGTTGATAGAAACTACAATCACAATAAACTGCAGAAAAAACAAAATTCAAAATCAACAAAAACAATGATGAACGAAATCTATTTAAATTAAGGAAAACAAGAGGAACCTGAAACTTTTTCCATCTTCACGCCTCTAAACCCAGAATAATCGAGAGAATCGAAGATAAATGGAGAAACCAGAACAATTAAGGATGACTTGCAGAAGAAGATCGCAGATTGCAGTATGAAAAACTCAGAATTGAATGATATGCGTAAATGAATTAAACGATAGCGCGAGGAAGAAAACATAAGGGGAATGACCATAGTACCCTTAATGAGCGAGATTTCGTTTAAATTAGTGATTAAATATCAGCCTTTGATGAAAGATAATCAAGGGTTGAGGTTGGTTCCTAGTTCCTATATAAAATGTGGTTCCTATATGATCATATCCCTATATATATATATATTTGAGCAAAAACTCAAAATACCCCTTCTCAAACACAAAAGATAAATTATAGCCCTTTTTTAAAAAAAAACTCAAAATACCCTTTTGAGTTTGTTTAGGACTTTTATGCCCTTCATGTATACAAGAAGATTGCATTTAATTTGCATCATACACGAAGATTAATTTCTTGTATGAATTTCCGGTGAAATTTTCCGGCGATATTATCCGGCTAAAAAAATTCCGGTGAAATGTTTCCGGCTAATTTTCGGGCGAAAAATTTCTGGCGACAATTTCCGGCTAATTTTTTCCGGCAAAAATTGGAATCATACACGAAGCCTAACTTCATGTATGATGCATACATGAAATTATCTTCGTGTATGTATCATACATGAAAAATATTCTTCATGTATGATACAAATTTGATTTTTTTGGAGGCAAAATTTTCGTGTATGATGCATACATGAAAGTCAGTCTTCGTGTATGTATCATACATGAAAACTTATCTTCATGTATGTTACAAATTTGAACTTTTTGGAGGCAAAAATTTTCGTGTATGATGCATACACGAATTAGGCTTCTTGTATGATCTATACATGAATGTTAGTCTTCGTGTATGATGCATACATGAAGTTAGGTTTCATGTATGATTCGAATGTTTGCCGGAAAAATTCGTCGGAAATTTTTCACCGAAGAAATTCACCGGAATTTTTCGCCCGAGAAATTCGCCGGAAGTTCATACATGAAATTAGTCTTCTTGTATGATTCAAATGAAAGTTAGTCTTCTTGTATACTCATTAAGGGTATATTAGACTTTTTACAACTCAAAATGGTATTTTGCAACTTTTAAACTTAAGTTGGTATTTTGCAACTTTTGTTTAAAAAAAGGGGTATTTCACCACATTCTCTCAATTTTTTTTGTGTGTGTTTGTGTGTGTGTGTTTGGATGAAGATGGTCTTTATATCTTTCTAATGTAACGTTAGAAATTTCTTTTACTATTATTTTTTATTTTATTGATCGAAGGTTGTGTTGTTAGTTTGTTACATTGATTTAATGAAAACGTTTTTAATTTATTTTGATCAACACAAGCATTTACACTAAGAAGCATTTTTTTTACATGCACATTAAGAAGCATTAATTCAGTATAATGGTTTTGGTCTCTTCTATTACTATATACAAATATTGATATGGCCCATCTGAATCTAATTCACAAAATAAATAAACGTTTGAGGGTAATGAGCTCGACCTAATTAATCATATCATATTCATAACTGTCGTCACAAGCTCACCCATGTTATTACAGATTATTCTATAAACTGTGTCAAATGCAAATGACAAGTTCCTTGACAAAATTGCCAGAGCACCTTACCATAGTGGAGTGTGCTAATGGAGAGAGAGAGAGAGAGAGAGAGAGAGAGAGAGAGAGAGTCCATCCATCCATCCATCCATAATATGCAGATCCACAAAAGGTAGCAGGGTGTGAGAGAGAGAGAGAGAGAGAGAGAGAGAGAGAGAGATCCATCCATCCATCCATCCATAATATGCAGATCCACAAAAGGTAGCAGGGTGTGCCAAATGCAAACAGAACTAAAAGCTTCATGGTCACTCAGTAAAACGAGTTCTAACATGACATTAATAAATCCTTTCAGTTAGCATGCTACAGATTGCGAGTGCTAAATGGTCAAAACATTTTAAAATCATCTAATATTAGAGCTAAGAGAAAGTAAGAGCACGTATCATCCCTTCAAAATCATCTGTTGTCAATCAGATTGATCCATTATATGCGCTCCAGCTTTGGTTTTTTGGTTGGAATCTGATTAAAGAAACCGCCACATGTTAGAGCAGAATTTCAATTTTGAAGTGAGATGCAGAAATGACAAGACTTTCAACAACTGTAAGATATAATTAATGAAACAAACATCAACCATACCTCTTTGACTTTAATTTGCTGGTCCATTTGAAGTTGTTTCTTCAATACGGGTTTGATGAGACCATCTGTCAAAGCTGTGGTCGATGTAAGAGCCGCTTTCAGTATGCTTAAACCCTGCACCAACGACAAACGGACACAAACAATCGCCATATCACACGTGTATTGGATCCATACTCCCGATTTAAATGACATACTGCATAGCGTATATTCATCATGTGTACCAATTAACAAACAAGTACCATTATATTGCATCAACCAATCTTACCTCAGCCAAACCAACTTGCAGTTCCACTTCTTCAACATCAGATACAGAGACCTTCAACTCGTTGAGAACAGAAAGACATGAGGTCATACCCAACGGGGCAACACTTAAATCATCTCTTACCATATAATTTCTAACTCCCCTAACAAGATGGTTTTTTGCAGCAGGGTCAAAATTGAGACAACTAAACTCGTTAAGGACAACATGGTAATTAGACATGGTTAGCAACAATTTTGCCTCCGCACTCTTGAGTTTCCCCTTGGCAGAATCCTCTGCTATGCTCCTATGCAAATTATCCATAGTCTTGAGACAAGTGTTACTGCCTAAATACCACTCAACTCGTCCTAAGGGAACCATAAGCAAGCCAAAAAGAAAATTTATGAAATCATAATCCGCCTGAGCAAGCAGTAACTTCATAGTGGATTTCTGTATCATGACTTTCAAAATCAACTTCTTGGGGTTCATGGATGTGACTTTCTCCAGTTCGGATTCTGCTGACGTAAAGCCCATTGGGCTACTAGGGAGTAGGAGGGCAGTCAGTGGATCCCGGGAAACCAAAGCAATCTCCTGTTCAGATTCTGCTGATTCAAAGACCATTGGGCTACTAGGGAGTAGGAGGGCAGTCACTGGATTCCGGGAAACCATTGATACGCTCAGCAAACCAATAATCTGATCAAAGAAGAAACAGGAGTTACATATCAAGAAAGATAAAAAGCTAAAACATAATGACAGATACCTCTTTGAATCCAAAAGCCACATCCCTCGTCTCAGCACCATCCATATCGGCCTTGTTCATGCCAAGACTGCTGAGAGTTTCCATGAAGGAGCCTGCCACATTAGGCATCACCTGCAGATCATCACTGATAATGAAAGAAGCTGCACTCTCTGTGAAGACCCCCTCGTATTTTTTAACAGAATTGGAACTTATGGGCATGGGATAGTTGACATTGAGTCGCAGTTTACGCGATTCAGCCTCATAACAACTTGTTGGACTGAGCAGCTTCTGCTTAGCCTCTGTCTGGAAATGGACACCATCAAGATTCACTACGCCATTGTACAATGTGTTCAAGCTTCCAATAACAGGCACCTTGTCTCCATTGTGCTTCTGCAGGACTTTCACGACCGTTCCCAATGGCAATAGCAAGAAGCTCAACAAAACATCTGTGAAATCGCTGCCAGCTTCTGCAAATAGTATTTTAGTTTTCTCCTTATTAATCACAACGTTGATATGTAACTTCACTTCCTCAGCCTTCGACGTTCTGTTGGTCGTATCAGACTGATCACATTGATTAACATTCCAGTAAGATTAACTCTGAATACGAGCTTTAGGAATCTTATTCGAGAAACAGAGCTGATATCACAAATTTGGTAAACCAAAAAGGTGGCCATAAATACTCATGGTGGCCACTTATTTTGATACACTAAAGGCATTAATGAAGTGAGTCAATAGGTATTCTGGTTTCATAATCCATATTAATGGTGGCCACCATTAATGAAGTTTTCATAATTATGAAACCAGAATACATGAATTATGTTTGGAGTAAATTATAGTAGTAAAGTTTTCAAAAATATTGATTTTTATTTTTATGTGACTATGTGACATTTTTTTTAATTGTTGGAAAGTGGAAACTGGTCATAATGGAAATAGAAATTTTCATATTTTTTTAAAACTATTTTTTTTAAGAATGACAACTCAATTTAGGGTCCGAATGTTGATAACAAAGACAAAAGTTATCCTTTTAACATAACTCAATGAACCATTTAACGCAAAAGAATACCAATAAATTCAGCAATTCAGCACCATCCTTTTTTTTATCATATAAATAAAATTCAGCAGCATCGTTATATATACAGAGTGGACTTGCGTAGCATCTTATGAGTTCCAAACATAATTATTCTGAAGAAAATAAATAAAAAAAATTCAAAATAAAGTTCAAACAGTTTATGAAATTTAAGATGCATCAAACAAATCATGTTAAATGTGCTCGAATAACACAAAAATTTCTCGAATTTCTGGCTATCTATTCCGTCAAAATCCATAAAGAAGCACCAAAACTGATTAGATAATCTAAATAAGGGCAAAGTATAAATATGTAAGTCAAGATTAAGAGTTACCATGGCTGAAAACTCGTTGAAATGGGATCTTTACTAAGAACATATGATTTAGAGTCGATCCATGAAAAATAAAGTTTTGTTGGCCAGATTATTGTACAGCTAGAGACGCCCGATGGAGGGTGGGCGGCGCACGGCGGAGGGTGGACGGCGGCGTGACTAGTAAAGTGAGTATCAAGTGGTGGAGTGAAAATTGAGAGAAACGGAGCGCTGTAATTTAGTGAACTTAATGTACTTTTTACTTCGAGGGTAAAAGTAAAAAGTACATGTATTTTGCTGAATAAAGCAAAATTCCTTGCAGCAAAAAATTACAATTTGAAATTCTTTTCCGTAAATAGAAAACGCTGCATAAAATTTTACTACTACACGTCAAATAAATTATTATTAGCGTTGTGGAGACGCAAAATAAGTTGTCTAAATTTAACAATATCATAAATAGAATAAACTATCAGTTAAGTATTCCCAGGTACTAAATTAGTGAAATCTAATTCCTTCAAAAATAAAAATAAAAAAATAATGAAATCTAATCTGGTGAAGCAAATAGTTTTATTAAATGTAAGCTTAATTTACAAGAGAAAAAAGATTGAGTAAATTTTACTATTTGTTAAATACAATATTGTTAATTTAGGGAAGGGGACAAGGGAGCAATTTTTTTCTTAAACAAAAGATGTACTAATATTTGATAAACATAAGATGTCTGATGTCATATAAATGTGTGCCTCTTGATGCCTAGTTTCATTTATTGGTTAAAAGTGTTGATAACTTTTTATTTTATGTTTTTGATGAAGATAACATTTCAGAGTTACTTGTTAGAAATCTCAAGAATTCTTAGGCTTCTTGAAGAGTACACTTATGAGGTAGCCATATTGGGTCATTTACCTCAATTTTTGGCCCATGCATTTTGGAAATCCAAATTATAGCCATCTGGGCTTCGGGTTGGGGCTTTTTAAGTTGATCGGGCTGGATTCGGGTTGGGGCGCGGGTTGGGTTCTCAGATTCGAGTCGGCTGCAAGGGTTTGGGTTTGGGTTTCGGGTAAGTGGGTTCAGGGTTCCCCCAACCTAATTCACTTTTACAGTTCTCTTCCCCCAAATTCTCATCCATTTGTTCCGACTGTACCATCTTCTTCTTCTTATTCTTCTTCTCCGCCTTCATTTGTTTCAGCCAATATGACGCGTCGATCCAGTAAATCTCGCGCATCTCAGGCATCGAGGGCGGCTGCAGATGCCGCATCTGTATTACCCGAAGATGTGATGGACATCTGTAAGGAAATCAATAGAAGAGATGGTGAAGAAGCATCTCAATCTTCCGATGATTTCGTGCAACCAACAATTTCTATGATTTCTGTGCCATCAACCGCAGCGACAACTCAGGCTGATGAGAATGCCGGCGGCGCTGAGAATGTCGGCGACACAGAGAATGCCGACGACGGTAGGGATGCCAGCGACGCCGGGAATGCAGAAGAATCCTACGAACCAGAGAAAATTCCAGCCGATGTAGTATCTAAACTCAAACCTATTTTCATTGTTGGTTCATGGTTCATGTTATGCATTTGTAGATGTGAAATTAGGTTTAGATCTCGATTCTTAGCATTGTAAATGATGTTAGATATGATTTCTGTGCAGAATGATTGCTATAGTTCATCTAATTCACGATTATTTTTCCAGAAATAAATATAGCTAGCTTGTTGGAACAGTTTGCTACAGTTGCAACAAATTTACCCATTTGTTCCAACTGTTCCAACAGAATTAGTACTAAATGCACCCTGTTTGATTGTTAGTTAGCTTGTTGGAGCAGTTGGAACAAATTTGCCCATTTGTTCCAAGTGTTCCAACAGAATTAGTACTAAATGCAACCTGTTTGAATGTTAGCTTGTTGGAACAGTTGGAACAAATTTGCCTATTTGTTCCAACTGTTCCAACAGAGTTCATGATAATTCCAGTTTGATTTCACATGTCTTGGTGTGCATGCAAAGTATAATGTAGATTCATTTGGTACTTTTTGGCACAAATGAATATATTTGCTTGTTGTTTACTAAACTGAGCCTCATATGTTTTCTATTTTCCGAATGCAGGTAAGATGGTGCTTGAAACGCCCCGATTTGATCGATGTGTATCACAAGGTGGCTGTGAAGGGGAAGGAGAACGCCGTTGAAATAATACGAGAAGTGTTAGAAGGTACAGGATCATTGAATGAGTTGATGGATTCCGCTTTGGGTGATTTCTTGAGATTGCCGGCACACATATGGCGGTCGGGCAAAGCTCTGCATTACATGATATCAAGACAAGTGAGGGGAGAACCGGAGCAAGATCAAACAGCTCTCTACTTTGAAGTGGAAGAAGGTCGGGTGGTTAAGTTTTCTAGGGTTGAGTACTTTCTGATGACGGGACTGAGATTCGGATCGAGCAGCTTTGATCCATATGTAAATCACAACCCCCGTAAAGGATCGTTTTATCACAGGCTCATGGGGAGGAATGACACTACCCCCAATGATTTGAGGGAGAGGTTTACAGTAAGGGAATTGGGTGAAGACCCTGAAGACTACGTCAAGGCTGCAAAGATACTAATAGTGGCTGATATGTTATTTGGGTACGATGCATCGAGTCACACGATTCCGGATTGGCTGTGGGTGCTCGTGGAGGACAAAGCAGCATGGGAGGAATTCCCATGGGGAAGCATGTCATACCAAATGACAGTAAGCGCTATTGACAGTCTCAAGTGCATTTTGGCTGGCGAAGACAAAAGTCGAGCGTATCATATCAATTCAGGGAACTGTATTGGCTTTTTGGTAAGTTATCGTTAAATTCTTACTGTTTAGTTTTGCAATAAAAGTTAAATAACTCCATATGTTCTCTATTAGGCTTGGATATACAATGTCTTGCCCAAAGTGGGAAAGGATATCGGAGGAACACTGCGACAGAAATCATTTCCACGTATGCTGAGGTTCACATACCCAAGAAATTACGCTAATGTACAAACAGGCAAACAGGTAAAAATGCTTAATAATACCATTTTTATGTTCTCTGCACCTTAATATATAGTATATACATAACATATCATGATTTTTGGCAGGTTTGTTGGCCACTGGTGCCAACCACTGAGGAAAAGAGACACAAGAACTGGGAATCTGTTGAGAAACGAGGCATGCCATTCGAGTTCAAGTTGATAAACTTGCCGAGGGAAACATAAGAAGAGCGAAAGGATTGGCAGCAAGGTATAGATATGCACCCAAACGACCACGGTTGGAGAGAAATGAGGAGAGACTGGATGAAGGCGATGGAACTCAGCAGGAACAGCCTATCATCTCATTCACCAGTGCACAGATGAAGGAGTTCATTGATAGAGTCGGAGATCGTGCAGCAAAGCAAGCGCGTATAGAATTTGTTGCACATTTCGATCGGGGATAACTCATCAACGACTTAGCCGACTGCGTCATGGCCAGAATGCAACGAGGACAGCCATCTCATCCACCAACTCAGGTAAAAATATTACTTCGATTGACTACTTGTTCGATATTTTATGTGCATGCATGTCTGTGTTTTTTGGTACAGTTGGAACAACTGACTTTCAGATGTTCCAACTGTACCACACATTGACTCATTGTTTGCATCCATATGTGTGGTCAGGTGCATTTGGAACAACTAATTCCAGTTGTTCCAACTGTACCAAGCTTCCAATTGTGAATTTGTATGTGTTTACTTGTTCAACATTTCCATGTGTTTGCATGTGTGTGTGTTGGTACATTTGGAACAACTGATTCCAGTTCTTCCAACTGTACCAAGCTTCCAATTGTTTAAAGATTATGTCATGATGCTCCTCTAGATGTTTGGTATCATAATGCATATGCTTGGTTGGCATAGTTGGAACAAACACACCAGAGCACTGCTGAATGGGAAGCCTACATCGAAAATGAACGGAGATTCTACCACCGCACGTGGGGAACACCATCTTCAGCCAATGAAACACAAGCAACGACATCACAACAACCACCAGAAGCGTCACAACCGGCACAACATGCAGAAAAACCCACGTTGGAGGCTGAGAAAATAGTGCGAACAAGGCCAATCAGGAAAAAGCTTCCGTCTGCAGCCTGTAAAAGCCCATTCCTGCCTAAAGACGTCAGGGGAACAGACTTCAAATTGTTTATAAAGAGCAATGAAGAAGAGTAAGTGATTAAATATTGCGATTGAATTCTCATTAATATTCTTATTCATATGCATTGGTATGTGCAGGAGAAACGTGGGCTTGGCGTATTTGGTGCGAAGACAATGGTTTGAGGATCTCAGCGACATGGATAAAATGATTGACAATGATCACATAGACTCATACCTTGCTGTGATAGCATCAAAGCCGGAACTTGCTGGACTTAAAGCTGGTGACATCGATGCCGACATTGGTATTACAAGCTCAGATTTCATGGTAAGTTGAACAAGATTTATCAAACTTTCAATTTATAATAATCAAGTAAATGACATCTGATAATCTCATAATGCATAGACCATCATACACCACATATGGAAGCAAATGCATGGAACGGACCCAGAAGGCACCATCTACAGCCAACAAACTGAGGAGGTTGTACCGGACGATGAGATGAAAACGCTGCGCATGTATGCTGAGGGCCAGTATCCAAGATGGGGGAAGTTTCTGAAGAAATGGAAGGACTTGAAGAAGGTTAGTTATTCACCAAGTGGGTAAATTTGTTAGTTTGAATGATAGCTAGCCTCTTGGAACAGTTGGAACAAATGGGTAAATTTGTTCCAACTGTTCCAACAGAAATAGTACTAAATGCAACTTGTTTGTTAGCTTGTTGGCACAGTTGGAACAAATGAGTAAATTTGTTCCAACTGTTCCAACAGAATTCATGATAATTCCAGTTTGATTTCACCTGTCTTGGTATGCATGCAAAGTATAATGTGGATTCATTTGGTACTCTTGGCACAAATGAATATATTTGTGCCAAAAGTACCAAAAGATAGTTCCACTTGCTTGTTTTTCTGAATGTGTGTAACTGAT
The DNA here is from genome assembly GCA_029490685.1 of Schizonepeta tenuifolia. NCBI lineage: Eukaryota > Viridiplantae > Streptophyta > Magnoliopsida > Lamiales > Lamiaceae > Schizonepeta > Schizonepeta tenuifolia. The sequence continues at coordinate 132,646,389 of CM055955.1, forward strand.
GTGGTTGTGATTTTCATTGATCATGTCAGGTCATAGTGGTCGCTCACTTCAACATGCACTGGGCCACTTGCTTGGTAGATTTCATGCAGCAGGAAGTCATCATCTATGACTCAAATCAGCAAATATTTGAGGAAAAACATTACAGCATACGCCAATAAGTCTTCGTACCACTGTGCAGGCTGCTCCCACAACTCCTGAAAACGATTGACTACTACAGAGGGAAGAGCATTCAGCCCAAGTACACAGAGTGGATCTATTCGTTCCCAAATGATGGAACGAATCATTTGAGACAGGTAGACAACTTCAGCTGTGGAGCTCTAGCTGTGAAGTATGCTGAGATGATGCTGACAGGAAGATACTGAAAAAAACACATGACCAAAGCTGAGGTAAAAACATTTCGTGGTAAAATGGCGGAAACAATCTATAAATTCAGCACCGATGCAAGTACATTCGAGCCAGAAAGTACCTCTGAGCCTATGGAACCTGTAGCAGATGAAGAAGAAGAGGAAGGGGTTGATGAGGAAACAAATCTAAATGATGCATAGTCTAAGTATTGAACAGTTTATATTTTTGAAACAGTGTTTGTATAGTTTACATTTTGATACAATGTGGGAGTTTGTGGGGTGTATTAAGCATGGGGGTTGTATATGATCGTTAATATTAGTAGTAAATGTAGAATTGTCTTTTTATTACTAGTAGTAGTACTTTCAGTTGTTCTAAATGCACCAAACACACACATGCAAGCACAACGATGTCGAACAGGTAAACAAATCCGAATTCAGTCAATGAATCTTGGTACAGTTGGCACAACTGAAATCAGTTGTTCCAACTGTACCAAACATACAGAAACAAACCTTCCATATTTACTGTTACAATATTAAAAGTTATACTCTAGATAGTTGGTGCAGTCAGAACAGATTTGCCCATTTGTTCCGACTGTACCATCCAAACATGACAAAATCTCACAAGTATGGTAATTTTGGTATAGTTGAAACAAATGGAAAATTTGTTCCAATTGTACCAAACATATCACGACACTTTGAAAACAATGAATGAACCCCTGATACAATACATTATAACAATTCGCTACATAAAGATACAACATAAAATATAATGTAAACACTAAACAATAAACACGGAATGATATTGCAGAATTCAAAATCTAATCATATATTCAGTACGAATGGGACAAAGGAGTTAAATTGTGCCAAGAGTACTGACAGGGAGGTCAATATTATATATAAAAAATGAACAATAAAACCGGTCAGCCCGTGAAACTGTAAAAAACTTCAACCAAATCTGAGAGAACATGTTGCTCGGTTATGATCTTCAGCCTTGCATATGTTGCACCGACTCTTTCTACGACCAGTAACACCTGACTCGCTGCTGCTGACTTCTTCCCGAGGTTTCAATGGAATGACTAGTTTGCAGGTAGTATCATAGTGTCCAGGCTCATGGCATCGAGAACAAACACGACTCACTGAAGAACTGGAACCACCACTCATAACCACCTGCGATCGACGGGCCCTCCAATATGAACCGGAACCACCACTCTTGATTCTCTTCTCACGCGGCCTCCCAGCTTGTCGAACCTCACCCGACGTTTGCATAACCCTCAAAGCGATATCAGGGGGAATACGCCAATCTTCAGGATTCGGTAATGGCATCACCTCTCCAGAATATATTTCACGGAGAGAAACAGTGGAGAAATAAGAATTCACATACGATGATGGGTTCTGACGGACCTTCCTGCACCCAAAAATTAAAAACAAAAAAGAAAGAACAAAATAAAAAAGTAGACGAACAAGTAAATGAATCCGAATTCAGCCAAGGAAGCTTGGTACAGTTGGAACAACTGAAGTCAGTGGTTCCAACTATACCAAACACACCACATGCACACACAAAAAATGTCGAACAGGTAAACGAATCCAAATTCAACCATAGAAGCTTGGTACAGTTGGAACAAATGCAGTCAGTTGTTCCAACTGTACCCAACACACCACATGCATGCACACAGAAATCGAGAACACATAAGCAAAAGAATCCAAATCAGCCAAGGAACCTTGGTACAGCTGGAACAGCTGATGCCAGTGGTTCCAACTGTACCAAAAACTTAAAGACAGAACAGGCAAAAAATATAACATATTATGAAGAAAAAATGAGATAAATAATAATAATTACCCTATGGCAGCTGCAGCATGAGGACATGGTATCATTTGGAACTGAAAAACAAGACACGTGCATGTGTGGCTTTTAAGATCAACAACATAACTCTTGTCATCATTTTTAACCTCAAACTTGGTTGAACTAATTGGTTGCACAGACATTTTGAGGCCCAAATGAACTGATTTTGCCAATCTCATTGATGCCCAATCCGACAAATCTAACTTGAGAGGTCTTTCAGTAGCAATAACCCGCCGCTCATAGAACCAAACTCCAATCCTATCTCGAATAGTCTCTAAAAGGGTGCAAACAGACAATCTTCTAGACCATCGAAGACAGTTGTTCATACACTCAGCAGGATTAGATGTCATAAGGAGAAAACGACGGACAAGGCAGTGTGAACGAGCCCATCTGCTTGGACCCATTTTCATCAACTTATCATATGCTTTGGCTTTAACAGCCTTCAAATTCTCCATATGCTGCTCAAAATGATTAACCTTGTAAGCCCTTGCAGCTAGTTTGTAAATTTCAACGACATCACTTCCCCAATGCTTGATGTTGTTCTGAATATGATAGCCACAAAGTGCATGGTGCGCTTCTGGAAACACTTGTTCAATCGCATTGCTTATGCTCGGATGTTAATCTGTGACAAACACTAACTCCTCACGCACTCCAAATGTCTTTCGTAGCTGCTTAAAGAACCAGATCCACGAAGCATCACACTCTTTGTCACCAATGCCAAAGCCTAAGGGTACTATTTGTTCATTTGCATCCTTGCCAACAGCAACAAACAAAATACCCTTGTATTTGCCCTTCAAATGAGTGCCATCCACAACAATCATAGGCCGACAAAGCTTATATGCTTTAATGCAAGCAGACAAAGCAATATATACATATTCAAAGACATTATTTTCATCGGTTTGCAGATCTACAACAGAACCAGGATTTACCTTCTCCAACATGTATATATACCTTGCAAGGATGTGGAAGGAAGTATCCGCATCACCGTACATCTTCATAATAGCCAAATTCCTCCCAGCAAGTGCAGTATTATACTTCACATGAATACCATATTTCTGCTGTAGCAACGCCTGAATAGCTTTTGGTGTTAACGTAACACCTTTAACCATCAATTCCGGTATGAAATACGAAGCTAACACTTTAGAAGACACCTTTCGGGGGAGCATGATACCTCAGGTCCATCTCACAGCTATGGGGAACGAATTCAGTAATCAACCACATCTTCCCCAATGGCTTTCCCCGAACAATAAATACGCAACGACCACCAAATTTGCATACAATATGATATCTCTGCTTTGATGAACGAACTGTAGAAAATGTTGAATGGTTAATAAGGTGATAAACACCACAAGCTACAAGCAATCTCTTCTTGTTTGCAAACAGACCGCCCTTACGTAACTCCTCACTGCTCGTGTCATCCTCCTCTATGCCTAGTTCCCGACAAGGGATTGAAGATTGGTATGCAGCACCTGGGATAATCCACTGACTAGTAGGGTGATGATCATCACCATTCTCTTCATCCGAAACATCACCAGATGCCTGCTTGTGACAATCCCTACCACAGCAAACATCATAATCACTATCATGATCATCCCCGTAGTCGTTTTGCCCAACAAAATCATCCAGGTCCTCCTCCTCATCCATATCGTCATCCTCAACAACCTCATAACCATCATGAACATCATCAGACTGTTTATCACTACTACTAACATGGCTAGAAGCTGAAACTTCAATAGCAGCAGGACGATGTAAAACATGCTTCGCCAACTCACGACCAATACACGAAACACTGACATGTAATATAGGCATCTCCACTGCACTCAACACATGTGTCAACTCAAAGTCATCGGTGATCTTCATCCTCATCACCTCACATCCAGGAGACTCAAACAACGCATCAATATCATATCTGTAAATCGTCCTCTCTTTCATCACACGCATTTCAAGCTTATCCAATAGCTCATCAAACGTTATGCCATTACCCGGAACAGGCATATATTCCCTCCGTCCACCCTCATAAACAGTGTTCACCCAAGTCCCTCCATGAGCAATAATCAAACCTTTCGCACTCATCTACAAAATAGAAGAAAGTGTACAGTATAAGTAGGTCATTATAATTTGGACAAATCAGCCATGGAAGCTTGGCACAGTTAGAACAACTGAAGTCAGCTGTTCCAACTGCACCAAACACACACCATGCATGCACACACAACTAAACGAAGACGAATTCAACTATGGAAGCTTGGTACAGTTGGAACAGCTAATATCAGTCGTTCCAACTGCACCAAACACACACCATGCATGCACACACAACTAAACGAAGACGAATTCAGCCATGGAAGCTTGGTACAGTTGGAACAGATGATATCAGTCGTTCCAACTACACCAAACACACACCATGCATGCACACACAACTAAACGAAGACGAATTCAGCCATGGAAGCTTAGTATAGTTGGAACAGATGATATCAGTCGTTCCAACTGCACCAAAAACACACCATGCACAATTAGGGAACGGTGACATTCTAAAAACCCTAATGGTGAACCCTAGGGGGAACGGGGATCGACTCTCTTCTTTGGTGCAGTTGGAACAGCTGATATCAGTCGTTCCAACTGCACCAAACACACACCATGCATGCACACACAAATCGAGAACAACAAAACAAATACGAATTCAGCAATGGAAACTTGGTACAGTTGGAACAGCTGAAGCCAGTCGTTTCCAACTGTACCAAAACATACCATGCATGTACACACAAATTGAGAACAAGTAAACGAAGATGAATTCAGCTATGGAAGCTTGGTACAGTTGGAACAACTGAAGTCAGTCGTTCCAACTATACCAAATCACAGCAACCACACACAGAATGAGATGAAAAACGTGAAACAACAATCAAATCAAATAGAAATGGATGCCTAATCAGAATTCAACTAAGCAATTCACATCATGTAAACACATTCATAACATAATTACCTAGATTAATCTAAAAACAAGTACAAACAGAACAATTGCATGATTGAAGAGAATTTTAGAATAACCTCAATAATCTTAGAATCGCATGTTCGTGGAGAGGAGATCATCTGAGAAAGTAACTCCGATCCAAAGATTTTCGTCGGTGATGTCACCGGAGATAGGTGAGCTCGAGAAATCGTGTCGGATCAATTTCAAATGGTGACGGAGATAGGTGAGCTCCGATCCTAAATTACACTTCCCGGATTAATCAACAAATGGATGGAACATATCAATTTCATGCGACGGGAGGAAGAGAGAAATAGAGAGAGAACGAGAGATGAAGCTGGAAGAGAGAAAGAGAGAGAGAGCGTCGTTGATCGAGCTGAGAGAAAGAGGGTGAATTCAATTCATGAGATAGGGTAAATCTAATTTTGGTGGGTATTGTGACCCGATTGGGCGGGTTAGTTAGGATCCGATTTGGGCTCAAATAGTTAAAACCCACGGGCTTAGCTTTCGGGCTCAATTTGTAAAGGGATGGCCAAAATTTGAATTTGTAAAATTGGTGGGCTAAAAATTGGGGTGATAGCCCCAATATGGCCAAATCACACAATAAACTCCTTCTTGAAAGTGGTTCTATAAATTTCAAATTTTACTGTCATCGATAAATAATGCTATTATGATCTTAAGAAGTGTAAAGAAATTCACATATATCAAACTTCCCACATTACAAAAAATTAAGCGGTACTCGATGGGCACATAATAGGTAATTTAGTTTCATATCTAGTATATTATACGATTACTAGATTGCTTTCAGCCTTATTAAATATTTTTTTGAAACTCCAGGTTCTCTTGTTGAAGATTCAGAGTATTTCGAGATTTGGAGTTTGCAATTTGCAAAGGATATTTACAGAAATTTTGTGAAGATGGAAAAAACTAACTGAAAATTCATGCACTCACTTCTTAGTACATGAATTCATAGAAATTCCTTTTTTTGTTGCTTAGATTTGATGTAGCATTTGTTTGGGTGGTCTTTGATGTATTTTGTTTATACTTTTGTTGTCTGGGGTGCTAACCCCTCGGATGATCTTGTACCCATATCCCAACTTGGTTGATATACAACAATAATTGTTGTTGAAAAAAAAAATCATAGATAGATACATTCATTTTGAAAATTCATGCAACTTGGATTAAATATTGCAAAACTTGTACAAACATGGAGAGAGAGAGAGAGAGAGAGAGAGATAGAGAGTGTGCAAATTATAAGCTTCTTATAAAATAAAACATTAGTAAATCCTTAGAGAGAGAGAGAGAGAGAGTGCGAGAATTATAAGCTTCTTATAAAATAAAACATTAGTAAATCCTTAGCATGCTAAATGTTTACTAGTGCTAAATGGTCATTCATAACATTGCCCTACTAAGGAAGAGAGAGAGATCTAGAGAGAGCTGTTTTTAGGTAGATCCAGAAAATGAAACTAGGCATCAAATTAACAAGCATCTTACTAAGTATAACATCAGTAAATCGTTAGCATGCTAAATGATCAAAACATTGCCCTACCTTGACAGAGAGAGAGCGAGCACTACATCAAATCTTCATTGGAATGAACAGTTTTGAAGCTCACAGATCATATTCAGCATTCTAGTTTTGGTCGTTTCAATGGCGTCTGATTAACAATGTCACTGCCATCACTTGCAGCAGAATTTGAAGAAAGAGAGGCCTTCAATTTGGGTTTGATGAGGCCATCTGTCAATGCAGTGGTCGATGTAAGAGCCGCTCTCAGTATGCTTAAACCCTGCACCAACAACCAACCAACAAATTATTCACAGTTTCTGGTCACATTTTCATATTACATCTTATGTTTAACTTCACAGATACAAAAATGTTTGTGTGGCGTATACTCGTAAAGTGTAACAAACAAGTAACATTATATAGTATCAAACGAATAATCCAAACAAGACCAATCTTACCTCTTCCAACCCAACCTGCAGTTCCCGTTCTTCAACATCTGATACAGAGAGAGCTTTCCCCCGTCGAAAATAGAAAGACACGAGGTCATAGCCAACGGTGTAACAGTTAAATCATCAGTCACCATATACATTCTCACTCCCTTAATATGATGATGGTGGTCTTTTGCATCAGAGAAATTGAGACGAGAAAACTCGCCGGGGGAAGCATGGTAATTAGACATGATTAGCAACACTTGTTTCTCTGCACTCTTGAGTTGCACCTTAATAGAATCATCTGCTATACTTCTATGCAAATTATCCATAGTCTTGAGACCACTGTTACTGCCCAAATAATACTCAACTTTTCCTAAAGGTATTGTAAGCAGGCGGAAAAGAAAATTTATGAACTCATAATCTGCCTGAGCAAACAGTAACTTGTTAGTAGATTTCTGTATCATGGCTTTCAAAATCATCTTCTTGGAGTTCATAGATGCGACTTTCGAGTCGATGCAAGGTAACCAAGCATTCCTCTGTTCAGATTTCGCCGATACCAAGCTCATCTTGCTCTTGGGGAGTAAGAGAGCAGACAGTGGATTTTGGGAAACCAATGATACCCAAAGTAAAGACAGAATCTGATCAAACCAGAAAAAACGACCAAAGTAAATAAATTGAAAGATACTTTTACAAAGAAGGATTAAAATGTGAAGACAGAATGATAGATCACCTCTCTCATTGCAAAAGGCACATTCCTTGTCTCAGCACCTTCCATATCAGCTACATCAATGCCGAGAATGCTGAGAGTTTCCATGAAGGATCCTGCCATATTAGGCATCACACGCAGATCATCACTGATTATGAACGAAGCTGCACTCTCTGTGAAGACCCCACCATATTTATTAACATAATTTGGACTAAGCTGAGCATAGTTGACATTAAGTCTCAGTTTACGCGATTCATTCTCATAACAACTTGTCGGAGTGAGCAGCTTCTCCTTAGCAGCCTCAGTATAGAAATGGACACTGTCAAGATTTACTACGCCTTTGTACAACGTGTTCAAGCTTCCAATAACAGGCAGCTCGTCTCCCTTGTGCTTCTGCACGACTTTCACAATCTTTCCCAGTGGAAGAAGTAGGAAACTCAACAAAACATCCGTAAAATCACTGCCAGCTTCTGCAAATAGTACTTTGTTTTTCTCCTTATTTATTACAACCTTGATATGTAACTTCACTTCCTCAGCCTTCGACATTCTGTTGGTCATAGTCATGAAGAAACATCAGATTTGATCACATCAAAATTTTCTGCAACACCTCCTTCACTAGGCCAAAATTGTCTTTTATACCAAGTTCAAGAAATGGAGGTACATACAATTAAAAGTCCAGCAAGATTAACTGTTTTGAAATTTTATTTCAGAAATCACAAATTTGGCATTTGAACATGGTGTATAATAATGGAAGTTCTTAAAGGTCATTTCATTTTTCAGTTATTCATTTTGACATCTTTGGCTTATATACTAATTGAAACTAGTAACGCGCCCATGCAATGCACGAAATGAGCAGGTGGCAATGGCATGGACACTACAAGCAATAATGAAGTGAATCAAAAGTGATTTTGGTTTCATGATTCATGTACTATAATTAAGCGAGGGTGAGATGAAGTGGAATAAATTAATTTTGGTTTCATAATTCATGTACTAATGTTGAACTATTGACCCTACTTGTTTGGCTGGGTGTTCACCCCTTATCAAACAAATACTCAATGCAAATATAAATTTACAGTTACGAAATGATATTTTCATGAACCTAAAGTAGCATGTGAACATATGCTAAATAATTAATACCTCTTTCTGAGATACTAAACATAACATGATTGGTTTTTCCATAATACTGGCAACTATTGATGTATGTAATTAATTAAATTTTGATTGTAATATGCAAAGATTACATACAACAATATTAAATATATATGAAAACACATTGTAAATTCATTTACGCCACGTATTACAAATAATTTGTAAAACTTGAAACTAATAATCTCATTATATGCCAGAAATCACTATATTCCAGTTCCAGCAAACACTTAACTTTGAAGACGCTGATTTTTTCTTTTCTGAGTTTTTATTGAATTGGAAATAGGAATTTTCACATCCAAGTCAATTTTACCTTCTTTTTAAACTCAGTTTAGGGCGAACTCTTGCTAACAAAACACAAAATTCTTTCAACTTGTGGACAAATAATTTCCTTAAAAAAAAGGCGAACCAGATGCAGATACAACCAATAAATGTAGCATCATCTTTAAACATACGAATGAAAAGCTCCAACAGTAATTTCACGTAAAAAAAATTCCAATAACAGTTTACAAAATGCAAGACCCACCAAGTTAATCTTGCTAGAATATTCCAGCAAAATAAACAGTGTTAACCAAGCACCGACGATAATAACTAATCGAAAAAAGGGCTAAGAATAAAAACGTAAAATCAATGATTAAGAATTACCCTGCTTAAGATATTTGAGAACTCGTAACGTCAATCCAAGAGAAAATGAAGTTTGGATAGCCGGATTTGATGACCGCTGGCGATGTTGCGGCGAAAACGGCGGAGGTTGGGAGGGTGGACGGCGGCGTAAGTTGGTAAAGGTGAGAGAGCAGAGTGGACTGAAAAGTTAGTGGCCTTTATACTCTCAAGTCAGAACGGTCAAAAAGTTTCAGATATGCATGTATTCTGAAAAAGTAAAAAAGATTCCTCTAAAAAAAGGAAAAAAAAAAACAACCAGCAAATTAAAAACATATCCCTCCTATATTTGGATAAGATGATATATCGACTCAATTTTGTTGCTTTGGTTTTTTGTTCAATATTGGGTTGATAGCCAGTTTATTTGTTTTCAATCAATATTGGGTTGATAAGAAGGCCATCCCATCCGTCAAAGCAGCGGTCGACGTAAGAACCGCTTTCAGTATGTTTAAAACTCTGCAGTTGCACCAACAACAAACTAATTCAATACATTTTTCTCCTCACATTTTCAAGTTACATCTTAATGTTCACTTTAACGACTACCAATACGCAGGCGGCTTTTCAAAAAAAATAATATATAAGCAAGCAATCTTACCTCTTCCTGGCCAACTTGGAGTTCCAGTTCTTCGACATCAGGGATGTTCATCTTCGTGATGATAATAAAACTGGAGGTTATGCTCAATGATGAAACAGTTAAATCATCACTTACCATATTGTTTTGGGTCCAAATTGAGAGGAGTATGCAGTCTTAAACATAAAACAACCTCTTAGCATCCTTCCCATTGGCAAACGTAGGAAGCTTAACAAAGTGTTTGCGAAATCGCTGCTAGCTTCTTCAAATAGTAACTTACTTCTCTCCTTATTTATGACAAACTTGACATTTAAATTCACTTCCTCCTCCGGCTCCACCACCTTCTTCTCACACATTCTGCTGGCTGTAGCTGCAAGGAAACATGCATGCATGACCGATTACATCAACAAAATAAATTTGGGATTTCACTTATCATGCCTTATGCGTAAGAAAACATAACTTTCAAGATAATGATTTTGACATTTACAAGAGTTTAGAGAGATTGAGGAAAGCAGCAGTCGCAAGAGTTGGCGGTATACTACTCTAAAAATCGAATTTCGCGGGTAAAAAAACTAATAATAATAATAATAATAATAATAATAATAATAATAATAATAATAATAATAATAATAATAGTACTAATCTAAACCCTAGGGCCCACCTACAAGGTGAGATACGTAATATCACAAATAATTATACCTAATATATTAATATTATACAATTAATATTCCTTTTTTGAAGAGAAAATAAAGCTGGCATTCATGAGTGAACAATATCGAGAAGGAAGGATGGAAAATTTGATTTTGAGATGATGATTGCACTTTGAGTCGAGCTAAACTGTGACTATGAGCCGCTTTATAATTTCCATCCCGACAACGATCAATCATAATATATGCTGCGGTGCATATGACCTAACCGTTAAAAAAAAATTGAAAATAAAAGAAAAAAAATTAAAAAATCGGTGCATCTCAATGCATCTAGTGGTGCATCTCATCACACTGTGTGTGGTGCATATGCATGCATGGTGCGGTGCATATGGTCTGACCGTAAAAAAAAAAAAAAAAAGATCACGTTTAACCCGAGTTAACCTGCTTTGACCAGGATCCAATCTTGACCATCCATCATGCAAAGATGTGTGATTGAGATTAATTCTCATTTTTTAGGATAAGAAGGCTTTTCACTAGAATGCATCCCTCTATATATATATATATATATATATATATATATATAGGGTGTGGATCTAGTGAGAACCAATTCTTATATGAGAACTAGGAACTAATCCTCACCATTTATTTGTATAGAATGTATGGCTAAGATTAGATCTAAAACGTTGACATGGATTCAAAACCAAAAGATGGAGAGTTATTTTGGGGAAAAAATTTATGTCTCTCACTCTCGTATATCACAGTTCTCTCTTCTTCCCTCTTCCATCTTTCTCTTCACCACCGACACCACCCATCATAGCCGTCGTCGCTGCCGCCGCCGGACAGCATCTCCGCCACCGCCGTTGCCGGACAGCATCGCCGCCGCCGCCATCATTGGCAGCTAGAGTTTGAATTTGTTTGCAGGTGGAAGAGTGTGATTATATTTTCACAGACATCGTCCTCTCTCTCATGACTCATCCCTCTCGTTCTCTCTCTCTCTCTCCCTCTCCCTCTCTCCCCCGTATTCTCTTTCTCCCTTCTCCACCACCATCACCCGCTGCCACCGCCACTCCCATCACGTACCGCCGTCGCCACCACCACGTAATTATCTTTCTCATTCTCTCTTTTTTCCCCTCTCTATATCTCTTTCTCTATCACTCTCTACTAAACCCAAATTACAACACAGTGTTTGCATCGATTCCTATGGCTCTGAGGGGGAAAAACAAGAAATAAGGAATCCTATTATGGAATATGAGATTAATTATTGAATTTTGTCAGCAACATTCGGCTGATATGTGAATTGATTCACATTTTCAAATCTTAAATGGTTCCTTTTCTAAATTAATTATAATTGTTTGTTCATGGCTATTGTGGAATAGAGAGTGCAGTGGGCGTTTTCTTCTTCTTGCTGAGAGTTTGGATTGATAGACTTTGCTGAAGGATATTAGAATATTGGAGATTAAACATGGTTTGATCCAGATTGCAAGGACATTATAATGCACAAAGTTAAACAATGTAATGCATAAATGTCACATACGTAATGCATTATTTGTGATAATAAATAATTTTCTATTTTGTGCATTTATAATAACATATTCATGCATCCGTACATTGTATTAATGCATCATAACATTGTTCCCAGAACATCAAGTAATAAATATGAAAATAATATACGTAATACATTAATTATGATACTATATACGCATACGAATACGATATACATAATGCATTAGTTGTATAAGTACATATTTATATTAATTTTATTTGTTGTCCACAAAACCGTATATTTTGATATTGATGCATCACTTTGTACTAGTTTATGCATCACTTTATACTAGTTAATGCATCACGATTTTACAGTGCATAAACACCGAAAATGACCATTTTAACCCTATTTAAGTAAAAGACACGGGATTGACCAAAAAAAGCGGGTTTGACCAGCTAATTATGAGATTAAATCATATCCATTGATCTTGTAGGATGGATGGCTTGGATTGGTTCCTAATTCCTATATAAAATGTAGTTCCTATATGATCCTATCCATATATATATATATATATTTCGGTGATTTCGACGTATCCTTCTCCGGCCGTATCTTCACCCTCTGATTTCTAGGCTTTCTATTATGTCTGCAAGTATTGATACAGAAACAGTTGATGAGGTTATGGGAAACGAGTCTCCTCCTCACGTTTCTCCTTCTCCCGAGCGGATTCCCCTCTCCCCAAATTAGGTAATGCCGAAACTAGGGCTAGACTTTTAGAAGGGGAAAAACAACTCCAAAAAATATTAGAAAATCCGATTAACACCGAATTCGATCCCATAACCGAGCCTTCTTTATTACTTGACTACGAACTTGATAGTATTAAGCGTCTTGTCTGGTCTGAAAATTTTGTGTTTGTTCCTACTCTTTCTTCAAATTGCGCAAACCAAGTAGCATATCATGCCTTGATCTTTTGGGAGAATCATATCCTAGCAGGGCTTCGCTTTCCTATTCATCATTTTCTAGCGGATATATGTTCAGATTTGGACATTTTTCCTAATCAGTTAACTCCGTCAGCCATTCGTACCGTCATCGACTTTTACATTCTGACATCCACTTACTTGTGCCTTCCTAGCCCTGCTCTTTTTCTCAGCTGTTTCACTATTCAGCGCACGGGCTACTTTTATTGCTTCCAAAATCGCGTAGGGAGCCCTACTCATTTTGCATTTTCTCCCGATAGTATCGATAAACAATGGAATTGTAAATGAATCGATAAGCAATTGAATAGTAACCATCGGTGAATTGATTGTTAGGAAATGAATTAGATTAATTTTGATCAATGGAGAATCACATAACGCCTTTTTTGAAAGGTGAAACCGAAGGCACATTAAGGTGCAATAAGTTCCCATGCGTGAGATTGCCTATAAAAGCATCTTTGTTGCATTGTTTCTTTAGACAACAAATTTGCTCTTTAGTTGATCCAAATAGGTTTCATCTTAGTTTTTCCTCAAATAGCATACAATTCATAGTATAGCTCAGTTTTCCTCCTCGTCCAGTTCGTCGGAGCTCTCCAGTTTGCGATGCTGCTACTGTAAAGACGTGGAGTCATTTACCTTTGGGGATGAGCCGCCAATCCGTGAGCACTACCGAGGCGTTTCTCGTCTTGAGGGTAGAAGGAATGTTCGGACGACTTCTAAACTAGTTTTGTTTAGTTTTCGTTGTTTAGATTATTTCCTAGTATTACTGATATTGTTACTTGTTAGTTCAGTTTATTCGTTTCTTCATTGTAATTTTTACGAGCTTGTACACTGGTTTCTAACAATAACTACAATCTCATTTCTATTTCCCTACATGTGTCGACCACTGCAATAGCAAGCTAGTAAACTTAAAAATAAACTGACAAATAAATCGATATTTAATTGAAGAAGTTTTGTTTCTGGAATGTGTGTGTAGTTTACAAAGTACTGAGTTATAAAAAAATTTGACCGGGTTGATCAAGATTCGATCTGGACAATTTCCATAGGTAGGTTCATTTGCATTTTAATTTAGTATACTGCATTTAGAATAGTCTAACAAGAATTACAACTCGATGATCGTATATATTGAGTTGAAAACAGAAAGTCTAAGATACATGATATATTGACATAAAATATTTATCCAACGGATCTCTTACACCTCCCTATAATGAAAAATAGGAGAAAATAGGAGATCTGCTGTATGTATTTATAAAATAAGGACTACAAATAATGGGATTACAAATAATTTAGGGAAGAGTTTAGGAGCACTTATAGGAGCAAAAATTGAAGAGATCTCTGTTGTGGATGCTCCTAATGCAACAACTCAAGAATATTTTACTTAGTTGACAACTTTAAACAACACGTGTGTTCTGTTTAAACAAAAATATTTTCAATTTAAAATCACTTCATTAATTCTATATTTTATTTTTTAGGAAATCACTACAATCTTCATGGATGATTAAAATTCGATATTGTATGGAAATCAGAGAAAATCTGATCTGGAAATCGGGCAAGAGAATCAGGGTAAAAGTCTGATGCAATTTGGGCTGGAAATGCGACCATATGTATATATTTCAAAACATAAACGAATATTCGAGTACGACAAGCTCAAACTTAAACAAAATCGAACTCACCCATTGGCCACAAGCTCATCCACCACTGAAAACATTTAATTTGTAACTTGTAATTTAGCATAATATAGATATTTTTTCCTTTTAAAGAAGCATAATAAAGATTTGGTAGTGAAAGGCCAAAATCATGAACACAAATTGGAGGGGAAGAAAGAGCAAGCAAGCTGTTTTTATCTAGAGCAATCCATAATATATATACTGATAGCCAAAAAAAATGAAGACGGTGGTATTGCAAATGCAAATCACAAGTAAGCTCCTTGACGGACCAAAAACAAGAATGCTACGCAGCAAAACGATTCCATTAAGGTACAACGTTCACATGATTGGTCAGCATTCTGGCTTCAATCGTTTCCTTGATGTCTGATTAACAATGCCATCGCTTACAGCAGAATTTAAAGAGAGAGAGCCCTTCAATTTAGGTTTGATGAGTCCATCTGTCAGAGCAGTGGTTGATGTAAGAGCCGCATTCAGTATACTTAAGCCCTGCACAACCACCAACATAATCGAGTATGCCGACTTTTCAATTGCATTTCAGTCTTATGGCATACATAGCACATAACATGAAATGTAACCAACAAGCATATATCATTATCATTCATTATTAAAACACACCATTAATCTTACCTCTTCCAACCCAACTCGCAGTTCCACTTCTTCCACATCAGATACTGAAATCTTCAGCTGGTCCAGAAGCAAAAGGCACGAGCTCATAGCTAACGGTGAAACAGTTAGATCATCGCTCACCATATACATCCTACCTCCCTTAACATGACACTGCATCTCACGAGGGGCGAAATTCAGCTCAGAAAACTCGTTTGTAGTTTTGAGATGGAATAGCAACACATTTAACCCTGCAGACTTGAGATTGAGATGCATGTTCTTAGATCTATCACCTATTCCCCTACGCAGATTATCAATATTCTTGAGAACAGAGTTGCACCCCAAAATCCACCCAACTCTTCCTAAGGAAATAGTGAGCAAGCTGAAAAGAAAATTTACAAAATCTGAATTTGCCTGAGCAAATACTAACTTTTTAGTGGATTTTTGTATCATGGCTTTCAAAATCATCTTCCTAGGGTTCATATTTTTAACTCTCTCGTCTATGCGACGTGACCAAGCATCATTCCCCTGTTTGTATTCTACCAATGCCGACCCCATCGTCTCGCTTCCAGGGAGTATGAGGGCAGTCAGTGGATTCCGCGAAACCAATGATACCCTCAGTAAAGCCATAATCTGATTAGATTGATCAAAAATAAAAATAAAAAAATCAAAGATATAATATGTTTTTTCTACATTAGGCGCGCTTACTTTAGGTGACAGCATAAATTGATATAACATATGATTGAGTATATGAATGATTAGAAGATCAAACAAGTTCAAAAATAATACTAATACTATTTTTATCTATCTATACTATCACCCAAAGTAAACACCCTTAATGAAAGAAAAACAAAAAAATTAAAACAGAATGAGAGGGAGAGAGAGAGAGAACCTCTTTCATTCCAAAAGACACATCCCTCGCGGCCACATCAATGCCGAGATCCTTGAGAGTTTCCATGAAGGAGTGTGGCATACTAGGCATGACCTGCAGATCATCACTGATGATGAAAGACGATGCAGTCTCGGTGAAGACACCGTCGTATTTTCTTTTGACATAATTGGAGGCCTTGGGCTGAGGATTGTTGATGTTGAGTCTCAGTTTATGGCAGTATTCATTCTCATAATTTGTTGGTTTGGGAGCGAGCAGCATCTGCTTAGCAGAAGCTGTATTAAAATGGAAGCTGTCGAGATGCAGCACGCCTTTGTACAAGGAGGTCAAGCTTCCGATAAGTGCAGGCGCCTCGTCCCCGTTGAGGGCTTTCAAGATGGTTCCCAATGGAACAAGTAGGAAGCTGCATAATACGTCTGTGAAATCGCTGCCAGCTTCTGCAAATAGTACCTTATTTTTCTCCTTATTTATCATAACCTTTATATGCAACTTCACTCCCTCATCCTTCGACACTGACATTCTGTTGCTCTAAACCCGATAAATCAATAATCAGATAAGGGCAAAAGTGTATTCCGTTAAATCATGGTTCAGATTTATATACCTGATTGACTACTAACGACGCTCCGGTGAAAACGGCGGGGGTGGGCGGCGGCGGAAGTAGTAAAGCGATGGGTGAGAAATTAATAGATTAGCGAGAGAATAAGTCACGTTAATATAGGTTTCCCGTTGAGGGTTATGTGCAATTATTGCGAGAATTTAATTGATTGATCTAAGAAAATTGTCTAACCATAATTGAATATTGTCTCTTATATTGAATATATATATATAGGATGAAAATCCTAAAACTAATCCTACTACAAAAGGAAACAAATTCCTTATTTAAAAAAAAGTATAAAAGAAATCTTGTTCTGATTTTAAAGTTTCTCATATACGGTAAAACCTCTATTTATTAATATCCTTATTATCATGAAAATTTATTATTTTAGAGATATTAATTAATCAATAAATTAATAATTTATTAATTAAATGAGAAACTTCACAATAAAAGAGATGTCCGAGTGAGAATGAAGCATATTTAGAGATCCAAAGCTCAGTAGAAAATTTTAAAATGCAATTGAAGATAAAGCTAAGGATGATAGAATGATATGCTTACATGAAAGAAATCAATAATACTGGCATAAAAAATCCTTTATATATATTTTTTTATTGTTTTTCGAGAATGCCACATAAGAGCTTTTGAATGTCATATGAAAAGTTAGAGATGAAATTTGTTTTGATAATATTTAATCTATAGAAAACAAACAATAACTAATTCCAATTTTCATAAGTTATTCTAGCTATCATTGCAATTTTTAAAAAGTTACATCTATGATTTTGTTGGGACCATACATTTTATATAAGGGATTTTCAAAAAATTACTCCCTCCGTCCAAGATTAATAGTCTAGTTTGGCTCAGCACGTAGATTAAGAAAAAAGAAATTAAGGATGAAAAAGTGGTGTCTCACATATTTAGTGTAATTTTATAGAATATTTAATATATTCTTGTCAATAAAGTGGTTTATAGATCCAATAAAGTAGTTTTAGGTAAGTTGTAGGAATAATGAGAGTGAATAGTCTAGAATGTAGGTAATGATGTTGGATGATTATAAAATTTAATTAGATTCTAATTTAGTCCAAAAAATAAAATAAAACCACCAATACCGAGACACCAAAAAAAAAAGAAAATAGGCCATCAATACCGGGACAGATGGATTATTATCTTATCAATTTCTCAAAATTATTAATTTATGCCCAAGATTCAACTCGGGATCGGAGAAAATTATTATCTTAGAGATGTTACTAATTAATCGAGTATTAATTTAAGGAGGTTCTACTGTACTGTTTTTAGCCCATATTTTACAAATGCATACAACACTTTTCCTATTTTGCATCAATCATTTTATAAAACTTGTGCGCCCAACTCAATTTGTGAGATAAAAATGATTTAGGGAGATGTAAATTTGGGGAAATATTTAGAGGGTGTAAATATTTTTGGGCTGTTCACCTAATTTGAGAAATCTGCTGGATACACATTTTATCTCACTTTTAGTTATATTTTGGATAAAAAGTGAGGCATACTAATTTATTTGTTATTTTTTATTTAAAGGATAAACTATATAATGTACAGCGAAAATTTATGTTCTCCAACTTCAAGATAAGGAAAACAAGAAACAGAAAAGATTAAAAATAATCTCAAAATATTTTTTCAACATAGATAAGATTACTAATGTAAGCAACAGAATTAAGAAAAATAACATTTTGATATAAGATAGATCGACTCAATTTTCTTGCTTTGGTTGTTTCTTCAATAACATTGGGTTGATTAGGCCATCGGTCAAAGCAGTGGTCGATGTAAGAGCATCCAAATCCGTTGAGGGCTCAACGGATGGTCTGGCCTACGGATGAGCCTCTTCCCATACTGGTTGGGCTCATCCGCAGGCTCATATCAATTAGTTTTCAGTTTTTAGAAATTTGATTTAATTTGAATTTAAAATTCAATTTTATTGAATGAAATTAAATTACATTAAACATAAACACTACAAATCACATTAAGCATAAGATAATAAACGACTTCAAAGTTGTGCGATAAAATTGACATCATCACCAATGATCCTCCACACACCCACATGATTGAATGGTGTTCCGTAGATAGCTTCGTATTCCGTTTTTGCATGCGCTATGATCTGGTGTATAAAAATGAGTAATAGTGGGGTGTATTTATAGGGTAGGAGGAAAAAAAAAATGACCGCCGCCACCGTCGCCGACCTGTTGGCGGCAGAGTCCGGCTAGACATAGCCGTTGGAAGTCAGAATTCAAATTATATATTTTTTTTAATCTTCATGCAGACGCACACGCGCCATACATCACGCGCCATCGAGCGCCTCATCTGCCCTCGGCTCGACATCGGGCGACTCATCTGTCCATGTGGCTTGAGCTCGCTGATCAGCCGCCCGATGTGGGTGCTAGTCTAAGAGCCGCTTTCAATATGCTTAAACCCTACAGCACTATCAAAACCAATTCAGTTAACAATTTATTTACCAAAGGAATTTATAACCAAACATGGCTAAGCTTACCTCTTCCAACCCAACTTGCAGTTCCACTTCTTCGACATCAAATGGAGAGATTTTCATCTCCTCGATAACAGAAAGACTGGCAGTTATACTTAAAGGTGAAACAGTTAGATCATCTCTTACCATATACGTTCTTGATCCTTTAACATGATTTTGGTTCCCACTGGGATCAAAATTGAGAGGATAGTACTCGTTAGAACAAGTATATTTGCAAATTTAGTAATTTATTTTCCTCAGATTAATGCTTTCCGGTTACGTATTAGTGATCAGAAAGGGTTTTGGGTTTCAGTAATTTCATTGAAACAGGGTTTACTGATGGTGTTTTACTATGTACGGTACAAAGTAAGCTTTTAATTAACTCCCTCAAGTATTAAATTTGGTAGCTAAGATGAGTAAATCATGCATGAGATAAACTACAAAATTTCCACCAACCTCAAAATATCCAAATTGGATCTTCTATTACATTCCCATGTTGCATATCCTATTGCATTAACAAGAAAACGACACATGGTTTAAAGATTTAGGGAATGTGTTCTTTTTATATATACCTTGGTCATGTCGTGTGTATGCAGTAGAGGATCTCATATGCAAAATATCCTTTATTAAGTTGGGAGCACCTGTTGTCTTTTAATTAGGTGCTCCCAACTTAATATCGAGCACCTAATTAAAAGACAACAGAAAAAGACAACTTGATTATGTCCATTGATTAAAAGTACGATAAAGGTTTTAAAATAAGTTTCTCGTTAACAAGGGATGGTTCCTACCTAATCCTATCCCTATATGGATATATGCATAGATTGGAGATCCAAGAAATAGACAAGTTATGCCTAATGCCAATTACAAGCTCCTCGACAAAATTCCCAGAGCAAAAAGGAGCATGCTAACATTTACTAGTGCTAAATGACCAAAACCTTAGTGTAGCTCATATCATAATCAGCAATATTCCAGCTTTGGTCGTTTCTTTGATGTCTGATCCACAAGGCCACCATCGCTAAGATTTGATGAAAGCGGAATCTCATGTGACAAACACTTTGCCTCGGCCATATGAATGAAGCCAGAAAAAGATGAAGGCACAGGCACCTTCCTCGTACGGTTGATGAGGCCATCTGTCAAAGCAGTAGTTGATGTAAGAGCCGCTTTCAGTATGCTCAAACCCTGTTCTACCACCAACAAAATTGAGGAGTTTCAATTGCAGTTCCGTGTTATGGCATATTCGTGATTTTAATGGTGCCATTATAATCAAGAATGTGCTGTAACATGAAAGGTCACATACTAAAACACACCAATCTTACCTCTTCCAACCCAACTTGCAATTCCACTTCTTCCGCATCAGAAACTGAGATCTTCTGCTTATCGAGAACTGAAAAGCATGAGCTCATAGCTAATGGTGCAACACTTAGATCATCACTCACCATATACATCCTCACTCCCTTAACATGACATTGATTCTCAGATGGGGCGAAATTCAGCTCAGAAAACTCGTTTGTAGTACTGTGATAGTTGGAATCAGAATACGGGATGGGGTTGAATAGCAACATATTTATTCCAGCAGGCTTGAGATTGAGATGAATGTTCTTAGAACTATCAGCTATACTCCTACGCAAATTATCCATATTCTTGAGACCGGTGTTACTGCCCAAAAACCACTCGACTTTTCCTAAGGGAATGGTGCGCATACCAAAAAGAAAGTTAATGAAATCATAATCTGCCTGCGCATACAGTAACTTGTTAGAAGATTTTTGTATCATGGCTTTTACAATCATCTTCTTAGGGTTCATAGATACAACTTTCTGGTTGATGCAACCTGACGAAGCAGTCCCCTGTTTGGATATTACTAATGTCGACCCCATCTCCCTCCCACGGAGTACGAGGGCAGTCAGTGGATTTCGTGAAACCAATAATACCCTTAGTAAAGCATCAACCTGACCAAATCGACATCAAGAGAAATAATACATTGAAGGATATATAAGAAATATCAAAATTTTGGAAACAGAATGACAGATCACCTCTTTCAATCCAAAAGCCACATTCCTCATTTCAGCACCATCCATATCAGCCACATCAATCCCAAGATTCCTGAGAGTTTCAATGGAGTGTGGCATATTAGGCATGACCTGCAGATCATCACTGATTATGAAAGAAGCTTCACTTTCTGTGAAGACCCCATCATATTTTTGAACTGAATTAGAGCTTGTGGCCAGAGAATCGATGAAGTTGTGTCTTAGTTCATGCCATTCATTTTTATAACAACTCGATATTTTTGGAGCGAGCAGCTTCTGTTTAGCAGCCTCGGTATGAAAATGGAAGTTGTCAAGATGTAGCACACTTTTGTACAATGTGTTCAGGCTTCCAAAAATAGGCGCCTCGTCTTCGCAAAGGAGTTTAAAGATCGATCCCAATGGAAGAAGTAGGAAGCTGAATAGAACATCCGTGAAATCGCTGCCAGCTTCTGCAAATAGTACCTTAGTTTTCTGCTTATTTATGAAAACCTTGATATGCATCTTCAATTCCTCACCCTTTGACATTGTGTTAGTCGTAGAAGTAGTGATCACATCAAGAATTTCTGCAACGCCCTCTGTTATTATGCCAAAAATATTCGGTTCTTAGAGCACTCACAAGAGCTCACATATAATCACTTTTAACTTTAAATTTATGCAAACATGATAACAAATGAGATTAAAAAAAAAAAGCCTAAGTTGAGTTCATCCCACAAAAATATTTACCACTATCTCACAAATTGAGTTGGATCCATTATAAGTAATAGAGAATAGGAAAATTGTTACCATTCAAATTCCATATTAAAAGGAGGTAATTTTCATGCGATTCAAGTGGGTAGTGAGGGCTGTTGCACAATAATTCACACAGATATTAATTTCTTGTATTTATATATATGATTGTTGGATATGATTCATTAATCAAATTGGGATTGTAATTATTTTAAAATTAAATTTTCATATTTTTGAATTAATAACTAATTAGTACATATTAGGGTTGATTAATCCATAAAAAATGAGTATTTAATTTTTCCAAATTAGAAGTCAATTTCTGGTAATAAATTTTAATTATGATTTATTATAGAATATTAAAATCTACTTTTATAATACTTAAAGTTAAAAGTATGTGGAATGACATGGATACTATATCATACAAGAAGGTTGAAGTTAACCTTCCATACCATATACATATAACATATATTATCTACATTTCACTTAACTCACAACATTTGTAATATTCATCCTCTTTTAACTACTAATATAGAGGAATTAAACCTAATTAAATTATGCAAATCTACACATGAAAGGAACCCGGTAGTTCTTACGCGTAAGCTGACTGCCGTTAAGTTGCCATGGATTTTCCGAGTGCAAGGATAGAGTCGCATAATTCGTTCCGAGAAAAAGGATACATAATTAACCACATCAGTAAGGGAAAAAAAAAATCATACAGTATATAAATAAGGGTAAGAAGAAGTACCTGATTGAGAAGTGAGATTCCTAAAAATAGGATCTTTACGGATGGAGAAGATGTTCTAAAAATCAATCCACGGAAAAAGAAAGTTGGTCGGGCTGGTAGACTACTAGCGACGCTCCGGTGAAAAGTTAATATACTTTCATTTCAGGGTAAAAAGTGAAAAGGCCAAAAAGAAATGAAGTAGTACTACTGCAAGAATTTGATTTTTGCTTCATTTAATTGATCTATAAATGGTTTAAATACTACTCCCGCCTCATTACATACATCGTTCCTATAATGTCCCGAAAATTCCTTACGATCTCAAAAAAATTAAAGTTAATTAAATAAATGGCTTTGCACGCCTAAGTTTACGATTTTGAATTCTAAGACTAATGGTCGAATCCGTTTCCGAAAATAAATTACGGAAGTCAGCTAGACGACTACTGTATTTAGGGTTAGCGCGTACGAAAAGTTTTTAGTTCGTGAACTCAGAACGGAAAACCGTCTGATTTTTACATTCACGAAATCGCGATACGAACTCGCCCGAGAAAGTTCGTTTTTATGATTTTCCGGACAAAACTCGGACTGTGTCGTTCCAAATTTATTTTCCGATTAAGTTTCGTACATTAAAATTTTCGGTCAAATCGGATCGCGACGATTTTGTGTCGAGCTACGTTTTCGTACGTAGATTTCCGTAACGTCGTATCGCGCCGGAAAAACACGTATCACTCCTAAAAATCTTTAGGGGCAGCCGACCTCCCCCTCTCTCATCACTTGATATTTTGATTTTATTAGTTTAATATGTGACACCTATTATTATACTATTCCTACTTTACACCTATTACCTTATAACATAAGCTAACACAAATTAAATCATCCCATCTCCTCCTTCCTCCCCCATTCTCGGCAGCCTCACCACACTCTCTCCCTCTTGTTCTTCCTTTTCCACCATTGAAGAAACCTTCAAGATCTAGAAGAAGAAATAACACAAGTCATCATCCAACCATCCAAACCTAATACTTTCTTCATTAATTATCAAGGTATTCATCTCCTCCATACTCCTATCCAATTGGATTTCCCATCTTTTATTTTTCTTCTTGGTCGAAATTTAAGGAAAGATGAAATAGATGTTTCGATCTTGAATTAATGAAATTAGAAGTGTTAGGATGTGAATTCTAGGTTTGAAATTGATTGAAATTTAAGAACCCTAATCCTATGTATGTACCGAAAATTTAGAGAATTTGTAGGATTTTTGGATTTCTTCAATTGATGATAGATTCATGCTTAAGAAGTGCTTAATTGATGATTAGAACAAAAAGAAATCGAAAGCCCTATGTTTTGTGAAAACCGATTTAGGGTTTAGGGTTAGGAATTGGGGATTTTTCAATTTCTTGTTGTAATTGGACTTCAATTGATTAATTGAGGATATAATAGTATGATTAAGAGTTTAATGATGATGTTTGATGAAGAAAATCACTCTCTTAACATATGTATAAATACCGAAATTTATTAGAAATTTAGGGGTTTGATATGGCTTGGTTTAATTGATGAAATGATGATAGAATATGGTTTCTAATGATGTTAGTTGATAATAGGAATTTATTTAGATTTTTCTAAAAATATTTTGTGGGATGTAAGAGACGAAGAACTCGTCGTAAGTTGAAATATAGTGTTAGTATGAAATGATTTCATGCATAGAAGTGATTCTCGTTAGATGTAGTTTAATGACGTAAAATTTGAACGGAATCCGACAACTTTGAAAATTTCATAAGAGACGAACAATTAGACGTAAGTAATAACCGAGAAGTCGAATGAGATTTCTAATTTGATATTATTGTTCATGATGGACTTAAGAACAACTTTGTAGTTGATGTCATAAGCTTTCGAGCTAATATAATATGAGCTATAGTGACAATCGAGAACTAGAACGCTAAGTTACTAACTTGTTGGTTTAGTACTTGCTAGTTGAAAGTCGACGTTTAGAACGTCGTGCTATTGGACGAGTTCTGAGAAAGAGTTCGTCACGTACGGGAGTACGTGATGACTGCCTTGAGGGTCCAGTTTCTAGAGAAATTGAATTCGAGAGCTTAGAACGAACCTAAGACGTTATACGTCGAATCTATCGAGCATCTAGGGTTATCGCGGCAGTTTTGCGACCCTCGCCGGAAACTGTAATAACTTTTGGCTCGTTTATCGGATTTGTGATCCGTAAATTGGAGCGTCAACTAGACATCCCAAACTTTCCAAAGGTACAGGGCTCATCTCCTGTTTCCAGATCCTCTGTTCTGGGCAGTCCCCAGAGTCACTGGATTGCGCAGTGAAATTTCAGTTTCAATTCTCCTAAGTTGTTTCGTTCACAACTTAGTTTCTTTTGATCGTTTAAGCTGTAATAACTAACGAATATCTTCCTACTGACCCTAGAGTCAAGTATGGAGCTTTGAGGGTTAAAAACCAGTCGAGGTCTCATCTCTTATCCATTCAAATAAAGAAGTAGTAAGCGAGAAAATTCATAAGATGTTTAAATGAACTAAAACGTAATTCTCCTAAGTTGATTCTTTCCAACTTAGTTCCTTATGATTTTTTAAGTCGTATTGAGCTATCGACTACCCTCTCTACTGACCTAAGAGTCGAGTATGAGACCTTCCGAGTTCTAAGCGGGATTTGTACGAGTCTCGTTCCAGTTTAAGTAAAATGAATCTAGTAAGCGTGCAAATGCCTAAAGAATGAAACGACTAAAACTCATCTCGATCTCTTTGATCGATTATCTTTTACGACCCGTTTTTAAGTATTATTATTTCACGATGAAGGAGGAAGCCAACTGTAAAGAAAGCACGGAAGATCAGAAGTTTGGAAGCTAGTGCCTTTAGTTCTGTATTACGAGGTGGACTTTTATCTATATCAAATAAAATGTGGGTTTTTCCACAACTCGAAAGTATTAATTATCGCTTTGATAATTGTGTTTTCAAAGTGATAATCTTGGCATAAACTGTTTCAACTATTTTATGTGAGTTCTCTTGTACCTATCTGAGTTAACCTTCGGGTTTACCAGTTTTCTGAGTTAACCTTCGGGTTTTCCAGACTTTTAGAGTTAATCTAACTAGGTTAACTAACGATCGGCTCTGAGTTAGCTGCTAAGTGCTTTCCAGAGTTAGTGCACTTTGTAATAAATATTATAAAAACTAACTTAATTAAATTCAGAAATTAATAAATGACAATTTTATTGAATTTAAAAAAAACTACAATATACACTAATTAAAAAAATACAATAATTAAAAACTACAACATTACAATAATTTTAAAAAAAGGACAACTACTCCTCCCAATTGAATTCCCTTGCAAGTTTGCGGCGAACATTTTCGTACCTCGCCTTTTGCTCGGGACTCATATTCGACGTGTCGGCAATATAGATATTGAACACCCACTCCTCCCTCGATTGCTTGTTGAGGGATGCCAACTCTTCTGCCGCCTGCTCCCGTAGCGCATTTTTGCCCTTCCTCCCCTTCTTCGTTTTTTTCGCCGCTTTCACTCTTTCGAGTCAAACCTGCAGAGTGTTTGCATCGCTCGCGGATGTGGTGGATGCGTTGCCGCTGACAGACGAAGTATACTCGCCGGATTCATTTATCTTCGTCCGCTTTGGAGCTGTTGGCTTCTGAGGGTTGGTGAAAGTCGGGATATGCCTCAAGAGCTCCCACGCAGCCTTATACGAGAACGGTTTGTTGAACTTCTCGGCGTACAAATCTTGGGCCCTTGTGTATAAATTGAAGTCATTCTCCCCGCTTCCGAGCTGATTTTCTTCCTGGATGTAGATGGCGGCGAAGTTCTGGATCTGTTTCTTGGCGCGGCTCCATGCGCTCTTCATCGCACTCTTTTCTCTTGGGTGGGCGGGAGCTATGAACTCGTTGAAACGGTTCATTATTTTCTCCCAAAACGAGCTTGAGGTTTGGTAATTGTTGGTGATCGCGTCCATCCCGAAGTCAACGTAGCACTTTGCGAGGTATTCAATCTTAGCGGGCGTGTAGTTAGGACCTCGCGTTGGCTTATTGTGCTCGTCAGATGAGGCCGCGACAGCTTTCCCCTTGCGGCGTGCCTTTCCCTTCCCCTTGGTCGGAGAAGTGGCCGTGCTTGATGTCACGACAGCTTTCCCCTTGCGGCGGGGCGGGGTGGTGGTGTTGGCTCGCGTTCATCCGATTCCTCTTGGTGGGAATCGCCGTACGCCTCTTCCTTTTCCTCGTCCTCCACCTCAACATGGTCGTCGTTGTCGTTGAGGTTGAAACGTCTGAGTCGAGCCGTACCCGCTGGGGGCTGCGAGAATTGGGAGTACCCGGATGTCGGGGGTACTTGAGAGAAGCCCGGCGACAGCGAGAAGCCCGGCGCAGGCGAAAAGCCCCGCGACTGCGAAAAGCCATAGGACGGAGGGACTTGGGAGAAGCCCGGCGTCTGCGAGAACCCAGCCGACGGGGGGAATTGGCCGTACCCCTGCGGCTGTGAGAACTGCGAGAACCCAGTGGCCGGAGGGAATGGAGAGAAACCCGGCGACGGGGAAAATTGGGAGAAATCCGACGTTTGCAAAAAAGCACCAAACCCTGCAGGGGCCGAGTATTGGCCGAAACCGGGAGAAGATGAGAATTGGGAGCTTGGATTCGTCGGATTGGGAGGTGGATTCTCCGGATTTGGAGATTGGTTCGGTGGGATTGAACCAAAAGTTTGCGAGTACCACGAATTGAACTGGTCGTCGGCCATTTTTTTGCACAAAATAAATTTTAAAGAGTAATTTTTTTTGTAGAGAAGAATGGATGAAGAAAGAAATTTGCGTGGAGAATGAATGAGATGAAATGACATATATAGGGAAAAATGGGATATAACCGTTGAGAATTAAAATCTAAACGTTGGACACATTTTAATTATATCCGTTGATTTTTTATTTTTTAAATCAGAAAATAAAAAAAAATTATTGAAGGACTAATGGGGACACGCCACGTGTCCCCATTTTGCAATGTGGCGGAGTCGGGGGGGATCGAGCGATGGACATCGCCATCGACACCCCGATCGACACAGGGGGGTGTCGATCCCCCACTCCGGCGATCGACACAGGGTGTGTCGAGTGGGGGTGGGTCGATCTCGCTCGACACCGCCGATCGACACCCCCCTTCGACCTCTGTTGTATATGCTCTAAGGGTCCCATAGTAAATGTGAATAGAGTAGTAAAAGTGGCAACCATTTCGTGGGCGGACGGAGTATATTATTTACTGTGATTTATTCCTAAATGGAGGTGTATTTCCTTAATATGAGACTGAAAAAAATATTAATTATGACAAATATAGAGTTTATTCCTATTTATAACTGGTCCCAAGTTGGGACCATAAAACTATATAACAAAATGTGAATTTATTCCTAAATAAAGTATTTCCCATTTAGTACTCCTTCGGTCCAATTTTTGTGTACCCACTTGCCCCATTTTATCTGTCCAATCTTTCTATATTCATTTATATAAAAGTACTTATCTATCTTACTAATTCATGTTATTTTCTACTCTTTACCACTTGGACCTACACCTTTATTCCACCAACTACCACTTTATCACTACCTTTTTCACTATGGGCCCGCAACTAACAACCTTTATTCCATCAACTACCACTTTATCACAACCCTGAAATACACTTTTATCCCACCAACTCCACTTTATCACATTTTCTTAATACCCGTGCCAGCACCCAAATAGATACACAAAGATTAGACGGAGGGAGTATATAACAATGATAACTTCTTTTTCTTTTACTTTTAGTTTTTCTTTTTTCTTTTTTCTTTCGAAAAGTCTTTTAATTAACCCTTTTATGGGCAACAATTTAATTAACCTAATATCAGACACTTCAGATTCCAAAAACTCTTTTCGAGGTAGATAGATAATCCAAGCGTCACTTTTCTTCCCCCACCAAATTCCAGCATCCATCGGTCGATCTGCACTAAAACTAGACAGACACCCATAATTAACACTTATTTCTCTCCTCTTTTAAAAAATAAATTTCATTATCTGATTGCTTTTACATTTATTGACTAAATCAAAACATTTGACCATTTCTCTTTTTCTCTTTTACAATAAACACAATGTTTGAGTCTAATGGTGACAAGTTGTCTATGAAAATTGATTGTTCTGACTGACAAACATAAATCTAAGGTTATGTACATTGTGGTAGTGAAACATGAACACTAATGGAGGTTTACTTTCCTTCTGAATAACTAACTGTATATGACTGTTATTGATTAGACCATAACAATGCAAAAATTAGTTTGTTCTTGTTTTTAAGAATCAATCGATTTAGTTAATAATTTTTATTATGATTGAGGATTCAATGAGAGGGTTTAATTTTTTAATTTTTAAGTTTGCATTTGAAGGGGAGAGGGGTAGGATCTAGATGCACGGATTCTCCATCAAAAATACCAAAGAGAAAAAATTGGGGAGAAAAATCAATTTTCACCTATAAATTTCAGCAATTGGCTTGTGATATCAGCAAAGAGACACCTCGGAAGTTAACCTGGATGAGGGAGGTTCTATCTGCGATAAATCCAACAGACCCGATGATTGCAATGCATGTGCGACCCATCTTTGAGCAAGTGTATCAAATATTGAATCACCAGCGCAACCTTCCAACTAGTGGTGGTGCTGAACTCGCCAACATTCGGCTGATCATGCATGTCATCAATTCCATGCTCATGAGCTCAAAATGATTCTTGTGGTCGTATGGAAGCATTCTTGTTAGAAGGGACGAATCCGGAGCTGAATTCGTCTGTCATCCTTTGCCTTTTGTTCAAATGGTAGGAACATGGTTAGAAGTTTGTGTGAATTTTAATTATGCAGTTTTAGTGAGTTTTTCCATATGCAATTTTGTAATGTGTACACGGACTCAATTTTTTTTCATCTCCTTCATTTCTCCAACAAATTCATCCCAAAAAAAATTATGGATCCCAACAACCCATATCGTCGGCGTGGTATCCCGACATGTCCGACGACGCGAACTATTTCACGGGGGCGGGGCTTGATTCAATCAACCTCAACACTGCGGCCTCCGCCGAATACTACCCGTCGTTCTCCCCCGAGTCCGGCGACAAACACCGAGGATCGCCTCATTGTGGCACCGCCGCCGTCCCAGCCCGCTGCCGGAGGAAGAAAAAAGAAGGGCAAGGGCAAAGCCATTGCCACCTCTGCCGCCGCTGCCGAGGAAGATGACTCGGAACCCGTCCGGGCCAAGCGGCACAATTACACCGACGAACAAGCCAGCTACATGGCACAGATTTGGGTGGAGGAGACCTGCAACTCCATCGTCGGATGCGACTAGTCCGGCGAGAGATATTGGGGCGCTATCCAAGAGCGCTTCAACAAGAAGTTCAACTTGGAGCTCAACAAGAAAGTCGTGAGGAGCTTCTTCGGCCGCATCCAGACCGCCGTTAATGTCTGGATTAGCGCTTTCTAGAAAGCTCAATCTCGCCGGCCAAGCGGCGTCAATGACGGGTATGTGATTGCCCAGACCCAAGCTATTTACAAGGCTAATACCCAGGCACCTTCTTTCCACTATTTTACAACTTGGGACATTCTCAAAGACAACCCCAAGTTCCTCCTCGCCAATTTCCCAGACGTACCGTCCATGAAGAGGATGAAGACTACGGCGGAGGGCAACTACACATCTTCTCAGTTCCAGCCGTCTACGGAGGAGGCCCAGTCCACCGAAGGAGAAAGCGCACCTCCCCGACCGGAGGGTCGAGATGCGGCAAGGGTCAGGGCAAGGTCCAAAGGAAAGAAGCCGGTAGAGGGCTCGTCCCAGTTCGAATCCGTCATGGATCGATATGGCGACCGACTTATCCAATTCGCCGAGGCCAAGTATGAGATCGCGGTGGCGTTGCGGGAATCAGCTCGCGCGAAGCTGGAAAATGCACGCATCTGGGCCGAATATGTTCAGCAGAGATGTGATGTCACCGACTTGGAAGTTGTCTCCAGGAACACGAGATTTATGACGCCGGAACAACTCCAAATTCACAATATGATGGTAGAGGAGGTGAAGCAACGTTAGGAGTGGGCGTAGTATTTTTTCATAATTTTTAGTTTTATGTACTTTTTTTTTCGAGCATGTAGTGTTTTTTTTTATTATGTGCGGCATGTAATTTTCCAATTTTCAAATATTATGGAAAATTCATATTATTTATTAATTAGTGTATTTTAATTTATTTACAAATAGATGAATTAATTTAATAAATAAAAATAGGGAATTGTTTAATATTGTGCTGGAGCACCCTTAGAGCACCCTTGGAATGCAGGGGTAGAGGTCTCTAAGGGTGCTCTAGTGCTAGTGCATCCCTTAGAGCACCCTTAGCAGATAGCCTAAATAGTACTAGTACTAAACTTAGCAGAAAAAAACCACCTTAAAATGAATCTGGACAGAAAAGTGGCACCACTACAGTATCTAGTTCTAGTACAAAAACCGGTACAAGGATTAACAAAATAAACACAGAATCCCCCCTTCATCAACAACAGAACCAACCAAGACCACAAGGCAAAATCCAACTGGAAATAGATGGAACGATGTGTTTATAACAAATTACATCTCAAAGCTGTTAAGGATGGTTCCCTTTCATCTTAAAATAGTCAGCATGTCTGTCTATTTCATCATTTAATTTCTCTCAGCATTCATCATCATCCGTGCGCCCTTTCAACACTAAAGAGGAAAAGATGAATGTCAGAAAAGAAATATTGAATAATGCCGATTCATCCACTTTGATCTCACATGTATCTGAAGCGATAATGGTAGTTTAGACGACAGCTTATGATCTGGTGCAAGCATAAACCAAGAAGCTAAGCTTCTAGTACAGCTACTTGTGATTCAATCTTCAATATTCATACCATTTTTCTCCAAAATAGGATACAGTAAATTTCTCACCTTCAGCCTAACAACTGTACTCAACCCTACTTAGACCAGTAAAACACACACACACGCGCGCGCCTGAATTCAATTGTTTTTCTCAACCAAACAAGCAAGACATGTCCGATATCAAAGCAATCATAATTAACACATGCAAAATTACTTGAAATTGATTTATTATTTTTAGTTCTACTTTCATCTACAAATTAATCTCTAGGGGTGCAGGGTGCTAGATGGTTAATTACACTTTCCCCTATAAATTTTCAGGATAGGGACCAAGATATTTAGACTAAAAATCAACAAATGGTAGCTGATAACACGAATACAATATAATAGAGGAATTCACAAATCTTCCAGACGTAAATATTAAATAAGAAAAAAGCAGTGGAAAAAAACGTCCAAATGTTAGAAGTAAAATAACCCAGGATTACGTTGCCCACAAAATACGCCTACAAATCAAAGCATCAGAATAAGATAATATCGACTCAATTTTCTTGCTTTGCTTGTTTCTTCAATATTGGATTGATAAGGCCATCCGTCAAACCAGTAGTCGATGTAAGAGCCGCTTTCATTATGCATAAACCCTGCATCATCAATGAACCAATTCAGTTTAATTTCCCATGACATTTTCAAATTACATCTTCTGTTTCACTTTACCAATACATATACACATTAATAAGGTCATTCGACGTGTATCATTGACCGAGTACTAGCAACAGTAAAACATAAGACGTAACATGAGAATCACATCTCATAGCTAACAATAGAGGTGTTGAACAACATGGCATATGCCCGAGGGCGGCCCAAAAAAGCTTCCATTTTGGGCGGGTCCACAACCCCCAAAAATCAGCTGGACTGATTTTTTGGCTCAACCTCTTCCCAACAAACTGAATCTCAAACTTACCGAAGAAAGAATAATCAAAATATTGTGAAAGCAATCTTACCTCTTCCAGCCCAACTTGCAGTTCCCGTTCTTCAACATCATATAGAGAGATCTTCATCTCCTTTATAGTCAAGGTTAAATCATCATTTACCATATACATTCTTGATCATCTAACATGATTTTGGTCTAGACTTCTGCCAAAATTGGCATACAGTATTCCAGCAGAGCTCTCCTTATCGTTGGACATGGCCGGTTTGAATAGAAGATCTTTTGTCTGCTGAGACATCAGACAACTGCTATACAAACCATGTGGTATACCCCGATGCAAATTATCCATAGTCCTAATACCAGTGTTACTGTGCAAATACCACTCTACCCTTCCTAAAGGAAGGGTGAGCATGCCAAAAAGAAAACTTACAAAATCATCATGTGCCTGAGCAAACAACAACTTGTTAGTAGATTTTGCATCATGACTTTCAAAGTCATCTTCTTGGAGTTCAAATAAAGGGCTCTCTTGCCAATCTGATTAATTGCAATCCCCTGTCCAGCTGTGAGGCTGATCTGCTTCCCACGGAGGAAGGCAGTCAGTGGATTCCGCGAAATTAATATCACCCTCAGTAAAGCCATAATCTGATCAATTCAAAGGAGGTTAAACTAAGAAAGATAAAATGATTATAGTTTATGACACAAATACAAATCACCTCATTAAATTTAAAAGCCAAGTCGAGTGTCTCGGCCCCATCCAAATCTGTCATAGTAACGCCAAGATTGCTAAGAGTAGATATTACTGAGCCTTCCACATTAAGCATCACCCTCAGATCATCACTAATGATGAAGGGAGATGTAGTCTTGGTTAAAATCCGATCAAATTGAGGCTGTTTGTCTTCATCAAGACTAGTTGGATTAAGCAGCAAACCCTTAGCATCCTCAGTCCGGAAATGAGTGCTATCAAGATTTGCTACGTCATTGTACAGAGTGTTCAAGCTTCCAATAATAGGGGCCTTTTCTCCGTATTGCTTCTTCAAGACTTTACAATGGCAAAAGTAGGAAGCATAACAAAGTGGTTGTGAAATCACTGCCAGCTTCTGCAAATAGTACCTTAGTTTTCTCCTTATTTATTACAAACTTGACACGTATCTCCTCCTCCACTTCCTTCACCTCCTCCCCTTCCTCCTCTTCCTCCTCCTCCTCCTTATCCTCCTCCACCACCTTCTTCACCACTGCATCCACCTCCTCTTTCACAGACATTCTATTTGTTGTAGCTGAGAGGAAACATTAGACGGATTACATTAAAATGCTCAACAAAATATTTTCAAGTGTATTTACAATAACCTACGCACAACAAAACAAAACAACTTTCAAGATACTGATTTGAAATTTACAGTAAAAGTTTTCTTCCCACCAACTCTTGTTCTAAAAAAAAAAAAAATCTTGACAGCAGTAGCATCGTTCGCCAAGTTAAAACGAAGAATATGAGGTTTTATACTGTGAGTTGTGAACTGTGTGCAGCTGACGGTTGTTAGAAACTTGCGGTGTCCCCGACGCAGTGGCATATAATTCTAGGATCACTTCTAAAGCAGGTGCTGATTCTTAAATCTTATTATCAAACAATTTCTTCAAAACCCATTCTCTCATTTCTCCTAAATGGCAGACCGCATACAGAAAGATACTAATATCTAGTAACCTTTGGTTACATTTTTTTTTTTTTTTTTTTTTAACATGGTATCCTTTAGTGTAGCTGCATAGCTGCTTAGAATTTCTGTGCTACGAAACATTCACTTCCGAAAACATGTGGTGTGCATTCCAAATAACTGTGTTTTGAGAAATTCCATTAGAATAGCAAGCTAAAAGATGACAGCTACTACTCCTTAATTCTTACCATCAATTCTAAAACAGATACTAATTCTTAAAGCTTACCATCAAACCATTCTCTAAGTTCTATTAAATGGCAAAACCCAGTCCCAGATAAAGAGAAGAAATGCTTAATTATAGTCGTACAGTTCCATTTCTATTTCCCTACATTCGCCAACCTATAGCAATACCTAAATATACAATAACTGTTAAATAATGAACAATTGAGACAAATAAATTCAATAATAAATACCTGGTTTAGCGTCTGAGTTTACACAGAATTGCGGTCGCCAGAGTTGGCGGCGATATTGCGAATAGGTCAACTACTTGTCTAAATATCGGAATTTAAAAGGAAAATTATTAGAAAATTAATCAAATATAGCCACACCTCAAAAGAAAAGTATAATTATAGCCACTGTTTTAAAAACGATCAAATATAGCCACGCATATACGACCTGCATACACGACTATATTAGCATATACGACCAACATACACGATCATGTATGGTCGTATATGCTAATATAGTCGTGTATGCTGGTCGTGTGTGTATTGTTGTGTATATTGCTATGGTCGTGTATACTAGTCGTATATACATGATCATGCTAGTCATGTATGCATGACCATATTTACTCGTTTTAAAAAAAGTGACTATATTTACACTTTTCTTTTCAAAAATAGCTATATTTGCACTTCTTCCATATTATTATTAATTTAAGCTCTTAAGCCCGAGTACATGTTTTTTGAAGTACCAACTACATTAAAAGTTTAGAAACATATTTATATTAAAATATTCACTATTTTCTTTATGTTTTAAATAGAATTTTGAAGGAAAGGATATTAGGTACTCCCCCGTCCATGAAATAGTTGTCATATTGTGGACAATACGAGTTTTAAGAAAATAATAGGTAGTAGTGAATTATAGTGAGTACTGTTATAAGTGGAATAAGGGTCCCACAATAAATGTGAGTGGAGTAGCAAATGTAACAACCATTTCATGGACAAACTTAAATAGCAAAAGTGGCAACCATTTCGTGGACGGGGGAATATTTGTTTTTATAAAAAATGTACCTAAAAAAAATATACTTGAAAATTGTAGCTCTATAAATTTTTAAAAACTATTGGTCTCAAGTTTCTTCCTAGCTATTTTTGGACACTAACCCCACAAAAAATTATTCTCTTTTACCCTTATTTTTTTTAATACCTAAAATATCACATATGACCACCACTATCTCAACTAATTAATATATCACTAATATTGTGTGGACCATTTTTCCACTCACAACAAATTCAATCATTTTTTCTCCACTCACAACCACCTCAACCACCGTTTCTTAACCAGTGCCTCTCCCCCTAGGAAGAAACTTGGGGACAGTAGATAGTAGTCTTGGTGGATGCTAGCAATAGTTTTGAATATTAGCTTTAAAACAAATGATGTAGGCGGTTTGGGAGAAGCTACTGTAGCAAATGAAACGATTGTGTGTATGATGTAAAAGAAAATGTACAACGAAATATGCAGTTTCTAATTTCAAGATGACTAAAACCGGACAATCGTAACGAATGGTTGGCCGTAGTTAAGGGCTACTTGAGTAGATCCACGGTTAGGTAATTAAAAGAATTAGGAATAATTAGAAGATAACTATTCTCAATAAGAATTTATTAATTTCTAATTAAAATTTAGTAGTAAATACTAATTAGTATTCATTACATATTAACGAATGAAAAATAAAAACAAAAAATAAATGTACCGTGAGGTCCACCGCACCAGAGACATCCTGAATAACAAGAAACAAAGAAACTAAATGTAAGCAACGTTCAGAAACAAGATCGATCAATCGACCGACCAACTCAATTTCTTGCTTTGTTTTCTTCTTCAACATTGGGTTGAAAAGAAGGCCATCCGTCAAAGCCGTGGCCGATATGAGTGCCGCTTTCAGTAGTATGCTTAAGCCCTGCACCAACAACCAACAAATTCAACATCAATCTCGTGTTTCACTTCACTTAATCAATACATGTTTACTTCAAATATTCAATATCCCATCATACCTCTACCAGCCCAACTTGCACTTCCACTTCTTCGACATCAAATAAAGAGATCTTCAACTCGTTGATCACAGAAAGACCCGAGGTTACACCCAACGGCGCAACAGTTAAATCATCACCAACCATGTACATTCTCAACCCTGAACCGACAGACTATAATTTTTGTTTGTAATTTCATCACCGACTAGCATTTTACTGACGGAATGTTGTCGTCGGTAATTTCATTACCGACGAAATTCATGGAATTACCGACGGTAATTTCCGTCGGTGATTCAACGTTTTTTTGTAGTACAATAAGTTGGATAATACTATAACAAAGTTATTGTAAACCAATAAACAAATTTACTAACAAAAATAAAGGATAATACAACATCCAAATAACAAATTATATTAAATTATTAATATTATATTAAAAAATAGTTTGATGCCGTCATTAATTATTAATTCGACTAAAAATAATCTTACACGAATGTCCTAATTATTAAAGGAATTAAATAAACACAAATTAATTAAGTCAATAAACACAAATTAATCAATTAAGTTAAATAAAAAGAATACAAAAAATAATAGTCAAAACTCACATGTATATTTCAAATAGTCAAAATGGCCTCGATAAATGTGCAAACCATGGTTGCAAATTATAGAATAAAAGAAAATGAAAAGTCACCTTTTTTTGCTTTAAATTTAAAAGAAAAATAAAATAAAAATACAAATGCCTTAAGTTAATCCTAGAACTGAAGCATTGTTTCTGACGCACATAGGATGATTCCTAGCAATGCTGAGATTGCTGAAAGCAGGGGCATAGCTAGGGGTGGGGTGGGGTGGGGGGGTCACTGGACCCCCCCTTCCCTGGCATTTGGGGAAAATAGTGATATATACGTAGTTTATTCTTTAATTTGTACATTATGTCCATCATGTGTTCGATAAAATTTCCAAATCAATTATCATTTTTTAAAACTTTAGATTTTGGATTTTATTCGTTCTGGATAGTTTAGTTGAGCAATGAAAAATTGAGTCTCATGGCTTTCATGTTGCTAAATCTTATTCTTCTTCTACTTCTATTGGTATATTCCAAATGCCTAGAATTCTTCCAAAGTAGATATCATTAACCCATCAAATTTTCATTTGCCGAAACCATGAAACCTAAATGTTGCTTGTTCATTTTTTATGGCTTCAATAATTCTAGTTCATACTCGAGTTTTCATATTATTATGAAAGAAATTGACTCATAAATCTAAAGTCGCCTTTTTTCACAGAGATTTTAAAAATGACATATATTGTTGGACTTCCGAAAATTGGGCCCCCAGAACCAAAATTCTGGCTACGCCATTGGCTGAGAGTATGTATGAATGAGCCTTCCACATTAGGCATCACCCTGAGGTCATCACTGATGATAGAAGAAGCTGCATTTTCTGTAAAATTTAGACCATTCTTTACCTCAATGAATTTTGGCCATTCATTTTCATCAAGACCCGTTGGATTAAAGAGCAACCTCTTCGCATCATCGATTCATTCAAGAAATGTTTGCTATCAAGATTTGTTACGCCATTGTACAATGTATTCAAGCTCCCAATTAATATTAGGCGCCTCGTCTCCGTAGTGCTTCTTCAAGAGTTTCACAATGCATGGTTCCCAATGGCAAAAGTAGCTAGGAAGCTTAACAAAATGTCCGTGAAATCACTGCCAGCTTCTGCAAATAGAACCTTAGTTTTCTCCTTGTTTGTCACAAACTTGATGTGAAACTTTGATTCAGTCTCAGCCTCACACATTGTGTTCGGTGTACAAGTCACGGAACTTGATCAAAATATATGTTGGTGAGATTCGAACTTCATTTGTCATAAACTCACTTTTAAGATTTTAAACTACTTATTACATCAAGTCTTATCCTCAACTGTAAAAACAACTAAATCAATCAAACTGCAGCTCCATACTAAACAAAAATGTCTTCAAAAACCCTTGTCTAGTGATCTTTAGTGTTGAAAGAGATGCATTCATGGTTGGAATTAGTGTTCTAACAAAATAGTCATTTTTACAGGCATTTGATTTAACTTTTCATTTTGATCAATTTAATCGAAAATTCTTAATTCTAGTACCTAAATTATATTCCATCAAATTGTCTACATAATTCATCAGCAATGAACAAATTAAACAATACCTAGAACAAATTAATAGTTAGAGATACCTGATTTTTGGTTTTCGAATTGCACAAAATTGAAAAAAGTAGCATCCGCAAGAGTTGGCGCTACACTCCGCTAAAAAGTGAAGTTTGCAAAGGTCGTATAAACTGCAAGGAGGGGGGGAGTGGGGGGCTCTTTTCAGTTTTAATATCTCTATCTCTCTCTGACTCTGAATCTCTCTCTTTCTTTTTTATTGGAGAGTAAAAATTATATATTATAGAGAAAACGAGTTTCATGGAATGATGGTCCAAGAATAGGTTAACTATCAATTAGGGATTCAAAGGAAAAATATTATTGATTGCGGTATAATCAAATTGAATATTGACAAGCTTAAACTTGGCTCATCTACTATTGAGTCGAGCTCGAGGTCGAATGTAATTTACCGAACACATTAAAGAATCTAAACAAGTTTTCTCAGTCTTAAAATTCTGTTATATATCCTGAATTCCTAATCAGGAGTTGCAAGAAAAAGTTAAATAAAAATACATTTGCGCGTTGATTCTGGGCATTAAGTTTCATTTCTTAAATACCTGATTTAGAAGTTGGGAATTGTGGCTTTTGAAGTGTGCGAGTACGGATAGAATTGAGATAAGCAGCAATCGCAAGAGTTAGGCGGTAAAGTGAATTTGGCAGATGTCATGAAAATAGGTTAACTAATTAATTCATCGGAATTTAAGAGGAAAATTATTTTAGGGTGCAGGGTGCTTAAGGTAGTTAGCTATACGGTTTAAAGAAAGATGATATGAGCGGGAAAATGTCAGTGATATATATATCTGCCTAGGGCGACGGTTTTATCTACAACATTAACAAAAATTAAGTACATTAACATTAACCCTGCACCATCTACCAACTCATTCAGTTTAGTTTTCTTGTCACATTTTCGTATTACATCTTGTAGATCATTTTACCACTACACATCATATGCACATTCATAACACCATCGTACGGCACATGTATTAGCTATCAAAATTATAGTTTGGGCCGGGTCTGGCCGAGCTTGTTGGGCCAGAAGTTATTTCAGGCCACTAAAATGGCAGGCCCAGCACAGTCTGAAATGATAAATTTATATCTGTCAAAAATCGGCTGACTCGGCCTGGCCTGGGCCCATCATGCTTATAGCCATGTTGGTCGGGTCGGGCCTCAATATTTAAGGCCGATTTTTGACAACTCTACTCGTTCCTCAATGTATCAACTTACTATTAATCAGAATATGAGCACCAATCTTACCCCTTAGTAACCAACTTCGAGTTCCAGTTGTTGACATCAGATAGACAGATCTTCATCCTATTGATACACAAACATTGGAGGTTATGTTCAACGGTGGAACAGTTAATTAAATCATCATTTACTGCATAAGTTGTTGATCCTCTAGCATAATCTTGTTTCATACTCATTTAAACGACTGTATTTAGCAAAGAAGGCCGACTTGTCTCTGGAGTCATGCCGTATACAAATTATCTGATATACTCCGGTGCAAATTATCCATAGTCCTAAAACCAGTGGTACTGTCCAAATACAACTAACTATGCCCTTCCTAAAGGAATGGTCAGCACACCAAAGGTAAAACTTACGAAATCATCACGTGACTGAGCAAAGAGCAACCTTTTAGTAGATTTTTGCATCATGGCTTTCAAAATCATCTTCTTGGAGTCCACGAAAATAGCTTTCTTGATGTTATAACTACATGCAGAATCTAATCAGATGACATTTGTTTTAATAACTTTTCTGTTTCAGATTCTGCATGTTGTTGTTGTAATATCAATTTTGACACAACCCAAACAGCAAATTTTAACGCATCAAAGACAAATCACCTCATTAAAGTTCTAAAGCAACTTGAATCCAGAATTTGAAAGATGAGCTGCAGCAGTAGCTGAGCTAAATATTGGATGAAATGAGAATCAATGAGAACTGAATTGTGAACGTGGAATAAGGCCAAGAAGAGACCTGCATTCGAAGTTCAAGCTAGATATTAAATGAAATAAAATTCAATGAGAACTGAAAATATGAGTGATAAGCTTCAGTAAAAGATAACTCGAGTGTGGCTAAAATGAATTTTTTACAAGAGCCAATGTTCATCGTTCGAGATATAAGGTCCTGGGAGTCCTGAATTGAAAAGTTTGAAAGATGAATTTCATGAAGATAAGTCCAGGGAGTGAATGACATATTGCTCATAAAGAATGAAACTCAAAAGTAACTACCCTCATATTAACCATTACACTAGCTGGAATCTAGTGAGCTTTATCATGAGTTGAAAATTAAATGAAAAAGATTAAGTGAGAGCTGAATTGTGGATCTGAGAATAAAGTCGAGAATTAAGAGACATATATTTAAAATTTAAGAGATAATTTTCAGCATGAGTGGAGCTTAAAGTTGAATGAAAGTTCGACGAGAGCTGAATTCTGAATTTTGGATTAAGGTCAAACGAGATCTGACTCCAGAATTCGAAAGAAGATCTTCATCATTAGCTTAGTAAAAGGTTGACGTATTAGGTGTAGTGTGAGCCAAATTCCGAAGCTGAAAAATGGTCAAGAAGAGACCTGAATTTAAAAATTGAAATGAAGTTTTAGCATGAGTTAAACTTTGAGAGAACTTGGCAAGAGCCTGAGTTCTTAGCCCATAGAAAAAGCTCCAGCGTGAGCTGAACTTTGAATGAACTAGGTAGGAGCTGAGCTCTCAACCTAAGAAGTTATCTCCCACGTGAGCTATACTCTGCTTGTTTTTGTTAAGCTTTAGCGTGAGCTGAACTTTGAATGAGCTAAGGAGGAGCTGAGCTCTTAGCCTAAGAAGTTAGCTCCAACAAGAGTTGAACAAACATTGAAATCAAGTATCAGCAAGAGTTGAGTTTTGAGAGAACTCGGCACGATCCTAAGTTCTCAGAGGTAAGTTTCAGCATGAGCTGAATTCTAAGCATTGAAGTAAATTGTTAGCAAGAGCTAAACTTTGAAAGAAATCGGCGAGAGTCTGAGTTCTCAGTCTGAAAAAGGAGCTGAACTTTGGATATTGAGGATCAATAAGTTGAACTTGGGAT
Organism: Schizonepeta tenuifolia; assembly: GCA_029490685.1. Lineage (NCBI taxonomy): Eukaryota > Viridiplantae > Streptophyta > Magnoliopsida > Lamiales > Lamiaceae > Schizonepeta > Schizonepeta tenuifolia. The sequence continues at coordinate 132,688,250 of CM055955.1, forward strand.
GAACTCAAACTTGAGTTCCATGCCTAAAAGATAAGCTTTAGTAAAAATTGATGATAAAATAAATCTCTAAAAGATAAGGAATGACCGCATACCGAGCCATTAGCCTGAACTGCCACATGAGTTAACACGAGCATCGACTTGGCCTAAGCCAATAGAAGTGGGTCTAATCGTGATGGAGTACCATGAAATTCAGAAACAAGTCTCATAAAAGGCTGATCCGTGAAAGTGAAGATTAGGTATTAGCGAGAGCTGGAATTTATAAATAGCTTGAGTTAAATTTCGATGAACTAAAGTTCAGCGAGAAGTTGGACTTTGAGTCTAAGTTGAGGTCACGAGGAGACCTAAATCTAGAATTTATGAGATAAGCGTCAGCATAAGTTGAGGTGAATTTGGATTAAGGTCAGAAAGAGACATGAATCCAGAATTTGTAAAATGAACCTCAGCGTCAGCTGAGGTAGAAATTGAATGAAGTAATATTCAACGTGAACTAAATTATTTTGATGAAGTAATATTCAATGAGAGCTGAATTCTGAATTTGGATTAAGGTTAGAAAGAGACCTGAATCCAGAATTTGTAAAATGAACCTCAGCGTGAGCTGAGGTAGAAATTGAATGAAGTAATATTCAACGTGAACTAAATTATTTTGATGAAATAATATTCAGTGAAGGTTGAATTCTAAATTTGGATTAGGATCACGAAGAGACCTAAATCCAGAATTTGAAGGGTAAGGTTCAATAAAAACCAAAATTTGGAATTAAGGAATAGTTTTCAGCATGTTGTCGAACATGCTGAGTGAAGTAGGCTTAAGCATGTAATTTGAGAGATGAACTTTAAGGTAAGTGGAGGAAAGTAAGCTTAAGTATGCGCTTGGTGAAATGGCTTTGAACATAAGCCGAATGATACGAGTCTTAGAAATCAGGGCTCAGAGTTTATAAAGTTTGTTCAAGTAAGATCTGAGCTAAAGAATAAATGAAGTATGATTCCACAAATTAGAAACAACTACTCCGGCTTTCTTCTTGATAAAGAATCAGTCGCAGTAGGGAGGAGTAGATGATGTGGACAAAAAAGACCAGGTCTCTCCCTCAGAGACCTGATTCGCGTAATGACCAAAGTAGGTGAGCAAATTACCATAAGTCCCTATTATTTCGATTATCCAAGAGCTCATTCCGGAAGAGACCTCAGCAGCTATATGATGAGAGATACCTGATAACGGAAGATACTTCAAAGACGAGTGATGTAGCACAAAATTATCACAAAGAGATCACCCCTAAAATGTAGGGGAATATAAATGCAACCGGCCTCAGATAGAGACCTGAGAAGGAAACATCTTAGTACATTTGTCTAGAGACCTGACTAACATCAGATAGCGCGAGAGACCTGATCAGAGACCTGAGAGCTGAGACCTGATCAGAGACCTGAGACCTGAGACCTGGACCTGAGACCTGAGACCTGAGACCTGGACCTGAGACCTGAGACCTGAGACCTGAGACCTGATCAGGTCTCCCGTGTCTTTTCCTGCTAGCCCGACACCACATATAATCACATCCCGCCATGTGGCATTGGAGTAAGTACTGACAGCTGGAGATATAGCTTATTCTCCAAGCCATTCATTTCTCCTATAAATAACCAACCTCATTCACATTTACTCTCAGGTTCTTTCTACACAACATTCTCTACACAAACACTCATGTATTCTATTATCTGCTAAAAAGAGTGAATCTGATTTAAGCTTCGGATGGTGTTCGCCGGAACCCACCCCCGACGTTCATTCTTTTGCAGGCGAACATATATCAACATGGCACAGGAGCATAGCAGTTCATCTCTCGGTGACTCCTGACCTCCGATTCACGGCGAGCAAGCAGCGACTTCATCTTTTCCTTATGTGGAGAATGTTCCTGATGGAGTTAGGTTGATTTTGACTTCATTATCTGGCGCCGTCTGTGGAAAACGAAGGCTAACGCGCGAGTATTCCGATTTTCTACTTACTTGTGCAACTCCTAGCCTCATAATTATCAGATCTGAGATGGGATAGAACGAAGAAAAACGGTGCAGAAGTCCAGATCTGGGATTTTCTTCCATTCACGTTTGTGGTCCACCACTGAGCCTCACACTGCTGCTTCGATCTCAACAACATAGATTCGTCGAAGTTAGTCACTGCCACTGCACCGCGGGGGTGCAATCAGCCACCAGCCTCCGTTTTCTCTGCCCATCACTGGAGTTTCAGCACGTAGCTGGTCCAATCTAGCCTCGGGCTTTCCGCAATATCAGCATAGGGAGCAGAGCCCTCTATGCAAAGCTCATGCGACCGAGTTACTATCCTGGTTTGAATCTCGTGAATTGATATTTACCTACTGTTTTACTGTGATAATTGCCTATGCTATTGATGGCTGTTAATTTTTTGGGCTTGGATTATTTGTGAATTTTGCATAATTGGCACTGAAGACCAACTGTTTATGAAAATGCCACAGGGCACTTTGACTATTCTTTGCAAAATCTAGATGCAAAAGATTTTACTCGAGCATACCTGTTAAAGAATCATGGTTATCCAAATCCGAATTTTCCTGTTTTATAGTTTTCATAAATAAATCGAAAGGTTAATATGTGAAGTATTGGATTTAAATTATTGTCTATTATGAAAAATAGTTGGAACTTGAGTTTAAGTGAGGAACTCTTGATCTCGGAATATAATTGTACTCTAATTCTCTTCATAATCTGGTGTTCTATAGATTATGTGACATCTGATTTGTGGGTGTTTATGCTGATTTGACACGCATGATTTCGTGATTTATAATTGTGGCACGCCAGCTGTGTGTGAGAAAACCCCCAAGTGCTTCGGCTATTTTGGTAAAACTCCAAGCAGTGTTTTCAGTTTTGTTTGTTGTCGACTTGTGGATAATTGTTGTCAAGTGTAAGAATCTGGTGGTTCTGGTTAAATAGCTGGTTTTGGTTGATTATTTCTCGGTCTGCAATAGAGTTTGAACTCTGTGCACACCAACTGTTGGAGGAAATCCCTTGCACACTTTTCTCAATAATGGCTGAACATATTTTGACATGGTGTTGCTGATAGATTGTGAATGTTTAAGTCCACACTGGCCTAATACTTTTAGCCTTGATTCTAATTCTTATACAGTAAATTGTGGAGCACATGAACTTTTTTGTAATTTGAGATCAAGTTCTAAGGCCGTTGAATGATGAATAATGGCCAGTAATTGAAATTGCTTCTGTAATCAACTCCGAAATCTGTCATTACCATGCGTGATTTTTATGGATGGACTCTTGATTGGGATTATATGAAGATTTGAGAACTTTATTTACCTCCTCTCAACTGATTGTAAAGATTTGAAGCCACAATTCCTTATGTGGCGAATAAGTAATTGAAATTCTTGATTGAGTGAGCTGCTTGTGATATATTCTGAATATTTTAGCACAGTGCTAAGCTACTTTTGAGCTCTGAATTGCATGTTCCGCAATGACTGGTATTATCTTTCCGTGCATTCAACAAGTGGGATTTTCTTGCATTTAGGGAACCAATATGTCCTAATTAGGGTACATTAATTGATTTTCTATTAAGTGTCAAGGGCAGGTAGCCTCACTTATTTGATGTAGCTAAAGAAGAGCAGGAAATCAAAATAAAAATACAACACAACCACCGACATCTCTGGTTGTCCATGTTCCTGAAGAAATAAGTTACGAGCCGGGATCAAACAACCAAGGATGAGGTCAACAGCATCGTGGAATGCTTGAGAGGCAAAAGCATAACAGTGAGACGTGGATCACAGAGTATCTTATAAACTCAGTAAGTAAGGTCTGCTTGAGAATTAAACTTAATTTGCTTGACGAAAATGAGTTCGACAATATATATCTCTCTTGAAAGTGAGTGTCATGACTATATGCTTATGCTTCTGGAATATGATAAAAGATTGGGGAACGTGGTCGTATTATTTGCCCCTAGTTAAAGCTTATTTGTCTATGTGATATTGTTCGTTCATTCCGGAGGTTTGAATAGTATAATGAAATGTTCATGAATGAGCTCTCATAATTTACTTAGTAGTAATTTTGTATTTGTTTGTCTGAGTATGTGCTTACTCAGGCTGAAAGCCAGAAAGGCGAAGTAGTTGGTTAGTCATTTGGCTGTCTAAGAAATATTACTTTCTGGTTTCACCTTTAACATTTGGTTACGTTTTTCGATAATTGGTGATAATTGTACTTGTTTTATGCATTATTATAGAATTCCTGAATTCTATAGTGAAGAATAATATGAGCAGATCTGAGTTCACTAGCCCACTTAGTGCTTGAGAAGAAATTGCTATTTATGCTTTTGGGTATTTGGGATATGCTGAGAGTTGTTTCAAATATTTAGCGAAGCGTAGGGGAAAATCGAAATGATTACTCCCCAGAGAATACTAACACATTTTGCAGATAGCAGCAGTTAGAAGTAAGATCAGAAATTAAGTATCAAAGTCGAACCCAGGGGTCAGAAAGAGAACCTGAGGACAGCAAGGACCTGCCAATAAAACCTCGGCAACCTCAGGGGTAGCAGCCTGACGCGTGATAGGTTATCACTTCAGCAACTTGAGCTCAAGCCCTCACATATTTTGCATGATAAGCTCTTACGAATTGAATCTAAAACCAACCTTACTCCGAGTGATAACTTAATAATGAAGTCAATTGCAGTAGAAGGGAGTAAGACGTACATTTACTCTTTTGTGCAATAAATTTGAAATGATTAATTTTTTATATAGATGGCCTCAATGATGAATTTTGTTGCCTATTTCTTTGATTGAGCAGATTTGAACTTTTTAATATAAAGGAGACCACTCAAAGCATGAGTGTAGAAGAGAACACGATACGTGATTACTCACGTAAAAAATCAGGTCTCCCGTCAGAAACCCATTAAGGTCACAAGACGAGATCACTCACATTGAAAAGCCTCTTAGCTTGCGGGAATAGCAACAAAGAGCATGTTATGTGATTACTCACATTGAAAAGCCTCTTAGCTTGCATGAATAGCAACAAAGAGCATGTTATGTGATTACTCACACTGAAAGTCCCTCAGCTTGCATGAATCGCAACAGAGAGCATGTTAAATAATTATTTATGACGAAATACGAGCCTCTTGGCTCGCTTGAAGCACATGAAAAAGCAGAATACGCGACTACTTCGCGATGAGATGACAAACTACATGAATTGCAGCACATGGCAAGTTACATGATCAATCACTGAAAAACAGTTCTCTCAAAGCACCTGAGAGAGTAGGAGACGTGACTACTCCACAAAAAAAAAAAAAAGATCATAATCATCAGCATACCTCGAGTGCTGAAGAAAGCTCTCGAGCGCATACATCATCTGATCCTAAGTTACCAGCTATACAACATGAGAAATGTTGACGAATACATGTGAAATTAACTTTACTCCGAATGACAAAAGAGAGCTCCAGTCACTCGGAGTAGGGGGGAGTAGGGGTGTACCTTACACCCCTAAGGGGGTGTCCAAAGTACCTCATAAAAATGAAATTTTTTGAAAAATGATCACTACCGAATTTAGAATCCTGGTAGGAAAAATGCATAGTGCATGCGGATACATGTGGATACCTTGCTGCTAGAGATGAACTTCATGATAACTCAGTAGAAGCTTGAGTCCTCAGCTTGAGAAATTAACTTCAGCGAGAGCTGAATTCTGAATTCGGATTAAGACCTGAATCTGAAAATTCAAAGGAAGAAGTCTTAACATGAGCTAAGGTAAAATTTTAATGAAATAGTATTCAACAAGAGGTGAATGCTGAATTTGAATTAAGGTCACAAAGAGACCTGAATCTAAAATTTGTAAAATGAACCCCATCATAAGCTCAGGTAAAAATTGAATAAAGCAAAATCCAACGAGAGCTGAATTTGAAATTTAGATTAAAGTTCTAAAGCAACTTGAATCCAGAATTTGAAAGATGAGCTGCAGCAGTAGCTGAGCTAAATATTGGATGAAATGAGAATCAATGAGAACTGAATTGTGAACGTGGAATAAGGCCAAGAAGAGACCTGCATTCGAAGTTCAAATATGAGCTTCAGCATGAGCTGAGCTAGATATTAAATGAAATAAAATTCAATGAGAACTGAAAATATGAGTGATAAGCTTCAGTAAAAGATAACTCGAGTGTGGCTAAAATGAATTTTTTACAAGAGCCAATGTTCATCGTTCGAGATATAAGGTCCTGAGAGTCCTGAATTGAAAAGTTTGAAAGATGAATTTCATGAAGATAAGTCCAGGGAGTGAATGACATATTGCTCATAAAGAATGAAACTCAAAAGTAACTACCCTCATATTAACCATTACACTAGCTGGAATCTAGTAAGCTTTATCATAAGTTGAGAATTAAATGAAAAAGATTAAGTGAGAGCTGAATTGTGGATCTGAGAATAAAGTCGAGAATTAAGAGACATATATTTAGAATTTAAGAGATAATTTTCAGCATGAGTGGAGCTTAAGGTTGAATGAAAGTTCGACGAGAGCTGAATTCTGAATTTTGGATTAAGGTCAAACGAGATCCGACTCCAGAATTCGAAAGAAGATCTTCATCATTAGCTTAGTAAAAGGTTGACGTATTAGGTGTAGTGTGAGCCAAATTCCGAAGCTGAAAAATGGTCAAGAAGAGACCTGAATTTAAAAATTGAAATGAAATTTTAGCATGAGTTAAACTTTGAGAGAACTTGGCAAGAGCCTGAGTTCTTAGCCCATAGAAAAAGCTCCAGCTTGAGCTGAACTTTGAATGAACTAGGTAGGAGCTGAGCTCTCAACCTAAGAAGTTATCTCTCACGTGAGCTATACTCCGCTTGTTTTTGTTAAGCTTTAGCGTGAGCTGAACTTTGAATGAGCTAAGGAGGAGCTGAGCTCTTAGCCTAAGAAGTTAGCTCCAACAAGAGTTGAACAAACATTGAAATCAAGTATCAGCAAGAGTTGAGTTTTGAGAGAACTCGGCACGATCCTAAGTTCTCAGAGGTAAGTTTCAGCATGAGCTGAATTCTAAGCATTGAAGTAAACTGTTAGCAAGAGCTAAACTTTGAAAGAAATCGGCGAGAGTTTGAGTTCTCAGTCTGAAAAAGGAGCTGAACTTTGAATATTGAGGATCAATAAGTTGAACGTGGGATGAACTCAAACTTGAGTTCCATGCCTAAAAGATAAGCTTTAGTAAAAATTGATGATAAAATAAATCTCTACAAGATATGGAATGACTGCATACCGAGCCATTAGCCTGAACTGCCACATGAGTTAACACGAGCATCGACTTGGCCTAAGCCAATAGAAGTGGGTCTAATCGTGATGGAGTACCATGAAATTCAGAAACAAGTCTCATAAAAGGCTGATCCGTGAAAGTGAAGATTAGGTATTAGCGAGAGCTGGAATTTATAAATAGATTGAGTTAAATTTCGATGAACTAAAGTTCAACGAGAAGTTGGACTTTGTGTCTAAGTTGAGGTCACGAGGAGACCTAAATCTAGAATTTATGAGATAAGCGTCAGCATAAGTTGAGGTGAATTTGGATTAAGGTCAGAAAGAGACCTGAATCCAGAATTTGTAAAATGAACCTCAGCGTGAGCTGAGGTAGAAATTGAATGAAGTAATATTCAACGTGAACTAAATTATTTTGATGAAGTAATATTCAATGAGAGCTGAATTCTGAATTTGGATTAAGGTTAGAAAGAGACCTGAATCCAGAATTTGTAAAATGAACCTCAGCGTGAGCTGAGGTAGAAATTGAATGAAGTAATATTCAACGTGAACTAAATTATTTTGATGAAATAATATTCAGTGAAGGTTGAATTCTAAATTTGGATTAGGATCACGAAGAGACCTAAATCTAGAATTTGAAGGATAAGGTTCAATAAAAATCAAAATTTGGAATTAAGGAATAGTTTTCAGCATGTTGTCGAACATGCTGAGTGAAGTAGGCTTAAGCATGTAATTTGAGAGATGAACTTTAAGGTAAGTGGAGGAAAGTAAGCTTAAGTATGCGCTTGGTGAAATGGCTTTGAACATAAGCCGAATGATACGAGTCTTAGAAATCAGGGCTCAGAGTTTATAAAGTTTGTTCAAGTAAGATCTGAGCTAAAGAATAAATGAAGTATGATTCCACAAATTAGAAACAACTACTCCGACTTTCTTCTTGATAAAGAATCAGTCGGAGTAGGGGGGAGTAGATGATGTGGTCAAAAAAGACCAGGTCTCTCCCTCAGAGACCTGATTCGCGTAATGACCAAAGTAGGTGAGCAAATTACCATAAGTCCCTATTATTTCGATTATCCAAGAGCTCATTCCGGAAGAGACCTCAGCAGCTATATGATGAGAGATACCTGATAACGGAAGATACTTCAAAGACGAGTGATGTAGCACAAAATTATCAGGTCTCGGTTAGAGACCTGACAAAGAGATCACACCTAAAATGTAGGGGAATATAAATGCAACCGGCCTCAGTTAGAGACCTGAGAAGAAAACATCTTAGTACACTTGTCTAGAGACCTGACTAGCATCAGATAGCGCGAGAGACCTGATCAGAGACCTGAGACCTGATCAGAAAGCTGAGACCTGATCAGAGACCTGAGACCTGAGACCTGGACCTGAGACCTGAGACCTGAGACCTGAGACCTGGACCTGAGACCTGAGACTTGGACCTGAGACCTGATCACGTCTCCCGTGTCTTTTCCTGCTAGCCTGACACCACATATAATCACATCCCGCCATGTGGCATTGGAGTAAGTACTGACAGCTGGAGATATAGCTTATTCTCCAAGCCATTCATTTCTCCTATAAATAACCAACCTCATTTACATTTACTCTCAGGTTCTTTCTACACAACATTCTCTACACAAACACTCATGTACTCTATTATCTGCTAAAAAGAGTGAATCTGATTTAAGCTTCGGAGGGTGTTCGCCGGAACCCACCCCCGGCGTTCATTCTTTTGCAGGCGAACATATATCAACATGGCACAGGAGCATAGCAATTCATCTCTCGGTGACTCCTGACCTCCGATTCACGGCGAGCAAGCAGCGACTTCCTCTTTTCTTTATGTGGAGAATGTTCCTGATGGAGTTAGGTTGATTTTGACTTCATTAGATTCCATCTTAGCCTCGGACGTTCTGTTGGTTGTAGCAGTGACAAAACTCTCGATAAAATATTCGTGAAATTCAAACTTTGTTTATCATAAACTTATGCACAACAATGCAAAACAATAGTCTTCTTCTCAATTTTGAAACAAACACAAAATTTTCTTCCAAATAGTTCTCCCCATACTAAATTTTCTCCAATTAATTCTAAAGCAGGTACTAATTCTTAAATCTTACCATCAAACTACTTCTCCCAACTCAAAGGAAACACACACACACACACATATTATTATCTCAATTTTCTTCCATTGCAAAGGCCAAAACATTATCCAAGGGTCTCCTGCAGAAAGAACTACAGAGATACATAGTAACCTTTAGTATTGAAAGAGTTGCTTTGATGCTTGAAATTTGTGCTTTACATTTAACAAACAACTGGTGTACATTTCGACTCAACTTTTGAATTTGACAAGCTTCATCTAAATACGTTATGGCGTTTTTACAAATTCTTAATTCCAGTCCTACGATTTCATTCTTTCTTAATTTAATTCTTTTACGACACAGATTTCATTAGCAATCGGCATATTAAACAATAGTAACTGATAAATAATTAATAGTTGGCAACAAGAAAATCGATTATTACCTGATCTTTGGTTTTCAAAATTGCAAAATATTGAGAAAGTAGCAACCGCAAGAGTGGCGCTAAAGGGTTATTTGAATTGTCAAAAACTGAGAAAAAGTAGCAGCAGCAAGAATTGGCTCTAACGCGAAGGATTGCAGACGTCGTGAAAAGGGGACTTTTTGAACTCTCTTTATACAACAATCTAATACGTCTCGGGTGTGAAATATATCTATCCATTTTCACTTTTTCGAAATTAGTTATACCCACTTGTTGAAAAACAAATTAGTTATGTCCATATTTGATATGAAGAGACCAATTTATCTTTGATGGATTTGATTGCTTCTCACTTTGACTGTTGTTCAAAAATGATTGTGATGTTAGGCCATCGAGATTAGCAAAAGTGGTCAATAATTAGATAATTAGTATTGCAATGATTAGTTGACTAGGGTTTATCCAATTAATAAACAACTCAAATATATTTATGTAAACTGAATATTTCGATACAATATGAAATAAAGGAGGAAAAATATATAATTTATACTAAAATAATTAAAAATTCATGATATATTAAATAAACGAAGATCCCATTCGGTGACATTAAGATCCCACTCGATATTTTTTCAGATCCCACTCTAGTGGGATTTGAAAATATCTCGAGCGGGATATTTCTTTTTAAAAGCTTTGAGATTATTTTATGATTAAATGGTTATCAATTACTATTATTTGAATTAAATTAATTATTTAATAATATTGAATACTTATGATATAATTAACTAATTAAAATAAAATAAAAAAATATGTAAACTATATCAAAATAATCATAATTAATTGATTTGCCAAATGCATGTAAATCCCGCTCGGTAAATTACAAAATTTCGAAGATCCCACTCGAGATTTTTATAGATTCCACTCGAGCAGGATCTTCAAAAATCCAAGCGGGATCTTCGAAATTGAAAGTTAAAAGATTATTAGGGGTTTAGGGTTAAGTAATTAAATTAATTATTCAATTTTTAATTAAATTAATTATATAATAAAATTGAATAACTGTTAAGTAATTAAAATTAAAATGAAAATATATATAAACTATATTAAAATAAGCAAAAATTTATGAATTGTAAATTAAACACTAATCCCGCTCGTGTGTTATAACAAAAAATGAAGATCCCACTCGATATTATTGAATATCCCACTCGAGTGGGATCTTCATTTTTGTTAAGTTTGTACGAGCGCGATTATAATTATTTTGCAACTAATAACATAATTTATTTTTTTATATAGTTTACATATTTTTTGGATTTCATTTGTATTTTAATTCGTAGATTTTAATAATTTTTATACAGTATGTTATAATAATTGTACTATACAACTGAGTGTGATAGTAATCGATAGTGGTGGATGTAAAAATTCATCTTGATAGTACTCGACAGTGGTGGATGTGAAAATTCATCTGTAAATATTCACGTGAATGGTTGAAATTTCACCTTTGATGTAACTATTTTACTTTCATGTGAATTTGTACAATTTCACTCACCCAATTGATTGAATGAATGAATTCTATATAAGTGGTAGCAGAGATGAATCTTCAAACACCACAACCATCAAAATATTTTGTACTCATAAAAAATTATTAGTTAAAAAGAGAATTTCGCATTAGTCGAAGAAGTTTTCAGATTTGATCAACAAATTCAAAAAATGTGAGTTTCAATTGTATTTAAGATTTTGTCCTTAGTAGATCCGACTCGTGAATAGTCAGATCCCGCTCGGTAAGGAAGATCCCACTCTAGGTGGGATCTACAAATTATGCGAGCGGGATCTTTTATATTACATTTTTAATTGTCTTTATTTTCATATTTATAGTGTTTATATTTCAGAATATGGAAGAATGAAAATATTTCAACATCAAATATGGTGGAGAATGGCACGATTGTGAGTATGTGGACGGTTTAGAATCGATTACTCAAGTTCTTGCTACCACCCCAGCTCTTATCAATTTGAAATACAACATCGATGTGCTGATGCGTCGAAATTCGATGAGCACTCGGTACAAAATGTATTATTTATCGCGTGCTCGAAGTGGACGCACTGTGAAAATTCTCTTGAGCACAGATCAACAATTTGCTCAATTGTGCATGGAGTTCTGTCCAACCGTGTATCTCATCCACAGCCACATAGATGTGTATGTTCCATATTTCGAAGAACCTGGGGAGTCATCCTTTCAATACGACCAAGGGCAGCCATCATCATTTCAATACGACCAAGGGCAGCCGTCATCAGTTCAATACGACCAAGGGCACACGTATTCTGATGAAATGGAGCGTATCCAACAACAAATAAATTCCCAGGATTTCTTTTCCAACTTATATCCTAGTAGGTATAATTACGAAGTGACATCCACATATCACGTACCTGTTGTTCCGGATTGTCATGTTCCAGACAACGAAGATGATGAACCACAATGCACTGTCGAGTTGGATTCAGACAATGAAGATGTTGACAGTGCTGATCTTGAAACTGATAGTGAAGCATCTGAAGACTGGATTGAGGAAGGTTTACGCGATTTTACTATGGTGGAGCACAATGCATGGATTCGTCCCAGTGCAACGACGAACGGGTGCGATCTAACCAACTGGTTAGTTCCGATGATTTCGCCCGATGCTACGATTTCTCTCGTAGCACGTGATCCTGACCCGACAGATGATGATGAGTTGCGTGTTGGTGCTGTTTTCACAGCAAAAAAGAGATAAATATTGCAGTCGGAACGTGGCACATGGAGAGAGGACTTGAATTCAAAACCCCGAAATCAGATTATATTCGAATGAAGTTCTTATGCAATTATCCGAATTGCCCATTTGAGTTGCGTGCAACCTCACGTGGAACGAATACTTGGATAATATACAAGTTCATTCCTGAGCATTCATGCATCCGTCAGCTACGACGTGCCGCTCCGAAGAAAATCAAGATGAATGTTGTTGCAACTTACGTGGAGCAAAAAATTAGAACCAACTGTAAAATCATGGAGCCAAAGGCCATTATGGAGGAGATGTTACGCGAGTTCGGTATCACCATCCGTTATGATTTGGCGTTGCGAGCACGGCATTACGCAATACAAAGTATATACGGAGGGTATGTTGAATCCTTCCAGTTGTTGCCTGGCTATCTCATGTGACAGCACGTGATGCACAACCATCCTGCATTTCTGTCCCGGGTCCCAATAGACAAAATGCCCAAAACACCCATTTATAAATCTATCAACCAATTCTTGACCACCGACTTCATACAAAACCCTTCTAACATCTTCCAAAACATCAATCCTATAATACGTGCTAATAGTTGAACTACGGTTGATAGAGTAGGGCCTCTTGTATATAATCTATGCACAAAATCAAAATAACAATTCATTATATATAAAATAGAAAATAATTCGAAAGATAACAATTCATGCCAATTACGTGAAAATATACGCATAATTTAAAAAATAAAGCGAATTTTTACAATTTTCTACACAAATGAAAACTAATATTTTTTACCACGAAATTCTTCGACTAAAATACAAAATAATTATATATAGTTAACATTTAATTAATTTCAACCTAGAAAAACAAAGATCCCGCTCGGACATTGGGGTCCCACAGAAAATTCCGACTGAGCGGGATCTACATCCAGACCGAGTGGGATATTCTTATTTCGAGCGGGATTTAATGTTTTATTAATTTGGCATCATTTACAAGTCTAGAACAAAAGCCATTAAATTTCTATCATTTACAAAAAAAGTTAATATAAATACTTCTATCAATCATCACCACAAACGCATTGTTAAAATTAACCTTGTCACAGCCCCAAATCCCGAGGGACGGCCGAAGCCGGGGTGCGACTGTGGTTGGATTAAAGAAGCGGGGAAGAAGAGGACTGACTAACTAAACATACATAAAAGACAACATACATTCAATGAACAAGACTTTACTAATATAAAGGAAGAGTTAATCGCTAAGGATTACTCGACAAAAGAAGTACTCGAAAGTATCTAAGTTCAAGATTACAGACTTATACTACAGTGATTCATCAAAAAGTACATATTCTCAAAAAGTCTAGAGTTTTGGCAGTGGAAATTTAGTCATAAACTAAAGCAATCCTACTTCTCAACTCAACTTCAACCACCGCCGCTACCGTCGCTTCAACCTGCACATTTAGAAAACACATGCAGGGCTAAGTACAAAAGTACTTAGAGTTTCAGGACTTTTTGAGAATATGTACTTTTTGATGAATCACTGTAGTATAAGTCTGTAATCTTGAACTTAGATACTTTCGAGTACTTCTTTTGTCGAGTAATCCTTCGCGATTAACTCTTCCTCTATATTAGTAAAGTCTTGTTCATTGAATGTATGTTGTCTTTCATGTATGTTTAGTCAGTTAGCCCCCTTCTTCTCCGCTTCTTTAATCCAACTCCAGTCGCACCCCGGCTTCTGCCGTCCCTCGGGATTTGGGGCTGTGACAGAGTGGTATCAGAGCAAGGCTTGCTTCCTGCTCTGAATATGAGTCAATTTTCTAGTATGAGTTATTCTTTTAGTAATACCACAAAGTGGTATCTGAGCAGAAGTTCGTTTTCTGCTCTGGTCGCGAGTCAGTCTTCTAGACTGAGTCATTCTTTCAGTAATACCACTAAGTGGTAACGGAGCAGTAAGTTGTTTCCTGCTCTGGTTATGAGTCATCTTTTTCTAATACGAGTCATTCCTTTAAGTAATATCACAAAGTGGTATTCGTATACAAGTCTTCCTTCGAGTAATAATATAGAGTATTCGTTTGTACTCTATATCGAGTCTTCTTTCAAGTCATAAGATAGGGTATTTGTATATACTCTAGATTAGAGTCATCTTTCCAAGTATAAGATGAGAGTTAGACTATAATACTAAGATTGAGAATGTAGATGTCAACTCAACCGCCCGCTACGTCGACTCAACGAGGAAAAGGAAAGAATTTTATGATGTGATTTCTTTTAAATAAGAAATTTTATGAGCAAGTATTCAGTAAAATTGAGAATGAGAATGAGTTGTGTTTCAAAGATAAGAATTTTACAGAAGTATAATTTCTACATACTTTATGTGATTATGCGGTGGTACAAGTACCATCTTATGTGAAATAATTTGCGCGATAATTTCCTTTTTATGAAAAATTATGCGGATACAAGAATATAGTCGGATTTTAGGTATTTTTCCCGGTTCAATGAGAACGTAGACTTGAAACCTAAGAACTTTCCGGTTCTTTGAGAACTTAGACGTTTTTAAGAAACGTTGTTTTGAAATGATTTCGAAAGGAGATCCCCAACGCGAGAAGGACTCCTACTAATGAATGTCACGTACGTTTAGTGACATGAATAAAGATTCGGCAAAGTCGAACTTGTTTTCTAAGAATTTCCTGCGAGGGAAAATAAATAAAAAAAATGATTCGGTAAATCGTGTTAGTAAACGAAGGGAACGATTAGACGTTTGAGAAGCTTTCGGCTTCGAATTACGAAAGTTATGAACGAGATGACGAAAATTGAGTAAAGGGAATCAAAGCCAAATGAAATAAGTGAACGTTTCTTCCGTGTAAGTAACGTAAATAACGTCATTCGTGTCACGTCATTCCGTTTTCTATTCGTTTCGTGTTTCAGTAGAGTTCGACCGGAACGAACCTTGCGACGAAAAAAAAAATCGTATAAATTATTAGGAGTCGGGCATGAAGCTTGATTAAATTTTTCCATCGATCGCCCGATTCTGGCGACGACAACTGGAACTTAGTTTCCAGAAAGCTATTCTTTAAGTTATATATTCCATTTTTTTTTTCTTATGGAATTTAATTCCATATTTCGTCTTGAGCGACGACTACAACTAGTACGAATACCAAGAGTCATAAACGACAAAATTTCTTGTAAATGAATGTTACTTTTGAATAAGTAACATGAACGAAGTAAATGTACTTTGTTTTAATAAGTGAGGGTCGTTAAGAAATGTGTTGAGAAGAAAATAAAGACTTAAAATGAGTGAAAAAAAATATGGTGAAATATAGAATGAAAATAAAATCTTTAATTTTATATATATGTTGTTTAAGTGCAATTTTTTGAATTGCTAGAAGTCTTGATAAGTGGTTGACTTAAGTGATGATGTTACAATTGAATAAGGAATGTTCATTTTGTAATTTAAGAATTTCGTTGAGATAAGTTATTTTTCCCTACCTGTTACTGATCCGTGTTTCCTTAAAACTTTTGTAGGATGGCAAGGACTCGTGTTATGGCTCGGAAGAGCCAGCCCTTGGTAGAGTGCGAGCGCACTATAGTGGACATGCTGCAGGACGAGTACTACGAGTTCGAGGTAGACTACGGAGAGGAGGACGTAGGCCAAATTGTTAGTAACTTTTCTTCAGCCTACTACCCAGTACGACACTTGATCCGGGAGAGTCAGGCAATCACAGACCTGATCATACACTTACCGGAGGAGTGGCGCGGTTGGGCGCACTAGGTAGCGTGGTACTTTTTAGGGATCCTAGGCGACGACACAGAGCCGACCGACAACTACGCTGGATTTGCCCTGTTCGTACACAGGAGGTTCTTCGAGAGCAGGTTTATGTTCCCAGTCCCGTTTGAGCCACACCTTCCCTACAGTCACTTTCCCGCCGAGACGGAGCTTGAGCAGCTTGACTTAGAACCTGAGTACTCTGCCCTGTTGGAGTTGCACCAGACGGTGTACTGGTTGAGGAGTCTGACGCTGAGTTAGAGCAGCCAGAGGAGGACGAGGAGACAGTAGTTACACCAGAGTCGCCACCAGTTGGACAACAGATCGAGGAGTTGATCCCAGGGCCGGGATTCGTGGAGATTGATGCCGAGACTGCTGAGTTGTTAGGGTTGCCTTCACGGTTGGTACCAGACGTCTGTGTTAGAGTCAGGGGACCGTTGGAGACGAGACTGTACAGGGAGGAGCCAGACTACCGGGGGACTGACGCGGAGCTTGCCGCCATGTTAGAGCTGCCTTATCCACTTACGCCACTCGAGGAGATCTGTGCGAAGTGGGGAGTAGTCCGAGAGCAGATGGAGGCAGGACCGTCTAGGGTCCGTTCTAGGGAGAAGTTCGAGTCAGGTTCAGGTTCAGTTCCCGAGCACCTTCTTCCCCTGAAGAAGCGTGCGATAGAGGTCAGCGGGGATTACTTGGTTTCTGACCTGGAGGAGACGGCTTCAGAGGCACCCTCGCCCACCCTGCTTACACTTTCTGACGGTTCTACTCTAAGGGTGGACGAGGCACTTCAGTTGGTTTTTGGTTCAGAGTCTGAGGAGGAGGACCCAGAGGAGGATCCACAGGAGGATCAGGAGGAGGATCCGGAGGAGGATCCAGAGGAGGACCCTAAGGAGGATCCGGAGGAGGACCCAGAGGAGGGTTGTTAGGGTTTTTGCAGATCATAGGGGGTAGTTTTTGGACCCGACTGCAGTTTAGTTGAGCAGTGCGTTGTAGACGCGGGTAAATATCAGTAGTAGTAGTAGCTCTTTGTCTTGTATAGAGTCGGATCAGTAACTAGTTAGTTTTCCTAGTACTCTAGCGGATACGAAATTTTGTGAATCGTTTCCGTTCTAGTACTTTAGTAGATACGGAGTGCAGCTTGTTAGTGCACCCGGTAAATAGTAGGCAGTCAGCCTAGTTTAGACTAATAGCAGTCTAACCCTTTTTGTATAAGTCCTCGTTGGAGGCAGAATTAATATTCTTTTTGATGTATATATATATATATACATGACCCGTGAAGAGGGTTTTTAATCACAAGCAAATTTCTTATGAATCGAGTAATTAAAATCAGAATGTCAAATGAACTCGTGTAACGAGGAAATGAGTTTAACTTGAAGTTAAAAGATTAATGAAATAATATCGAAGCTATGTTCGATGTGTTGTTCTGTGAACTTGATTAAGTTGAGAACGAGCAAGTAAGTACTAAGTGTAATTAACATAAGAGAACTAATGAGAATTTTAATGTTTCCTTAGCCTAAAGAAAATGCCGCCGAGAAACGTTAACAACAGGAGAGGTCGAGGACCTGGAAGGCCTAGAGGACGTGGTACACGTCAGCCGGAAAACAACCAAGAACAAGAATATGAGCAGAATGCCACCCCATCCCCATCTCCATCCCCATCTCCACCCCCATCACCACCACCTCCACCACCGCCCCGTAGAGATATTGAGGATCTCTTCCTCAAGAGGAACCCTCCATTGTTCAATGGAACTGGTAGCCCTAGCGATGCTGAGCTATGGGTGAGATCCACCGAGAAAATTTTCAAGCTCCTCAGATGCACTGATGAGGAGAGAATGCTTTGTGTCGCATTCCAACTGATGGGATCGGCAGATTACTGGTGGGAAGCGAGACAGAAGGTGATTCCCGCAGAGCATCTAGCTCGTTTTTCATGGGAAGAGTTTAAGGAAATCTTCTTTGACAAGTACGTCCCCAAGACGTATAGGGCACAGAAGGAAGCCGAGTTTTATAATCTGAAGCAGGGAAAGCTGACTGTGACGGAATATGATGCCAAGTTTTGCGAACTGTCAAGGTATGCATCGGCATTGGTCGACACAGAGGAGAAGTTATCAAAGAAATTTCAAGGGGGTTTACGACATGAGTTAGGAATCGCTTTGGCTAGTCATGGAGGGCTAGGCTATACGGATATTCTGGAAAGAGCACTGGAAATGGAGGCCGTTGTGCCTGATGAGAAGAAGATTGTACCAACTGCGTCAGCACCAGCGCAGAGTCAGAACCGAGGCTACTACAACAACAATAGTAGCAACTATCAAGGTAAGAGGAAATGGAACGGAGGAGGTAGCGGAGGCTACAATCAGAGCTATAACAACCAGGGAGGTCAGAGAAAGGGCTATCAGCAGCCTGGCAACAACAACAACAACAACAACAACAACAACAAGAGGCCATGGCAGGAAAACAACCAATCGGGGTTGTTCATTCAGGGGAATAAGCAGAACTCGCCGTGGAAAGGCAACAATCAGCAGAACCAGCCGCAGGGGCAACAAAAAAACTTCAACCAGGGAGTGAATAACCCAGGGAGGGTTATCGTCCCTGTCTGCCTGAAGTGCAACCGAGCCCATCCCGGAGTCTGCCAGATAGGCACCCCTAACTGTTTCAACTGTGGACAGAAGGGGCACATGAAAAAGGACTGCCCTAAACCGCTTCAAGCAGTACCCCTCCGAGCCATCCAAGCCCAGCAGCAGCAGCCGCCAATGAACCAGCAGCAATTTCAGCAGCATGCACAGCAGCAACAGAATGCGAGGGCATGCACTATCAAACAGGGTGGCCAGCACAAAGGAAAAGGCAATCTCGCAGGTATGAGAAAACTCCACAACATCTCCATTAAGATACTGTTTGATACTGGCGCATCGCATTCTTTCATTGCTGGCTCGTATGCCGATAACTTAGACATCAGACCTGTAAGAGCTGCACAATCTATGAGAGTAGCCACACCTTCAGGAGAGATCACTACTTCTACGCATGTTTGCTCTAACCTAGAACTAGAAATCGGAACTCATAAGGTTATAGCAAATAACTTAAATGTTATGATAATGTGGGACGTAGATATAATCCTAGGAATGGATTGGTTGTCAGAGAATTACGCTACAATTCTCTGCAACGAGAGAAGAATCTCTTTTAAACCCCCGGGTAAAGAACCAACCGAATTCCACGGAATTTCAATGGGTAGAGGCGTACCAATTATATCAGCCCTTCAAGCCACCAAACTCATGAAGAAGAAAGGTACCACAACCTATCTTGTGTACCTAGTCGGAGAGCCAGGAGGCGAGAAGACCATTCAGGACGTAAAAGTCGTGAATGATTATGAAGATGTTTTTCCAGAAGTGCTACCAGGATTGCCACTAGATCGTCATGTGGACTTCACGATCGATTTAGAACCATGAGCAGCTCCTAAGTCTAAAGCCCCATACAGAATGGCACCGAAGGAACTGGAAGAGCTCAAAATCCAGCTACAGGAATTACTAGACCTTGGTTTTATCAGGCCAAGCGTCTCACCTTGGGGAGCACCCGTGCTTTTTGTTAGGAAAAATGACGGATCGATGAGAATGTGCATAGATTACCGAGAACTGAACAAGATCACGCTCAAGAATAAATATCCTTTGCCAAGGATCGAGGATCTGTTCGATCAGCTCAAGGGTGCAGGAGTCTTCTCCAAGATAGATTTGAGGTCAGGGTACCATCAGCTCAAGATCAAACCTGAAGATGTACCGAAGACCGCTTTAGAACCCGATATGGCCATTACGAATTTTTAGTGATGCCATTTGGTTTGGCCAACGCTCCAGCCGTATTCATGGACCTTATGAATAGAGTCTTCCACCCCTACTAAATTCGTTCTAGTATTCATCGACGACATCCTCGTTTACTCTAAGAATGAGATGGAGCACGAGGAACATTTACGGATAGTGTTGAACACTAAGAGCCGAGAAACTCTACGCCAAATTTAGTAAATGCGAATTTTGGCTGAAGGAAGTAATGTTCCTTGGACACATAGTATCGGCAGAAGGAATCAAGGTGGATCCAGCCGAGGTAGAAGCAGTGCACAACTGGAAGTCGCCAACAAGTCAGAACGAGATCAGAAATTTCTTGGGTTTAGTCGGTTATTACAGAAGATTTATTGAGGGATTCTCTACGATCGCTCGCCCGATGACGCAGCTACTCAGGAAGGATACCAAATTTAAATGAACGGATGAGTGTGAGAAGAGTTTCCAAACGCTTAAGGAGAAGTTAACTACAGCACCAATACTAGCACTTCCAAACATGAACAAAGAGTATGTGGTTTACACTGATGCATCGAAAAATGGATTAGGTTGTGTCTTGATGCAAGACGGACGAGTGATAGCTTATGCTTCACGACAACTTCGACCTCACGAAGTTGAGTACCCAACCCACGACTTGGAACTCGCAGCCGTGGTGCATGCGTTGAAGATTTGGAGACACCATCTCTATGGTGTAAGAGTTGAGATATTTACCGATCACAAGAGCCTGAAGTACTTTTTCGAGCAGAAGGAACTAAATATGAGGCAAATGAGATGGCTCGAATTAGTCAAAGATTATGACTGCGGAATCAACTATCATCCCGGAAAGGCTAATGTGGTAGCAGACGCATTGAGTCGCAAGGCTCCAACGAAGTTAAGATGTCTTTTTATAGAGGAAGGAACTTTAGTGCGAGAATTCGAGAAGATGGATATCAGAGTGCTTGACACGCCAGCTACGATAACAAGTCAGATCGCAACATTAGAAGCCACACCAGATTTGAGAGAAAGGATCATCAATGCTCAGAGAAAAGACGAGTCAATGGAAAAGTTGCGAGTGAGGATAAGAACAGATAAACCAGAAGGATATTCTGAAGCTCCAGACAATGCGATCCTTTTTTAAGGCAGAATTTGTATTCCTGACGACGACAGCAATTTGAAGAACGAGATCTTGAGTGAGGCTCACGATACGCCTTACACAGCACACCCAGGAAGTACGAAGATGTACCAAGATTTGAGGAGAAACTTTTGGTGGAACAGAATGAAACGAGACGTTGCCTCGTTTGTAGAAAGATGCCTAGCATGTCAGCAAGTCAAAGCTTTACACCGACGGCCGTATGGATTGCTACAACCGTTGGATGTCCCAGATTGGAAATGGGAAGGCATAGCTATGGACTTTGTCACAGGCTTGCCTAAGTCGAGAAGAGGAAACACAGCAATTTGGGTGATAATAGATAGGCTTACGAAGTCAGCTCACTTCTTACCGATTAAGATTACGTACGGATCAGAGAAACTAGCTCAGGTATATGTCAGAGAGATTGTACGTCTGCATGGAGTACCGAAGGTTATAATATCAGATAGAGATGCCAAATTCACCTCGAGATTTTGGATTACGATGCAGAAAGAATTGGGAACAGAGCTTAATTTCAGTACAGCTTTTCACCCACAGACAGATGGGCAGTCAGAGAGAACGATTCAGATTTTGGTTGATATGTTGAGGACAGTAGTTTTGGACCGAGGCGCGAATTGGGAAGAAATTCTACACTTAGTTGAATTCGCCTATAACAACTGCTATCAGGCCATGATAGGAATGACGCCGTTTGAGGCTTTGTATGGGAGGAAATGTAGATCGCCGCTTTATTGGGACGACGTAGGTGAGAGAAAGAACCTAGGCCCGGATGCGATAAATGAGATGATTGAGATAGTTCAACACATTCGAGATAGAATGAAAGAAGCTCAAAGCCGACAGAAATCTTATGCCGACGATCATCGAACCAATCTTGAGTTTGAAATAGGAGATAAGGTTTTTCTTAAGATATCACCAACCAGAGGAATTGTTAGATTCAGAGTTAAGGGTAAGCTAAGACCTAGGTTTATAGGACCTTATGAAATCCTCGAGAGAATAGGACCCGTCGCTTATAGATTAGCCTTACCGCCAAGTCTAGGAAGCGTTCATAACGTTTTTCACGTTTCTCAGTTGAGAAAATATGTTTACGATCCTAAGCACGTCATTACTCAGCAAGACGTAGTTCTTGAATCTGACCTAAGCTATGAAGAGAAGCCGGTATCGATTTTGGATAGAAAAGTCCAAGAATTAAGAACCAAATCGATACCGATCGTTAAAGTGCTATGGAACCACCACGGGCAGGAAGAAGCCACGTGGGAACTCGAGGAGAAGATGAAGGAGCGATATCCTCATCTTTTTGCAGAAGGTATGCAAATTTCGGGATGAAATTTTTCGTAAGGGGGGTAGGATGTAATGCCCCGTAAATTCCTTACGATTTCAAAAATTTAAAGTTAATTAAATAAATGGCTTTGCACGCCTAAGTTTACGATTTTGAATTCTAAGACTAACGGTCGAATCCGTTTCCGAAAATAAATTACGGAAGTCAGCTAGACGACCACTGTATTTAGGGTTAGCGCGTACGAAAAGTTTTTAGTTCGTGAACTCAGAACGGAAAACCGCCTGATTTTTACATTTACGAAATCGCGATACGAACTCGCCCGAGAAAGTTCATTTTTATGATTTTCCGGACGAAACTCGGACTGTGTCGTCCCGAGTTTTTGTCAAAATAAATTTTATAAATTTATTTTCCGATTAAGTTTCGTACGTTAAAATTTTCGGTCGAATCGGATCGCGACGATTTTATGCCGAGCTACGTTTTTCATCGTTCGATTTCTGTAACGTCGGATCGCGTCGGAAAAGCGCGTATTTTTCTTCTCCCTCCCCAATCCAACCGACCTCTCTCCCTCCCTTTAGTTAGATTTTTGTGTTTTATTAGTTAAATAAGGGACACCTATTGTTTTTACTATTTACCTTTACACATGTTACCTCTTAATATGTTAGAACATTAGGTTATAATTTAAATCCATATCTCTCCCTCCCACACTAAACAAATTGGCAGCCATACTTCATCACTCTCCCATCTTCATTTCATCATCTCCATTGAAGAAACCTTCAAGATCTAGAAGAAGAAATCACACAAGTCTTCATTCATCCATCCAAACCTAATACTTCTTTCACTAATTAGCAAGGTAATCCTCTCCTCTATACTTCTATCCATCCATCATCCTCTTCATTTTGTTTTTTCTTTGTGATCGAAAATTAGAGTATTGATTTAGATGATTCGATCTTGAATTAATGAAATTGGATGTGTTAGATAGGTTAATTAGGGTTTAGAATTGATTGAAATTTAAGAACCCTAATCCTATGTCTATACCGAAAATTTAGGGATATTTGTAGGATTTTTGGATTTCTTCAATTGATGATAGATTCATGCTTAAGAGGTGCTTAATTGGTGATTAGAACAAAGAGGAATCGAAAGCCCCATGTTTTGTGAAAACCGATTTAGGGTTTGAGTATAGAATTAGGGATCTTTTGCATGTTAGTTTGAAATTGGATTGCAATTGATTAATTGTTGTTATAATAGGATGATTAATGGATAAATGGTGTTAATTGAAGAAGAAAATCACCCTCTTATCCTTTGTATAAATACCGAAAATTTCTAAGAAATTAGGGGTTTCCATGTGTTTGATTTAATTGATGAATTGATGATGGAATTATGTTGTAGTTGATGTTAGTTGTTAATAGGAATTTAATTAGATTTTTCTAAAAATATTTATTGGATTGTAAGAGACGAGGAACTCGTCATAAGTTGAAATATAGAGATGTTATGAAATGATTTTATGCATAAAAGTGATTCTCGTTAGATGTAGTTTAATGACGTAAAATTTGAACGGAATCCGACAACTTTGAAAATTGCATAAGAGACGAACAACTAGACGTAACTAATAACCGAGAAGTCGAATGAGGATTCTAATTTGATATTATTGTCTATGATGGACTTGAGAACAACTTTGTAGTTGATATTATGAGCTTTCGAGCTAAAATAATATGAGCTATAGTAATAGTCGAGAACTAGAACGCGAATTTCATAACTTGTTGGTTTAGTAATTGTTAGTTGAAAGCCGACGTTTAGAACGTCGTACTATTGGACGGGTTTTGAGAAGGAGTTCATCACGTACGGGAGTATGTAATGACTGCCTTGAGGGTCCAGTTTCTAAAGAAATCGAATACGAGAGCTTAGAACGAACCTAAGACGTTATACGTCGAATCTATCGAGCAACTAGGGTTATCGCGGCAGTTTTGCGACCCTCGCCGGAAACTGTAATAACTTTTAGCTCGTTTATCAGATTTGTGATCCGTAAATTGGAGCGTAAACTAGACATCCCAAACTTTCCAACGGTATAGGGATCATCCCCTGTTTCCAGATCCTCTGTTCTGGGCAGTCCCCAGAGTCACTGGATTGCGCAGTGAAATTTCAGTTTCAATTCTCCTAAGTTGTTTCGTTCACAACTTAGTTTCTTTCGATCGTTTAAGCCGTAATAACTAACGAATATCTTCCTACTGACCCTAGAGTCAAGTACAGGGCCTTGAGTGATAAAACCAGTCGAGATCTCATCTCTTATCCATTTAAGTAAAGAAGTAGTTAAGCGAGAAATTTCATAAGTCGTTTAATGAACTAAAACGTATTTTCCCTAAGTTGATTCTTTCCAACTTAGTTCCTTATGATCTTTTAAGTCGTATTAACTTACCGACTACCCTCTCTACTGACCTAAGAGTCGAGTATGAGACCTTTCGAGTTCTAAGCGGGATTTGTTCGAGTCTCGTTCCCGTTTAAGTAACATGAATCTAGTAAGCGTGCAAATGCCTAAAGAATGAAACGACTAAAACTTTTTCGATTCTCTTTGATCGATTATCTTTTACGACCCGTTTTTAAGTATTACTATTTTACGATGAAGGAGGAAGCCAACTGTAAAGAAAGGACGGAAGATCCGAAGATTGGAAGCTAGTGCCTTTAGTTCTGTATTACGAGGTGGGCTTTTATATATAAAATAAAACGAGCAATGCTCGGAAAATCTTTCTTTATCGCTTTGATATCTGTGTTTTCAAAGTGATATTATGGCATGAACCGTTTTATGTTTTATGTGAGTTCTCTTGTACCTATCTGAGTCAACATTCGTATTTTCCAGATTTAGAGTTAATCTAACTAGGTTAACTAACGATCGGCTCTGAGTTAGCTGCTAAGTGCTTTCCAGAGTTAGTGCACTTTGTAACCTGTGGTGTATGTGATATCCTGTTGAGGGGTACCAGCCACGGTGAATGAGAATTGGTCAAGATTGAACGTAACATTAGTTAGAAAATGCTCGCGCGAGTGATTTATGAGAAAATAAAATGTTTGGTAGACGCGGGCCCTTTTTAATAAAAACCCCGACGTGCTATGATTATGAAATGTCATATTTATCTATACTTATGATTATGATTTTCGGCATTGTGCCCACTAAGTACGTTTGTACTTAGCCCTGCATTGTTTTCTAAATGTGCAGGTTGAAGCGACGGGAGCGGCAACGGTTGATGTTGAGTTGAAAGATAGGATGCTTTAGTTAGAACTCTTCCGCTGCAGAACTCTAAATCTTTTGAAATGTACCTTTTGAACAATACACTGTAGTTAAGTCTGTAAATATGAACTTAGTTTCTACTGTGTACTTTGGTCGAGTAATCCTTAGCGATTAACTCTTTCTTATTTATATTCAAGTCTTGTTCATGATTTATTGATGCCTTTCATGTATGTTTAGTCAGTTAGCCCCCTTCTTCCCCGCTTCTTTAATCCAACCCCAGTCGCACCCTGGCTTCTGCCGTCCCTCGGGATTTGGGGCTGTGACAATTTCCGGGGTATTACAAACCTAATGAAATCCATAAACATAACATCTTCGCAGATTCATATAGATCATATATATATGACCTATCAATTTATTGATAAGGCACAACGGACTCTAGAGAGTGTAACCGTGATAAATAAACTCTAATTAATTACATGTGAATTTTATTTATGGAATATTAAATCTTAGTTTTACATATATATTTGACATGAATCTTAATTATGGAGTATTAAATCTTTAATAATAGATTATACTAATATTGCCACTTACAAAATTATTCGACTAAAAAGCAACATAGTTTATATACTTAAATTCGAAATTAATACAAGCATATTCGAAATTCGAAATTTTCCCTTAATTTTCCCTTAATTTTCGACTAAATAGCAGTGTATACACCATAAAAGCTTCCCTTAATTTTATACACACACAAATTCGAAATTAATACCGATTCTTCTACTAAAATTCAAAGACGGTACATATTTAATTTTATTATGAAATTTAAACCTAGAATTACAAGATCCCGCTCGAACATTGAGGGAAACCAAAAAATCCCGTACGAGGGGCATCTTCATAGATGACGAGCGGGATCTTCATAGTCACGAGTGGGATTTCATTTTTTGTCAATATGAAATAATTTATGTACCTAAAATCTTATTATTTATTTTCTAAAAAAATAATCGAAACTAAAAAGCAACATATTTTTTTTAAATAAAGTGCAACATATAATAAAATTTATACAACTAATTCAACAAATCTAATCAATATAAATTAAATTACTAACCTCTCCGGACATGTTGTTCAATCGAAGGAATGAAATTCGGCTCCAACAATACACTCGAATGGAATGTGGTGAATTTTTTTTTTCGGTGAAGTGGCTGCCGGCGGGATCTTATGGTGTGGAATATGGTGATTGTTTTTTTTGGGTGAACTGGGTGGCGGCGGGATCTTAAGGTGTGGAGTGGGATGATGGGGATGGTGGGGTATTGATCGAGTGGGATTATATATAGTGGGCGGGATCTAGGTTTTTTTTTTGCTTTGGGTACCTTTATTCCACAATAATATTGAGTCCAGAATAAAAGGACAAAAATTGAGTAATACAATAATATAGGACAAAAAATTGAGTCAAACAATATAGAGGGAATGTGGTGAAATACCCTTTTTTTAAACAAAAGTTGCAATATACCACCTTACGTTTAAAAGTTGCAAAATACCACTTTGAGTTGTAAAAAGTCTAATATACCCTTAATGAGTATACAAGAAGGCTAACTTTCATTTGAATCATACAAGAAGACTAATTTCATGTATGAACTTCCGGCGAAATTTTCCAGCGAAAAACTTCCGGCGAATTTCTCCGGCGAAAAATTCCGGCGAATTTCTCCGGCGAAAAATTTCCGACGAATTTTTCCGGCAAACATTCGAATCATACATGAAGTCTAACTTCATGTATGTTCATACAAGAAATCAATCTTCGTGTATGATACAAATTAAATGCAATCTTCTTGTATATATGAAGGGCATAAAAGTCCTAAACAAACTCAAAAGGGTATTTTGAGTTTTTTTAAAAAAAAGGGCTATAATTTATCTTTTGTGTTTGAGAAGGGGTATTTTGAATTTTTGCTCAACAATATATATCAACCAGTGCATGTCATGCATTGTCTAGTCCTCTTCCAACACGCTGAAATTATAAATTTTTTGAATATGAATGGCTTAATATATATAAGATTAATTTCACAAAAAAATCGTAACTTAATATATATAAGATTAATTTCACAAAAAAATATATTTTCGATTGCAAAATTGAAATCTCACTCGTGTAGTTGAAGATCCCACTCGCATTTCTCGAATATTTTTGAGATACCGCTCGAGTGGGATCTATATAACTCGAGCGGGATCTTTAGTTATTCAATTTATATAATTTTTGGGAGTTGGAAAATGTATTATTTACTACTATTATATTAAATTTAATCACATTTAAAAAATGCATGTGTTATTTGATTAAAAAAATCGTAACTTAATATATATAAGATTAATTTCACAAAAAAATATATTTTGGATTGCAAAATTGAAATCTCACTCGTGTAGTTGAAGATCCCGCTCCCATTTCTCGAATATTTTTGAGATCCCGCTCGAGTGGGATCTATATAACTCGAGCAGGATCTTTAGTTATTCAATTTATATAATTTTTGGGAGTTGGAAAATGTATTATTTACTATTATTATATTAAATTTAATCACATTTAAAAAATGCATGTGTTATTTGATTAAAAAAATCGTAACTTAATATATATAAGATTAATTTAAAAAAATACATATTTTGGATTATAAAATTGAAATTCCACTCGAAAAGTTGAAGATCCCGCTCACATTGGTCGAATTCTTTTGAGATCCCGCTCGAGCGGGATCTATATAACTCGAGCGGGATCTTTAGTTATTCAATTTATATAATTTTTCGGAATTGGAAAATGTATTATTTACTACTAATATATTAAAATTAATCACATTTTTTTGAAGTTGGATAATGTATTTGTTTATAATGTAATTATTACATTAACTAAAAAACGAAAAAAAAATAATAATAAAAATTACATTTAATTAGCAACAATATTTTAGGGTTTCTGTTTCTTGTTGGCGGATTTTAGGGTCTCTTCTCTCACCTACCTCATCTATCCTAATTAATTCATAAAGTAGTCAACAGAATCTATGTTTTTCCAATTTCTAATGCAACACACGGTCACTTCCCAATGTTTTCGCTGAATAAAGTAACTGAAGTGATGTTTTTTTTTTCAGCTTCCAATTATTTGAAGGGTATTTATGTAATATTGGACATAACTAATTTGTTTTGCAACAAGTGGACATAACAAATTTCAAAATATAACAGGCGGACATAACAAATTTTTACTCAAATGAAACAGTACTAGTAGAATAATAAAGAGTGGTACCTCAAATGAAAAGGGTCATTTGGAATGTAAAAAAGTATACTTGAATTTCCTTAAATTACTATTCAATAAATTAATACTACCCGGTCCCTAAGTTTTTCCAATCTTTTCTTTTTGAATGGTCCAAAGTTTCTTCCTAGTTATTTTTGGACATTACCACACAACAAATTATTATCTCTTACTTTTACTCTATCAACTTTTTTCCATAAATAATTATATATGGCTCACCACTATTTCAATTAATTAATATATCACTACCATCAAAGTGGGACTTTTTCTCCACTCACAACAAATTCAATCATTTTTTTTCTACTCACAACCAACTCAACAACATTTTCCCTAATATCAATGTCACTTCCTCTTATTAAGAAACTTGGAGACCGGAGGTAGTAATTATCTTTGGATATAAATTAATTATTGCGATAAATTAATAAAATAATAAGTTTTCAAGAAACTTTTATACTACCTCCGGTCTTCAAGTCTTTTCCTATCTTTCCTTTTTGGGATGGTCCCCAAGTTTCTTCCTAGCTACTTTTGAACACTACCTCACAACAAATTATTATCTCTTACCCTTACTTTATCAACTTATTCACCTAAAATACCACATATGGCCCACCACTATCTCAATTAATTAATATATCACTACCCTCAATGTGGGACCCTTTCTCCACTCACAACAAATCCAATCACTTTTTCTCTACTTATAACTAACTTAACAACCTTTTCATTAATACCCGTGCCACTTCCTCCTAAGAAGAGACTTGGGGACTGGGGGTAGTATAAATATAAGATCACAACAAAATCATATAATTTGTTGAAATTGTATAAATAAGTAAGATAACTTAGTAAAATATGAATTAATTATTGTTTGCTTTCAATATATATTAAAAATTATAAAAATTATAACAAATTAAATTTCATATCTAAGTTATTTAACGACACTCAAAACCTTCAATGTGGCACGGCAATAAAAAAATATGAAGGGATTTTGACGTTTTTATTCATTTAGCGTAATTCCTTGGCATTGTATCATCATGAGCTTCAATCAATTGGATTTTTCATTATGGTATTGATAATTTCTTCTAACTTTTGGATCTCTAAATATGTTTCATTTCACTCGTAATTCAATAGATAATTGACATCCATTTTATTGTGAAGTACCTCCATTAATTAATAAAATTATTAATTTATCGATTATTTAATATCTTTTAAAATAATAAATTTTCATAGTCCCAAATATATTAATTTATAGAGGTTCTACTGTAAGTTGTAATTGAACTAGCGAAATAGCGTCTTGCTCGAGCTTGACTTATTTGATTAAATGAAGAACGATCGATCTTTTATTGAGTCGAGTGTCAAACCGAACTTTTAAAATATTAGTTATTTTTATAAAAGAGTTTTTTATTCACAATACAATATTTACTATTTTATTGTAAATAAATAAACTTAGTTAGATGCTTAATCTAAATTATAAATTATTTTATTCACAATACTAGTATGATAGATTTACTATTTTATTCAAAATTTTATACTTTACCTATTAAAAAAGAGCGTTATTACAATTTTTACAAAATTTTGATTTAACTATATCCTTCTTATTATGATTATTTTAAGAGCAACTAGCGTATAACCCGTCGAAAATTGACGGAAAATAAAAAAATTAATAAAATTATTAAATAGTATTAATATGTGATAGATTAAAAAAAATATTTGTTAATTATTTTAGCGTTAAATAATTCGATTATGTAATCTACTAAACTCGCTTAGAATTTATATCCCTTGAACACATCTCAAATTCAATTAAAAAGTAATTTTACCACATGTTTACGTCTAAAACCCATATAATTATGTTTGTTAAAAATTATAACTAATATATTCTCATTATTTTCGATAATTGTTAAAGCTCTGTTCTTCGACAAAACCAATGTGGGCAAAAATATATTTCTCTCTCAAAGGAAAGCGACTCTTAAGCTGATTTTTTTTAGCTTTTTATGAAGAAAAAGAGGCAAGGGAAGGAGCGGGTAGTGAAAGAGAGAGAAGAGATATATAGATATCAAATAATACTACAGATGTTAAGATTGTCTATAAGATGAAAGTGACCCTAAATAATACTTTTCTTCATGAGACTTCAATTGTCTTGAAGCATAAGCAATTACTTTCCCTTCTTGCATTAGAACGCAACCTAAACCTTGATGTGAAGCATCGCTATAAATCACAAAGCCTTTGGTCACATCTGGTAGAGTCAGCACTGGTGCAGAGACCAGTCTTTGCTTTAACTCTTGAAAACTTTGCTCACACCTCTCTGTCCACAGAAACTTCACATTCTTTCTTGTTAACTGCGTGAGAGGTCCCGCAATTTTAGAAAACCCTTCTATAAATCTTCGGTAGTAACCAGCTAATCCCAGAAAACTTCTAACTTCTCCTGCATTCGTTGGTACTTTCCAGTTACTGACCGCTTCCACTTTGCTGGGGTCTACCTTGATTCCTTTGGCTGTCACCACATGACCGAGGAATGCAACTCGATCCAACCAAAATTTACACTTCTTGAATTTGGCGTACAATTTCTCCGTCTTTAGTATTTGCAACACTAACCTCAAATGTGACTCGTGTTCCGTCTTATTCTTCGAATACACCAAAATATCATCAATAAACACGATAACACATTTGTCCAAGTATGGATGAAATACTCTATTCATCAAGTCCATGAATACTGCCGGTGCATTGGTCAAACCAAAAGGCATCACGATAAACTCATAGTGTCCATATCTTGTCCTAAACGCTGTCTTTGGGACATCACCTTCCTTGACTTTCAATTGGTGATAACCTGATCTCAAATCTATCTTTGAGAACACTCCCTCTTCTTTCAACTGATCAAACAAATCCTCAATCCTCGGTAACGGATACTTATTCTTTATCGTGAGTTGATTCAACTCGCGGTAGTTGATGCACATTCTCATACTCCCGTCTTTCTTCTTAACAAACAAGACTGGGGCTCTCCATGGTGAAACACTTGGTTGAATGTATTTCTTATCCAAAAGCTCTTGAATCTGCACCTTCAGCTCCGCCAATTCCTTTGGTGCCATTCTATACGGCGCTTTTGATACAGGTGCTGCTCCAGGTACCAAATCGATTGAAAACTCTACTTGCCTATCCGGTGGTAATCTTGGTATCTCTTCAGGAAATACCTCTGAGTATTCACGGACGACTGGTATGCTATCAATTGTGGGTTCTGCTCGCTCCTTTGCCACAATGTTCACCAAGAATCCTTGACAACCCCCTTTCCTCAATATTTTTACAGCGTTCATTGCTGATACTATTCCTGGTAAACCACCTGTCTTAGCTCCATGGAACATGAACTCTTTCTCATCTGGCCTTTGAAACAACACTTCTCTACTACGACATCGAATCGTTGCATAAAAACTACTCAACCAGTCCATGCCTAGTGTTGGGAAATTTATTAGTAAGAGTTTTGATGAATTCCAAAACCGACTGACCCCAATCGAGTAGATGTTGCCAGAACCTAATGTTAGAATTTAGGCTCGTAGTTTGAGCAAAGTTAAGATTTTATCTTTACAGGTCTCCAGCTGAAGATGGCAACAAGGCATCACTCAGACAGAACATCAGTTATGAAAGACAACTGAGAGTTCATTTGTTCAGATGGAATGAGGGGGAAGTCTTCAGAACATCAGTTGTAAAGGCCAACTGAGGATTCGTCAGATGAGAAACAGTAGAGATGAAGAGAACATCAGATGAAAAGGAAGTCATCTGAAGTTTCCAACTCAACTGACTAAATACAAGGAAGACAACTGAGGGTTCAGTTTCAGAACCTCAGTTGTAGAACTCAAACAAGAAGATCAACAACATGAAGTTCAAAGTCAGCTGAGAGTTCAACAGTTCATTCAGAACATCAGCTGAAGACCACTCAGATAAAGATCAAGATTTTCAACCAACTAATCGAGGTTAACTGTCAGAAAGGTTTAAGATTTGAATTTCAAAAGGAAGTCACATGAGGGTTTGACCGTTCAGTCATTACCCCATCTGGCCCAACACAAGGCTGTCTCAGAAGGAAAACAAAAGAGCACAGATGCCATATCGGGAAAGTCTGCAGAGATGAGAGACAAGCCATCGCTTTCAACGATCAGAGATCAACAGCTCCTCCAACGGCTAGTTGATTCTCTCCACCTATTAATAGAGGCATTCTCTCATTCGAGAGATATACGAGACAAGAGATAGAGAAGTGCATCACAAGAAAATCAAGCTCAAGAAAAATCTGCAAAAATCATATTCTAAGAGCATCAGCAGCTGAGAGTTCAAGAGTGATAGAACATTAGTAGCTGAGGGTTCATAGAGTTATAATCTGTCTTAGATCTTAGTCTGAGTGTTTATTCGTTCAAGCCATAGATCCAACTCTCATTCATGATCGAGCTGTAGTTGGAAAATCCACCCACATACACACCTTAAAAAGTGTCTGTTAGGATCATACTCTTCCTGTAATTGAGTAGCTAGGTCGTCAAGTACCCGCAAACTTGACATAGGTTGTTAAGTACCCGCAAACTTAACTGTAAAGGTTGATAAGTACCCGTAAACTTATTGCAACGGTTGTACAGCCCGGGTAAGATGTGTGGATCTGTCCAGAAGAACTTGGACTGAGGTGTGAGGATTCACATCTCCCCGTGGACGTAGGAGGGTTATCTCCGAACCACGTTAAATCCCGTGTGTCTGTGTTTATTTTTATTCAGTTGCTTATTGCATTCTTATCTGATCAAACTAACCAGCATACAAACTGCATCTTTGCATATTCAACTGTTTTGGTTTATGACCAACCCTGCACTAAAAAGCGTGAGTTGCTATAATGAGTTTTAATTCCCACCACATTCCGCACAGCCTCACTCTTCCAGCTGAGGTTGCTTACTCAGCTGTGAGATTCCAACTGAGTCCGTTTTACTCGGTTGAAGTATTTTTTAAAGGGTTAAGTTTTAAAATCCTAACTGGTGTATTCCCCCCCCATACACTAGTAACTCGTTTCGGGACCATCAAGTGGTATCAGAGCAATGGTTCAAAAGACTGCTGACTCTGTTTCACAAGGTGTGAATTCGAGAAATTTTCTTCAGTTGTCAACTGAACAGATCTTTTTCACGCTAGTGCATATTTGCTTGCATATTTGCTCTGTTGTTGTGTGCAGATGGACGTCAAGGATAAGATCGTGGTAATGTTCTCGGTTGTAAATTATACATCTTGGAGGACACGGATTAAGAAGATATTACTGTCGAAGCATCATAGAATGCAACAAGTTCTTTCTTCCGGACCGATCATCATCAAAGAAAGAATAGCTCGGACTCCTACCAATCCCAACGATGGGGATACAGTTGTGAAGTTTGTGGAGAAGCAGCCGGAAGACTACACTCCAGAGGAAGCCAAGGTGAGCCAATTAGACATCTGGGCTCAGAGCACAATAATGTCCACAGTTGGACAAGATTATCTGCCTTGGATAGAGGAGTGTGAGACTGCAAAAGAGATGTGGGATATCCTGGCATCGCTGAGTGAAGGAAGCGACGAGACGAAGGAAAACAAGTTCTCACATGCATGCCAAGATTTCGACAACTTCAGTCTGAGACCTGATGAAACCATCGATCAGCTAGAGCTCCGGTTTATGGACATCATCAGAAGAATCCAGTCTATCCGAAGAGGAAAATACACACTAAGAGAAATCAATCTCAAAGTGTTACAAGCTCTACCGGCTGAGTGGGATACTTTCACCAATATCCACGAGAGCCGAGCTGACCTTGGTGAAATGGGAACTGAAAGATTGTTCTCAATCTTAAAAGGAAATGAGTATAAGGTGAACAGAAGGAGATCTCAATCCTCAGGTCAAACGAGTAGAATTGAGGATGTTGGCTCAGCATCAAAGTAAGTTGCTCTTCGAGTTGACTACTCCAAATCAAGATCATCGAGGCCAACCAGATCGGCTGACACAACTGCAAAGGATAATAGGATGCATCAAAGTAATTTGCTCGCATTTTTTTTCTATTTTTTTTGTGCAGATGGACGTCAAGGATAAGATCGTCGTCATGTTCTCAGTAGTCAATTATACATCATGGAGAACTCGAATGAAGAAGATCCTTCTGTCAAAGCATAATAGGATGCAACAAGTTCTCTCTTCCGGACCAATCGTCATTAAAGAAAGAATAGCAAGCACTCCCATAAATCCTAACGATGGAGATACAGTGGTGGAGTATGTGGAGAAACAGCCAGAAGACTACTCTCCAGAGGAGGCCAAGGTGAGCCAGTTGGATATCTGGGCTCAGAGCGCAATAATGTCCACAGTTGGACAAGATTATCTGCCTTGGATAGAGGAGTGTGAGACTGCAAAAGAGATGTGGGACATCCTGGCATCGCTAAGTGAAGGAAGCGACGAGACAAAGGAAAACAAGTTCTCACATGCATGTCAAGATTTCGACAACTTCAGTCTGCGACCTGATGAGACTATCGATCAGCTAGAGCTCCGGTTTATGGACATCATCAGAAGAATCCAGTCCATCCGGAGAGAAAAATACACACTAAGAGAAATTAACCTCAAAGTGTTGCAAGCTCTACCGGCTGAGTGGGATACTTTAACCAATATCCACGAGAGCCGAGCTGACCTTGGTGAAATGGGAACTGAAAGATTGTTCTCAATCTTGAAAGGAAATGAGTATAAGGTCAACAAGAGGAGATCGCAGCCCTCAGGTCAGACAAGTAGAATTGAGGATGTTGGCTCAGCCTCAAAGTCAGTTGCTCTCCGAGCTGATTACTCAAAATTGAGATCATCAAGGCCAACCAGATCAGCTGACACGACTGCAAAGGAGCCAAGCAGAGAGGAACTGCAACAGAACATTGCAGCTTTGTCAAAGAAGCTAGCCGAAATGGACACTCGGTTCGGCAAATATAAACGTTTCTATAAATCAAACCGAACTCGAGACAGTTCAAAGCCAGTCACCAATGGTTGCTTCGAATGCGGAAAGGAAGGTCATTTCAAGGCTGACTGCCCGGATCTATCGAAGAAAGAGAGAGATGCTCTAAGGGCCAAACAAGCTGGAAAGAATAAGGCCATGGTTGCAGAAGAAGCAGCTGACGATATGGATATCTTCACTGACACCGAAGATGAAGATGAGCTGAATTCTACCAACAACATCATCAGTCAGAATCAATGCCTCATGGCACTTGAAACCAACCAAGATGATATTGAGGTACAATCTAATCCTGCTCAGTTAAACTCTTCCAATACTTCTAACATGCAGGAATCTCTGAACGATGAGTTGGAACCCTCCTGGAGTG
Source organism: Schizonepeta tenuifolia (assembly GCA_029490685.1). Classification (NCBI taxonomy): domain Eukaryota; kingdom Viridiplantae; phylum Streptophyta; class Magnoliopsida; order Lamiales; family Lamiaceae; genus Schizonepeta; species Schizonepeta tenuifolia. The sequence continues at coordinate 132,724,437 of CM055955.1, forward strand.
ATTTTCAAGAACTCAGTGAGGAGCTGCATCACCAATCGGTTGAGTTTAAGAGTCTTCAAGCTCAGTTCGCCAAACTTGAAGATTCCTTAACCGAAAAGGACGATCTGATCAAAAGCCAAACCGAGGAGATTGAGAATCTCAAGAGTCAACTGAACGAGGCTAATGCTCCAGCTGATGAGGAGTTGACAAAGCAGAACAAGGAACAACAAGATCAGTTGAAAAATCAAGATGCTCGGATCGAACAGCTGATAAAGAAGTCAGATGGACAAACCGAGCAGATAGCTGTACTCGTCAAAGAGTTGCAAACTGAGAAGGACAATCTAATTAAGCTGTATCAGTCATCCAAGATCATAGAGAATCTTATCAGTTATAGTAGACAGATGGATGACGTGTCAGGTCTCGGCTATGATGTTGTCAAGGATACTGGGATTCCACTAGCAACCTTCATCAAAGCTGTAGAAGTCACAGCTGTCGAGCCAGACACAGCTGAGTCTCCTGAAGCTAATTCAACCTCTATCTCTCAACAAGTTCAAACGACCAATAGGATTACAACTGAGAAGGGTAAAGGAGTAGCTGATGTAGGACAGAATGTTCCATCGGTTGAGATATCAACCGAGGGGGAATGTTCCAAAAGTCAGAAGAGGAATCAGAGGCGTCGAAGGCACAACCGCAACCGATCTCAGAATCAGAACCGACCTCTGCAGCAACCTCAAAGTCAACGTCAGAAGGAATGGAACCGACCTCAGAACAGTCATGGGTTCAATCGTCTGAATCAACAGCGATTCCAACATCAGTCCGACCAAAGGTTCCAACCGAGTCAACCAATGAGGAACTGGTCAAACAACTGGGGATATTCATGCCATAATATGAATCATCATCAGGGCATGAATAGGTATAGACAACCCTCAGGAAGTCGGAATCATAATCAGCCACAAAGATTCCAACATGGCGTCCGACCTCACAGACAAACTCAACAGGATAACAATCGCCATCAAAATAGGGGGAAAGCCTCACCTCCTCCCAAGAAACAGAACATTACTACTAACAACAAACCTAAGGATAACCGAGGTGTTGTTATAGTTGATGATGAAGGAAAAGTAATCTGGAATGATAAATCCATCCGAGTTTACAGGGAAAAGCGACGCACAGTTCCAGCGGGAACTAGTTCTAACCCTCCAGGACCCAACTGAAATTGGGGACCTAAGCGAGTTTCTCTTTGCAGGTGCAGGAGAAACAGCTGAGGAAGAAGAAGGCGTCTGCTACAATGTGGGTGATGGATAGTGGATGCTCGAAACATATGACGAATCTGAAGGATTTTCTTGGAAGTTTCGTGGAGAAAGAAGGTCCATCAGTTACTTTTGGTGATAACTCAAAAGGTTATACCAGAGGTTACGGTACCCTTGAAACCAATCATGTTTCAATTTCTAATGTCTCTTATGTTGATGGATTGAAGCATAACCTGCTCTCCATCAGCCAATTCTGTGATAATGGTTTCTCTGTCAAGTTTGATGCACAGGGTTGCAGGGTTAAAGATGTTAGATCAAAACAGGTGATATTGTTGGGAAATCGATCACCAACAGGGAATGTCTATTACGCTGATTGGAACAGCAGCCTCCCTGACACCTGCCTGTTATCAAAGAGCAGTTCAGATGTGAGCTGGCTGTGGCACAAAAGGCTCAACCATCTGAACTTCAAGACGATGAACCGACTCGCCAGACAAGAACATGCAAGAGGCATACCTAACCGAGTGTTTTCAACAACACACATCTGCAGTGCATGCCAACTGGGAAAGCTCGCTAGATCCTCCTTCCGGTTGAAGTTAACTCCCTCAACCGATCGAGTGTTACAGCTGATCCATATGGATCTCTTCGGGCCAGTTACACCAAAAAGCATAAATGGCAACGAATATACATTGGTTGTAACTGATGATTACTCGAGGTACACGTGGACCATTTTCATGCGTCACAAGAGTGAAACCCGAGATGAGCTGCCCAAGCTGATGGATCGGATATCGAACCAACAAGAGATGAAGATCATTTCTATCCGATCAGATTGTGGAACTGAGTTTCTAAATGAAACCATCATCGAGTATTGCGAGAAGAATGGAATAACTCATCAGACATCAGTCGCGCGTACTCCGCAACAGAATGGCATAGCTGAGCGAAGAAACAGAACACTGAAGGATGCTGCCACATCCATGTTAGCAAGCTCAGCTCTGCCAAAGAGATTTTGGGCTGAAGCGATCAACACAGCATGCTACACTCAGAATCGATCTCTTCTCACCAAGCGGTTGGGAAAGACGCCCTACGAGCTGTAGAGACGCAGAAAGCCAGATATTTCTTATTTTCACGTTTTTGGGTCTAAGTATTATATTCACAACAATGGGAAAACTCAGTTGAAAACTTTTGATGCCAAAGCTTCGAAGGGCATATTTCTTGGATATGCAGCTCAGATCAAGGCATATAGAGTTTTCAACAACAGCTCTCATGTTGTGGAAATAACACCTCATGTTAGTTTTGATGAATCTACCTTTGAGTGCAGGGAACAAGTTAAAGGACAACAAGCAGATCCAACTGTTCCACCAGTTCTCACCAGATCGCAAGCTCTAAGGGAAAAGAACCTAGCTGAACCACTGGTTTGGGCAACTGAGGATTAGGATCCATACTCCTCTGAAGATGAATGCGAAGACCCCAGCACATCCCAAGGGGGAACTTCAACTGATGTTCCTCTAACTGCTTCAGCATCCGAAGCCCAACCGAGTCCGGTTCAACCTAATACCAACGTTGAGGATCCAGACTCAACAGCTGATCAATCACCAGCTCTAAAGACTCCAACTCAGATTTCAGAACAGCCACAGTTGGAAGAAGAAGGAAGACGCAACCGAAGATGGTATGAAGTTCATTCCACTGACAACATCATCGGCGATCCAACCGAGGGTGTGCGTACAAGGAGCCGAGTTGTAAATCCAGAATCAACTGAAGGAAACACCAACACTTACGCCCAGTATGCTGAGGAGTTGGCAGTTCTAGAGGAGTTCGAGCAAGCTGGAGACGTTGCCATGATTTCTTGCTTTGTAGCTGATGTACCAGAACCGAAGAATATTGGGGAAGCTCTCAACTGTGTTCACTGGACAACAGCCATGCAAGAAGAACTGAATGAGTTTCTACGCAACTATGTATGGGAGTTGGTAGAAAGACCAAATGGTGTCAAGGTGATTGGATTGAAGTGGATTTTCAAAAACAAGAGAGACGCCACTGGATTCATAGTAAGGAATAAGGCAAGGTTGGTAGCTCAAGGATACTGCCAACAAGAAGGAATCGACTTTGAAGATTCCTTCGCACCAGTTGCAAGGCTGGAAGCCATCCAAATCTTTCTAGCTTATGTCGCACATCACAAGTTCAAAGTGTATCAGATGGATGTGAAGTGTGCATTCCTCAATGGAGATATCAAAGAAGATGTATATGTTGAACAGCCTCCTGGTTTTGAGACTGGAGATGGTAGAGTGTACAAGCTGAAGAAAGCTATCTATGGTCTAAAGCAAGCGCCAAGGGCCTGGTATGACACTCTTTGTGGATTCCTTCTGAACTCGGGGTTCAAACGAGGTTCAGTTGATAAAACTCTGTTCACCATCAAAGTTGGAGAAGATATACTTGTTGTGCAAATTTACGTCGATGACATCATTTTCTGCTCCAAGTCGGAGGAGCTGTGCAAGAAATTCTCAGATCTCATGAAGGAGAAGTTTGAGATGTCAATGATGGGTGAGATGAATTATTTCCTTGGATTACAAGTGAAGCAATCACCTGAAGGGATTTTCATCAACTAGTCCAAGTATACAAAGGAGCTCATCACCAAGTTTGGATTGCAAACAAGTAAGACCACGAGGATCCCAATGAATACTAACTGGAAGATTGAACCCGGAGCTGAAGGAAAGCTCGTAGATGCCAGCCAGTTTAGAGGGATCATCGGTTCGCTGCTATATCTAACTGCCAGCCGACCAGACATATCATACGCAGTTGGAGTGTGTGCTCGATTCCAAGTTCAGCCAAGAGAAGCACACATGTTGGCAGCAAAGAACATCATCAAGTATCTGAAGGGAACTATTAATGTTGGATTGTGGTATTCAACTGACGACAATATCCAGCTAACTGGATACTCAGATGTGGACCTAGCAGGAGATCGGTTGGACAGGAAGTCTACCTCTGGACACTGTCAATTCATGGGAAGCAAGCTGGTTTCATGGTTCTCCAAGAAACAAGCATGTGTTGCAACCTCTACAACCGAATCAGAGTATATGGCTGCCGGAAGTTGTTGCATGCAAGTGTTGTGGCTGAAGCAACAGCTAAGAGATTATGAAGTTGCAACTGGACAGGTTTCCATTCATTGTGATAGCTCGAGTGCCATAGCTATCTCTCTGAATCCTGTTCACCACTCTCGAACAAAGCATATCGACATTCGTCATCATTTCATCCGAGATCATATTGAGAAGAAGGATGTGTCCATGGAGAAGATCCCAACTGAGATTCAGAGAGCTGACATCTTCACCAAACCTCTTCCTGAAGCTCGGTTCAAGATGTTGTGTGATCGTCTTGGACTATTGGATCCATCGGATAAAGAGTCATCCGAGCTGGAGAAAATCCATCCGAGATAAAGAATCATCCGAGCTGCAGAGGATCCATCCGAAATGAAGAGTCAGATATCCATCTGAGGGGGAAGCTCAGATGAAGGGGGAATCTCAGATACGAATTGCCAACTGAAGACATCAAACATCAGCTGAACAGACGAACTCGAGTCAGCTGATGGTATGCGGCAACTGAGGAACTCAACTTAGGTATACAGCTGATCTCGACATCGGCTGGCAGGTATCATTTATGACTGAAGGTGTTATAATATTCAATGAGAAAGTTTGAAATAAATTCAAACATTCCTGAACATGTCAGCTAGACTAAACAAGCCATCATGTCACATTTAATGTAAAGTCTGGCTGAACTCCTATAGCCTTACTTTATAGTGCGACTGGGCTGACACCTTAAACTATTCACCTTCTCACTCGCGCGCGTGGAGCATCAGTCAAAATTACTCAACAGTCGCGCAATCCCAGCTGTTGAAAAAAATACGCGCCATTTAACCCCAACCGTTGATATTATCCGAGTCAAAGATTATATAATACGGCAAATCAGGAAGTGATCCTTACCTTCTCTTTTCGTGCATATCTTTACTAACTATTCATCATCCTCTCCACATTTGTTTCACCATTTTCAGTAAAGATTTTCCTTCTTCTTTGCATATATATCCCTTTGAGATGGCGCCTAAATCTAAAGCTTCCAAGAAGATGGTTTCCGCAGAGCCTGCTACATTCCAGGAATCTTTCGACATGGTGATGTCGAAGATTCATTTCGAACAGATTCTTTCCAGGGATGCACTGACCTCGCCGGAACTCGCACCAGTCGCCGCCATTCTTTCCGACCACAGTCTGCTCGACTGGGCAACCCTCTCTCCTTCCAAGTTGCTCAGGAAGCAGGTTGTACATTTCTACAGGAATCTGCAGCGAGTTGCAGAAGACGGGCTTGTCACTATCATCCCGTGCAAGCAAAGAAACACATCTTCCCGGACGATAGAAGACACCGCCGTGGAAATAAAAGTATCCAAGGAACTGGAGAAGATCATCCCCAGAAATCGCGAAGCCACCGATGTGCTGGGGAACTTCACCGATAAGGAAGCTGATGCCTTCCTTCAAACAATCCTTCTTGTTCCCGAACCATTGAAGGGGAGCATGCAAAGGACGAAACTGAAGTCGGCGCACCGACTTCTTTTCGACGTGATCTCTAAATGCGCCTTCGCGTATGGAGGAGCGTTCGGTGACATTAGCCGACCGAAGCTCAAGCAACAGAAGGCCCTGGAGGAACAGCACCAGGTCGATTGGCTGGGCTATCTTGAAAGCCAGCTGTTGATGGAGAAGCAGAAAATCTCTGAGACGTCAGCTGAGTCCGGAGAGCAGCTGTTGAGTGTCAAGGGGACACTCAACTTCGGCACAAAAATCTCTGCCCTTATCCTCCAAGCCACAAAGGGACAACAGCTGACCTGGGAAGGGAGTGAGGACCCGCCGCTCAACAAGCTGATGCTGTTCCCCACAGCCAAAAAGGCCAGGGACGTTGTGGAGGCCGTTTACACTCCCAAGGGTGCCCCCAAGCCAGCTGTGGAGTCAGTCTCAGCAGCTCGACGCCCTTCTCGGTCCAAGCCTGCGAAGCGCCAGCTGGAGGAGGTGGCTAAGGAAGAGGAAGATGATGAAGAAGAAGAAGCGGAGGAACCCCTCCAGAAGAGGCCCAGGATTCGCATCATCCAGCCAGCGGCTCAACCATCTACAACAAGTCCAGTGGTGGTAAAGCCAGCTGAGGAGAAGGAATCAACCGAATCAAGCCAGTCGGTTGACCCAGCTGGGTTCATTCTTCAACCTCGTCAGGAGGAAGTGGCTGAAGGAGTAGAGATACACGTGGAGGAATCCAGCTCCTCCTCAGATGAGTCTTCTTCATCTGAGGAGTCCCACGACAGTCCGACTGGAGCTGATGCCAGCCAGGTAATCCCACCTGTGTCTGAGGAAACACATGAGCCATCCGACTCACCTCCCAAAGAGGATCCAGTTCTCTTAACTGGTCCTCAATCAGATATTCCGAGCCTCTCGCTCGATGCCAACATTGTGACCATTCCTTTGGCCAACATTGATGAAACCATCGAACCCGTTACCTTCGATATTGACCCCCCCTCCAATTGATGAAGAAGCCAACCGTCAGGCGATCCTGGCTGAATATGAAGGAAGGCTAAGCTACTGCTTCCGCAAGCTGATTGGAATGTTCCCCGAGGCAGCCTCGATGCCCATTTTTGCCGTACTCGGGACGGAACTGCTCTACCAATTCAGCGTCATATTCAGCTATTGGTACGTCAAGGAGGAAACCCTCAGGATCCATGGTTGGGACAGGTTGAAGGTCGAAGAATCCAACCTGAGGGTATACTTCGACTACCAGAACCTGGAGGTGGCCTACAACCAGAAGGTGGCTGTGCTACGTCGTCGTCTGGACAAGAGCATCCAAGAAGGGACAGACACCAGGGAGCTGTGCAACAATCCTGGAGCTGTTCAGTTTCTTGACGATATGCTGGCCAAGAATGCCAACTGCATGGAGGATGTCGACGCAGCTGAAGAGGCGGCCAAGAGGGAAGAAGAAAAGCTCAAGGCCTACCTCGCCAGCTGATCTGCCCTGGTTGTCATGGAGCCATCTGCCCAGCCACAACCACAACACTTGCCTGGACCCTCAGATCAGCCAGCACTCTCAACCGATGCCATCTGTGAGCTGATCTCCGAGAGGGTCAATCAGCTGAGGCAGGAAATGTTGTCCAAGATCCAGCTCAGCAAGGAGAAGGATGATGACAGATGCATCAGCTGATGGCAGAGAATACCAGCTTGAAGAATCAGCTGGAACACCTTTCCTCTTCCCTACAGCAGAAGTTCGAAGATCTCTCCACTTCTTCCAGCTCGGAGGTCACGGCTCTAAGGAAGGCAGTTCAGAGTCTCAGCTCGGACTTCAACGTTTTCAAAACCGTTGCTGAATCTGATCTGGCAAGGTCCCAGCAGACTCAAGACCAGGAGTGGATATCTCAGTTCGCAAATTTCCGAGCTGAGTTCGTCACCCTCCACAAAGAGGTCTCTGCGACCTTTGCAGCCTTGCAGCGAGCTGAACAGGAGCGCCAAGACCTGGAGTTGGCCAAGAAGGTGGCAGAGAAGGATGCTGTCGAAGAACTCTTTTCCCGCGTTCAACAGTCTGAGGCCAAGCTGACCTCCCTGGATGGCACTGTTGCCACCCTTTTGGATGATGCCAAAAAGGGGGAAAACAAGGAGCCAGCAGTTGTTGCTGGACAAGGGAAAACTGTTCTTCAGCAAGGGGAAGGAGTGCCAGCTGAAGCTGAAGGAGCAGCTGAAGGATCGCAGCAAGAACTGGAAATCTCCCACGACCTCGTAGCCGAGCTTACGGCCGAGCTCGATGCCGAACTTGACGGGATATCTGTTGAAGACTGCATCGAAACTGCCAAAGCTATGGGGGAGTCCAAGGAGAAGTACTTGAATCCCTCTTGGATCAAGAAGTTCGCTGCCGATCAGGCCAAGAAGGTGGCCAAGTTCGAGAAGGAGCTGACCAAGGTGGAGAAGAACGTCGACAGAAATAAAGCCAACCGGAGCGTGCGAAGAATCAACAAGCACCAGATGAAGGCTGAGGCTAGGAAGTCGACCCAACAGCTGTAGAAGAACGTCCCGCTCCCGTCTCGGTTCCCACATGTTGACAAGTGGATGAATGCTGAGTGGAACGATGACTGGGAGCAGTTCAAGCATGAATTCATCAATGACTTCTATTACAGAAAGGTCTACTCGACTGAAGACCCAAGGCAAGCCTTCAAGGAAGCCCTGTGGGAACTCAGATCTGGAGACCCTGGAATGTTTAGTCAGTTCAAGCGAGCCATGCTGAAGGCTCAGCTCGATCCCAACACCGTTTCAGTTCCGCAGATGTGCAGGTACCGCCCTCAGATGATCAAAGGCACGAGCACGCCAAACATAAATGCGATCATGGCTGAGGCGAGACAAGTCTGCAAGGAACATAGTGTCAATACTGGGATTGAGTCGGATGCGAAGAAGGAGATCTTTGACCGTATCTTCAGCAAGTACGGTCAACAGTATTTTTGAGCTGTCAAAGTTTTTGAGCTGATGAAGTTTTTTTTTGATGTTGTAGTTTTTGAAGCAACTGTTGTATCTTTATTTGTTCTGTGCTTAACCCTGTAACCTTCAGTTGTAACAAAAACTTCAAAGTATATATACGATTCAACTTGACGCACAATATCTCATTGTCCAAGCTATGAATCGCAGTCTTTTAAATACCATGTTATAACTGTGCTAACCCTTTGATGTTTTATCTTATAGACTGTCTAGAATTTCAGCTGAGATTTTAGGTCAGTTAGTGAGGCTTAGATCAATAGTGGTTTAAAGTTGTAAGTAGTTTTGGCATCATCAAAAAGGGGGAAATTGTTGGGAAATTTATTAGTAAGAGTTTTGATGAATTCCAAAACCGACTGACCCCAACCGAGTAGATGTTGCCAGAACCTAATGTTAGAATTTAGGCTCGCTGTTTGAGCAAAGTTAAGATTTTATCTTTACAGGTCTCCAGCTGAAGATGGCAACAAGGCATCACTCAGACAGAACATCAGTTATGAAAGACAACTGAGAGTTCATTTGTTCAGATGGAATGAGGGGGAAGTCTTCAGAACATCAGTTGTAAAGGCCAACTGAGGATTCGTTAGATGAGAAACAGTAGAGAGGAAGAGAACATCAGATGAAAAGGAAGTCATCTGAAGTTTCCAACTCAACTGACTAAATACAAGGAAGACAACTGAGGGTTCAGTTTCAGAACCTCAGTTGTAGAACTCAAACAAGAAGATCAACAACATGAAGTTCAAAGTCAGCTGAGAGTTCAATGGTTCAGTCAGAACATCAGCTGAAGACCACTCAGATAAAGATCAAGATTTTCAACCAACTAATCGAGGTTGACTGTCAGAAAGGTTTAAGATTTGAATTTCAAAAGGAAGTCACATGAGGATTTGACCATTCAGTCATTACCCCATCTGGCCCAACACAAGGCTGTCTCAGAAGGAAAGCAGAAGAGCACAGATGCCATATCGGGAAAGTCTGCAAAGATGAGAGACAAGCCATCGCTTTCAACGATCAGAGATCAACAGCTCCTCCAACGGCTAGTTGATTCTCTCCGCCTATTAATAGAGGCATTCTCTCATTCGAGAGATATACGAGACAAGAGATAGAGAAGTGCAATCACAAGAAAATCAAGCGCAAGAAAAATCTTCAAAAATCATATTCTAAGAGCATCAGCAGCTGAGAGTTCAAGAGTGATAGAACATTAGTAGCTGAGGGTTCATAGAGTTATAATCTGTCTTAGATCTTAGTCTGAGTGTTTATTCATTCAAGCCATAGATCCAGCTCTCATTCGTGATCGAGCTGTAGTTGGAAAATCCACCCACATACACACCTTAAAAAGTGTCTGTTAGGATCATACTCTTCCTGTAATTGAGTAGCTAGGTAGTCAAGTACCCGCAAACTTGACATAGGTTGTTAAGTACCCGCAAACTTAACTGTAAAGGTTGATAAGTACCCGTAAACTTATTGCAACGGTTGCACAGCCCGGGTAAGCTGTGTGGATCTGTCCAGAAGAACTTGGACTGAGGTGTGAGGATTCACATCTCCCCGTGGACGTAGGAGGGTTATCTCCGAACCACGTTAAATCCCGTGTGTCTGTGTTTATTTTTATTCAGTTGCTTATTGCATTCTTATCTGATCAAACTAACCAGCATACAAACTGCATCTTTGCATATTCAACTGTTTTGGTTTTTGACCAACCCTGCACTAAAAAGCGTGAGTTGCTATAACGAGTTTTAATTCCCACCACATTCCGCACAGCCTCACTCTTCCAGCTGAGGTTGCTTACTCAGCTGTGAGATTCCAACTGAGTCTGTTTTACTCGGTTGAAGTATTTTTTAAAGGGTTAAGTTTTAAAATCCTAACTGGTGTATTCCCCCCCCCCATACACAGTAACTCGTTTCGGGACTATCACCTAGTATTAAGTCAAAATCACGCATCTCTAGAGAAAACAAATCAGCTTGAAACTCTTTCTCACCAAAATCTAATCTAACACCCTTAACCATCCTATGAGTGTTCAAAATACTTCCTGAAGGGATGCTAACATTAAGGTCTATGTTCTTTACCTCAAGAGAAAGTCCACATTTTCTATACAACTTCTCAGAAATAAAGGAGTGGGAGGCACCAGAATCAAACAATGCTAAAGCAGGTACACCGGACACAGATATCATACCCGACATGCTGCGTGAATGCAAAGAGACGTGCATTCCCTCCGCTTCCTGGTGTGTTTCCTCCAAGCCTTTGCGCATTTGCCCCAGTCCTTGGTGCACTTCCTCCAAACCTTTGAGCATTTACTCCAGCCCTTGGTGCATTTCTTCCAGTGAACTGCTCATTTCCACTTCCTTTTGGGCAAGCATTTGCATAGTGACCGGGCTCATGGCACTTGAAACACACTCCCTTGTTCCAGAGACACTGGCCAGTGTGAAATTTGTTGCACTCTGGACACTGAGGTCGCTGTTGGAAATGTGGCGCATTTGCTGGGGTACTCATCATCCTCTTGTTTTGAAAGTTTCCCCTTCCTTGGTTTCTGTTGTCAAACTTTCTCTTACCTTGGTTGAAGTCATTCCTAACAGGCACCTTATCCATCTCCAATGCTGCCTCCACCTCGTGAGCACGTTTGACAGCAAGTCCAAAGTTTGTAGTCTCTTGCATGGCCAGAATACCACGAATCTCTGGTTGAAGACCACTCAAGAAGTAGTCAGTCTTATCTTCTTCAATAGCCACCAGCTTCGTAGAAAAACGTGCCAGCTGAATGAACTTCCGCTCGTACTCAGTGACGCTGAGATTTCCCTGTTTGAGCTCCAGAAACTCCTTTTGCTTTTGATTGCGGTAAGAGCGATGAAAGTACTTGTCCATCACCATCATCTTGAACCTATCCCAGGTAAGAGCACGACATTCTTCTTGAGTCATCCCATTCCTGTGGGACTTCCACCAGTGGCCTGCATCCTCAGTAAATTGAAACACAATGTATGATACCTTATGAGCATCAGCGCACTCTATGTGCTCAAAAATTCTCTCTAGCTCCATTATCCACTCCTCCAATGCAAGTGGTCCATCTCTCCCATTGAACCTTGGAGGTGCATAGTTGCGAAACTGCTCAACCACACGACTGGTGGTTCGCTGAACTAGAGCTTCACGTTGAGGGTTCTGAACTGGTGGTGCTTGATGTTGCACAAACGTCTGCAGGGTGGTAATCAATGTCTGCACAAGGTTACCATCAACCATGATACGACCTCGGGTGTCTCCGCTGTTGTCGTTAGTTACTTCTCGCTCCACTCTGCCTTCATTATTATTGGCAGTATTTGCATTGTGCAACGGTGGTCTTCCGCGAGCCATTGCCTATACTTCAAAAATAACTAGATATCACGATCAATCTCAAATGAGAAGATTACTTAAAGAGGCACCCAAACGAAAAACTAAATACTTTAATGCAAACAACGGACACATAGAAACCAAAGAACAACTTCATAATAAGAGGAACGACCCTGAAGAAATGAATACATAAAAACTACTTTTATTGGCTACCACTAGAAAATGAATAATTCAATCTACTTATTCATCTTCATCACTACTCGCATAGCTCAACCCATGTCCGTTGAAATATCCCTCATCCTCAGAAGGATCTTCCTCATCCGAACTGATCTCTACGATCTCAGTAGCGTCAATAACTTGAACTCCATTGATATCGTCTTTAAATTGACGAATCAGCACTGTTATAAACTGTTCGAAGTTGATCTTATCTACACGATTTTCTCGTGTAATAGCCAATCTCTCATATACTTTATGTGCAGTCGCATAATATTCTTCGGGTATGAATTTCATTACTTTGAGGGTTGCTTCTAGGTGGCGGACATGTCTCCCATAATTTGCAGTTCTCTGCCAAAGCACCAACATTTTCTCTAGATTTCCTATAATTCCAAGACTGGTTCTCCAATTACGCTCATAAAAGCGGTGTTTTGTAGCCTAATGCATGTTGCGTATTTCTTCGGCAGCAAGGTCAGCCATACTACTTTGCATTTACACAAAACTAATGAGTACAATCTATATTCTAACTAAATTTCGAGGACTAATTACAAAATCGAACATTACAAACTGAAATAATGGAAATAACTAACATTTACTTTAACTTGCGATCAATATTTCACATAAACTTCTACATTATTGTTGCACAATAATCAACTCTTATAATAATAACTTTGATACTTCACAGCAACACTCCAAAACGTCACTAAAATATTTATATAATAAATAATGTCAATACTTTACCTCAGGGCAGGAGCGCGTGCTGGAAATGTGGGGTACTCTTTATTACTAAAAAGAAAAAAATTATTTAAAGAAAGCAAGTCTACAGAAACGTAAACCTGCTCTGATACCACTAAATGTAACACCCTAATTTATATTATTAAATCTAATAAAACTAATGCGGAAAATCTAGCAATATATTTTTTTTATAAAAACATATAATATAACATGGAATAAGAATTTATACTAAATAAAAATATAGCTCAAGAAACATGAGAAAAGTTATATTGCTTGCAACTATGGTTATAAAGAAACTATATACTCAATAAACTGAGATACTGAATAAGTTCTCAATACTTCATGCAGTAAACTTCAAATCCTAATTACCATAATAATTATCAGAGTTAAACATAGCAAATCTTAATAAAAGTTTTCTTAAGATAATAAACAAAGTCATAAGTTCCAAACTAAATAGAAGAGTACGACATTACTTAAAATTCTACTATTACTTAAACTTGAAGATCATAAACCACCACCACATTTCCTTCACGCAGCTTCCTGATCACCTGAAAATAGTTTAAAGAAAAACGGGGTGAGCATTTAAAAAAAAAACTCAGTGGGGGATTCAACGTATATCTTTTTCTTTTATTGTCCAACAATGTAAACAAGGCAAGTGAGGATATAGGAAAACTTCAACCACAAACATGTGGGACAATAACTTCAACCACAATCATGTGGGATAATAACTTCAACCATAAATCATCTCAATGCACAAAGCAGAGTATGAAATTATGGGATCACATTCAACTATGCATAGGACATAACTTGCACACATAAGTATGCTCAACATATCAACTTCAACCATATCTCAAAGCACAAGTAAACACGTTGGACATAAATCATTTTCTCAAATAAGAACTTGAAATATTTCTTGCAATAATGTATAGAGTAGAAACATGTTACTTTACCCCACCTTAAATTCTTTGAAATAAAGAAACTGGACAAAAGCTTTAACAAGAAGATGGAGATCCTACTTGCGCCGTACCTAGTTTAAACATAATATAATAAATATTAAGGGCCAAATCTCCTATCTTGCTTGAATAATACTTCTACAGTAAAAGAACAATTGATCAAGAATAACATGGTAGTAAATATTTTATTCCTCGAAATTGTCACGCCCCGACTCTCGAGGTGCGACTTACGAATAACAACAAACCTAAACAACTAACAACTAACTCAAATAAAAGGGAACATGCTCGGGGAAAACAAAGATGAAATATAAGGCAATCGAATTTAGTTTTCAAAAGCATAATGAAATAATTACCGAGCATCTTGACTTCACTTTTAACAGGAATTCAATCAAGTAAATCATGCTGATGGGAAAGGAATTCCAACAAAAAGAGGAAGCATACGATTATATACATCAAGATAAGGAAATCATGTTCAACGACAAGTCAAGTTACGAGCCCATCACTCGGGATTACAAGATAAAGGGGTTACGAATTCAACAAGCATTCAAAGTCTTCGAGCACAACGCTCGGAATCAAAAACATGAATATTAGAGTACTGGCATCAACAGACATTAGATCAAAAAGATTGCAGCGGAAATTAGCATCAACTCCCAACACTTGCACGTATGAAGACGTACAAATGCCAGTCCGAAATTCTACTAAACTTAACCAACAAAACCAAACCACACCACCAAGTATCCACGCCATCGCCATCCAGTCAACCTGCATGTTTAGAAACACACGCAGGGCTGAGTACTTCGTACTCAGTGAACACAAGCCAAAATATTTGAATAAAGATGCTTCTTAAAGCTATATTAATTGAACTTGCCTTGCCAAACATCACAAGTATATAAGCAGTTTTAAAACGGTTTTACTTGTGCATGTCAAAACATTTTTATTTAAAACAGACTGCGCAGTCAAATAACATAATATAACAGCATGTATCAATCAAATAACATAATATAACAGCATGTATCATCTATCACAAATAACTTCACTGTGCCGAGAAGTAGGCCTCCTTCTCAAACACTGTGACCGGCCCAACCGAAGCAAAGCTCACAGTCACCTCAACATATACCACACGTGGGTTCCTGCTTTCACAGGATAATCACATCTTCATATAAATAGATGATAACACATACTAACTTCAATAAAATGGCAAGTCAATCACATTTGAAAAACATATCATAATATTCAATAGCATAATAATTTTCATCGCTAGTTTTGGTTCAGAAAAGCCCACCTGACTTCCGAAGAACTAGCTAGGTGGTCTAGGGCTATTTGTCTTTGCTTAACGATCCGTCCAGCTTGATCCTTCACAGTTCGACATTGATAGGTAAGGTATATGAAAGACGGACAAAAAGGCGTTGGACTTTAACTGACGGACTTCTATTTGAGTCGTCGCTCTCTTCGTTCTAATTTTTTCTAAAAGATCTCACGTTCTCGTCTTTATTTTATTAACTCTATTTGAAAAGGTTAACTTTACTACTTAACATCGTACACTTTTCTCGTTCTAATTAATAACTTCATTGTTACAATTCTATTACTTGAGCTTTCTTTCAAGGACTTTAGTTCATTCTTAATTTAACAATCAATAACTCAATCATTCAATTATTTTTCACAACATAACTATCATCATGCATTTAAATACTTATTCAAACATATAATGAATTCATATAAATCATGCATACTTCAAGATACATTAACATTCATTCAATTTAGATCTTAAAATCTAACTCGATTATGCATTTCCTTTTATGGAGGCTTAAACTATTAATTATATCTTTCCTATTTATATAGACAACGCTTCGTTCTACATCCGCTATCTTATAAGGTATTTTATAACTTTTATTTATTTAACAAAAATTCTCTTAGCTCTTAATAAACTCTTATGAAATTATAAATTCTTGTTCAATTCTAACTTGATTCTCATTTCTTAACTTGAATATTATTCCTTTAATTATTATCTCGGTTTATCTTTTCTTCGCTTGGTTGGAATGACGTCCCTAAATTAATTATTTAATTAATCTTCTATCAACTTATTATTCGGCATCTTATTTTATTCTCATTTTCTCGATCAACTTATACGAGTATCTATCTTAACTCGTCTAGCATCTTTTCTTTATTCAAATTAACTTTCTTTTTATTTCTTATCGATTAGTTCTTTTTAAACTCGGTTTTCTCTATTTTTGTTTATCTCTTTAATAATTTCTTCTTTATTTGTTTTAAACCTTTAAGCTATTTCTTACTTAATAATTTCTTTATCTTTTGATAAACATTTTTATGAATTAGCTCATTTTATTAATCACATTATAAAAGATCTTTTGTTGTAATTTTTAGTGAAAATTTCAAGTCTTTAAATTTTAATACAAGGTATTTAATTAATAAATCTTTTCATATATCTTTTCATCTTTTATTTAATTAAAAGCTTTTCAATTTTAAGTCTTTTATCAATACTTCTATTTTTATTCCATATTCAAAATAATCACTAATACATACTTAAACATCCAATCTTTTTTTATTATTTCTACAATTAATTTCTTTCAAAAATTTCAACATGCAATCTCATTTTCTTCACTTAAACACATGTATAATCATATTAACATAACATACAATCATCTCATTGATCAAAACATCACTCAATACATCAACAAAATCATCAAAATAAATTCTCCATTTTTCCTCAAAAATTATGGCACACACACATACATTTTGTGCATTTTATTTCTCAATTTTTCATGCAAATAATCTCATTAATAACATGATAAAAATAACAAATCAAGCATCAAAATAACAATAACTCAAAGAATTCATATTTCTCTTATTTTTACTATATTTTTAGGCATTTATCAATTCTTTAGGGTTTTAGTTTCTTTTTTCTTCTCTTAATTCATCGATTAATATCTAGTGCTCGATTCTCCTAACGAATTCTTCTCACTCGATTGGCACATGCATATCCTAAGTTTGCCTAAACATAAATTAAATAACATGCATGCATAGATCTTTCCTTTAGGACTTATAGACATACATTTTTACAATTAATCAAATGAATTCATACTTAATTAAATGGGAATCCTTCTCTTGGCTCTTGGGATTGAAATGGATGGAAATGGTAGCTTCAACGCTTGATTCTTGAAAGAAAGAAGGATGTCTTCTTGAATCCTCAAAGAAAAAGAAATAATATGGGATTAATCATCCATAGGTTTTAGGAATCAAAAATAAAGAAAAGTGTTGGATAATTCTTGAATTCAACTTCAAGAACTTGGAAGATTCTTACCTTTCTTTGAAAATATGGATGAAATGGATGGAGATTGATAACTTCTACTTCATTTCCATGGATGGAGAGCTTGAATCTATGGTTGCATGTGAAGAAAAATCAAGTATGAGGGAGAGAGAGAGAATGCCGTGAGGGAGAGAGAGCTTGGGAGAGTTTGAGAGGTTGTTTTTCTTTTCTTGCAAGAGAGAGAGATCGAATGGAGAGAGAGAGATGGAGGTTGATAATGAATTGTGGTCTTTCCTACTTGTCTTAGATGAATAGGATTCAAATTCAACAAAGAGAAAAAGATATACTTGTTGGAAATTGTACAAGACAAGACTTGATGGTTGATGTGAACTTAACTTGTATGCATACTTTAAGCAATCCATGCATAAGACATCATCATGGTGTGTTGGTCTTGGAAATTGAGGGATGATGGGAGAGGAGGTGTGAGGTGGTGAGAGAGGGAGAGAGGTGGATGACACGTGTCGTCGTCGTGTCGTTACGGGTATTAATTATCCGGTCGTAAAGGTTTTCCGGGTAAAACGATTCATATTAATTCCGTTTTGTTCTATTAACGGGTCTAACCTCTTCGTTTCACTTTTGACACTAACTCATCCCAATCCTATTTCACGTCTCAAATTAAAAGATTAAAGGCTTCGATCATTTTAGTCCTTTAATTCTTAAAAAAAATTAATCGGCTTATTAATCCGTTTATTAATCCTTTTCAAGACTAATTCCTCATTTCTCTTCTCAATTCTCGGATAAGTTCTTTACCCTATCTCAGTGATCTTAAAGAAATTCTAAGTTCGAAGGTTCTAATTTAACTCTATTCTAGGTTCATCGGCGTAAACATATTTCTCGGCGATTAACGTTATGTTATCTTGATTAAACAAACTTCTCGCGATTTTTCCGGAGTTTAATCTCATACTCATTTTCATATATAAACGACTCAACAAACATATCACATCATCATCATCTCAGATAATTAGTACAGATAAATTCACACAAGATTCACAAGGCAATTTAAACGTTTTATTCAAAACTTATCGATTAGAAAAGAAAAATTTTACTCCTAAATTCTCATCTTTGAACTTACTCGGTTAATTAGACGCTCTCTAAAGGGATAAAAACTCGGGGTATCACAGAAATATTTCTCAATTTTAAAGATTTATAAAACTACATGTAATCAAGTAATCTATACATACTAATACGTATAAAGCCTTATGAAGATAAGCTGTTCATCACTATAAGAGAAGATTACAGTTTAAATATTTATAAAAAGTCATAGATACTTGAAAGTGAGAATTGGATATTGAGTGAAAGTAAAACTAAGTATAATAATACTGATAGGAAATTAAATCTTAAATTATCATATGATCAAATACTTAAATCCTAATTCTAATTAAATTCAAAAACCAAGCTTAATCATAACTCTAATAATGTTTCACTGGTTATATATACATACATATATATATATACGAAACTGAAAAGAAACAAGGCTACAATCTATATATAAATATTCATAGTTATCAAAGTTATTCAAACCAAAAGTTAATCATTATATATCGTGTACAAGACAAATCTAAGAAACTCAAGGCACCCTTTTCATTTTTTACATATTAACAGATGTTAAAAGAACCGACGAAATTATTATTATTGAAACAACCAGTGATTCTTTTTGCATGAAAACAAATAAAGAAACTAGTAGTAATAGCCTAATCGATTTTCTGCGGAAGACTCAAAGTCTATTAATCCAAAACTCTAACTTGAGAACTTGCTCACAAAATAGATCGAATGAACAAACTTAACAAAAGAAACTCACCAAATCACTCTTGCTTTGGACGAAAGGAATCAGCGAAATTCTGGAAACTTAGGGGATGAACTTTGTTTATCATAAGTTAAAGGTATAAATAGATAGAAACCAACTCTGATTTTTGAGAGTCTATCGGTGTTTTAAATTTTGAAGAAAAAGACCAGGAACTGAACCAAGAAATTTGCGTGAGTTAAAACCTCCATAAGAAAACTTCTGCACACACGTTCTCCACCTCCCAGCGGATATTTCTCTTTAATTCCTATGTATTTACTTATTCAAATCATAAAATAAACTTAAACTTTTATTTAAAAAAAAGCCCAATACTTTATTTGGCCCTTTATAAAAAATATAAATACTTGATAATTCTCCTACGGCCCAAATAAAAATAAATTACCAAATGTATAGTAATTTATAAATATACTACGGCGCAATTTCAGAAATCCTATAAAAAAAATAATTAAAATTAAACTTAATAAAATGTGGGCTGTTACATTTTCTGCCAATTTTCCTATATATTATACATTTTCCAACGGAGACGATTAATCAAACAATTTGAGATGATGTGTTTAGGATTATTCAAACTTGTTTGAAATTTATATACTCGTACTTGTTTAAAATCCGATTAAAAAATTAGTCATTTGTGTTTCTTTCTGAAAAAAATCTGTATATTAGTCTATCGACACACTTATACGTCGGAACTGGCCCGTTGACTACAATTGTGATTTATAAGTGCGTAATTTATAAAATTTATATAGATCCAAAAATTTAATAAAAATAATGATTGTACTATTCGTTATCGTCCTTAATCGTATAGTAATATTCGTTAATTAAAATTATAAATTATGCAAAGCTGAAAACCCAACTACAAATAACGTAAAAATTATTTCATGGATGACTGAATCAACTAAATTGTACTTCTTATTAGTTGCTCGCAAGAGAACAAGATCCTATGTAGTAAAATAAGTTAACTCGAGTCGAATCTCAATGAAAGCTTTGCAGGGCAATTGATTCATGCTTTGCACAAGAAAATAAAAACATTCTAAACATTCTAATCCGATGAGGTTATTTTGATTGAAACTAATACAAGACGGAAATGAATTGCAAATATAGAGATTGAGTAAAAACGATATAGGATAAGAGATTTCGTCGCCTCAAGATAATTCCAACAAACTATTACAACACATGCAATAGATCACTTCATATAAACACTTTCAACAAAGAATTGAAATACTAACTTTCGTATTCATACAACAATTCTTAGCTAAAAGAATTCTACAAACCGATCCCAATTAGATAACGCGTCTCCGATTAAACCTAATGTTGATTGAACCTAAATCAAATAACGAATTCTTCTATCGATCTCATTCATTATTTAAAACGATCTAACTTTGGCCAAAAATTCGATCACATACAAACCAATTCAATCAACAAGCATGTTCACGTAATAATTAACGATTATCTCGACTTGAACATCCCTAATCCTAAATCAAAATACTTAATTCATCATACTAAATAAAATACAATAAACAAAAGGAAAAACGATGCATAAACGAAATGGAAACCTTACAAAGTATTCGGAAATCGTAAACGATAAACGATGCAACAACTAAAACCAAATCCAAAGTATTTTAAGCAAGGAAATGAACAAAAACTAATTCTATAGAGTTTCTGGAATTTTTCTACACTAAAACTTAAGGAAAAGCGTGAGTTTTTCTGTAAAAAACCGACAGATCTATTTATATGGAGTGGAGAAACCGTCCTCCCGCTCCGGCGGGTTTCCAGCGCCGGCGGGCGTAACTAATTCCCGCTCCGGCGGGAAATTCCCACTTCGGTGGAAAATTCTAGCTCCAGCGGCAAATTCATTCTCCTTCTTTCTTTCCCGTTTCTACTGTTTTTTCCATCTCCTTTTTAGCCCAAAATGCATCACCACCACCTTCGTACCTTCACACACCAAACACATCAAAAACCACATAAACGGCCACTACTCGTGGCCAAAAACGAAAAATAACATGCAAACACGCATAATTAAAAACACACAAAACACACAAAATCAAACTAAACAACTTCCCCACACTTAGCATTTTACTTGTCCTCAAGCAAACCAAAGACACGTAGTATGAATCGACAAACATATTCACCAAATCATCAACACAAGACATCCTTTTCATCGTATAGTTCCAAAGTCAACTAATGTCAACTTTGATGCAATGAAATCTAACCACGTATGTTGCCCGTCAAAAAGAATTATCAATCCGATCAAATTGTGAACAAGTCTTACAATCCTCTACTTCGTTAGTCGCCTTTACTAGAAAGTCTTCATATTTACAAATATTAACAAAACACGAGGAATATAAGGATGAACTAACGAGATAAGATCATTAGGTTTAAGCCATCGACATTTCAATCCGAGTCTCCTAATGTGGTTTCCCATACTCATCATTTGAATTTTTCAAATGAGAGGAGTAGAATCTCAAATTCACCTTATTTATAACCTCATTTTTTTTTTGGCAAGTAGATTATGATATTTTCACGAGGTTTAATCTTCGAAGATTCTTCAAAGCTTCCTCGTGTGGTTTCCCATGCTCATTAATCGTGCCTTAAGAGACAACGACTAAGAGGAGCAGAATCCACACTACTCACATTTTTTATTCTTATTTCCTTATTTACAAAGAAGACTATCATCTAGGCAACCAACGAAGCATATTTATCAACAGGATCACAATTATCACGTCAATCAAATTCATCAACGACATGCCCCACCACAATGGTTATCAAACAATCACACCTAAATCGACACGAACCAACTAGGTTCTCACGATTAAAGAAAAATCATGCATTCTCGAGTGATTCACACAAACATATCCTCAGTCATACTTGAGACAATCAAAATGCTAGACTCACAAAAACTTAACGAAAACAATAACAAAAACACATAACAAAACTCAAAACTCATACCATTACTAAAATACCCCCCCCCCCAACACCGAAACTGAGCTATGTCCTCAAAGCTCAATAAAAGTAAAGGAGAGGAGTACTTCCCTGAAATAATAATCGGCAACGGCATGAACTTCAAACCAAAAACAAAACGAAAACCTGCAAAACAAAAAGCAAACCAAAAACACAAAAGAAAACGAGAAAGCCAAACATGAAGAACCAGACATTCTAAAGGACAAATAGAAAGTCAAGAAAACAAACAAAACATGAGTGAGAAGTCACTATTGATCCCGCGCAGGACGTGGTGGTGGATGAAAGGCGGTCCAGGCATCCCATTGTGCCTGCATGGAAGCAAGCTGCTGGTCTTGAGCATCCAAACGGCGGCCAACCTCTTGCCTAAAGTCTCCTAAAGATGCATCATATGCATCATATCGCGCATGCACTTCTTGACGGAATTCACCAAAAGATGTATCAAAATGAGTCCGGAATGATTGGACATCATTCCTAAATTGCTGATAAGCAAATGCCGGCGAGAGCAATAACTGAGCTTGCTCGGAGTGGGATGCTTCTTCATTTGCAGCTCCAGTATTAGACGGGCCAACTTCAGGGATAGTTGGCCTAGGGGCTTGGCCTTTAGCCATTTCCTTAAGAATGTGTTCGTGGACACTTTTGCGCTCACCATGCGAAACAATCGTACGGCGATCAGATATGAAATTTCCACCCCTCAGCTCACGATAATCAAGATAGTACGGATCCAAGATCTTTTGGCCTTGGACAGGGTCAAGTGTGCCAGGAACTAACTTAAAATGTTTAGCCAAACCCGTAACAATGGAGCAAAAAGAAGCATGAGATTTTGGCCTTTTTTGCATAGTAACCATAGCATTCCAAATGAAACTAGTAATGCAAACAGGAACCTTATTGACAACACATGACAACAGAAAAACTTCATTCTTATTTACTTTATTGGCCTGTTCTTTTCCTGAAACTTGATAAGCCAAGAACTTATGCACAATAACAAGCGCAGGATCCTGAATAAAATCATTAGGCATACCAGCTGAATTCCAGTTGTCATACCCCGTTAATGCATGCCAATTCTGCTTTACATCAAAAGAATGGGGATGCTCTTTTTCACCAGTTGTAGGAAATCCGAACACCTGTTTCATCTTAGCCAACGAAACTGAATACTCCGTTCCAAATATTCTAAACATTATCTTTTTCTTATCCTCAGATAATAGCATCGAAGTCATAAACTTATATGTCAACGGCTCATACCCAATGTACTCAAGATTTGCTAAAGTGTCTAAACCCAAATGTTTCAAATAATCATAAACACGTTCATCAAGTTTAAGACTCTTTAACAACTCCCAATCAATATATCTCGGATTAGTAATCTCAGGCCTATTGAACCGATGAGCTAACGCACCCTCAACATCAGAATAAATTTCAAACGGAGTAGAGTAGAGAGCCGTATAATTAACCTGTTTCTCGTGTTGTGTTTCCTGCTCGAATTCGGATTCATCCATTGATTCATCCTCCGAATATTGTTCCTGTGACGGTGGGGGTAAATTCTTGGTTCGTGGCATCGTAGAAAATGAAGTCACGACAAATAAGTGTCCTGCGGTAATGAATAGTCGGTGCCGGCCGAAAATTTGGCGATTACAGAATCTGAACAACAATGTATTCCAACGATGGAAGAACTCTGTATGGCAATATGGAATATCGGAACGAGCGGCGGTAAGTTTTGCAGCAGAAGTGGTCGGAACAGTAGCACGAACGGTGGAACTGGAGTAAAAACAGCGCACGGCGGTAGAGATGACAGCGGCGAAAGCTTACGATGGGAAGAGCTTTAGTAGAACGGCGGTAGAGAGGACAGTAGCGAAAACAGACGGCGGCAAGAGCTTGAGTAGAAATGGCGCACAACGGTAGAGATGACGGCGACAAGAGCTCGAGTAACGTCCGTCGCACGTCAGTAGAGTTGACGGCGGCGAAAGTTTTGGTTGTCACCAGGTGAACGCCGGCAGGAATTTTAATAAGCGGCGGCGAGGATTGAACGGCTGCGGAGATTAACGGTAGAAAATCGAAGGAGAGGGTGAAAATTTGTAAAGGATGGTGGTGATTTGAGTTGAAAAGATGAAAAATAATTATGGAGGTAAATGGAGGCGGATGAAAGTGAAGAGAGGGAGAAATGAAATTAGGGCACGACGAAAATCCCTTTTATAGCAGACCTTTCCCGCGCCGGCGGAACACCTTTCGCGAGAATAAACCCCGCGCCGGCGGAACTCCTTTGCGCAAATGAACCCCGCGCTGGCGGCTGTCCCGCGCCTGCGGAACTCCTTCATGCGAGATTAAACTCCGCGCCGGCAGCTCTCCCGCGCTGGTGGAAAATGGTAAGCTAGAATGAATCACGCGCCGGCGGAAAATGGTAAGCGAGAATGAATCCCGCGCCGACGGCTCTCCCGCACCGGCGGAACGCCCTTTGCGAGAATTTCCCACGCCGGTGAAACGCCCTTAATGAGAAATTCTTCTGCTTCAAAATTTTCTTCGCCATTGCTTGGTCCATCAAACTCCCTTCTCTTTGCAAACTCCGTAGAATTAAGAAAACATAAACAACTAAAATACGAAAATCATGGGTTGCCTCCCATGCAGCGCTCGTTTTAAGTCTCGAGCTCGACTCCATATTCCATCTTCAACATGTAAACTCGTCGAGTCTAATAGACTCGACTCCAACCAATCTTGACATTCCTTCAACATATGATTTCACCCGGTGCCCATTAACCTGAAAGGACTCATTTTTCAATGGATTGAATAACTTGACAGCTCCGTAAGGGTACACCTCTTCCACTTCAAACGGTCCACTCCATCTTGACCTCAATTTTCCTGGAAATAACCTCAAACGAGAGTTGAAGAGAAGCACCTTCATACCCGACTTAAGATCCTTGTTTACGATTCGCTTGTCATGAAACTTCTTCACCTTATCTTTATAAATCCGTGCACTTTCATAAGCTTCATTCTGGAGTTCATCAAGTTCTGAAATTTGTAAAGCCCTCTCTTAACCAGCTTGAACCAAATCGTAATTCATAGACTTGATTGCCCAGTATGCCTTATGCTCAATTTCCACTGGTAAATGACACGCTTTTCCATACACCATCCGGAATGGAGTCATCCCCAAAACACTTTTATAAGCAGTACGATAAGCCCACAAAGCATCATTCAATTTAGAAGGCCAATCTTTCCTAGACGGCTTCACGGTTTTCTCCAAAATTCCTTTGATCTGCCTATTACTCGTTTCAACTTGACCAGACGTCTGCGGATGGTACGGAGTTGCCACCTTATGTATGATGCCGTTCT
The DNA here is from genome assembly GCA_029490685.1 of Schizonepeta tenuifolia. Taxonomy (NCBI): domain Eukaryota; kingdom Viridiplantae; phylum Streptophyta; class Magnoliopsida; order Lamiales; family Lamiaceae; genus Schizonepeta; species Schizonepeta tenuifolia. The sequence continues at coordinate 132,749,780 of CM055955.1, forward strand.
TTGCCATTAGCTTTTCAAAAAGCTTGTTACAAAAGTGTGTTCCCCCATCACTAATAATAGCTCGAGGAAAATCAAACCTGCAAAGAATATTTTCCTGCACAAACTTGATAACAACATGAGCATCGTTTGTCCTCGTGGGGATAGCCTCGACCCACTTGGATACATAATTGACAGCAACAAGAATGTACTAAAAACCAGCAGACTTAGGGAAAGGTCCCATGAAATCAATGCCCCACACGTCAAAAATCTCAACAACAAGATTATTAGTTAATGGCATCTCATTCCTTTTACTTATGTTCCCTACCCTTTGGCACTTATCACAAGCTAGGCAAAAACTATGAGCATCTTTGAAAATTGACGGCCAATAAAAACCAGATTGGAGTACCTTAAAGGCAGTTTTTCGACCTCCAAAATGACCTCCACAATGAAATTCATGGCACCATGCCATCACATCTCGTTGTTCCTCTTCCGGAATGCATCTTCTGATTACCTCATCCTTTCCCAATCTAATCTTTTCTTGGGAAGAAAGGTCAGGACGCAAGTATCCACTAGCAAGATAGTTTAAAATATCTGCATACCAAGGTACAATTGCAACTTGAAAGACAAGCTCATAAGGAAAAGAATCAGGTATAATATCATGCTCATGCACTATCTCACTATCATCGATATTAGGCAAACGGGACAAATGATCTGCAACCACATTTTCACAACCCTTCCTATCTTTAATCTCAACATCAAACTCTTGCAATAACAGAATCCACCTAATCAGTCTAGGCTTTGCTTGAGATTTAGTGAACAAATGCCTAAGAGCTGCATGATCATTGTGCACAATAATTTTAGACCCAACGATGTAAGATCTAAACTTATCTAATGAAAACACGACAGCAAGCAACTCTTTTTCGGTGGTTGTGTAATTTACTTGAGCAGCATTCAAAGTCAAGCTAGCATAATAAATTACACGCAACATCTTATCAACACGCTGTCCTAAGACAGCTCCTACAGCAGAGTTCGATACATCAGACATAATCTCAAAAGGTAAAGACCAATTAGGGGCAACAACAATGGGTGCAGATATTAACTTCTCTTTCAAGGTATTAAAAGCTTTCAAACATGCATCATCAAACACAAAAGGCACATCCTGAGCAAGCAAATGACACAAAGGTTGACTTATCTTGGAAAAATCCTTAATAAATCTACGATAAAAGCCAGCATGCCCTAGAAAACTCCTAATTCCCTTAACATTAACAGGCGGAGGTAACCGTTCAATAACATCAACCTTAGCCTTATCAACTTCTATACCTTTACTAGAAACAACATGCCCTAGAACAATCCCACTAGTTACCATGAAATGACTTTTCTCCCAACTCAATGTAAGATTACTTTCAATGTATCGTTCAAGAACAAGTTGTAATTTATGCAAGCAATCATCAAAGGAAGAACCAAAAACAGAAAAGTCGTCCATAAATACCTCAATGAATTTACCAATCATGTCGGAAAAGATGGAATACATGCACCGTTGAAACGTTCCAGGAGCATTGCACAACCCGAACGGCATCTTTCTACACGCATATGTTCCAAAAGGGCAGGTGAATGTTGTCTTGATCTGATCTTCTGGATCAATGGCAATCTGATAATACCCCGACAATCCATCTAAGAAGCAATAAAACTTATGCCCCGCTAACTTATCCAACATTTGATCGATAAACGGTAGTGGGAAATGATCTTTCCTAGTTGCAGCATTCAACTTTCTGTAATCGATACACATTCGTTATTTGAGTAAAAGGGTTTAGTTAAGCGTGCAAATACCTAAAAAAACTTGAAAACATAAAAGACTAAATCGAATCTAATTTCGATTTCCGTTTTTCTCTTATCGTCTCATCGACTCATCGAGATTATATTTCATGTACGATAAAGGAGGAAGTCAACACAAGGAAAGGACGGAAGACTAAAGACAGGAAGCTCGTTTATTATTGGTTCTGTAAAACGAGGTGGGCTTTCCTACTTATAACAAACAAAATGTGGGTTTTTCCACACATCGAAAGTGACATTTATAGCTTTGATAACTGTGTTTTATCAAACGTGATTATCAGGCATAAACTGTTTTATGTTTTATGTGAGTTCTCTTGATCCCTTCTGAGTTGGCTGAATAGCTTTCCAGATTTATTAGTTAGCTGACTAGTTAACTTTCGATCGGCTTTGAGTTAGCTATATGCTTTCCAAAGTATGTGCACTTTGTAGCCTGTGGTGTATGTGGTATCCTGTTGAGGGGTAACCAGCCACGGTGAATGAGAATTGGACAAGATTTGAACGTAACATCTGTCAGAAAATGATTGGCCAAGCTACATTGAGAAAATAATAAAATGTTTAGTAGACACGGGTTCTTTTTCAAACAAAATCACCCCGATGTGCTACAGGGACTAAATGCCTGATTTATCAATACTTATATTATGATTTCGGCAATGTGCCCACTAAGTACTTTCGTACTTAGCCCTGCATATATCTCTAAATGTGCAGGTTGAAGCGACGGAAGCGATGGACGGTTGAGTTAGGATTGAGTTGAGTTGAAGAATAGGAAGACTTATGTACTTAGTCTCACTTTTCCGCTGTCAAACTCTAGACACTCTAAACTCTTTGATGTTATGTAAATAAACCACTGTAGTATAAGTTCTGTAACTTATAACTTATATGTTTCTTTGTACCTTGTTCGAGTGATCCTTCGAGATCAACTCCTTCTTTTGTTATAAAGTCTTGTTCATAGAAATTATGTAGTCCTTTATGTATGTTTATTTCAGTCAGTCCCTTTCTTCCCCGCTCATTTAACCCAATCCCAGCCGTACCCCGACTTTTGCCGTCCCTCGGGATTTAGGGCTGTGACAAAGTGGTAACAGAGCAATCGTTTCTGCTCTGTATACGAGTCATCCTTCGAGTAGTAAAATAGAGTATTCGTTCATACTCTATATCGAATCTTCATTCGAGTTGTGAGATAGAGTATTTGTATATACTCTAGACCAGAATCTTCTTTCAAGTAAAGTTAAGATTTAGTTATGACACTAAGATTAAGATTGTAGATGACAATTCAACCTCCCGCTACGTCGACTCAACGAGAAAAAAATTTCAGTGATATGATTTCTTTTCAATAAGAAATTTTTGAATGACTATTCAGCGAGTAAAGAATAAAAATGGTGCCAAAATGCTTTTCATTTATGAAAGTATAAGAATTTATACTTTGTTTGATTACGTGATTATGTGATAGTACGAGTACTATCTTATGTGAAATTATTTGTGCGATAATTTCTTACTTTTTGAAAAGGTTTATTCGGTACAAGAATCTAGACGAATTCTAAGGATTTCTCCCGGTTCATTGAGAACATAGACTTTGAAACCTAAGGTCTTCTCCGACTATTCGAGAACTTAGATGTTTTAAGAAACGTTATTCTAAATAATTTCGAAAGAATATCCCCAAAACGGGAAGAACTTCTACAGACAGATGTCACGTGCGTGTAGTGACCTGAACAAGACTCGGCAGAATCGAATCTTGTTTTTATACTTAGAAGCCGATAATAATTTCCTTCGAGAAAATGAAATGAATAATGATGGGATGAAATAACTTGGTACCAAGTGAACGAAAGAAATGAGTAAACATACGAGAAACGTTGGCTTCATATTAAGAAGGATGTGATCGAGACGAAGAGGACAGAATAAAGGGAATCAAAGATGAATGAAATAAATAAATGTTACTTACGTATAAGTAACATGACAACGTCGTACCATTTTGTTTTTCAGCGGAGTTCGCTATGTACGGACTTCGAGAGGGAGATATGTATAAATATTAAGAATCAAGCACGAAGCTTGATTAAATTGTCAACAATCGATCGAATCCAACGACGATTAGAACTTATGTTCTAGAGGATATTCCCTAATTATCATTCCAATTTCTTTTGAAATTTATTTCTATACTTCGTTTTGAACGAAGACTACGACGAGTACGTATATTAAGGGTCATGAACGACGAAGTCTTACGTAAATGAATGTTACTTTCGAATAAGTAACATGAACAAAGTGAACGCACTTGTTTTAACGAGTGAGAATCGATAAGTAATTTTCTTCGTGGAAAAAAAATATATATTAAGATAAGGAATGGAAATAAAATCTTGAAATTTTATTTCTATATATTGTTTGTACGAGTGCAATTTTCTGTGAAATTGCAAGATGTTTAAGATAAGTTTGTCGTTTAAGTGAGGTGATATTACAATTGAATAAGGAATATTCATTTGTAATTTAAGGTTTTCCGTAAGACAAGATATTGTCCTACCTGTTACTGATCCGTGTACCTTAAAAACCTTGTAGGATGACTTCTAGTAGTGTTATGGCTCAGGAGAGTCAATCCCCACTACAGCATACTTGGGCAGATCATATTTTGGATAAGTATCGAGTTTTCGAGGCAAACCCGAGACATGATATAGGACAAAGGATTAGTAACTACTCGGCAATCTACTACAGAGGATTAGGCTATCTTCGACTTGATTAGACGTCTCCCAGAAGAATGGCGTGGTTGGGCACATGACACGTCATGGTACTATCTTGGGATGTTTGACGACGACGTGGAGCCGACAAGTGATTACTTATGGATTCACTTTAGAGGTACACAAGCGTTTCTTTCGGAACAGACACATAGCAACATATCCCATTCAGGCGCATCCTCCCTACACTCACTTCACGGCGGATTCAGAATCAGGGCACGATGAGATAAGTCTAGAGATGATTGCACAGTTAGAGATTCCTCCAACGATTGTACCTAGCAAGGGCACAGAGGGGTTAGTTTTAGAGGCAGAGAACCCGGTGATAGATGCAGAGACAGATGACGGGTTAGGATTACCTGCTCCTTTCCTACCCGAGCCTTCTGTGAGAGTTCGAGGACCGTTTGAGACAGGACCAGAGTACTTAGACACAGACACAGAGCTTACCTCCTTATTACAGTTACCAACTTCATACAGACCGCTTGACGAGATTTGCTCGGAATTGGCTAGAGTTAGAGCAAAGTTTGAGGCAGGACCATCCAGGGTCCGTTCTAGGAAGAAATACGAGTCTAGTTCCCTTCCCGACCACCTGCTGCCTCCGAAGAAGCGGGCGTTAGTGACCTGCTGGGATTACCTGGTTTCAAATACCGAGATGACAGTTTCAGAGGTGTCTGCACCGCCACCACTTACACTTGCGTACGACACTACTTTGAGGATTGACGAGGCACTCCAGCTCGTTTTTGGTTCAGAAAGTGAGGAGGAGGACCCGGATGAGGATCCGGGAAAGGACACTGATGAGGATCCGGACAAGGATCGAACGAGGACCCTAAGGAGGATTAGGCCATAGAGGGCAGTGGGGACTTGACTGCAGCGAGTTGAGTAGTGCGTCAGGGACGCTTATCAGCAGAGTTAGTAGTCTCTTTGGTTACGTACATAGTCGGATCAGTAACTAGTTTTTGTAGTACCCTAACGGATACGAAATTTTTGTGAATCGTTTCAGTTCTAGTACTCCCAGTAGTACAGTAATGCATTCTGCTAATGCAACCTGTACAGTGATAGGCAGATAGCCTAGTTTAGACTCGTAATAGTCTAACTTTTGTGTAAGACCTCGTTGGAGGCAAAATCCATATCCGTTTGATATATAGATATATATATATATATATATATATATATATATATACATGACCCATGAAAGGGTTTTTAATCGCAAGAAAGTTTTTATAAATCGTAAAATCAAATCAGAATGCAAATGAATTCGTATAACGAAAATTTGGTTTAACTTTGAAAGTTAAAAGATTAAGGGGATACTATCGAAGTTATGTTCGAATTTCTTTTCCGCGAACTTGATTAAATTGGAAAGTGGGTTAGTGAGTAACAGAGGGCTTAAAGGTAAGGCGCTAATGGAAATTTTCTATTCCCTATAGTTTAAGGAAAATGCCGCCGAGAAACATTAACAACAGGAGAGGTCGGGGACCAGGGAGGCCCCGAGGACGTGGAAGACGCCAGCCAGAGAATGATAGGGAATAGGAATAGGAGAGAAACGATACCCCTCCAGCATCACCATCACCACCACCTCCACCACCACCCCGTAGGGACATTGAGGATCTTTTCCTGAAGAGAAATCCCCCAATGTTCAATGGAACAGGCAACCCTAGCGATGCTGAGCTATGGGTGAGATCCACCGAGAAAATCTTCAAACTCCTCAGATGTACTGATGAGGAGCGACTACTGTGTGTTGCGTTCCAACTAACCGAATCAGCGGATTACTGGTGGGAAGCAAGACAGAAAGTGATACCCGTAGAGCGTCTAGCTCGTCTTACGTGGGAGGAATTCAGGGAGGCGCTGTACGACAAGTACGTGCCTAAGACATATAGGGCTCAGAGGAAGCTGAGTTCTACAATCTGAAACAGGGTAAGATGACAGTTACGGAATACGACGCAAAATTCTGTGAATTATCAAGGTATGCGCCAACTCAGGTCGATACCGAGGAAAAGATTTCTAAGAAATTCAGAGGTGGACTAAGACACGAATTGGGACTCGCTTTAGCCAGTCATGGGGGACTAGGCTATACGGACGTTTTAGGACGAGCACTAGAAATGGAGGCCGTTGTGCCTGATGAGAAGAAAACCATAGCACCTACATCAGCTCCAACCCAAAACCAAAACCGAGGCTATTATAACAACAATAATAGCGACTTCCAAGGAAAAAGAAAATGGGATGGAGGAAGTAGCAGTGACTACAGTCAAAATCCTAACCAGGGTAATCAACAAAAGGGAAATCAGTACGGCTACCAGCAGCCTAACCAGAACAACAAAAAGAAACAATGGCAGGGAAACAACCAGTCAGGGTTGTATGTACAAGGGAACAACCAGGCCAGACCATGGAAAGGGAATAATCAGCAGAGACAGCCGCAGGGACAACAGCAAAACTCTAACCAAGGAGGAAATAACCTAGGGAGGGTTACTTATCCGGTTTGCCCAAAATGCAATGGAACCCATCCTGGTATTTGTCAAGCAGGCACGGGCATTTGTTTTAACTGTGGACAGGCAGGGCACGTGAAGAGGGATTGTCCTACGCTACTGAGAACAGCCGGACAGAATCAGCAAGGACAGCCCCAGCCTTTGAGGGCAATTCAGGAACAGACTCAGCAACAAATGCCACAGCAACAGTTTCAGCAGCATGCGTAGCGACAGCAGAATGCATGGGTATGCGCCAATAGGCAGACTGGGAAGAATAATGGAAAAGGAAATATAGTTATTTATTCAGCCAATTAATAAGTTGACCAAAGTAAATTAAACTATAAAATATAGTTATTTATTCGGCCAATTATTAAATAAAGGCCAAATTGCAAAAAAAAACCTGACCTTTTACTAAATTCTGGTTTAAAACCAATGCTTTTAAAATTTGCAAAAAAAAATAACAACCTTTCAATTTTATGCAATTTTCACCCGCGATCGATTTCCGGCCAAAGTTGTTTGCCTACGTGGTCAAGTTGGTCTCATGTGGCATAAAAACCCGACTTCGTAGCCCGAAATCGCAAACCTGAATGCCAGCAAATCTAAAAAAAGTGGCTATAATCATTTTCCTTTCCATTTCATCTTTCTGAATGCCAGCAAATCGCAAGCCCTCAAGGCCCAACTTTCATTTCATCTTTCTCGTAAGGAATAGAAATTTTTTTTTTTTCCTTTTGACTTGGGATCAACTGGCTTCTCTTGAGTATTCTCTTCTTTCATAACAAGTAATTTCAAGTACAGGGTATACGTCTCTTAAATTTTTTTCCTTTCCATATTCTCTTGTACGATTTTTCTAATCCCTTATCTATTTCGCTAAGGTCGCAAAGAAAGGAAAAAGGACAGGCATTCCGGAGCCTCTAAGACTGACAAGATTGGGAGAGAAAAAAGAAAAAGAACTCCTAATCCCTCTTCACAAAGCAGTCTTACTAGAGCAAATGAAGGTCCTTCTACACAAGAAAGTAGGAATCCGACTGCTGGGAATTAGATCTTTTGAATGAACATATTTTGGCCTCGTTTTGTTGTCTCCATTTCACCCTTTTGGGAATGATATTTGTAGGCCTTTTTGAAAATACTCATGAATTCACTGTATTTGGTTTGTGAATTAAGTACACTTGATTTCATATTTGTTTGTGACTTATATTCACTGATCTTCAGACTTGTTGCCATCTATTTTGTATATCCATATTAGATGATCAATGACATCACCCATGGCATTGTTGTTTTTACATCATACTATACGTAGAAAATATGTTGAGTCCTAAACCAAATCTTGTTCAAATATTATAATTCTACAGATGACAAATATTATAATTCTACAGATGACATCACCCATGGCATTGTTGTTCAAATCTTGTTGAAGGTTGTACTTGAATGGCTATGGCGTTTGTTGATTATGCAATACCACACTGTTGAATCTTTTGCACTTTGTCGTGTCCTGTATCCTTTTCTTTCTTATCGGTATGAAATTCACTCCCATGTGATATAATGGATGAATTGAAGGCAATGGACGCGGAGCAATTGAGAGAGTACGACCATAAAATGGTTGACTTCATTGCTGATTATTACAAGAACATAAAAAAGTTTCATGTTCTTACTCAAGTTCATGTATTGTAAGCTCGAAGGATGAAGGAGACCGATGAATAATTATGGAGAAAAGGATCAGCAGAAAGATGTTGAAGAAGGGAGGAATCTTGCCCCAAATCGCTGCATATTTAAGTGTTTGTTGCACATAAAACGACGTTGTTTTGCTGGTAAAGAAATGACGTTGTTTTTGTTGTCGGAGAGATTGCCAGGTAGACCTTTCCGACATCCTACTCAGCAATAAATTGGGGAAAAATCGATCGCGGGTGAAAATTGCAACAAATTGAAAGGTCGTTATTTTTTTTGCGAATTTTAAAAGCATTGTTTTTAAATCAGAATTTAGTAAAAGGTCAGATTTTTTTTGCAATTTGGCCTTAAATAAATTGACCAAATAAAACTGGTGGAGCAAAAGTTGAGAAAATACACATTGATTCTAAGTATGCAATGTGTATTTTTTCAACTTTTGATTTAAAATATACATTGATTTATAGGCGAAATACACATTGAGAAAATACACATTTTTTTCTCAATAGGTATTTAAAATATACTTTCTCAATAGGTATTTAAAATCAATGTGTATATTTATAGGCGAAATACACATTGAGAAAATACACATTTTTTTCAATAGGTGAAATTTGATTGAGAAACCGATGTGGGATACAAGATTTTAGTATAGATATTTAAAATCTATTATTTTATATTTGAAAATTCAAAAATTTGAGAATTTAGATAAATATAAATATAGGAATATAAGGGGTGCCACGTAGGATTTTTTCAAAGTAAGAATCGTTTTCCTTTTAGTAATATAACTAGCATATCACCCGTCGAAAATCGACGGAAAATTATAAAAATTAATAAAATTATTAAATAGTACTAATATGTGAAATATTAAAAAAATTATTTGTTAATTATTTTAGCATTAAATAATTTGATTATGCAATCTACTAAACTCACTTAGAATTTATATCCCTTGAACACATCTCAAATTCAATTAAAAAGTAATTTTACCACATGTTTACGTCTCAAACCCATATAATTATGTTTGTTAAAAATTATAACTAATATATTCTCATTACTTTCCATAATTATTAAAGCTCTATTCATCTACAAAACCGATGTGGGCAAAAATATATTTCTCTTTCAAAGGAAAGCAACTCTTAAGCTGAATCTTTTAGCTTTTTATGAAGAAAAAAAGGCAAGAGAAGGAGCGGGTAGTGAGAGAGATAGAAGAGATATATAGATAGCGAATAATAATATTATAGATGTTAAGATTGTCTATAAGATGAAAGTAACCCTAAATACCCCACATTATGAATTCAACACAAGATTAAGAAAAAAAATAAGTTAAACCAGCACTTCACAATCATCCCGTCCACCCCCGACGGTTCCGATTTGAAATCGGCCTATTGACTACAATACTGATTTTAAATTATATAAATAATCATCTTCCAAATATATTCACAAAAAAATTAATGATGACATTTCTTTTCTTTTTACCTGAAATTATTATTTAATTATATACATGACTATATTCCAAAAATATTCACACAATATTTAATAAATAAAAATTTAATTATAAATTGTAGTATTATATAAATAATCATATTCCAAATATATTCATAGAGAAATAAATGATGACATTCGTTTTCTTTTTTACCAGCTTCGAGAATAACTTTTTTAACTGAGAATAGAACTTCAAGAATTGTTTGACTATGTACTTAATAGTTTTTCTTTTTTACAAAACTTTATGTGGATGATTGTGATTCATAAAATTATTTAGTCAAGGATATAAGATAAAAGTTGACCATAAATATCTTTAATTTTATGAGTTCAAAATTATATAATATATATAAAAAAAAATTGGCCTGCAAGTACTGAATTGGCCCCTCTACGAGCATGATTCTTGGTCGGAATTAGCTCGTTGATAAATCGTTAGTAATTTTTCTGCTAATTTTCCTACACATTCTAAATTTTAGTATATTAAAAAAAAATTGACCTGCAAGTACTGAATTGGCCCCTCTACGCGCACGATTCTTTGTCGGAATTGACTCGTTGATAAATCGTTAGTAATTTTTCTGCCAATTTTCCTACATATTCTACGTTTTCCAACGAAGACGATTTATCAAACAATTTGAGATGATGTGTTTAGGATTATTCAAACTTGTTTGAAATTTATATACTCGTACCTGTTTAAAGTCCGATTAAAAAATAAACATTTGTGTCCCTTTCTGAAAAAAATCCGTATATTAGTCTATCACCACAGTTTTGCGTCGGAACTGGCCCGTTCACCACGACTCTGATTTATAAGTGTGTAATTTGTTAGAATTTATATAGATCCAAAAATTTAATAAAAATAATGATGTACTATCCGTTAATTGAAATTATAGATTATGCAAAGTTGAAAACCCAACTACAAATAACGTAAACATTATTTCATGGATGACGATTATAAATTTTAGAAAATACATGGGAAAAAAAACATAAAATAAAAAATTTCTCAAGTTGAGGTAACCATTGGTTGGGAATTGGCTCGTCTACCGCCACGGTTTCAGGTCAGAATTGGCCCGTTGACCACGATTTTGATTTATAAATGCATAATTTATAAAACTCGTTTAGAATTTGTATAGACTCAAAACATTAAAAAAAAAATTGATTGTACTATTCATTCTCATCTTAATTGTATATTAGTAATATTTACTAATTATAATTATAAATTATGCAAAGGTGGAAACTCAACTACAAATAACGTAAAAATCAATTCATAAATGACGATTCTAGATTTTAGAAAATACATGAAAAAAATGAATAAAATGAAAATTTTAAAATTAATAAGAATAAAGAATGAAAATGTGTCACGTGGGATCCCGAGTTGAAGTACCCATTAGTTGGGAATTGGCTCGTCTACCTAATTAATTGACAAATTAGAAATTACTTATTTTTTTATCAAATTAAATAAAAAAATATTAGACTATTTTCAAATTTCATTCGGTCAACTAATAAATTATCCAAACTATTTTGGAACCATTTATTCTGTCAATTAATAAATTGGTTCCTTAATAAAATAATTATATATTCGGCCAATTAATAAATTGACCAATTTAAATATAATTAAACTGTAAATATAATTATTTATTCGTCTATTATTAATAAATAAATTAGCCAAATAAAACTGGTGGAGCAAAAGATGAGAAAATATACATTGATTCTAGGTATTTATAGGCAATAAATTGACTAAATAAAACTCCTACAAAAAATAATTATATATTCGGCTAATTAATAAATTGACCAATTTAAATTAAATTAAATTGTAAAATATAGTTATTTATTCGCCGATTATTAATAAATAAATTAGCCAAATAAAACTGATGGAGCAAAAGATGAGAAAATATACATTGATTCTAGGTATTTATAGGCTTTTCAATAAGTGAAGTTTCATTGAGAAACCGATGTGGGACACAAGATTTTAGTATAGAAATTTAAAATCTATTATTTTACATTTAAAAATTCAAAAATTTGAGAATGTAGGTGAATATGAATGGAGGAATATAAAGAGTGCCACGTAGGATTTTTTCAAAGTAAAAATCATTTTCTTTTTAGTAATATAATGATGATAGTACAAATTTATCAAGATATAATTACGCAGGATATATTTTTTCTTAATTTTGTTGAAAAAAGAGATAATATAATTATCATGATAATATCCACATTTGCATCATCATTTGGACTCATATCATGGTAAAATCTATATATCGTATTTTATAATTGCTAATGACCACCAACTTTTATTACTATAATTCTATAGAATTAATCAATTAATTAATCAGTCAAAAAGACTAAACATCTCGTCATTGACAAACCTTTTGAGTGACGAAGAAAAAGCTTAATCAAAATTATATTAGAAAATAAAAAACGCCATATGCCTATTTTCTTTGCTTAGAGTTTTTTTCTTTCCTTTTTTTTATTTTTTCTTTCCTTTTTTTACGTGAACTTTCTGAAATGAATACTCTATTTAGGAATAAATTTTTATTTTATCATATATATTCATGGTCCCAACTTGGGGTCAATTATAAATAGGAATAAACTTTATATTTATCATAATTCATATTTTTTTGATTTCATATTAAGGAAATACACCTCTATTTAGGAATAAATCATATTAAATAAATAAATAAATAATATATATATATATATATATATCATTACAATAGGATTTAGGTTGAGTTAAAATATTTTTTTAAAGTTGTTTGTAACAATGACTTCATCTTTTTGTTGAAGACCTTCTTGTTGAACCCAAAATATTTTCAATTTGTCGAGCAAGTTAAATGCATACTTTTAAGTCATGGACTCTACATATTTTAGGTGAAAAATCAATACATGTATTTGCAAATAATACATTATACAATAAATGTATTTAGTAATTATAATATTTAATTATTGTTCATGTACATTAAAATAAGAAAGAAAAGAAAATTAAAAATTCTTTTTCGAACTCTATTTAGGAATAACCTCTCATTTATCATATTTTTTTGCAATACCAAAAGTATTCATTTATTGTATCTGTGTCAAAAAAAAAAAAGTAACGACATTAACGTGACGGAGAGAGTATTAAAAGATACTACCTCCGATCCTGAAATCTTTTCCTAGGAAGGAATGACATGGAGATTAAGGAAAAAAGTATTGAGCTTGTTGTAAGTGGAGAAATGATCCCACATGAAGGGTATATACTCCCTCCGTCCTATGAAAGATGACTTTTTTTTCGGCACAGAGATTAAAAATAAAGGTAGGATATATTTAATGGAATATTTTATTGATAAAGAATGTAAAAGTAGTGTGAATAAATAATAAAGAATGTAAAAACAGTGTGAATGCAAATGTAAAAGTAGTGTGAATGCAATAATTATTTTCTGAAATAGAAATGGATCATCTTTCGTGGGACGTCCCGAAAAGGAAAGAGAGTCATCTTTCGCTAGACGGAGGGAGTATTAATTAATTGAAATAATGGTGGATCATAAGTGGTATTGTAGGTAAATAAGTTGATAAAATAAAACTAAAAAAGCATAATTTATTATGAAATAATGTCCAAAAATAATTAAGAAAAAATTTGGGAACGTTTTAAAAAGAGAGAATAGAAAGAAAATTGGGACCAGAGTTACTAGATAATAAGAGAGAGAACGTCGCGCTACTCAACAAACAAAAACAAAAAAGAGAGAACTTCCAAAACTGACTAAAACCCTATTCTCCATTCTACTGCAGAATCTACTCAACAAACAAAAAGAAAAAAAAGAGAACTTCCAAAACTGACTAAAATCCTATTCTCCATTCTACTGCAGAATTTTATAATGTCAAATCACGTCGCCATGATTTTGGGGAGAAATCTGTCAAATACTTCATCTAAATTCCTGCCTTATGCAGTTGATTGTACACACTATTACTCATTTCTTGTACCAAGATACAATTTTGATGATGTCCGCCACCAAACGAGACGCATTTCTTCCCGACCCCCCAGATTGGATTTTGGATGCATGCGTGGTGGAGATGATGCCATCGCTCTTTTTCAGGATATGGTGAGAATGCGGCCGCGCCCTCCTGCTTTCGATTTCACGAAACTATTAAGTGTTGTGGTCAAAAAGGAGCAATACTCGGTTGCCCTTCATCTGTTCGATGAAATGCTTCGCAGGAATGTTCCTGTAAATCATTGCACATTGAATATTGCGATTGATTGCTTTCGCAAACTGAAAAAACCTGATTTTGGGTTTGCGATCATAGGTGTCTTTTTCAAGCGTGGATACCAGCCTACCGTGGTAACCTTTAACACTCTTCTTAAAGGGCTTTGCAATTTAAGTAAATGGAATGAGGCCCAAGACTTGCTTAAGAAGATGGTAGCTCACACGGTCTACCCAAATGTGGTTACTTGCAGTATTTTAGTTGATGCATTCTGCAAGGAGGGAAGGGTTGTAGCAGCCACACGTATTTTGAATACAATGAAGCAAATAGGTGTGGAACCCGACATTGTCACATACAATGCATTGATCAATGGATTTTGCTTGCAAGGCAAAATGAATGAAGCCACAAACATAATTGATCGAGCAGTGAATTCCGGGGTGAAGCCTAACATTGTAAGCTACAATACATTGATGAATGGGTACTGTAAAATGGGACTAGTGGATGAAGTTTCGCACATTTTTATCAAAATTCGTGCCGAAGGATTAGAGCATGATGTGGTTTCTTATAATATAATGTTGCATGCCTTATTTAATGATGCCAAAGTTGAAGATGGCTTGAATCTGTTCAAAGAGATTGAATTTTTACAATTCTCTCCTAATATAAGGACTTACAATATCTTGTTGGATGGGTTGTGCGGTGCTCATCTTATTGCTGAAGCTTTTTCTGTGTTGCATTCCATGGAAAAAGATAAAGGCATCATTCTAAATGTAGTAATATATAATACACTCATCCACGGATTGTGCAATGATGATAAAGTTAAAGAAGCAAAGGAACTTTTTGACAAGCTTTCATCCAAAGGTTTGCAGCCTGATGTTGTGACATACACAATCCTTATTGGTGCACTTTTCAGAGAAGGGCAGATAGATGAGGGTAAGGATTTGCTGTTGCAAATGGTACAGAATGGGTGTTTGCCTGATCAAGTGATGTACAATGTTTTGTACAGAGACTTCTCAAAAGTAACAAGATTGAAGAAGCAATGCATCTCTTGGAAGAGATGAATTCAAAGGGATTCACACCTTATGCCACTACTTTTTCATTGATGGTTCAACCTCTGAAAATGGAAAAGGAAGATACAGATAGGGTTCTCTTTGATGAGCTTAAGGAGCTTGTGCCAATTTAAGGTAATCTTGCAAACTTTTATCTCTAAATGAGAGTGTGTTTATTCTTGTCAATATGGTTAGTTCAAGGTAAGGCAGTTTAGTGGCTGGTCTGAGTCAGTGAGATTTGAACTTGTTGCAGATGTTGTAATGTTAGTGCTATTTTGCTTGAATAAATACTGAATTAATGCGTGTTTTTTGCTACATTCAACGCAAGTGGATGACTGCTTGTAAATTGCAATTTTGTGCTTGTTAAATTGATTGACATAATCTAAAATTTTGGTTTCTTACTGTATTGAATGAGTAGATATTCATTGTGTATGCTTGCATGGCTTAGTTTTGGAATAATGATCACCTGAATAGAAGCACTCATGATCGTTGTAGAACACGGTTAATTTAGGCGGAAAAAGTGTTATTATGGTATCTTCTTGCTTAGCTCTGTCCTAGACCTCCACTAAGCTTTAATTTGGTTTTCTTTTATGCTCAGAGCAGCATTATGATATTGGTTTTGAATAGTCTTAGGAAACCATCTAGATGTTCATCGCGTGATTCTTGATGCTGATTCACTGTAATGTATAATTTGGATATATCTTGATGAAGGTGATGTAATTGTGAGGAAGTGGCTCTTGCAAACATAAAGTTTGAATTTGGATCTAGAACTCATTGTCGGTTTGCTTGTGATTCTATCATCACAAATTCAAGATTCACCATATCATCTCTTCTTTATATGCATTTTTTGGAGAAATAATTTTCTTGTAGCACCCGTGTTGGTTTTCTTCATAGTTAAATTGCAGTTGTCTGCACTCTGGAATTTTTATTTTTTTTTTCTTTTTTATAAACAAAACTAATGATGGACGTGTCAAAATTGCTTCTATGTGTATTGAGAGTGTTTGCCGTTTTTATTTTCCTAGATTTAAGTATGATTCTTGAATGGTTAAACAAATTTAGAGCTATATACTTCTATGAGTTGTTCTGATGAATTTGTCTCTTTTCTGGTTGTTTCAAAAGTTTGTGCTCTGCAGTCATGGCCGCAAAAGGCATCTTCAAACACTGGATACAATTTCGTCATTGACACTTATTTCATGATGAGATAATGTTGATTATGATCTGTTAATTTGCCGAAAATTCTGAAATTTGCTTATTTCTTCATTGAACTAGATTTGTTGAATTTGCTGTTCTTGCTAGATTTGCTATTGATGAGTTGTTATTCTAGATGATGAATTTGTTATGGATTTTGATCTGTAATTCTGCAGAATGACTGTGTTGATGAAAAACCTAAATTGCATTAGCATAATTGCTCCGTTACAAAAGAACTTGTTCAAGTCCTAAACACAGATTATGTTAACACCTTTAACTAGTTGCTTATCATATGCACACATGTTTCCTAGGCACAACACAAATATGCACACAACAAAAATAGCTTCACATTACAAAATATTCACAAAACGAGGGATTCGTTTCCAGTTTTCAGCTCACCATGCGGGATTCCCAACTGATGCATTAGCCCTCCTGTTCCATCCACTTTCTCAGCTTCAATCAAGAATTGAATGCATTCCCTTACTAAATATTCCGACACTTCCAAATCTAGTGGAGTTCTATCTTTTTCTTATAAGAGTTCCTTTCTGTATACTAGGGATCTTGTAGCACTTCTGTCTCATAACTTTCATTATCTCATTCCTGCACTCTTGCAAGATTAGGAACACATCAAATGAATGTATGATTGCATTGACCGGTTGGTCTACATTATATGGCAATTACTGTCTGTATGCTTTGTATAGCTCTGAACCAACCTAAATCATTCACATTTGTGTTTGAATTGGGTGGTTGATGAACCAACCTAATGTCAAAGCCTTTTGTTGAGGTTGCTGCTCTAAATTCAGGGTCTAGTCTTTGATGTGTGATCTTGCATTGTCTTGTTGTATTAGGATCATCTTGCTACCATATGCATTACATGTTTTTTGTTTTAAAACAAAAATATATTAGATATATAATTATCGATAATTTTTTAAAATGATGTCAAAATTTATTCTCTATAGTTTTTTATCATGGTTTTGAGTCAATAAGATTGTTTTTTAATTGAAATTTAAGTGCAAATAGGCTTAAAAGATTCTCATATGATATGACTACATAGTTTTGCATCATTACTTTTGCTTCTGCAAAATTTTTTCTTTAAAATTTCCTTAGGATAAATTATTTTTGAAGTTTTTTGTTACTCTTTTACTCACTTTGTCCATAATAAGTGTGGCCCTTACGTTAATGGAAATGACCCCACCTAAAAATGTTACCCTTTAACCCTTTATTCCCTTTATTTGTATTCTTCATTGCGGACCACACTTATCGAGGATGGAGGGAGTTTCTTTTTTAGCAGGTTTCAGAAGTTGAAAACATCAATCAGCATTCATCAGTTCATTTCTAATTTATAGTGCATTATTTTTCTGACTGCAAGAACTTTTTTACCTTCTTTGGTACAATGTTATATTCTATTCAATCAATTATAGATAACAGATACAAATTGTCAGGGACTGGAATTTTGAAGTTAAAGAGTCATAATTCAAGTGGGACACAAGAAATATTAGAAAATCAATTTCAATAATGAAAAAAACATTCTTGGAGAAATCAAGAGATTAAGGTAACAATAGTTGCTTTGTATATTTCATGTGTATTCAAGTCGTTGTGGGACATTATCTAAGAAATGCCTAATCTACAAAAATTTGATTCATTCTCCTAGAAGAAATGTCTGCACATCATCTTTTGTTGAAGGCAGAGATGAAATCTACAAATAAGTCTTCATTGCAAGGGATGGTGAGGCGCAAGGGATGGTGAGGCCTCCCATAGGGTGATTGAATCCGAATTCTTCTTCAGCTTAAAACAACAATTCTTGAACGAAGGGTGGTTCGAGTACGATACTGGAACGATAAAACGTTTCTTTTCATTATCACCAACATAAACGGCAACATGCCCTTTTGGAACTTCAACTGATCTTCTGTCGTTGGATAAAGATCGTCTCAACATCTGGCGGATGGCCATTCTTGAACAAATTATACGAGTGAAAAGAGATTCCTCTTTTTTTTTGTACAAAGTAGTGGTGAACGTAATCCAAAACCAGAAATCTAAAGAACTGTTTGAAGGATTGTTGATGCTTGGAGTTGAGAAATGTGTTGTATATATAGATTGGTTGGCAATTTATCATAGACAATAGGATATGTGGTAGCTATGAAACTTAATTGGAAAACACTATCACATGGATTTGTTTGTCAGCACTCATTGTATAAAATTTGAGAGATTTAAAGCATTACTCTTGCTCCCAACCAACTCTGGCTGCTTGGCCCTTAGGTTAGATGCCCCACAGTAGTTTATCGGAATTTGATAAATTCAAGTCAGATCAATGTAATCCACATAAACGTATCACAGTTGGTTTGTCAACTTGTACCAAAACTCCTCTAATCTTATCTTGTTGCGCAGTTGGAGTACATAGTACCATAACATGGTCTACTTAATAAAGAAATTAGGTGAAAATAGGCATCATTTGGTTGTTTTGTGAGGGCCCTTTTAGCTATGTTGGTAGAATACATAGATTTACATCACAAATTTCTTGTTGCTTCAAAATGTTGAAAGACAATCCATGTGATGATTCCTCATGTGCTTGTTTTTTCGATTTCCATATCACGGACCATTGCATAACCACTTGTTAACTTAACCCCTCACCTTAAAAATTCTTCAACAGGGTTTCATATCTTGACTTTTCTATAAATACCCAATGCATTTCTTCGCAGCTTTTCACAATACTTGAGCTTTTTCAGCTTTTCATTTAAACAAGTTTTTCATTTCAGTTCAGCAGAGTTCGATTTCATACAAGAATGGCCATCCGACAGATGCTGAGACGGTCTTTGTCAAGTGAGAGAAGATCAGCTGAAGTTCCAAAGGGCCATGTTGCTGTTTATGTTGGGGAGAATGAGAAGAAGAGATTTGTTGTTCCAGTATCATACTTGAATCATTCTTCGTTTCAAGAATTGCTGTATCGGGCTGAGGAAGAATTCGGGTTTAATCATCCTATGGTAGGCCTCACCATTCCCTGCAGAGAGGACTTATTCATTGACGTCGTCTCTGGCTTCAACAGAACATGATGAAGAAGATATGTTCAGAAGCAAAACAGTTTTGTAGATTAGTAGTATATCTTAGAAATGTGTAGAATGATGATATGTGAATATACATGAATATGACTTGGCCATTCTCACATGCAAAATCATTATTTCTAGACAAAATTTTCTGAATCTTTATACTCTTATTTTACTTACCTTATGATTTTCTTGCTGAAAGTAGTAAGTGCAGAATCACACTTAAAAAAAATAAAAAATAAATAAATAACCTCTTGAACAACCAGAATCCTATCCTCTTGAACATGAAACTTATTCTGTATAAACTCATTATACGCGATCAACGAGAACAGAATCATAGACTTGAATTTCCCACAGGCTTGAATTTTGAAGTTAACGAGTCATACTCATAATTCAAGTGGATATATTAGAAAATCAATTTTAGTAAGAAAAACTCGTTTGGAAAACTCAACAGATTAAGGTAACAATAGCTGCTCTGTTGTATATTTCAGTGGTTGTGGATACATTAACTAGGAAATGCTAATCTACAAACATTTGATTCTCCTAAAAGAAATGTCTGCACATGATCTTTTGTTGAAGGCAGAAATGAAATCTACAAATAAGTCTTCATTGCAAGGGATGGTGAGGCCTCCCATCGGGTGATAGAACCCGAATTCTTCTTCAGCTTGAAACAACAACTCTTGAAACGAAGGGTGGTTCAAGTTCGCTACTCAAATCACAAAGCGCCTCTTCTCATTCTCCCCAACATAAATGGCATCATGCCCCTTTGGAACTTCAGCTGATCTTCTTTCGCTGGATAAAGGTCGTCTCAGCATCTGGCGAATGGCCATTCTTAAACAAATTTTACAAGTGAAATGAGATTTTTTTTTCTTAACGAAATCAAAAATCGAGAATGCTAAATAATTTCTTGAAGGGGTTTGTTGATGGTTGAAATTGAAAATGTATCGCATAAATAAAAATATAGGGTAGTGCTATTTTGTCTCACTGTGGCCGACCACACAAGTTAAAAATGGTAATATAGGTTTTAAAAATGGAAATATACCCTGATTGGGAAGCATAAACTCTAAGAGGAAAATGTGATTATTTTCATTTTTACAGTCAACTTTCCTTTCTTTTACGCATGTGGCTGGCCATCGTGTGACCGAATATTATTACCCTTATAATAACTAAATAGTGGTGGCTATGTGAGTTGGAAACACAAGCTACCACATGAGAAATTACATGGATGTGTCTATCAATCAATATAAATATTTCGAGAGATTTAATGCATTTCTCCCAACGGGCCCAACCAACTCTACATTCATGGCCCCAAATGCCCCCACATAAATTAAATAGTTGGTCAAAATCACATAAATTCAAATCAGATCAATATAATCATTTATGAACAGATGAGTTGGTTTGTCAACTTGTAGAAAAACTTTACTAGTTTTATCTGGTTGTGCAGTACTTTGGATATTTAGAAAAAAAGAAATAAGGCGTTCGACTTAAATTATGGACATTTTAATTTTAGGTGCAAATAGGCATCAAAGTTTGTTATGTGAGGGCCCTTGTTGCTATGTTGGTAGAATACATATTTTTACATCACAAATTTCTTATTGCTTCAAATTATTGAAAGACAATCCATGTGAATCCCCATGTGTTTGTGTTTCCAACTTACACATCGGGGGCCATTGCATAACCACTTGTTATCTTAACCCCTCACCTAAAAACTTCTTCAACAGTCAACACTAATTCATTTCTTGATTTTGCTATTTATACACAACACATTTCTTGATTGCAGCCACCATCATCAACTTTTCATTTCAATTCAGCAGAACTCAGTTTCATACAACAATGGCTATCCGACACATGTTGAAACGGTCTGTGTCAAGTGAGAGAAGATCCGGTCAAGTCCCAAAAGGCCATGTTGTTGTTTATGTTGGGGAGAAAGAGAAGAAGAGATTCATTGTTCCAGTATCGTACTTGAATCACTCTTCGTTTCAAGAATTGTTGTTTCAAGCTGAGGAAGAATTTGGGTTCAATCATCCTATGGGAGGCCTCACCATTCCTTGCCGTGAGGACTTGTTCATTGACGTTGTCTCTGGCATGACCACAACATAAGATACTTTTAGGAGGTGCAAAATTTTGTAGATGATAATCTTTTACAAATTGTATGTAGTAACTAGTAACAATATAGTAGTAGATGAATATACATGACAAATTTTACCTGTTTGAACAACCAAAATCTTATTATTGTTTAGATGAACAATCTCCGATAATCTGCATTATGATGGATAATCTCGATTATACAACTAGTCAGTTGAACTTGCTTGAATCTATTAATTCAAGAAAATTCTGTTTGCAAGTTGATAAATAAATTATATTTTTTTTGGTATTGATCCAATTGAATGACACTTCAACGAACTTCAAAAGTCAAGTCTGTCATAATTTGTATCTCATAGCTACCTAGATCAGATAGAGATACTAATGCATGCGTTACAAATTAAGGTTAATTCCCTTTAAAAATAATCTAGCTTTGTTTTACAAAATTTGGACTGCTAACATCCTTAATTATATAATTAATTTAAGGATTGTAGTATAATTCATTATTAAATTAAATTATCTTGTATATGGTAAATAATTTATATTTTGAATTTCTGATTTTCAAATTAGCTTGAATCCTTTTAAGTTCATAACAATATTATTCAAACTTGCTAGTAAACAAAAAAGATGAAGACTAGTGAAAAAGTTGTAATTTGATTAAATAGTATAACCAAAAAAGCAAGCTTTCTGTTGATAAATTTTAGTACAACACCGGACCTTAAGTTGACAAAACAAGATTGCATTTTCAAACTAATAATAAAAAAAATGTTAAATTATTGTGTGCATTATATTTTGCACTTAAAACTGTTGTATAAGGAGATACTTCAGAACTTGAACTCTGACCAAGATTTAGATTTATTTTATTGAGATGACTTCATTTTATTTTATTTTTGTGGAGGAAAAAATACTAGTTAATTTTAATAAATACAACCTTCTGTCCCTGTTTATAAATTGGATCCAGACATTCAAATCTTTCAATCTTGTTACAAATTGGATCCATCTTATATTGCAACAAGGCCGATATGTTGGAATTGATTTGGAAATTAACCCTAATTTTTTGTCAAATGACGTTAATAAAGCCTATTGCCAATTTATATGATAACTAATAGTCGATTACATATTGGTGAGAATCAATTTTCTACTTGAACTACCCTTCATCCACGATGTGTAAATACTTAGTAATTAAACTAATTACAGTTTCAACCTAGGCCTATTTTAGTAAAAAAAAATCAAAAGCCAGATTTCATCTATAATGCCGTATATCAAGCAAGATGTAGACAGCAATATTGACGTGAACTATAATTAAAGAAAGAAATGCAAATTTATTCAAATAAAACAATTTCATTGTAATGTTCGCGCCTAACTAAAATATTCTTTGCAACACATCGAATTTCAGTTACAAAACTTTTTCTTAAAAAAAAAAAAAAAAAAAAAACCCTTTTTCTTGAAGAAATCAACAGATTGAGTAAATAATATTTCATGTATATTCCTGTACTCTTATGTATTATCATTGGATACATTTTTGTAAGAGATTCTAATCTGAAAAATTTCTGCTACTCCTAAGACCACTGCCATACATCATCATCTTCTGCTCAAGCCAGAGACGACGTTTATGAATAAGTCCTCACTGCAGGGAATGGTGAGGCCTCCCATTGGATGATGGAATCCGAATTCTTCCTCAGCTTGAAACAACAATTCTTGAAATGAAGAGTGATTCAAGTATGATACTGGAACAACAAATCTCTTCTTCTCATTCTCCCCTACATAAACAGCAACATGTCCCTTGGGGACTTCAGCTGACCTTCTTTCGCTGGATAAAGATCGTCTCAGCATTTGACGAATGGCCATTTTTGAACAGATTATACAAGTCAATTGAAAATTCTTTTTGCTTCTACAAAGAAGTCCTGAAAAGAAAATCAGGAAAGCTAAAGAATTGTTTGAGGATTGTTGATGGCTGAAGTTGAGAAAATGTGTTGTGTATTATATAGATTGGCTAGCAAATGGAAATCATAGAAAATAAGAAATGTGGTGGCTATGATGATCGGAATATACAAGCACATTAGTCATCACATGGATTTGTCTGTCAATCATTATATATTTTTGAGAGATTTAATACTTTGCTCCCAACCAACTCTAGCTAAATGCCCCACAGAAATTAATTAATTATTTTGACAGAATTAACTCAATAAATTCAAGTCAAATATATATATTCCACATAAACATTGTACAAAAACTATACTAATCTTATCTGGTTGTGCGGTTGGAGTACATAATCGCATAACGTGGTCGGATCGACTTTTGCAATATATATGTAGTCTTCTTACATCCACCATTAAATCAGCATTAAGTGAAAATAGTAATCAAAGTTTGTTATGTGAGGCCCATTTTGATGCAAGTTTGGATGTACATCACAAATTTCTTGTTGCTTTAAAATGTTGAAAGAAAATACATGTGCTTGTGTTTTCAACATGCATATCATGCGGGCCATTGCATATCTACTCTTTATCTTAACCACTCACCTAAAAGATTTTTCAACACAAATCAATTTCTTGATTTTGCTATATATACACAACACATTTCTTGATTGCTGCCATCATTCATCTTTTCACAATACTTGAGCTTTCTTAGCTTTTCATTCCACGAAGTAATCCATTTCAATTGAGCAGAACTCAGTTTCATACAACAATGGCCATCCGACAGATGCTGAGACGGTCTTTGTCAAGTGAGAGAAGATTGTCAACTGAAGTTCCAAAGGGCCAAGTTGCTGTTTATGTTGGGGAGAATGAGAAGAAGAGGTTTGTTGTTCCAATATCGTACTTGAATCACTCTTCGTTTCAAGAATTGTTGTTTCAAGCTGAGGAAGAATTTGGGTTCCATCATCCGATGGGAGGCCTCACCATTCCTTGCAGTGAAGACTTGTTCATTGATGTCGTCTCTCGCTTGAGCAGAACATGATGCATGTGTTTCAGATGAGCACAATCTTGTAGATTAGAATCTCTTGCAAAATGTATAAAAGTACAAAATATCAGGAGTAGATGAATATACATTACAAATTTTTGAGCAACTTTTCTTGTTACCTTAATCTGTTGATTTCTCCTAACACAAAATCAATGTGAACATTTTTTGCCAAGAAAATACAGCTTAGTTTGAAAATTATGGAGATGAACAATCTCGAATAATCTGCATAATCAAGGATGTTTGTTCTGATTCCATTGAGGAAAAAAATCTCCTTGCAAGATCGATTATAAATAAATTATAGTGCAGCAATAAATTTATTGATCATGACTTAGAGTTGTCAAGTAGTCCGACTTGATTTGGTGTGGGACTCAACCTTGAAATAGGCCTCAATCGAAAGCCTAATTGGTGCTCCGAATTTGCACTAGTTGGGTCTCTCATGGGCCTATTTTATTCGTAAAAGTCCAATCCAGGCCTAGCCCGATCTATTGACTGGCCGGCCGGCCCATTCTACAAGTTATAATCTAGCTACATGATTATCTTTCCTGCCATAATATCTCTCATCTATAGTTAGGAATATAAGAGCGGAAGCCTTAACTTAAACCAAAATCAGTCACATATTGTTCAATCGAATTTTATCTGGTCCTACACTTATATACCCTCTCATACTTAACTTTTCATGTAGAATCAATGTAGGGATATTGTAACACCTTAATTTAAATAGAATCTGGTCCCAGTAAAAGGTTAAAGAACTTGCAGCCAGAAATCAATGCATAATAAAGCTGTGTAAATTTCAGTTACTAAATGTTGAATTCTTATATTAACTTTTCTACAAAAATGATGTTGCAATTGCAAAATTTTAGAAGTTAAAGTGAAGATTGTTGTTCGGATTCGTGTTATTTCCAACAATTAACCCAAGTAAAAATTAAAAAGTTTAGGAATGCTAGTGTTTTAGTCCACTGCTTTATGAGTATAATTTAAGAAGAAAAAGAAATATTCTTGACAGCATGTATATTTCCAATACAAGGTTTAAATTATTCGATTTACAGATTACAGAAACTGAAGAAATTCGTGCAAGTATATTTCCAATACAAGGTTTAAATTATTCGATTTACAGATTACAGAAACTGAAGAAATTCGTGCAAGTATACATGTCACAGACAGCTTCAGGAAAGCTGGTAAATAATAAGGCCAGATTTAGAAATAGGAATGAATTTAAGCAGCTTCAGCAAAGCCAACCTTCATATTACCATAGTCGAAGACAGTGTGATACTGCCCCATGAAAACATCCCCCAAAATCCTGCATCATGCCAACAAACACATCAGTCATAAGTCGAGGAGAGAACGAGCGCAATTCAAGGAATCGCACATAGATTGTATATGAAGTGATGGTCTTTGGTTTTTTGACAATCATGAGCAGATTTTCGTTTTAGAAGGGATTCTTCAGTGGTAGTTCATGTGCAACAAGGAAGATTTACCATAGAGGGCCACGGGGTGGAGCCACATCTAAGGCTGTGAATCCACTGATGCACTGAGCTGCGTCACCTTCCCCGACTTTCAGGATATACTAATCAGCAAGAAAACAAGCACGGACAATAAGTTATAGTAGCCTTGTCAAGAAAATGACTCGTACTTTGTTATGCAACAATCAAGGATTATCGTCAACTAAGTGCTGAACTTTGACGACCTCTGTAAAAATGATATATGCACAAAAAAAAAAAAAAAAAAAAAGAGACCTTACAAAATGTCACAAAAAAAAAACACACTGGACTTGAACATTTCAAAGTCAAAAATTTAATGCAGGAATTTTTATCAGGTGACATTTTGAAAGACCCTGTTTATTTGGAAAGTCCAGGATGTTTTTCTTTTGCATGTCAAAGGTCAGGTTATAATTGCAAACGAGCCAGAGATCACGGCATGAGTGCAAATATCATATAATATGAAAGAATACATGAAATGTAATCACAGATGACAAAATGAAGACATCTTTGAAACAAATACGATGCACATAACATGAACATTTTGTACCATAGCCTTTGATGGGCTGTGCCCCTCTGCCTAAACTCGGTTCTCGATTGTGAGACAACATTATCAAGGCAGGACATACATCTCAACTTTTGGTTGGTGGATCTCGCAGCAAGATTATGTTAATTTTCTTTTAGTTTCCAATCCAAGACTCAGAACTATCAACTATTCCCTTTTGTGTCTCGCTTACTCATTATGCATCCTGTACTCGCGTGAGCACCTAAGTCAGAGTGGTTTCATCGAAATATGAAGTTAATTGAAGGCCTTAACGCCCGAGCATAAATTCTTTTTTCTTTGTTGGTTTCTTCCTAGATCAGTAATTGGTTTCATCCTACGGAATACTCGAAATTAGACAGTTAAAAGATCTAATAATATATTTAGACATGACATTAAATTCAACTAGTATCTCATACTTCGAGGATGGCGTAGCAAACTCGGGTTAATATGAAACAAGAAAAGAGGGTATGACATTTATGAAAGTTACGGAAAATGCTAAAAGAACAAATGAAAAATAGCAAAATACTTAAAGTGAAGGACTGGATGTATCAAACCTGCTCTGGGGTGAGAGCAAATGATTTACCACCAATGGTAAAGGAAACATTGGGCATCGAAGAAAGAACACTGCAGTCAACAGCTGATTCACCCATTGGACTGGGAAGCCGATCACAGAGCTGAAGTTTAAAGCAAAGATTCAGAACACAAAGGAGAAAATAAGGAGTAAAACTTTCAGAATGATTGATTAATCTACCTCATTAATATAGTCCAGAATCTTTTCTTGTGTTTGGTTCCGTTTGAGTTGGTTTTGCATCCATACGACTGCCATTTGGCAAGCCGTGCACATTTCATCACCAAGGCTGTTTGAATTGCTATCGCTTTCCTTGTCCACCACACTCTCAATTATCATACTGAACATAGTTTCACAAATAACTCGTGTCAAACAACAAAAGTATACTGAAACTATCATGCAAAATGGCATAAAAGCATCACGGTTGAAAATGATAAATGATGAATGTTGTATTGGTTACTTTATTTAAAAACCATAGAATATGTAAAAATATAATGACCAAGCCAGTAACCAAGAAGAATGTATGGAGCAAGAACTATTAGATCTTTTTCACATATTTTTATCGTTCGAAGTAAAAAAGAGTGCAGGAACCTGACCTAACATCTCGAGTGCCATCAAAGGAGCACAAATTAATCTGGGAGCAGATCTTTTGAGGTTCAGACTGTATATACCAACATGAAAAGAAGATCTTTGTTAGCTATAGTGGTAAATATTTGATGTACATCTGCAGATCAAGCAGTGAGTTGGTAATCAATTTTTCTCCTCACTCACCTCAGACAACAACATTTCCAATATGGTTTTACCATAAAGGGAAACCACAGACTTGCATTCCTGGCTTACAACCCCAGAAGCTCCAATTGCATGATTAATCAGAGTGATCACAGTCTGAAGAGAATTCAGCAAGTTAAACAATGCGTAGGATCACACGTATGCAACAAAGATTAAGTACAGCAACACTAATTCTGGCTCTCAAATTTCAGATCCAGCATTTGAATCAAAACCGAATTTAATTGACTAAAATCTAAAGAAAATTCCTCCATATATAAGCACTGCATTATAAGTTAAGACGTTTCTTGGAGAACAAAGTCAGAAACTTCTAAAGATTTGGAATGGTCTCAACGAAAATTGCAAGCTAGGCTAACAAATTCTTATGTTTATTTCATTATCAAGAAAATTAATCTGAACAAAATAAAAATATAACTAACAGAACATAATGAACATATCTGGAAGTCAATTATCTGAACTGATAACTGCATCTTCTCATTAAAGACACCGACAGACTGAATCTTGAATGAAATGCACATAATAAGTTTACTATGTCAATAGGAGTACGTACAGTTGGTCCTGTCAACAACGAAGTTCCAGAGTCCGCAATGGCTGAGCAACCGCCAGAACAAAATCCTGTAGGACTTCAAACATTAGCACATAGAACTTCCAGAAGGATAGAACAAATTGATAAGAATATCATTAAATGGGCAATTAGAAAATTATATAAACATTTAATAAGCCACCTGTTGTCTCCCCGCCAATGAAAACATCATCCATGTCAAACTGAAAACACAGAGAGAAAACCTTGAAAGTGAGGAAATGACTACAACAACAATAAGATGTCAGACCTAAAAGGTTGAGAAGGCCACCTGCCAATAACCTTTCTGAGTAACGGGAACATAGGTGTGCTCTCCCTTAAAATGATCAGGATCGACGCCACCAAAAACAAGCTCACCCCCCTCTTCTTCATTACCATTACGGTTAAACCAAAATGAGAAAACCGGGTCTTTCACAAGACCTTGACTTACCATGTTGTACCTGTTATTGGATTTGGAAATGAGGCATTAACACAGAAACTTAAAATGGTTGGCAAATGACTATAGATCTGGAAGCAGATATGCCATCCATGGTGGCACTGACTTATCGATATTGTTTTCACATCAACCAGAAACCACGAAAGGACTATCTTTGACAACCCAATTCAAGCTTTCGAACTTATCCTATCTTAGATGAATTTTTTTAGACCCTATAGGTTTCACATAACCCCTGCCCCACCCCCCCCCCCCCCCCCCGCCCGATGGAGATTCTTTAATTTTTATATTAAAAATGTTCAAACGTATAGCCTGCTAAAACATTATTCCCACTGCTTACCCAAAATACATACATACATACATACATACATACATACATACATTGTGTGTGTGTGTGTGTGTGTACCGTATATTCCCTACTTCAACTGTTCATATATCTCAAATCTTAGATGTTTAAGATTTCATAAGTGAAAATAAAGAAGCAGCTTTGAGTGTATGTGCTTGATTTGCCTTTAAAGCATACCAGACAGGAACAGCATTGCCAACAGAAATTTCCTGGAATCCAAGTCCGAGAATTCCATCAAACTTAGCTGCCAAGAATGTGATGCCTGGTTCTTTTGTAGCTTCAATAAACTCCTGAGGACACAAACTTTTACAAGTTATATCAGGGCAAAGTAAAAAACAATTCATACACTTTAGTTGTTCCCCAGATATACCTGATCCTTTACAATAAGGTCACCAATCTGAACATGATCTTCGCTGAAAAATCCGGAGATAGATCCAGTTCCATAATGAATTGCAGCAGATTTACCTTCACAAAGAACGATAACACATGAAATTTTCAACCATTTACTCATAGTGCAGCTCTTATATTGAATGGCAGATCACAATGTGACTTATTATTTTAAATGTGAAGGGGCGAAACCAGGTTTCCTCACTTTCTTTGTGCATTACTTTTCTTCACTAGCACAATTATGTCTACACCACAGTCAAATTACTTTCAAACTAGACGGCAGTAGTTAAGAAAAATGCCATTAATACTCAGGATAAGCGTATGAATTTAAATTTTCTGTAGTACGAGAAGATTCATCTTATTTAAGTAGTACGAACTAAAATTAACATAATTTTTTGAAAATCATAATAGCCACACATCAAAAAGAGATTATTCTGAAATAATCAACATAGATGCATAACCTACACTTCGAATACTGCCTAAATAATCAAACATGAAATCGGCATTCAAAACATCATTACAGAAGTATTATGATTTATGCATACCATTCTTCTTGTAGGTGCTCGAATGGCTCGACTTGTACTTTGAATGGAAAAGGCAAGCTACCTGGATCAATTATACGCAAAATATACTTAAAGAACACACAAAAAAAGGCGACGGGTTTTTCACAACTAACAGAAAAATATTAAACCCAAAAACTCACAGAAAAGTAGCACTTCGATGATGGAACCCAAAGATTAGAACTTCCAGTGTCAAAAATCACAGTGAATTTCTGTGAAGGAGTCCCAATGCCAATCTCACCAAAATACTGAGCATCCAAATAATTCTTCAAAGCAATGATACCGGCATCCGAATCCCCATTAACGCCACGAATTTTATAATAATCCTTCACTAAACCCCCCTGCTTCGAGGCAAGGCCATCCGAAACTCGATTAATCTGATTTAATTTCCTCTTTTTTAACCCAATTCTTAGCAATCCATCATCACGAGCAGCAAAGGAAGAAGTAAACAGTACAAAGAAGAGAAAAACTGCGGCAAAGCTGTATCTTTTACCCATTCCACAAACTGCAACAAAATCAGTTAAAATTCAACACTCAATTAGCTTCAACCCCTTTGCGTTGACTATAAAAACAGCAAAAACCACAGAATCAAGAAATAAAATTTGAGGGTTATTTTATAAACATTGAATCTTTTACAGTTGAATTTTAATAGGGTTCCTCTTCGATTAGGTTTTCTGATTGTGAAATTCGAATTCAGGGAATGATCGAAATCCGCAAATAGTTTTCTAGGTCTGATGTTGTTGTCCGACAACATTAATCCAACTGCAAAATCTAAAAAAAAAAAAAGACGATTGTCCAGAAAAATTGTTTTTTCAACGAAGTTTTGAAGTTTGCAAGAATTACCTGAAGAGAGACGACAGAGAATGATCAAAGTGAGAGCAGAGAGTCAACAGTTAGGAGTTTTAAGAGAGGATTAGATTAGATGACCAATAATTGAATTTTCTTTTGTGAAAAAAAAAATACAAATTTGCAACACCTGCAAATCATCTACTCCGTGTAATAAGTACTAATATAACTATAAAAACTGACATCTAAATCCCAAAATGGAGACGGGAATTATAAAATAATCGATAATACTTTATATTCTTTTCTTCTAGAAGTGATATACTCATATACTCACATGTCCAATTAATTATATACCTCTCATAAGTTTAAGACTGTCCGCAACGGCTGTCTCGTTGGCCGGCTCGAGATAACTGCGTCAACAAGACAGCCCGATGCAGTACGAGGAGGTTCGAGTCGGTCCCGTTACATCGAGGCAGTCTCGATACGGCGCGTGCGGGACACGCGCTCATAATTAAAAAAAATAGAAAAATTCGAAACATATTTTTTTTTTTAAAATAGCCATTCGGCAACGGTTCAAATCAGCCAAAATTTTCCTTTCTTTTATAATTTCACCTATAAATACCTCATTCTTCACATCATCTTCTTCACCTAGTTTCTCTTTATTTTTCGTAAAAAAATATCTTCCTCGTCGGAATCCTCAACCGGCTACTCTTCTCATGGCACCGACGACGAGATTTTCTCGATGGTCACAAACCTCCAAGCTGTTGCCGCTCGACTCTTCACCGTCAAGAAAAAAAAGAAGATGAAGAGGACAGTGGTACACCGCGATCGGGAGGCGGCGTTACAGCAATTGATGTCCGACTACCAACCCAACATACGGCCCTACATTTTTCTGCCAGCGTTTTCGGATGCACTAGCATCTGTTCTTGAAGATTTGCAAGACGTTGGAGCAGAATGTGCGCTACTTCAAGCAGAAACGAGATGCAACCGGCAAATAGGGCCTGACGTCGGTGCAAAAATGCACAATGACCGTTCGCCAACTAGCCACCAGTGGAGCGCCGGATACATTTGATGAATACTTGAAGATCGGAGATAGCACGAGCCGTCTTTGCCTCCGGAAGTTCTGCAAAGCTGTCATCAAGCTCTTCGGTGACGTGTACTTGAGGAAGCCAAATGCTCAAGACACCGCTCGGTTGTTGCAGATGCATGAGAAGAGGCACGATTTTCTAGAAATGCTCGGTAGCTTGGACTGCATGCACTTGGCGTGGAAGAATTGCCCGAAGGCGTGGGCGGCTGCCTAAACACGATATCAACGTTCTCAACCAGTCGTCCTTATTCGAGGACGTGCTTGAAGATAGGGCTCCGCCGTGCGAATTCGTGGTGAACGGAAAGCACTACGACCAGGGTTACTACTTAATCGATGGGATCTACCCATCTTGGCCAGCTCTAATCAAGACTCCCCAGCTTGCAATGGACGAGAAATCGGCGCGCTTCAATAAGATGCAGGAAGCGGCGAGGAAGGATATCGAACGGGCGTTGGTGTTCTTCAAGCCCAATGGGAAATTATTCGGAATCCGGGGCGGAACTGGTACACGAAGCACCTCTGCAACATCATGTTTACGTGCATTATTTTGCACAACATGATAATTGAAGACGAAAGGGAGGATGTTGTGAACTGAAGGGAGGACACAGAAACAACGACGACCATTGATGTAAATCGGGTCCCCACTCCGCTGTCCTGGAAGAATTATCTCAAATGGGACGAAGCGTTGAGAGATACAAGGAAGCATCATCGGCTCACCAATGATCTGATCGAGCATGTTTGGAGCCGATTTGGACCTGTTGCCGAGTAGGATGTATTTTATTTTTAAAATTTCAATTAATGTAATATTTTTTATTTCAATCAATGTATTGAGTACTAGTTATTTATTTAAATTAATGAAATTTTCGAATTTCTGATTAAAATTAATGCAAAATACAAATTCAGAAATTAGATAGAGACAGTCCCACTACAGCTCACTATCTCTATCTCCACCACATCCATAGATACACCCCCATAGAGACACTACCGCTGCAGATAGTCTAAGGAGGTATGTTAAAATTTGAGGCAAATAGATTATTATACTTAGAGCATCCACATTAAGGGGCTCATCCGCCGGCTCGAGTTAGCCTCGGCGATGAGCCCTCCGATAACAAACCCGCAATGGATGACTCAGGCTCATCTCAACGAGCCGAGCTCAAACAAGTTTATGTATGGCGCATGTAATGCATGAAACTACTTAAAAAAAATATTAATAATAATAATTCGAATTTGAAACTGCTAGCGGCTACTAGGGCTATCTAAATGGTTCTGGTTAGACGGTATTTAACCGAAATACGCAATAACCGATTGGTTATTGGTAACTAAAAACCGATTTTATTAGTTATTGGTACGATAACGGTTAGAATTTTTTAAGTCAACTGGTTATTGGTTATAACCAAAACCAAACCATAATAACCAATTAACCAAATTTATTTATTAATTAATAACATATATAGTATATAATATAAAAATATATATTATTTTATGTTCGAATTGGTTAGAACTTGGAAGGGACGACTACTAATGAAGTGTGTGACAACACCGAAAACATTGTGTGAAATTATGTTCGAATTGGTTATTCCATAATCGCACCAATTACCACTCCTAGCGGCTACTGACTCAACCCAAAACACCTATGAATTGACTCGTAATCGCACGAGGTCACTCTAGTGTGATAAGCTAACCCAAGTTGTATCTTAAGGAAGGTTAAGCAGAGCGATAAATCATGCTATGCACAAAAAACAATAAATCCTAAAACACTCTAACAATAAGTTGGGTGTGACACTCTTACACTTCATTATCTAGACTGAATTTAAATACTAAATTACTAACACAATAAACATAGACAAGATCAAATAAATAAAATTATCAGAATATAAACCTAGACACTGAAAATTCTTTAACTAACACCCATAGAGAAATTAACAAGCACAAATACTACACATCAAATGAACGACAATAATAAATCATAATAATAATGCAAAATCAAACTAAGCATGATAATGAAAATACCAGATCGAATCAACAAAGAAAGTAATACTGGACAAAGTTAAATGACAAATACTAAATAGAATTAAAATACTCTTGATCCTTACAAAAGTCTGATAAAGCAATTGATAGGAAAGTAACGAAGAGAATCCAATTGATTTTCAAAGAAGAACAGTCACCGTCTCTGTCTGTCGAGAAAAGAAGATAACCTAATAAAAAATACAATTCGCTAATTTAAAATAACTAATGACCGTCCGCTTAACATAAGCGAGCGCCGAAAAGAAATACGCGAAATCTGGCAAATAATAAATTAAAATTGAGCGACCGCTCATAAATGAGCAAACGCTAACTCCAAATATGGAGAACTGAGCAATGATGACATGAGAGGCCGCTCAAAGAAGTGAGAAGCCGCTCAAAAAGGTGAAAACGCTCAAAATGAGCGGCCGCTCAAAGGAATGAGAGGTCTCTTAAGCGGCGGCTCATTTGTTGTTCAGCTACTTTCTCTTGTTCCTTGTACTTTTCTCACCACTTCTATTATTCTCCCCAATTTCCTGCAAAACTACTTCCACAGTCATAAAAAGCTCACGAATAAAGGCCAGCAAATGAATCAACTATATCACAAAGTTTACTCAAATAAGAACAAATAAGCACAAAACACCTATCGTGCCAAAAACCACCACAACGGATCACAGGCGCCGGCAACGGCTATTTTTTTTTCCCCCCTCTCATTTCCTTCCACATTTCATCCTTCTCCTCTAATGACCGTCAGTCCTTCATCTCCTCCAATGACCGCAGTCGTCCATCTCCATACACCGAGGCTGAGTCCGAAGCCTTGGCCCGAACTCATATCATATCAACGCTAGACAAGCACCGCTAACTGGCCACCAATCATTTTGGAGTTGAATCACCGATCACTACTAATGCACTTGCCCCGCCGACACGCCGAAGAGGAATGCAAAAATATTGAGCAACCATTGGAGCCGAACCACCAATGTGTGTCAAACGATTCGAAGGAATGCACGTGCAATTCATTTAGCAACTTCCGACCAATACAATCAGTGCCCAGATCATGAGCGAGCTTTAACGAAGTACCCACACCGTTTATGGTACTGTATTCAAGCATGTCGGCATGTGGAGGATCATCAGGGATGATTCCCCATTTCATCGCCCAAGCTTGAAATCGGACTTTTTTTTTAATAAAATAGTTTATTGTATTTTTATTTGTTTATTTATGAATAAAATTAAATCAAAGCTCAAAAAATCTAAAAACTCAAAACTAATTCATATAAGTCGGCACTATAATTCTTACCAATATTACAACAGTCTCATAAGTGGGTCCAGGGCCAAGTCGAGCCTTTATCAAGTGATGTGCATGCTCTTATCCCATATGCTTAAGGATCATGATATTTTCAAAATTGAGGCAAGTATCATTATACTTAATATTTTGGTTAGTGAAAGCAAAACCTAACAACCACTACATATAATCATCCGTTTGGACCGCCAGCATAAGTTTTCACCGTCGCTTGATATCAGATTTGTACTTTCAAAAAAAATAAAAATCACAGATTTATCGCCATAAGCATGAAGGAGGAAAGCAGCATAGAAAATCCTCAAGATTTCGATAGTTAAATCGTTGAATTCAACGTTAGGGCTTCAATTCATATATTCCAACGTATGGATTGTATGAAATTTGTGTCTATGATTTAGTATATTGAATAATGAAATATTGAAATCTAACTCTACTTCGTGCGTTCTCGCATCTGTACAAATTACACTGATGCGTGAACCAGTAATCGCAATTCTCAAAATAAATAAATAAATAAATCCTTGCATCTTGCATTGATATGATTCACGTATTCTAGCATCGATAAGATTTGCACCGCTGCCCAAATTGATCTATTTGTGTGCAGGTTTGCACATCCACTGTTGAAACCAACTTAAAGTGCAAACTTATACTTTCTACTACGTAGCTCTTATGTTTGCTCTTATGTTTCTTTATCTTTTTCAATATTGATTTTTTTTTTCGACGAGTCATGTTCGCTTCATATTTATAGGTATAAATAATCAAATAAGGTATGATTCTCAATATCCATGCCTCTCCTACTATTATTACCAATTCCAAATTAAATATTGTCAAACTTTCTTTTAACATTCTCAATAAGGTATACCATTTAGAGAATATACAAAGGTACCTTTGAGGATGATCTAGTGGTAAAAAGTGAGCATTTAAGACTGAGAGGTCTCTAGTTCGAAACCTCATAGCGCCTTTTATAGGTCAAGCCTTGTCACACTTGTACTTGGAAAGTGTGATTTACATGTCCTATGTGGTTTGCAGGCTACTGCACAAGGGATGGGGGTTTACCCAGTTGCGCACCGAATGTAGCGGCTGCGGGTTCCCACGATATCAAAAAAAAAAATAGAGAATATATAAGGATAATATAACCCTAACCCTTAATCATGTCATGAATCATCTTATTATTAAAGTATGCATAAGGGACGGAGGTTTACCCAGTGCACACCGAAGGTAACGGCTGCAGATTCTCAGAATATCAAGAAAAAAAAATAAAGAATATATAAGAATAATATAACTCTTAACCCTTAATCATATTATGTATCATTTCATTATTAAAATAATAAGAATGTCACGTGCGGAGACCAGAGAAAATTCGATTTGCATTCATCCCCCAATCGTACTTATGACCCCAAGGAATATGTAAATTGATCATAAGCTTATTCCAAGTATTGATTGCTCTTTCTTGAACTACTGCGCCGACTAGTTTGAAAGTATTTGTTCTCACTTTTAGGTGCTACTAGAAGTGGCCGTTTGTAAATATTTCTTGGGGTGATAAGCGCCAGACTTTTAACTCAGAAAGTTCAAATAAATTAATCAAATATTTTATTTGTATATAAGAAATTTTAAAAATCATATATTAAAATAAATGCTAATTTAATATACTCGTAATGCCTTTTAAGAATAATGAGCATAATATTAAATAGAGTCAATCTCAAAACAATAAAACTTTTTAAAACTAAAAATTGAACTCAAGTCTAAAAAATTATTATTGTTTAAGCAAAATACATTCCTCATCAAGTTTTAGAGTTGAAAATATATAATATGGTTCTTCATGCAAAGAAAAGAAGGGGACATAGAAGAAAAGGAAAAAGAAAAGAAAGAAGATAATTGTAAAGAGTAATGATATTCTGACACATTGTGGCCAGCCACGACGCGCTAAAAAATGTAATATAGGTTTTGAAAATGGAAACATGCCCTAATTTGGGAAGCATAAACCTTAGAGGGAAATGTGATTATTTCCATATTTACAGTCAACTTTCCTTTTTTTCATGCATGTGGCTAGCCACAGTGTGTCCGAATATCATTACTCAATTGTAAAAGCTTAATCAAATGAAGCACAATTAAAAATTAAAAAGAGTTGGAATACACAATATTGTTTTTAATAAAGAAGAAGAGAGAAGAAACGGAAGAAAGAAGAAAATTGTAACACTAGTACTATTAATAAATAAATATCTGACTTAAAAAAAAAAATCTAACTTCCTTAGAATATACTGACTTTCTATCGATAACTAAAAGTAAATGAATGTAACAAGAAAAATAATGACTTGTTGGCCTTGAATGGGTGTGGAAAAATAGACCATGTGTTTGCTCTTAATATCTATACTAATATAAAAAGAGTTTTCTTTTACAAAATTTATTTTGTATATTATATTTTATAATATATTTAATTTAAGGGTAATAGTGTAATCTAATATATTATACTTAGATTTACCTTGTATACATATCAATATAGTTTTCTAATTTAATACTATATGATAGTTTTCCACTTTGGGTGAGATTATATATATATATGTTGTCTGACACCCATCGTCATATCTAAGGTTGTCTAAACGGGTGACGGGTAATCAGGTAGTGTTGTACCGATTCAATACCCGATGTGTATTGGGTACCCGATACACGCATGTTTGGGTAAACAGGTCGAGATACATGATGAAAATTTTAGATATTTTGGGATTGGGTATACCCTACACCTGATCCGGGTACCCAAGTAAATCTGAATTTTTATTTTTTTATATTATACATATATATATATATATATATATATATATATATATATTCAATTATTATAAAACTAATAATTTTATTTTATAAATCTCTTATATGTATACCCTAATTTTTCTAATATGATTTACTGATTAGGTTGCTTATGGTTTTATATTTATAGACTAATAATGTTTGTGATATTATTTTAATATTAAGTTGCATGTACAATTTTTTGTTTGGTTAGTTATTGCTTGTTATGATTTTCTTATTAATTGTTTTGATCAATTGGTTGTTATGGATCATTGAGACACAATTTATAGTGTTATAATTGAGATTTAAATAGTGTTAAATATTTTTTGGCATAATATAATATATATTTAATAATAATGTTGGGCAGTTTGGGTACCCTAATACCCGATTGGGATTACCCGCTAGGTTATTTGGATACCCGAGATTTTTGAATATAGGGTCGGGATAAGATATTAAATTTTTTTAAAAATCGGGGTCGTCGGGTACCCTATATTTTCGGGTAGGGTACCCTACCCGTCCCGTTTAGACAGCCTACACTGCGACAAATCAGAAAGTGTCTTATAAAAATCATAAACTATGTAAATCCCTATATATATGAATAATCGAGCTATAGTAGAAATATTCTACAAAATTATGAAGTTTTTATTTTCAATTTTCAAATTTTATTGGTTTAATATGCATGTTATAGAGATTCTCGAAACCCCTTATATGGTAGATGAAGGATTATGATTAGTATAAGATGAACTTATATATTCAAATTGGAGAAACTATAATTAAAAAATTTGCAAAATAAGTGATTAATTGATGTAAAGTAGGGATATGATTTAGTTAATTAAAATTAATTAGATATCAAGTAGTGTCTTGCTCAATCTTGATCGTTTGACTAAAAAAACGAGCTTCGATCTCCTTCAAATATCGAGCGAGTTTTTATCAAGTCGAGTGCCGAATTGAGCCTAAACAAACTTTTTAAATTTGAACTTATATTTAAAATATTAGTTATGCTTCAAAAATGTAAGTTATTGTATTCACGATAATATGATACATGTACTATTT
This sequence comes from Schizonepeta tenuifolia, assembly GCA_029490685.1. Taxonomy (NCBI): domain Eukaryota; kingdom Viridiplantae; phylum Streptophyta; class Magnoliopsida; order Lamiales; family Lamiaceae; genus Schizonepeta; species Schizonepeta tenuifolia. Next base: position 132,789,042 of record CM055955.1, read on the forward strand.
TCTTATAAATAAATAAAGTTTTACATACTTAATTTAAATATTTCTAATTATACTATAATTAATAATTTTATTTTCTAAAGATAAATTGCTTAACGAGCTAGAGTATGAAGGTATTGTTACCGTCATGCAGGGGGTCACTGGAGCTATGGGTTCTTTAAATTCATAGGAGTATTCACATGCAATCTAGAAAAATAAAATTAACATAGATAAATTCGAATATAAAATGTTAACATGAAAGGATTGACATGGTTTGTTGGAATATAATAGTAAACTTGATTTTGTAATTAAGAATAGTAGATATTTTAGTAGAGATTTCTAGAATTAGAAGTAAATAAGAAGACAAAAGATAAGTTAAAGAATTCTAGAAACAAGGAAGAAAAGAGAATTTAGTAGATTATTCTAGTAACTAATTTTGAACCATAATTTGAAATTGGTGATTACACACAACCGACATATAACAACTATAAATATGTATCAATGTATTGTATTGAAATTGGGAGAGAAATCAAATGAAATTTTATATCCATGTTTAGTGCTCATTTCTCCCCCTTCTTTCTTACACATGCACACACGTCCACACATACAATAAAATACTCCCCTTCTCCAATATCGATTAAATCCCCCTCCCCTCCCACCATCACAAAATTTCATATTTTCCAACATGGTATCAGAGCCACAAGATCCTACTTGTGACAGTTAAAGTCTCCATGCTCGAAAGGAGCAACTTCGAATGAGTTGAAGCATCAAGTGAAGATGCTTTGAGGCCCACGAGGTTTAGCAAATCCAAACCGTGGAGTGAGTGCAATGAGCTGAATAACGAGGCTTGGCTTGTCCCAAAACAAAAGGGATAAGTTGCATGAGAGTAGCCGCATGAAAAAGTGGCACTATCCCAACGGAAAGGGATAGATTGTGCGTGTGTCCTGATAGAGTGACGAGAAAACTCTATCCGAAGGGGACAGAAGGTCTCGAGAAAATCTCGAGTGGTGCACGCAAAAAGTGCAGGAAAGGATTCGGTGTGAAGAAGCCGAAAAACTGTGAAAGAAAAAAAATGAGAAAGAAGAATGTTCGAGCACGACAAGGAAGATTGTTCGAGCAACGATGGTGGACATACGACAAGAGAGAGGTCATGGCCAAGGATAAGATCAGATCAGAGGCCGAGAACGTGGACGTGGATGAGGAGGTTTTGTAAAGAAAGGCGAAAAGAGTTTAATAGAAAGTTTTCACAGGAGGATCGAGCACAAAATTGAGGTACGATAAATCTTCAATATTTTCATAGATTTTGGCACTATGCTTCCGAGTGCAAAAAATAAAAGTTGAAGAGAAGCCGAGAACGTGCTAAAGAATGTGGGAAGCGTTTGGCGTATATAATGGAGAAGATGGAGATAAGATGAGATGTGGTAGCTCGACACCGCTAGAGGCAATCGCACGTGCAAGCAAAACTTGGCAATTGCAAAGAAGAAAACATAAGTGGATTATTGAAGGTCAAAAGATCAAGATGCCATCAAGAGCCCCCTGAAGTATAAGAGGTTTATCACGTTTTGAAGAATGTTGCTTGAAGTACAAAATCAAGTTTAAAGGGGGGTGTTGAAATATAATAGTAAACTTGATTTTGTAATTAAGAATAGTAGATATTTTAGTAGAGATTTCTAGAATTAGAAGTAAATAAGAAGACAAAAGATAAGGTAAAGAATTCTAGAAACAAGGAAGAAAAGAGAATTTAGTAGATTATTCTAGTAACTAATTTTGAACCACAATTTGAAGTTGGTGATTGCACACAACCGACATATAACAACTATAAATATGTATCAATGTATTGTATTGAAATTGGGAGAGAAATCAAATGAAATTTTATATCCATGTTTAGTGTTCCTCTCTCCCCCCTCTTTCTTACACATGCACACACGTCCACACATACAATAAAATACTCCCTTCCTCCAATATCGATTAAATCCTCCTCCCATCATCACCTAATTTTTTGTATTTTCCAACATGATTAGCGCATAAATTACTTAACCTTCTATATTCATTATTCGAATTCATCTATGTTAATTTTATTTTCTAGATTACATGTGAATACTCCTATGAATTCAAAAAACCTCGGTCCAGTGACCCCCTACACCCCTAGTTTCGTCACTGGTGATAAATACATACAGTATATACGATAGATTGATGAACGTTAAAAGAAAGTTTGACTACATTATTTAGTTTGAAGTGATAATAATTAACAACAGGAAGGGGCATGCTGCATGCATATGGACGTTGAGAATCGTGCATAAATTAAGTGAGTTTGTGCACCTACTAGCTAGCTAAACACGAACATTACGGACTTGGTCGTTTTCTCGTAAAATAATTAGTAATATATATCCATGTAGAAAAATTCTTTTCGATTTTCTTTCAGTTATCTCAACTATAATTAATCATCCTCATCCCCTCAGACCAAACTGAGTCATGGTGTTTGTACATTTTTCCAAACATGAGTATAATTAAGTCAAGTCTCTGGATATTATTGAAAAGGATGTCGAAGACAAACATTACTCAATATTCGTGGTTGGAACCCTTATTGGGCGGAGACCGAAAATAAATTGGTCCGTGTCCGTGTCCGTGTCACGTATATAATTACAAGTCATGAAATTAAATGGAGTATTAATTTGATATCGACGACAATGATCAGGTTTTCGTAACCGCGTAACCAAAATATCATGCAACTAGGAGACGTTTTATTTGACTCCATACTTGACCGCAATTAATGAAAACAACTGGTTTAAGAAAACAAACAGAAAAAACAACCAACTACATGCCATGCCATGCCATGCCAAGGAGAGATAGAATTTCACATCCCTCGTTTGAAATGATTTCATTCCAGCCTCAACTTTCTTACTTTTTTCAACCCTTTTACTATGGAGAATGATACAAATAACATTGACAAAAAAATCAATAATTGAAAAGGCTAGCACAAGCAATCCTCAATTTTCTCAATCCGTACAAAAATGATCACATCTTTTGTATATTTTTTTCTATATATTCTTTTTCTAGTGTTTTGAATTTTGAACATTATCTATCAAGGCAAAATTTTAAAGAAATTAATCAAGTGGGAAATAATTCTTAGGGTTTACTTCGGCACGACCAAATTTTAATTAGTTGACTTGAAAACCCGAGCTGCTGAGTTTATTGTTGCCATTGCTACTATTATTACTGCTCGTCACATTCCCATTGTTGTTGTTGCTGCTGCCGTTGTTATTGTTTCCACCCCCGTTATTCGGGGGTGGCCCGCCTCCACCGCCTATGAGCGAGGAGATCGCCGCCGCTAGCGCCGCCGTGAAATTCGGATCACTTGCCAGCGCATTCACAGTTTCATTGAGCTGATTCTGCTGGCAAGCTTGATGCAACGGCGGTGGCGATAGGTGATCGTGAGCCCCTTGATCGATCTCCTGCGACATTTGTAGGCCGGAAAATTTTGATTGGTTGTACAGTGCCTGGCCGAAGATCTGCGGCAGTAAGGCCGCCGCCGCGGAGCTGCCGGCGGCGGCCATATTTTGCGACGGATTGAGGAAGGAGAGGGGGAATTGGTTTGAGGGTTTGGGGAATTGTAGAGGGTTGGGGGATTGTGTTAGGTCTAATGTGATGGTTGGAAATGGAGCTGAGGCTGATATGGTGGCCATGCTTGAGGAGCATGGGAGGAGGGTTCTAGCTAGGAAATTCGAGTTCATTAGGCCGTCGGCGCTCGGCATCGAGCCGGAAAGGAGCATTCTCGCGGCGGAGGAGGTTGTTGACGCCATGGCCATGGCGGCCGGTGGCAACGGGTGGTTGTGGTTGCCCTCGTAGGTCGTTATGAGGATGCTCGTGTCATCTGCGCATCTTTGGACCTACATGGGGATCGTGTTAGGGTTTTCATCTAATTAATGATCTTGATGATATTATTGGAATAGAAGATGAAACATGATAGTGTGGCTTACTTGTTTTCGGACGGGGCAACCCGCGGCCATCGTGCAACGGTAGTATGCACGAGGGCAAGGGTTGCCTTTGGCCAACTTTTGCCCATACTTGCGCCATTGGCAACCATCCGTTATCTATAACACATCATCAGAACAAAAAATCCCAAATTAATTACACATTAATAGAACCCTAAATATGTCACATAAAAGAAATTGACACAATATATAAGGACTAATAGGAGATGAAATTATCTAGAATACGAATTGTGGACCAGATGATCCTTAATTAAATGTACATACCATGGCGGCCTCAGATCTAGCACGGACCGAAACACGAGCCTTCCTCATTGTAGCCTCGGTGGCTTGATCGACACTTCTAGGAGAGTGTCCGAGCTTTTGAACCTTGCTCTCGGAGCACTGCTCATCTCCGCCCATGACATCTTTGTCGTGTGCTGGAGGCATGTTCCGGCCAGTTCGCCCTTCGGGTGGGGACAACGAACCCTCTTCGTTGCTCCCGAATCCAAGATCCATGAACTGTCTAGGGACCAATAGCCCATTTCCATGTCCATTTTTGTTTTCCTCAGTTTGATCATGATTTTGCTGCTGCATCATTGTTAATAGATGCATCTGCAAACCGTTGTAGTTGTTCGTCACTTGATTCAACATCTCTTTCAGCCGACGATTCTCTGAATTCATTCTCTCCATTTCAGCTTGAAGAAATGCCATCTGTCGCAACAATATTGACAAATTATATATTACACCAAATTCAAGATTTTAGTTCCCCAAAAAATCAAGATTTTATCTCCTAAAAATAGAACTATTCTTATAATAGTATGTACTAAAAACGTCCAAACCGTCGTTTTCTTCACTTCCAAAATAGCATAAAACATACACAAATTAAACTTTTAATTTTCCAAATTTGATCTAAAATACTAGTTAAACATTCCTCTATATTCCTCACCTCGTTTTTTGATCTTTTGTTTTCCGAAATCGATGACATCCCGTCTTCGACTACGGACTCATCACTGCCCGTGTTCGCCGTCGTAAGAAGACGCAAACCGGTCTGCCAAAAAAAAAAAATTAAAAACAAAAATTCAGAACCGCAAAAACCAACTGAGAGTGAAAAACCACATAAAATCTAAAATAAAAATAGAAAATAAAAATGAAAAAGAGACATACATTAACTTTAAAATCCAAACGATCACGCCCTCTGAGGAGCTCAACTTGGTTCTCTTCGTCCTCGCCGCCGGCGCCGGTCTCTTTCTTGTCGGAGAAGAAATCCATCTCGTCGAGAACCTTGCGCTTGCCGTGATCGTCGCGGTCGGCGGAGGAGCAGGCGAGGCTCACTGGGAACTGGATGGTGGTGGTGGCGGCGAGTATGCGGGTGCGTCCATAGGCGGCCGCGGCGGCGGAAACCTAGATATCTGCGGGAGTGTGAGCTGGGAGCGGTGGTTGTGGAAGTGGGTTTTGGGTTTGGTTTGATGGAAGAGTGTGATGATAGTAGTGTGATCTGGATCAAAGGAGAGTCCACTTCTTGTGGCCATATATTCTTGATGGAACTGATAGAGAAAATAGGGGCAAAGTCTTTTGAGAGACCAAACGACTCGCCTACAAAATGGGAAGCTTGAGAAGACTAGAGAATGAAGACCAAATATAACAATTAAGGGTGATATATATATATATATATATATATATTAATTCCTTCGTGTTTCGTCTTCTATTTCAACCATCTCCTATAATTCGACACGTGTTTTACTTATTTATTTTGGAATAGAGGATCTAGTAAGGTTCTAGATTTGTTGGGATAGAAAGTAAAGGGATTTGATATATTTGGGACTTGGAGGGGATTAGGGTCTATTTTCCTCTCAAGTCCTTTTCAATCTTCCAACAAACAATGCTAATTATGGTCTAGTTTGCTCTAAACTAGAGTGTTAGTTCAAGTCGAAAAGGTTATAGATCTCGAACTCGGTCTTCGCGACTAATGGTCAACCTTTTTAACTTGTGGTAAATCTATTTACACTTGTCTATTTACTGCAGGAGTCTTGTTTTTGTTAGTTTCTTTTTCTTGTTAGTTTCTTAACAAAGATATTAGGAGGGTACTCATATATTTTCATTTATTTAAAAAACACTATTTAGTTGTATGATTTTGAGGTGATGAATTACTATCGCTATTATTACATTTATTGTTACTACTATCTAGGGGTGTTCAAAGTTTGGTTTAAACCGTAAACCAAATCGAACCAAACCTTAATTTACTGTTTGGTTCGATTTTGTGATTTCAAAAATATGGTTTGATTTAGATTTTTTAAAAATTATGGTTTATGGTTTAGGTTTGATTTTTAAAAAAATTCAAACCAAACCAAACCGTAAACCGAAAAACCGTATTTGATACAATGATATTAATATTATTATTTTATTTATTATGTTAGGAAATTGAGATTTTCTCGATTGCATGTCATATATGAGTGTTATACAAATTTAATTAATGAGATCGTACAATTTAAAATCATTAAACCATACAATCTACTGTACACTTTCAATTAATTGTTTCAGTGACTTATCTTCACTTTTGAACACAAGGTACAAATTTTTTTGTTTTCTTTCCTTCTATATCCTATTCAAATTCAAGTTGTTTTCGATAGATAAGTAGAGAATGTGAAATTATTTTATTATAATTTATTATTTAGCTAAATTAAGTTATCTTGGAATCCTAGTATATTTATTTAGAGCAAAAGAGAAAAACGTATATGACAACAACTTTTTTTATTTTTATATTTATTTCTATTACGAAGAAAATGAAAAAATATTGATAAACCGCAAACCAAACCGCACCAAACCGTATTATTACAGTTTGGTTTGATTTGGTTTTACTACTTAATAAGTTTGGTTTGGTTCCAAAAATTCATTGAACCATATTTTACGATTTGGTTTGGATTTAGTATCACACCGCACCAAACCAGACCACGATCACCCCTACTACTATCATTTGCTTTTCATTACTCTCTTAATATTGTAGTTTGTTATGATAATTAAGTGTATCAGGTGTACGTACGTTATGAATTTTCAGATTGAAAGATTTCTTAAAAACAAAATTACATGCATGTATGGGTTTTCACATTCTTATTAATGAACGACCCACTCAAATTGTCATGTTACTGTTCAGCACGGATATTAAAAATAAGGGTAAAAGATAGAAAGTGGGTAGGGCTCATTACTTTTGGAGGAATATTTTGAAGGGTTTAAACTTTCCTTTTTTGGAAATTGACAATATGAGTGAAACACTTAAAAAAGGAAATGAAGACAATATAAGTTGGACAGAGAGTAGGGCTATCTAAATGGGTAGCGGGTAATAGGGTAGTATTGTACCGATCCGAAACCCGAAGGGTATTGGGCACTCGTTACCCGCATGTTCTGGTAAAAGGGTCGGGATACGGGATGAGAATTTTAAAAAAATTGGGTATCGGATATACCCGATACCCGATCCGGGTACCCAAGTAAACCCGAATTTTTAATTTAATATATTATATTTATTTATATCTATTATAAATCTATTATATCTGTACAGCTAAACCCTAGTTTCTCTATATATATACGGTAGTTTCTCTAATAATAATATATGAAACTCTCTCTCGACTAAACACAAAGTAGGGCAGAAAAACTTTATTGTGGAATTAATTATGGTTTATGTTTTTTTATTAGGTTACTTATGGAATTATGGTTTTATGTTTATCGATTAATGGTGTTGGTTTTGTTTTAATATTAAGTTTCTGGTTGCATATACATTTTATGTGATTGACGTATGTTACATCTTTTATTAATTTTTTTATCAATTGATTGTTATAATTATTACAATTTGCAACGAGTTCGAACTAATGCTCGGGTAATTAGGGTACCCTAATACCCGATCGGAATTACCCGTTCGGGTATTTGGGTACCCAATTTTAATATAGGATCGGGATAAGGTATCAAAATTTTGAAAAAAAT